>OX377621.1:151329136-151985721 GCA_947397865.1 Polietes domitor | reverse complement strand
AAACGGTACCAACTAAATGGTACTAAACGCACTCATCCCTTTGATCGTATACAATTAAATGAAAATTGTCTGTGCCACGCCCAACGCCCAAATAATTTTTTTTGTTTTTTGACGATTTTCGAAATTTTTGATAAAAATTATTTTATTTTTTAATCGATGACAAACGACTAGTATAACTTTATAAATAACTTAATATTTACATGTGCTAGCATGTCATAAAATGTTCAATCCCTAAAGTATGCTTTATTTTTTTATAATATACATTAACAGAGAACTACGAAGAAAGTTTTGTTTAGAAGGTTTTACCATTTCCGTAATTAAATCGATTTTTGCAGTTATTAGAAGAATATTCTTTTTAAAATAAATAAATAACACAACAGGTTTATCAATATTTGTAAATGCCGAACCATCGGTCGGCCTCGCGAATATAGTTTTATACTGTAGAAAATTAATAATACTAAATGAATACAACCTTCTGGTAGAGACCACTGTCTGAAAAGTTACTTTTTGAAAATTACACTTTTTTTGAGTGCAAATGAACATCTCAAGAGCTCCTGTTTTTTACGATCTAAACGAAATTTTAATACGATACATGGTTTCTGAGCTACATTCTAATAAAATAACCTATATTAAGATGAATTTTTCAACTATTTTAGCATTAATGAACTTTAAATGCATCCACAACTAACTTTAGCCGCGATATTGGCAAAGTCTTTTAGAATATGCTTAATAGGAATGTCCTTCGCAAAATTCAATCAGCAACGTCGAGATTTGGGCGCATGAAATTTGGAAGTTTTTGCCGCCGCTTTTAACTTGTTTCCATTCAAGAAGGAATAACCGCATTCTTCCCTCAATCTATCACTTTTTTAAATATTCTGAATTTTATTATACCGTCCACCTCCAGGATGGGGGTATACTTACTTTGGCATTCCGTTTGTAACACATTGAAATATCGACCTGAGATCGTATAAAGTATATGTATTCTTGATCGTCATAATATTCTAAGACGATCTAGCCATGTCCGTCAGTCTGTTGAAAGCACGGTAGCATCTACACGAAAGAAGCTAGGACGTCCACATTTTCCACAAATACGTCTTAGATCGTAGATCGGTTGGGATTGTAACTGGGCGAAATCGGTCCAAAGGGGAAAATTTTTCCCTCACAAGGACTGAAAATACCCATGATAATCCTTATTATTTTAGTAGATACATAATATAAAAGTATTTTCGCCAAATTCGTACTTTTATGGGGTAAAATTGAAATGGAGGGATATACATACATTCTTCTGATTGCATAGACACGTAAAATAAGGTGATTTTTCGAAATTCATAAATTTTGAGGTTAAAGTGGAAAAAGGGGATAAAAATTGTACAAACTAAACGGCTACTGCTAGAATGATGGAATTCGGTGTGAAAATCTCTCTAATTGCTTAGACACGTAAAATAAAGAGATTTTAGAAAGTCGTACTCTTAAGGGGCTTAATTTGGAACAAGGGATAAAAATGGTACCAACTAAACGGCTACAGCTATAGCTGTGTACATCCCAACAATTGCGTAGACATGTAAAATAAAGAGATTTTAGAAAGTTGTTATTTGTAGGGGGGTAAAATGGGAAAAAGGGATAAAAATGGTACCAACCAACTGGCCGCAACTAAAATCGGGGAATTCGGTGTATACATTCCTCTGACTTTTATGACAAAAATTGGTTGAATCATGAAGTTAGGTTATCTTGGCCTGTGTACGTCAGATAATGGATTTTCAAAATTTGTACTTTTGGAATTAAACTAGAATGGAAATACAACCAACTGTAACACCCACTATCTACCAATATTTATGGTATTTAAGCTTTTTTGAAGATTTATGTCTTATATTTACTTTAGTATAAATGTATTGGTAGCCTTGTCTTATAAGTGTGATTTGAATTAATAAAAATATTATTACTTAAAAAAAAAATACATTTCCCTGTAATGTCACTGCACTTCTACGAAAATCGACAGCCTCTGTGGAATTCAATCCATGGTGGAGGGTATATAAAGTTTGGTCCGGCCGAACTTAATGCCGTTTTTACTTGTTTAAATTAAAAATATTATTTCAATTTTAGTAATAATGAAATTGTGCGAGCTTTGAGGTCCTTGGGGTCGTCCAAAATGCAAAATTGTAAATTTTATTTTTCTGGGATATTTTTTTATTTCAAATCTCCAAGGTCAACTGACAACCCTAATATGGATTTACGATTTACGAATGAGGATGTCTGCCCAATAAAACACACATAAAAAACTATAAATGTTTATATATACATATATATGGATGTATGTGATATCAAAGTAAAGGTGTATCGAATGGATGGATGGCCAGATGAATGGTTGTTTGTATGAGGTTGGTTGTGTTTGTTGTCGTGTGTTTGTGAGTGGGTGTAACTGTGCATCTGGGGGTATCTGTGCATTTGTTATATCTTTATTATAATACTTAAGTCGCAGTGCTGCAGTACCTCCCGGTACAGAGCAATTCATTCATTCATTGATTCATTTCATTTCATTGATGGCTTCCTTTCAATATAATCCGAACGACGAACGATACTGGTGATATGGCCATATGGCCTCTGCTTGTTTTATTTGCACAGCCAACTGAAAGATGGCTGTGTAGTCAGTCAGTCAGACCCAATACATACATCCATTCATATGTCTGACTGTATGTCTGTCTCTCGTTCGTTCAGTTGCTGTGTGACCGTGTGTCTGTCTCATCACAATCATCTTTCAGCTCTTCATGTTTTATTTTCATTCAGTTGTTTGGAATGCTTTTCTTCCCCCCCCTGACTCCTGCATTTCTTCCTCTCCATCACCATCTCTTCTTCTTTTCCCTCGTCTCGGCTGTATGAAATAAAGTAAAAGCATATCAAAATTGAATTGAATTGATTTTTATTGGTAAAGTAATTGCAGATGATTTGTTGCACATTGAGTTTCCAACTGCATGTTGCATGCTGCCGACGACTAACTTGCTGCATGTTGTTTGTGTTTGTGGTCTTCCCTCCGCATATATGCATATGCCTGTGTTTGTGTGTTCTACATTTTGTTTACAAAAATTTAATTTATTTTCAAAATGTTTATTCACACACAGCACAGAATACTACAAAAAACAACATCAGCAAAAGAAATTGTTTTCCTTTGATTGACCAGGGGAGAAGTGATATTAATTTCCTTTGCTGATTGCCGTAAAGAGATATTTACATTTATGTACGTATGTGTGCGTGCGGTAGATGCCGAAAGATTTATGCAAAATGCATATGGTGGGAGAACACACACATTTCCATAGAAGATTGGATGGTAGGTCAGTACTCCTACAGCAAGGAAATAATTGCAAAAATTGAGTAATTGAACAATTTGAAGTGAATTTATAGAAAATCGGTTCTGATTCGGATTTTAATTTTTCACCCTAAAAATCCTATTTTTAAAAGGATTTCCGAAGATTTTTTCTTATAAAACTCTCACAATTCCTATATGTGTCTTCCATAGTGTACGGTATTTTTTAGTGGGGGAGGGAAATCTTTTTGTAATAATAACAAATTTCCAATTCCTAAAGTGGGAAAACTATGTTCCAAAATTTGCGATAGCGGCCATTTTATTTTCTTTTATTACCAATAGTTAATATTTTTTAGTAAGAAATCAACATATGAGGTTAAATATATATAATAAACATTTTCTAAACGGTGCATTTCCATGTGAGAATTTTTGCAAATGGAATTTTGTATAACCTCAGCAATAGGATGGAGTTTATATTAATTTATTCATTCCATTTTCATTGTCGTGAAAAAATTCTAAGGCGATCTCGCGATGTCTGTTCGCCCTCCTCTCTCTCGCTAGCACGCTACCTTGTGAACGACGATTATTGGATCTATTGTTACCACACCGTGCTCAACATGCTGAAGGGTAAATCTGTGGAGAGTGCTTTACGTGCAGTAGTGGGACACAGTCATATTATATAGACGAATACTCTTTGGAGCGATACTTGACATGGTGAACTGAGGAGTATATAAGGCCATTATCGATTGGATTGGCAACATGTTAGACAATAGTGAACGCATGCTCTGGATTTAGTAATATTAGGAAGTCAAAGATCAGTGGCACCCTCTAAGGAGAAATGTGTTCGCCACTACTAGGGCTATTTAAAGAGTGATTTTTTTGAGGTTAGGATTTTCATGCATTAGTATTTGACAGATCACGTGGGATTTCAGACATGGTGTCAAAGAGAAAGATGCTCAGTATGCTTTGACATTTCATCATGAATCGTCTTACAAACGAACAACGCTTGCAAATTATTGAATTTTATTATCAAAATGCGTGCTCTGTTAAGAAAGTTCATTGCGCGCTTCCATTTTATGGCCAGATTAATCGACCCACTGAAGCGGCTATTCGGGCTATTGTGACTAAATTTCGCACCAAATTTACATTGTTGGACATTAAACCACCAACACGCTTACGTAGAGTGCGAACTGAAGAAAATATCGCAGCTGTATCGGCCAGTGTTAATGATGACCACCAATTTTCGATTCGTCGCCGTTCGCACCAATTGGGTCTCTGTTACTCAAAAACGTGGAAATGCCAAAATTGGACTAAGCGGATGGACCACCTAAGACGCAGCCGCGGTCAACATTTAAATGAAATTATCTTCAAAAAGTAAATGTCATGGACCAATCTAACGTTTCAAATAAAGAACCGATGAGATTTTGCAAATTTTATGCGTTTTTTTTTAAAAAAAGTTATCAAGCTCTTAAAAAATCACCCTTTATAATAAATGAGGTTATATGGTATTTTGATAGTATAGGCAGGAAGGTAGTTACCGAAGCAGATAACATAGTGATACTTATATCAGGACAGGTTTTACCGACCATCTTTCAGGACGCCCTAACGTCCCTGTCACAATGGACAGAGAGCCACGGACTCGGTGTCAATCCGACAGAGACCGAACTAGCGATCTACGATCGCTTGTATGAAACTACGATCGTTCGAATCAAACTACAACAGTTTGTATCAAACTTCTGTAGTTTGAATCAAACTACAATAGTTTGTATCAAACTTCTGTAGTTTGAATCAAACTACAATAGTTTGTATCAAACTTCTGTAGTTTGAATCAAACTTCTGTCGTTTGAATCAAACTACAATAGTTTGTATCAAACTTGAATAAAACCCTTGTAGTTTGAAGCAAACATCTGTAGTTTGACTCAAACATTTATAGTTTGACTCAAACATCTATAGTTTGACTCAAACATCTATAGCTTAAATCAAACTACCATGGTTTGAATCAAACATATGTAGTTTGAATCAAACTACAATAGTTTGTGTCAATCTATAAGATCGTATAGTATCTATAGGAAAAGTGCTCCCAGAGACACTTTTCTATAGGAAAAGTGCTCCCAGAGACACTTTTCTATAGGAAAAGTGCTCCCAGAGACACTTTTCTATTGGAAAAGTGCTCCCAGAGACACTTTTCTATAGGAAAAGTGCTCCCAGAGACACTTTTCTATTGGAAAAGTGCTCCCAGAGACACTTTTCTATAGAAAAAGTGCTCCCAGAGACACTTTTCTATAGGAAAAGTGCTCCCAGAGACACTTTTCTATAGGAAAAGTGCTCCCAGAGACACTTTTCTATAGGAAAAGTGCTCCCAGAGACACTTTTCTATAGGAAAAGTGTTCCAAGAGACACTTTTCTATAGGAAAAGTGTTCCAAGAGACACTTTTCTATAGGAAAAGTGTTCCAAGAGACACTTTTCTATAGGAAAAGTGTTCCAAGAGACACTTTTCTGTAGGAAAAGTGTTCCAAGAGACACTTTTCTGTAGGAAAAGTGTTCCAAGAGACACTTTTCTGTAGGAAAAGTGTTCCAAGAGACACTTTTCTGTAGGAAAAGTGTTCCAAGAGACACTTTTCTGTAGGAAAAGTGTTGCCAGAGACACTTTTCTATAGGAAAAGTTTTGCCAGAGACACTTTTCTATAGGAAAAGTGTTGCCAGAGACACTTTTCTATAGGAAAAGTGTTGCCAGAGACACTTTTCTATAGGAAAAGTGTTGCCAGAGACACTTTTCTATAGGAAAAGTGTTGCCAGAGACACTTTTCTATAGGAAAAGTGTTGCCAGAGACACTTTTCTATAGGAAAAGTGTTGCCAGAGACACTTTTCTATAGGAAAAGTGTTGCCAGAGACACTTTTCTATAGGAAAAGTGTTGCCAGAGACACTTTTCTATAGGAAAAGTGTTGCCAGAGACACTTTTCTATAGGAAAAGTGTTTCCAGAGACACTTTTCTATAGGAAAAGTGTTGCCAGAGACACTTTTCTATAGGAAAAGTGTTGCCAGAGACACTTTTCTATAGGAAAAGTGTTGCCAGAGACACTTTTCTATAGGAAAAGTGTTGCCAGAGACACTTTTCTATAGGAAAAGTGTTGCCAGAGACACTTTTCTATAGGAAAAGTGTTGCCAGAGACACTTTTCTATAGGAAAAGTGTTGCCAGAGACACTTTTCTATAGGAAAAGTGTTGCCAGAGACACTTTTCTATAGGAAAAGTGTTGCCAGAGACACTTTTCTATAGGAAAAGTGTTGCCAGAGACACTTTTCTATAGGAAAAGTGTTGCCAGAGACACTTTTCTATAGGAAAAGTGTTGCCAGAGACACTTTTCTATAGGAAAAGTGTTGTCAGAGACATTTTTCTATAGGAAAAGTGTTGTCAGAGACATTTTTCTATAGGAAAAGTGTTGTCAGAGACATTTTTCTATAGGAAAAGTGTTGCCAGAGACACTTTTCTATAGGAAAAGTGTTGCCAGAGACACTTTTCTATAGGAAAAGTGTTGCCAGAGACACTTTTCTATAGGAAAAGTGTTGCCAGAGACACTTTTCTATAGGAAAAGTGTTGCCAGAGATACTTTTCTATAGGAAAAGTGTTGCCAGAGACTTTTCTATAGGAAAAATGTTGCCAGAGACACTTTTCTATAGGAAAAATGTTGCCAGAGACACTTTTCTATAGGAAAAGTGTTGCCAGAGACACTTTTCTATAGGAAAAGTGTTGCCAGAGACACTTTTCTATAGGAAAAGTGTTGCCAGAGACACTTTTCTATAGGAAAAGTGTTGCCAGAGACACTTTTCTATAGGAAAAATGTTGCCAGAGACACTTTTCTATAGGAAAAATGTTGCCAGAGACACTTTTCTATAGGAAAAATGTTGCCAGAGACACTTTTCTATAGGAAAAGTGTTGCCAGAGACACTTTTCTATAGAAAAAGTGTTGCCAGAGACACTTTTCTATAGGAAAAGTGTTGCCAGAGACACTATTCTAGAGGAAAAGTGTAGCCAGAGACACTTTTCTAGAGGAAAAGTGTTGCAAGAGACACTTTTCTAGAGGAAAAGTGTTGCCAGAGACACTTTCTAGAGGAAAAGTGTTGCCAGAGACACTTTTCTAGAGGAAAAGTGTTGCCAGAGACACTTTTCTAGAGGAAAAGTGTTGCCAGAGACACTTTTCTATAGGAAAAGTGTTGCCAGAGACACTTTTCTATAGGAAAAGTGTTGCCAGAGACACTTTTCTATAGGAAAAGTGTTGCCAGAGACACTTTTCTATAGGAAAAGTGCTCCAAGAGACACTTTTCTATAGGAAAAGTGCTCCAAGAGACACTTTTCTATAGGAAAAGTGCTCCAAGAGACACTTTTCTATAGGAAAAGTGCTCCAAGAGACACTTTTCTATAGGAAAAGTGCTCCAAGAGACACTTTTCTATAGGAAAAGTGCTCCAAGAGACACTTTTCTATAGGAAAAGTGCTCCAAGAGACACTTTTCTATAGGAAAAGTGCTCCAAGAGACACTTTTCTATAGGAAAAGTGCTCCAAGAGACACTTTTCTATAGGAAAAGTGCTCCAAGAGACACTTTTCTATAGGAAAAGTGCTCCAAGAGACACTTTTCTATAGGAAAAGTGCTCCAAGAGACACTTTTCTATAGGAAAAGTGCTCCAAGAGACACTTTTCTATAGGAAAAGTGCTCCAAGAGACACTTTTCTATAGGAAAAGTGCTCCAAGAGACACTTTTCTATAGGAAAAGTGCTCCAAGAGACACTTTTCTATAGGAAAAGTGTTCCAAGAGACACTTTTCTATAGGAAAAGTGTTCCAAGAGACACTTTTCTATAGGAAAAGTTTTCCAATAGACACTTTTCTATAGGAAAAGTGTTCCAAGAGACACTTTTCTATAGGAAAAGTGTTCCAAGAGACACTTTTCTATAGGAAAAGTGTTCCAAGAGACACTTTTCTATAGGAAAAGTGTTCCAAGAGACACTTTTCTATAGGAAAAGTGTTCCAAGAGACACTTTTCTATAGGAAAAGTGTTCCAAGACACACTTTTCTATAGGAAAAGTGTTCCAAGACACACTTTTCTATAGGAAAAGTGTTCCAAGAGACACTTTTCTATAGGAAAAGTGTTCCAAGAGACACTTTTCTATAGGAAAAGTGTTCCAAGAGACACTTTTCTATAGGAAAAGTGTTCCAAGAGACACTTTTCTATAGGAAAAGTGTTCCAAGAGACACTTTTCTATAGGAAAAGTGTTCCAAGAGACACTTTTCTATAGGAAAAGTGTTCCAAGAGACACTTTTCTATAGGAAAAGTGTTGCCAGAGACACTTTTCTATAGGAAAAGTGTTGCCAGAGACACTTTTCTATAGGAAAAGTTTTGCCAGAGACACTTTTCTATAGGAAAAGTTTTGCCAGAGACACTTTTCTATAGGAAAAGTGTTGCCAGAGACACTTTTCTATAGGAAAAGTTTTGCCAGAGACACTTTTCTATATGAAAAGTTTTGCCAGAGACACTTTTCTATAGGAAAAGTGTTGCCAGAGACACTTTTCTATAGGAAAAGTGTTGCCAGAGACACTTTTCTATAGGAAAAGTGTTGCCAGAGACACTTTTCTATAGGAAAAGTGTTGCCAGAGACACTTTTCTATAGGAAAAGTGTTGCCAGAGACACTTTTCTATAGGAAAAGTGTTGCCAGAGACACTTTTCTATAGGAAAAGTGTTGCCAGAGACACTTTTCTATAGGAAAAGTGTTGCCAGAGACACTTTTCTATAGGAAAAGTGTTGCCAGAGACACTTTTCTATAGGAAAAGTGTTGCCAGAGACACTTTTCTATAGGAAAAGTGTTGCCAGAGACACTTTTCTATAGGAAAAGTGTTGCCAGAGACACTTTTCTATAGGAAAAGTGTTGCCAGAGACACTTTTCTATAGGAAAAGTGTTGCCAGAGACACTTTTCTATAGGAAAAGTGTTGCCAGAGACACTTTTCTATAGGAAAAGTGTTGCCAGAGACACTTTTCTATAGGAAAAGTGTTGCCAGAGACACTTTTCTATAGGAAAAGTGTTGCCAGAGACACTTTTCTATAGGAAAAGTGTTGCCAGAGACACTTTTCTATAGGAAAAGTGTTGCCAGAGACACTTTTCTATAGGAAAAGTGTTGCCAGAGACACTTTTCTATAGGAAAAGTGCTCCAAGAGACACTTTTCTATAGGAAAAGTGCTCCAAGAGACACTTTTCTATAGGAAAAGTGCTCCAAGAGACACTTTTCTATAGGAAAAGTGCTCCAAGAGACACTTTTCTATAGGAAAAGTGCTCCAAGAGACACTTTTCTATAGGAAAAGTGCTCCAAGAGACACTTTTCTATAGGAAAAGTGCTCCAAGAGACACTTTTCTATAGGAAAAGTGCTCCAAGAGACACTTTTCTATAGGAAAAGTGCTCCAAGAGACACTTTTCTATAGGAAAAGTGCTCCAAGAGACACTTTTCTATAGGAAAAGTGTTCCAAGAGACACTTTTCTATAGGAAAAGTGTTCCAAGAGACACTTTTCTATAGGAAAAGTGTTCCAAGAGACACTTTTCTATAGGAAAAGTGTTCCAAGAGACACTTTTCTATAGGAAAAGTGTTCCAAGAGACACTTTTCTATAGGAAAAGTGTTCCAAGAGACACTTTTCTATAGGAAAAGTGTTCCAAGAGACACTTTTCTATAGGAAAAGTGTTCCAAGAAACACTTTTCTATAGGAAAAGTGTTCCAAGAGACACTTTTCTATAGGAAAAGTGTTCCAAGAGACACTTTTCTATAGGAAAAGTGTTCCAAGAGACACTTTTCTATAGGAAAAGTGTTCCAAGAGACACTTTTCTATAGGAAAAGTGTTCCAAGAGACACTTTTCTATAGGAAAAGTGTTCCAAGAGACACTTTTCTGTAGGAAAAGTGTTCCAAGAGACACTTTTCTATAGGAAAAGTGTTGCCAGAGACACTTTTCTATAGGAAAAGTGTTGCCAGAGACACTTTTCTATAGGAAAAGTTTTGCCAGAGACACTTTTCTATAGGAAAAGTTTTGCCAGAGACACTTTTCTATAGGAAAAGTTTTGCCAGAGACACTTTTCTATAGGAAAAGTTTTGCCAGAGACACTTTTCTATAGGAAAAGTTTTGCCAGAGACACTTTTCTATAGGAAAAGTTTTGCCAGAGATACTTTTCTATAGGAAAAGTGTTGCCAGAGATACTTTTCTATAGGAAAAGTGTTGCCAGAGACACTTTTCTATAGGAAAAGTATTGCCAGAGACACTTTTCTATAGGAAAAGTTTTGCCAGAGACACTTTTCTATAGGAAAAGTTTTGCCAGAGACACTTTTCTATAGGAAAAGTTTTGCCAGAGACACTTTTCTATAGGAAAAGTTTTGCCAGAGACACTTTTCTATAGGAAAAGTTTTGCCAGAGACACTTTTCTATAGGAAAAGTGTTGCCAGAGATACTTTTCTATAGGAAAAGTGTTGCCAGAGACACTTTTCTATAGGAAAAGTGTTGCCAGAGACACTTTTCTATAGGAAAAGTTTTGCCAGAGACACTTTTCTATAGGAAAAGTGTTGCCAGAGACACTTTTCTATAGGAAAAGTGTTGCCAGAGACACTTTTCTATAGGAAAAGTGTTGCCAGAGACACTTTTCTATAGGAAAAGCGTTGCCAGAGACACTTTTCTATAGGAAAAGTGTTGCCAGAGACACTTTTCTATAGGAAAAGTGTTGCCAGAGACACTTTTCTATAGGAAAAGTGTTGCCAGAGACACTTTTCTATAGGAAAAGTGTTGCCAGAGACACTTTTCTATAGGAAAAGTGTTGCCAGAGACACTTTTCTATAGGAAAAGTGTTGCCAGAGACACTTTTCTATAGGAAAAGTGTTGCCAGAGACACTTTTCTATAGGAAAAGTGTTGCCAAAGACACTTTTCTATAGGAAAAGTGTTGCCAAAGACACTTTTCTATAGGAAAAGTGTTGCCAGAGACACTTTTCTATAGGAAAATGTTGCCAGAGACACTTTTCTATTTTTTTTTCTGCTGAATTTCACATCCCTGGACATTTAAATTCTGGAGATAGCAGCGAAGGCGGGAGTCGAGACAATGGAGTACCGCAAATTGTTGTACCTGTATAGAATCGGAAGTACTATTTGAGGGAATCTCTATATTCGTCGACGGACATAGGTGCCGAAATTTTCCGTACCTAGATATTAGTCAATCAACACGTTTGAGAGATGAATGTAATGTGTTTTAGGCTGAGATAATAGCGATAGGCAGAGCAGCGAAGCATATCTTTGATTAGGATATAGACGTGGGAGATTAAACCGTTCGACAGTTTAGATTTTTCATTGGAGCCCAGCAGGAGTCTATACACATGAAACTATAGATCGTATGTAGAATTGCTGTGTACTCAGTTTTCCATTTGGTGATCATTTCTCCTTTTTGCAGGACTTTTAATTTCTAAAGGACACAAGAGTTTTAATAATTCATTTTCGCAATTTTGTGAGTCATATGGAAATCAAATGAAAGAGAAGAATATTTGTTAAACATATTTGAAGTTTCGTGCATATCTGTATTAGATTAGCATTACCATTTTTTTTTTTCAAATGTTCCCTCTTAACAAGTTTCATTTTAATTATTTTTATTTTTGAGGGGGAAATTAGAAATGGTTTTTAATGCTAAACTTATACAGACAGAAGAATGAAGTTTGAAGTATTTTTAACAGATATTCTTAAATTTCATTTGATACTAATGTCGCCTTTGTATGACTAGGAATAGCACGAAAATAAATTTTATAGCTGGCTGTGGAATTAAAAGTCATGTAGAGAGGAGAAAAGATCACCAAATTGAAAACAGAGTATACAGTCTCCTATATACGATGTATAGTTTCTCGTGTATATGGTCTAATTCAGCTCCAAAAAGTACTGTTGCACGGTGTTACGAATTACGTTTAATACCGGGTCAATTCGACTATACTTTGGTCGTGTAAGAGATCATTAAGCCAGTCACTCTGCTGGGTTTCAGGTCGCTGTAATAAATACTGAGAAGGAAATAACAAACAGGTTGGCGACATTATAGCGATATGAATGGGAGCTAGGAAGATCCTTGAATTGGAGATAGACCTGGTACAGCAGATTACGATTTACGTCGACAGTCGGGAAGCTCTTAAGGCAACTAGGTTTAAGAGGCTATTAAGTCAGTTAACACTCTGTTGGGGTCCAGGACACTGTAATAAATGCCGAGTCACGAAATATCAGACAGATTGGAAAATGATTTTTCAGACGAGAACGTACTTCCGGCACTGTATACGGTGTATAGTCAATGGAGCTAGGGCTAGTGTGCTTGTTAAATGGACATCTAAAGAGACGACTGTAGGATATCAAGGAACATTTGACCAAATATAAATAACTAGAACATTGCTAGCGTTAGACAAGCAGACACATCGTCTTCTCACAGGAATAATCACAGGACATTGTGAGGTTATTTCATATTCATGTTGGCGTCTGCATGTGTGCAATGAGCGACCTCTTCTAAGTGTCCTTCCCTGGGGAGTGCAGTCGATGGCAGTCTTAGGTATGTCACCGGTTGATCTGCTCAGCGTATGTCCAATCCACCATAACTTCCGGCTTAGTCTTTCAGTCTGGATGTGTCTTTGATTGGTTTTACTCTAGATCTGATTAGATATTCGTAGACATTACTTCAACATATACTCTGACACATCTAACACAGATACTATGTTGTCACACAATACTTAGGACCAACACTATTACACCATAACTACACCAGACACCAATAGAACACATTCTGAAACTAAGCACAATCACAATGGTCCCAAAAGGTTGCCGAGAGGAGGCGACGAGTCTTGACTCATTAGCAAGTCCTTCAAAGCTAACCTAAGAATTTTCTTTTTCTTTCAGAAGTTACGGAATCACTTCCAAAAAACCAAATTTGAACTACTGTGTATAGTGCTATATTTGACCCAGAAAATGGCACCTGTCGGCCCACGTTTTGATATAGCCCCCGATTTGGTGTTAGGTTGTACGAATGATGAATGTAAAGTACTCAGGTGCAACAAGAATCTGATTTTAGGGTACTAAAAAGGCGATTTTGAATGTCTATAACCATAAGCAATCACTGAAAGATCTGGGATTTGTATTAAAAAATTGTTTTCTTTTGTAATTATTACCATTGACGACTTTGATTTCCTAAAGACTGGATAATGCAATATTTTTCCTGGAAGGTGAGTAATTAAACTCCTGTGGACAGGAAACACCCATTTGCTAATTTGCCTGCTGCTGTAACTCATCTAATACAATTCCTTTGCGCCCCAAGCCGCCCTCAACTTCCGTTCCGTGCAACGTCAAGCATTGAATGCATGTCTCTCCACAGCCAAACACACACCCACACACACTGTTGTTCTTTTAATTATCCTCTCCATATTGGATTTAATTTCAAATAAACCGTCTTATGTTAATTTACCTTAAATTACTTACACTCCCCCTTCTGGGGAGTACATTGACAGGCAGCCAGACAGAGAGACCGACACCATTAAAACTCCCCCTGCAACATATGCCACACAAATGCATTTTGTAACTGTTGCCCCCCCAAAGTATGCAATGACAATATGACATTTATACTTATGGCCACAGAGAGTGAGAGAGATAGAGAGAGAGGGAGCGAAACGAAATGAAACGTACGAAAACAACTGAAATGAAATGTTAATATTTATAACTGACAAATGTAAAATAAATTAACGCAATACTCTCGGAAGAAGAAATGCAGACGAAATGCAGGGTTAAAAGAAAAATCCAGTTTGTGTGGTGATTGCAAAAGCAAAACAAGGGGTTGAACAAGAATATAAAACTTAAGCACGTCACACCGAAAGAAAAATCGGAGTCGCTTTGGATAATAAAGTTTAGGATGAAAACTTAAGAAAAATCGTTCGTTGTAGCAGCGAATTGGAGTCACTATTGTCAACGACATACAGCGAAACCTTCCAATTGTGGACACCTCCCTTCAATGGACAATTATCAGAAAATTTAAATTCATATTTCGAAGAGTATAAACCTACCGGGACTGGACACTAGAGCGTACCAGGTTACAAGTAAAAAAAAAAAAGTTCGCCGTACACCTTCGAATATGAAGTATTATTGAAAGGTAGTTTCAAAAAAATTTTTTTTATTTTTTTATGCCGAACGTAGGGGTCGCGCTTTTACATTTTTCTATATAACTTCTGCATTTATAAACGGATTTTAAAGTGTGATACATCGATGTTTTTGTCCGATTTTTTTGTCTTTGAAGTCATTGAGCTCAAACATGATTCATGATTTTATGCGAGCTTTAATTTTCGATTATTAGAGTGGTACATTAGGGTAGTAGCAACTGAGAAATGATGGGTAAGTACCAGAAGGGGGTGCTTGAGCTCAATGACTTCAAAGACAAAAAAATCGGCCTCGTCGAGACAAAAACATCGATGTATCACACTTTAAAATCCGTTTATAAATACAAGTTATATAGAAAAATGTAAAAGCGCGACCCCTACGTTCGGCATAAAAAAATAAAAATTTTTTTTTTTGAAACTACCTTTCAATAATACTTCATATTCGAAGGTGTACGGCGAACTTTTTTTTTGAGGTACGCCCTACTGGACACCTCCCAAAAATGGATAGTTATAAACTGATCATAGCTGTTCACTGTCACTGTATTAAGTTCCCGTAAAAAACCACGACGTTGCCACAACGTTTTGATGTTAATATCAAATAATTTTACTCATAATTGTTTGTTCTTTCGTTGCCACAACGAATGCCAACGTTGTTTGACTTTCATTAGCAAATGAGGTTGAAGTTGCCTCGTTCCTGGCCATTTCTCTCAGTGTCCTTATACTTGCAACGAATGCAATTGCCATTGCTGGTGCAATAACCAATGCCACTGCAGTGTCTTTACAGAGTTCGCCAGTACAAGGATATTTATTTTGGACCCCATTCCACAACAGGGCCACAATGGCACGACCATTTGTCACTTGCTGTGCTGTAATTTATTTATATTTACTTGTCGCTCCGAAAATAGACAAAAATTGTATGGATATATTTCTGGATATTGTCTCTTCGTCAGCACGCCCCCCCCCCACCGCCTACCAACCATTCCACTGACTGCCTGTCTGTCTTCCTGCCTTTATAGACATGTTGAAGTGGGCGAACATGCAGGCTGCTCTTATAAAATCAGCGGAAGCTTTGTGTTTCCTTTTTTGCTCAAAGTACTTTGAATTTTTGGGTGCTGCTGCGCTGCGCTGTGCTGTGCTGATTAATTGCAATCAAAAGGGTTAACTGCCAAGAGTTTGTCCTTAACCTAACCCTTGACAGGAAGCTGGGCGAGGAGAAGTGGAGGTGGAGTATGGGTGTTGTGTTGTGTGATGTGGTGTGGTCACAAAAGGTAACTAATAATGACAGTAGTAATAAAAACAAGAAGAACAGCAAGAACACCGGCGTTGTTATTAACCCTTAAGGAAATATTTTGCAAAAGACGCATGACGTTACGTAGGTCGTTGTAAAAGTGGCCGAAGAAAAGTAAGCACCCGACATTCTTATACCAGAAGAAGTCCATTAGCATAGAATAGGCTTTCAGACTATACAACAAATTTTCCGACAATTTAAGCTATTTGGGTGGCATGATGCCTACTGTCAACTGTGTAAATTAAGACAGCTACATCGGTTTTCTGACGCCTGAATAAAACCTGGAGGGCAACATCGATATCTCAAAAACACCAAATTAAAAATCTTCAAGACATGTGTAAAGTCCACGCTACGGCATGGGAGTCAAACCTGGCTTATGTCTAAAAATATAATCCAAAAATTCCAAACCTTTATTAGTGGAATATTTTGGGCTCACATTTGTACCTTCACGACGAAAGTCATCTAAATCTGGGCTGGAGTGGAGACCTAAAGAATCTCAGGGAAAGCAGAACCCAGTATCACTAAACGTCATAGCCGAAAAAAGACCGATTTACTCTCTTCAACTAGTTAGTTTCCAGCTCCTTGCAGGGTAACCCATGGTTTTGTTAGAGGGTCCAGAAGGTGTGCAATGCTCTCAATCTCCTTCTCGTGCGCATAGCTCATACCAAAGTCTTTTGACCAGTTTCTTGGATTTGCCTACGAGACAGTGTCAGGAGAATACTGAATTGAACGGATACAATCAGAATATTTGAAGTGAAAGAAGGTAGTTCGACCTCGGCATATGGAATTTTGGCTAGATCATCACCGTGATGCGGCTTGTGACTAGGTCTGCCTACATATTGTTCGCCAACACCAGTGGCCGACGTCTTGTTCGCCAAAATCAAGGCCATCTGTGTGTCGAAAAGGGTGTAATTTCGGATGGAATTTGGTTCGTTTCTAATCGTCAAGCCCTAGCACCCAAATAAGATGAATATAGAACTGTTTGCCCATCTCCTGAAGAGATGAGCGACAGTCTTTGACTGTTCTTTAGTTTAGAGTCACCAAGTCAATGTAGACTACGTCACATTACTGCGGCGAAATCAATCCAAGCCAGATCCTTGTATCCACTCGGTGATCCGTGTGGATCAATTATGCGATTCCTCGGCGTATGAAAAGTAAATATAGGTAAGGAAAGGTAGAGGGTTATTTTTGAGGTTAGGATTTTCATGCATTAGTATTTGACAGATCACGTGGGATTTCAGACATGGTGTCAAAGAGAAAGATGCTCAGTATGCTTTGACGTTTCATCATGAATCGTCTTACAAACGAACAACGCTTGCAAATTATTGAATTTTATTATCAAAATGCGTGCTCTGTTAAGAAAGTTCATTGCGCGCTTCCATTTTATGGTCAGTTTAATCGACCCACTGAAGCGGCTATTCGGGCTATTGTGACTAAATTTCGCACCAAATTTACATTGTTGGACATTAAACCACCAACACGCTTACGTAGAGTGCGAACTGAAGAAAATATCGCAGCTGTATCGGCCAGTGTTAATGATGACCACCAATTTTAGATTCGTCGCCGTTCGCACCAATTGGGTCTCTGTTACTCAAAAACGTGGAAATGCCAAAATTGGACTAAGCGGATGGACCACCTAAGACGCAGCCGCGGTCAACATTTAAATGAAATTATCTTCAAAAAGTAAATGTCATGGACCAATCTAACGTTTCAAATAAAGAACCGATGAGATTTTGCAAATTTTATGCGTTTTTTTTTTAAAAAAAGTTATCAAGCTCTTAAAAAATCACCCTTTATAAGTTAGATGTTGAAGGAGTGTCTAGATGAAGAGGTATTTATAGTAGACCATACTCCAACTCCAGTAGATAATGACGCTAGACTTTGCCACAACACTGCGGCGTAATTAATCCAATCTAAATTAATTTCTAGCTCCTTGCAGGGTAACCCATGGTTTAGACTGGTTTAATTGGTTCGGAATACAGGGATACCCGTTTTGATCCATTGACGCCTGAAAATTAGCTAGGAGAAATAGAGGAAATGAAAGATAGAGGGTTAGGCAGTAGGTTAGACGATAGAGGGGACGAGGAAGATATATGTGAGAAGATCCTAAGTTAGGACTTTATAGCTATGCGGAAGTGCTTGAAGAGGTATTTATAATAGAACATACTCCAATTCCGAGAAGATGTTGAAGCAAGAGTTCGTCACAACACTGCGGCGCAACCAAGACAAATTAACTTCCTGCTCCTTGCAGGGTAACTCATGGTTTCGATTGGTTTGAAGGACCAGAATGTTCTGGCATTCGGAACACATGGATACCCGTCTGGAGCCATTGGCGCCTGAAAACGAACAAGAGGAAATAGAGGAAAAGGAAATATAGAGGATTAGGCGATAGAGGAAGAGTAAGAAGATGCTGAGTGTTATGTCTATATAGTTATGGGAGGGTGTCTAGGCGCAAATGAATTTATAGCAGTCCATACGTACTCCAACCTGCAAGTAAGTTCGGAACCGCCTGTGCAAAATTTGAGATAACGATTTCCAGGATGAATTCGAGGAATGCTATGTGACTGCTCTGGCCATATGACATCTGCCACTATTGTTCCCAAGGGAAAGACAATCGCCACTGTAGCTACCATAGCTTGCTTTCTATATCGATCGGCATAACATGCAGCAGAACTTGTAGTGCCTGCGTAGCAGTTGTCTTAATAGATCCGAATATTCTGATAGCATTTCATTTTTCAACGTCTGCGTGCAAATCGGGGTCCAGCAGAATCGGCTGAACGATTTTTAGCTAAAGTCTGCAGCCATTCTCTAATATTTTTTCGGATCGCACAGAAATCTTTTTAGACAGCCATGATGGTCATTTGTCTCTTAGATAACCACTAGTAGGTCTATTGTATCCTGCCAAACACTATTATAGACTAAAAGGTTCTTCAACAGCTGCCCTAACTTTGGAGACTTACACTAGTAGGTCATGTCCAAACTGAGTTGTTTGTCTGATATCACTCTTATGTGGATCTTTCCACATAGGGACTTTTATGGGGACGAACGGATGAGTTGGCGAGGATGGGATCTTCGTTAAGTACCACTGCTACGGTCTCAACACCAATAGCATCTGTTAAAAATGGTAGAGCAAGCTAATTTCTAGTGGGAAAACGTAGACACATGTCAAGTATACGGGCAAACCAGGCACCAATATAAAAACCCGTACTAGAACCAAACCAAAATAGAAGGAGCCGAAACATTGGAAGCCAAGTACGACAAATGAAATGACAATTCAACGATCCCTGTCCAATCCAAGACACAGGGCCGTTGGGAAGCAATTGCTAAACAACATAAACTATATATCGGAAATTGGTATTGGAGATCTATTCAAATATCTCAATCTTTCAGGCTGTTTTAAGTCAGAGCTTACTAATTTTCCATGAACCTACAGATTTACTTTCAACTGAGCCACCCCAAAGCACTTTTGAATTCTCACCAATCTCTTCTGAGATTTATCCCTTTCGCTACCTGCCAGGACCTCAAGCTTAAATACTTTCGCAACTGCCTTCTAACCAAATACGAAATTCTTCAGTAACAAGAGGGGTTCTGCCTTCACAAAGATTTCCAACTGTGCTCTTTGCCACAACACTCTGAGTTTATTAAATTCTTACTTAATGCAACAGCACTAACCGCCCACACTCCAATGCGTCAGCCATCACCCGCACCCGCCATCAACTCTTTGGCACAGCAACAGACCAGAAGCACCCAGCACCCCCTCCGCCCCACACCATCTTCAATGTCATGTGATTGTCTGTCTATGCATATGAACGTACCTGATTATTTACGAGCGTTTCTGACTTGGTGTTTTATCGAAGAGCACTGACACTGGTGGTGTGGCACGCAACCCAAACCTTTGTGACAAGGCAAAAAAGAAAACCACTAGAATGGTGTCACTGGAAATACCTCCCGTTGGCGGCAAGGGTTTGAGCTGAGTTGTTGGTTAAATACTAGACACATAAACTTCAATGAGGACGTTTTTGTTTTTGCTGCTGTAGTTAGTACCCTATAACTGATAACGCCCTCCCCTCGCCATTCTCGGCAAGCGTGGCCCTCGCCTCCTCCTCCGCCCGGTACTTTGTTGCACGGTCCACAGACCAGCATTTGAATGTTGTTATTTTATGGTTTTATAACCTGGAGCACCTTTGATGTTCGTTCCATTTTCATGGCAAAAGCTCAATATGCACACATACACACGGTTGTATTGGCATGAGTGAATGTGTGTGTGGGACTCTTTCATTTGGCTTTTACCATGTGTGCATGTTGTTCCCTCCAGTGTCTCCAACCAATTACCACCCCTGGCCCGGCGTTTGCCTGAGTGAGCCATCAAGAGGGTACTGGGTCCTCTTTAGATTCTTTGGTTAGTTTGTGCCTTTGAGCCATGATGACTTGACTTGTACTTGACTTTCGAGTAACGCATGATGTCAGATATCAGTGCGCATCTCCGCTTTGTATGCACATGTATATGTGTGTATGTGCGTTATGGCCATAAATTTAAAATGTTATAAAATTTAATAGTGCAGCTATTTAAGATTCTAATATACAGACATAATGAATGAATGAATGAATTTAAAAGATATATAACATAACAAGAGAAATTGCCAAGGGAGTTGGGCATTCACTTCTTCGTTGTGATCTACACCGTTGATATCATGTGAAATGCCTCTGCATCATAATTAATATCACTGCATACATAGTATCCTGCCAAGTAAACACTAATATAGACTAAAAGGTTCTTCAACTGGCGACTTATTCCTCTATTCGCTTAGTTGGCAACGCTGTCAGAACTTGACGTTTGTGTTCTGTCATAATCACCATTTTACCATGGAGCTTTGCAGCATTCAACAACGTGAGGAAACTATTATTATATTTATTCTCTTCGCCAAACTTTTTGCGATCTAATCACCTTCATTGGTCAAGCTAATATGCTGTTGGACGGCTTCGTCAAAATACAGAATTGCCACATTTGGGCCGCATTCACGGGAGCTTTATGTAGTGTCTTAAATCACAATTTTGTATGGAGAGACTTTAAAAAATGTCTAAACTGGCCAAAAAAGATGACTGTCAATTATAGAATCATAATAACAAACTTTGGTCTGGATAGTGCTGATGGATCTGGACGACACGTGGTTTAAAAAAGAAAAGTGCAAGATGGGCATATATTGTATGGCGGTTATTGCAAAAAATAGCCCTGCATGCGTTCATTCATGAATATGCATTGTAGACAAGCCGCCAATATCATACCAACGATTACTCTTAACATTTTCTCCTGAGGGAATAATGGTTCAACTGGAGATCAAAATCAGCATGATGATTCAAAAAGGTGTTCTAATTAGAAAAATTATATAAAGTCCCATGACTGGCTTTGCAATAACGAATACTGTCAACTCAACGAATGCCTTGCCGATTTCATCTTCTATCTCACGAATGACCTGCTCGATATTCGTCTCATGGGGTCGATAGATTGTTTGCATAAAAACGGTCCTTCACCGTAGCCCGCAAAAAAACTGAAGGCATAAAATCACGGCCAATTCATACCGCCGTGACACAAGTATCAAGAACTTTGCGAATTTGGCGCGCAAAACATCGATTGTGGCCTAGGCTGTCTTGCCTGCTAAATCTAAAGATTATCTTCATATATCATTGTGAGGTTTCTTGGACACATAGTGGGAAATTTATTTATAATTTTCTATGAATTCATACGATTTTGAGTTCTTTTGGTAATGATTAACAATATAATTATTATTATAAATATACAGGGTTCCCATGTCGTCCTAAATAGAATTCAATAAAAATGATATAGTGATTTTTGGATGTAGCCCCCATGACAGCACAAAAAAACAGACATAAAAAGTAATTTTTATTGTGTGGGAATTATAAAACTTAGGGAAAATTTATGATAGAGATTTATAGATATATATAGAGGGCACTAAAATTGGAAAAGTTACAAAATGGCGGAGAAATTCCTTGCTGGCGGTGTGCATGCTTCCTCGGTTAGGCACCGATCTGATCCACTTCCACCACAGATGTTTCTACACCTTTTTCAATTGTAATTCAAAAGACATCACTTGAAATTCAAAAGACACCAGTTGAAATTCAAAAATTCCATTTGAAATTTAAAAAATGTGAATTGAATTTCAAAACTCGTCATTTGTAATTCAAAAGACAACATTTGAAATTCAAAAGTCGTCATTTTTAATTCAAAAGACTTCATTTGATATTCAAAAAACATCATTTGTAATTCCAAACTCTTCATTTGCAATTCAAAAGCCATCATTTGTAATTCAAAACTCGTCATAAGTAATTCAAAAGACACCATTTGAAATTTAAAAGTCGTCATATGAAATTCAAAACTCGTCATTTGAAATTCAAAAGCCGTGCTGAAATGCCATCCGGGCCTGGAGATTTATTACGAGAACCCTTTTAACTCCACGTGTTCGAAAAAATATCTGAGGCATGGAACTTGATACATTTTCGATCACGGGGAGTGGTTGATTGCTTTCCGGCAAGGATGAATTCCTTGCAAACATTTCAGCCAATAGGTTAGTTTTGGCAACCGGGTTTGTGAATATCTGGTCATCTTTAACAAGAGTTGGGATTGATGAGGAGTTATCCTTTACTCTTCTTACAAATGACCAAAAGCTCTTACTTCCCCTGGGAGAAGAAAGAACCTTGGCTCGAAGACGTTGTTCGTATAGAAACTTTTCACGTCTAAGTACTCTGGCACACATGGTTCTTGTCTGCTTGCGTAGCAGATCAGTGGTGGCATTTTTATTTAAACGCCATTTCCTGAACGCTTCCTCTTTAGATCTGACAGCAGTCTTGCATGTCTGGTTAAACCAACTTTTATTAGATGGTTTATCCGAAATAACTATAATTGGAATAAATGACTTCATTCCAATCAAGATAATATTTTCAATCATTTCAGCCGCAGCATCTATATCGCTATTTAGAAAACAAAGTTTCCAATTGAAATGCTGGAAAAAGTTGTTGAGCTCGGCCCAACGTGCCTTTTCGTATATATATATTGTCCGCTTTGGGGCTGGGGTCGAAGCGACACGAAGAGCGGAATACGAAAAGGATGCTGAAACAATGCAGTGATCCGAATTACCAAGAGGTGCTAGAACGTTAACTTCAAACTTTTCAGGGTGTGATGTTAAGAAAAGATCAAGAATATTAGAGTGTTGCCCTTGGACACATGGAATGTGTGTCGGTTCATTCACTAGTTGCGTCAAATCATTATGCGCGGCAAAAAGCTCGGCGTATTGACCCTCCGGTGTTGAGTGACTCGAATGGGCAAGCCAAGAGGAATTATGGACATTGAAATCGCCAGCAACCACAATTTCACTGTCAGGACAATCCTCTAAGATTTTTGTAATTGAATCGGAAAGGGCGTCAAAGCCACTTAGGGATATCTCCCTTTCCGCGTTTGGACTTCTATACACGAATCCGAAATGTAGTACGTGTGTTCCAATCTTGAATTTAACCCAAAGGGAGTTAAATTCTGGATTTTCAGAGTTTAAGTCTTGCTGGCTCTGGAACACTATGTCATTGCGTACGTAAACCACAAGACCTCTGTGGGGAATAAAGAGGGACAGGGTGTGATACCCAGGTACGTGAAAATCCTGTGGATCAGAACCCTCACACACCTGGGAGTGTATCATATAGTTGGCCCCGCCCGACTATAGCTTTCCTTACTTCTTTTATTTTATGCCGAATTCGGATATACACTCAAAATCTATTTTTTTAGATTCTGCCTGTCAAACTAAATATAAAAATTTTCAAAATCCCGAAATAATGGATTTATATTGAATAAAAATGTGCCAAAATAGTACTGATTGAACCTTGGGGCAAATAAACATTCAATTGTTGCATGGTCTTGATGAATAGAAGCTAGTGGTTCTATATATTTCCCAGAGTCTTGTGCAGTGCTATTACCTCTCATGTAACTAAAAATGAAAAAATCGGCATATATTTTTTATTTTACTATCTACGTTAATAAAAATCCACAAATTAATAAAAGTATACGGTGCCATGCCCAACGCCTACAACAAACTTTTATTTTTACAATTCTGAAGTCATAGATAAAATTACTTGTATCTTTTACTCATAATTCATCACCTCATATAACTTAATAAATATCTAAGGCTTAATATAATTAATTAAAAAATCATTCCAATCATCCTGCCAAATCATTCCTATAAACTTGTAGGCTAAAAGGAACATGTGCATTTCACAATGCATAGTTGTAGGGTTATAATAAATTTACTTTTCCAAATTTTTCTTGTTCAACTATTTGAACATTTATATTTTTCCACCATATTGGCAAAAACCTTTAAGAATCAAGAATACTCTTGATTGGAATGTTCTTTGCTTTGAAAAGAAAAGTAGAGATTGTAGCGAATCAAATTTAGGAGTTTCTGCCTGTACACTCACATTCCTTCATCCCTTCTTCGTCCAATCTCCTTTTCTTAGATATGGTTAAATTTCTCAAATTTTCTGGGTAATCATTTTAAACAAAATTTAAAATTATTTTGCTAAAATTCAAGTAGAAATTTGGATATCTAAAAATTTACTAAAGATGAAGTCACTTGACGACGCACATTTTACGTTACGCCCTTTAGTTGACATCTTTTTGATTAAAATAATGTTGTGTGTAGTTTGTTGTCGTTCGTGTCCCTCTGTCACCCCTCCGTCTACTCTCTTTCTCAATGAAGCAATAAATTAAGTGCAACAAATTTGACCCCATTTTACCCACATCCCTATTCGACCGCTGTTGCAAGCAGTACCACAAAAGTCGAAGAAAGGCCCAGACAAGGCACCAGGCAGCTTGAAGATGGGGGAAAAAAATTAAAAACTCAAACTTAAGTCAACATTGTCCAAAGAAGCAAAACAAAATGACAATAGAAGGCAACAATGGACAACATCAACAATTTGCATAAATTAAAAGTTAAATTTTTGCAAAATAGAACACTTCACTCCTGTCTACGACAGGAGCTGGCATCGACAAGCAACCAAGAGACAGACAACATGCAACAACAGCTCCCCCCGCCCACGGAGGTAGATGCGGATGGTTCTGCAACAATCATTTAAGGCAAATTGAAAAAGTGTCCTCTCACAGAAACCTACAAACCCCATCAAGGATAATGCAAAGGATATTTACAACGAAAACGGTAAGGACAACAGCACAACTATCTAATAGAGCAGCAGCAGCAACTGCAACAGCAGCCACATTGTACCGTCCGATCAGAGCAACAATGGAAAAGAGGGGGACAGAGTTCATTTAAAAATTTTAACATATTTAGTTTAGTTCTGAAATTGTGTTTAAAGTAAAAGGCCTGGAAAATATATGCAAAAAATATTTCTCAGACAAGAGCAGCAACCACCAGCAGCATCACAAATTTGCATATTTTGTGATTTTGTGTGTGTGTGTGTGTTTTGTCTAAAAACTATTTTTCGGAAGGTTTAAATCAGAACAACCAAAGTCCTTCCAAGGATGAAGGGAATATATGCATGTATGGAAAACAAATTAAACAGTTTTAAACATCGTATTATATATGTACATGTAGACGAGTATATATATATATATAGATATGTACACGGTATTATGGGGACATCGACTTTAAATGTTTGTGTCGCTCCAAAGTACAGTAAAGTAGCTCCTAGAGAAATATAAAATATAAATTCAAATTAAATTTTAAGGAAGAATTGCCTCAGACCTTCTAATATCAAAGGGCTACCTTTCTGTATCATATTTATGAAGCATTCAATTCATTTTTGTAGGACATTAAAATATATCTTAGAATTTTAGATTTTTGTGGAATAGTGAGTAAAAATCCGAAGAATAATAACAAAATGTTCATTATAACCTCCACCATAGCATGAGGAAGCCGATCTAGCCGCTGCCCCACATATATTATTGATCGTCATAAATTTCTCCAAAAAATAAGTGAGTAAAAAGATCTAAAAATCTGCAAAGTTAAAGTGCCGTGTAGTATCAGAAAATTCTTTTAAAATGAATCTTTCTCAATTATCCTTTAATCAAGATATTAATTATTATGCATCGTCTGAATGTTCTTAAAAGTGGTGTTTACACATGTAGATTTATTGTACAACTTGCATTCTAATTATACTTCTGTACAGACTTTTTCGATGTAGTAGATTTAAGTGCAAGGTAACTGAAACAACTTATTATACCCTGCCCCTAGGGATGGGGTACTTTGAAATTTCGTTTGTAAAACCTTAAAATATTCATCAGAGACTTCTTAATGTAAAATGCTAGGACAATGTTGCCATGTCTGTCTGTCTGTTTAAAGCACGCTAGCCGCCGAACGTTATGGTCTAAATGTGTCTTCTGGTTGCGGGTCGGTTGGGATTGAAAGTGGGCGAAATCGGCTCGGAGGGAAAATTTTTCCATAACAAGGACTGAAAACACCCCCTAATATTTAGACTATTTAATTGCTTTTTTTTTCCAAATTTTTGCTTTATATCCACTTGATATTTGTTGCGTACATTCCTCTTGTAGCGTGAAAGCTCCAAAAAGCAAATAAAAGTTTTAGCGGGCGAAATGGGATAAAAATGGTACTAATGATACGACAACAGCTAGAAACATGAAATTTGGAATGTTCATCCCTCTAATTGCATAGATACGTAAATAGAAGAATTTTCGTACTTTTAAGGGAGACAGTTGGAAAAGAGGCATAAAAATGATACCAACCAAACCGTCGAAGTAGAAATCATGAAATTCAATGTCTACATTCATCTGACTGTGAATACGCGAAACAAAAAGAAATTTTTCGAAATTTGTACTTTTAGACGGAAAATGGGACGAATGGGGATAAAAACCAACCAAACGGCTGCTGCTATAATAAACAAATTCAATGAGTACATTGCTTTGACTGCGTAGACGCGAAAAATAAAGAGATTAAATTTGGCACCAATCAAGCGGCTGTAGCTATAATCATGACATTCAGTATTTGCACTCGTCTAACTGCGTAGACGCGGAAAGTAATAGGTAAGAATATTTCTAAATTCGCACTTTTTAGGTTAAAATGGAAAAAGGAGTGAGATTGGTACCAAGCAAACGGCTGTAGCTAAAATCATGAAATTTGCTGTGTATATTATACTCTGCAGCATATTGTATCTTCAATATTAGAACTTTTCCTATCAAAATGGTACAGACATTTAGGCTGTAGCTGAAATCAAGAAATTGCATATTGGCGAAAATCGAGCTTGAAGGATATTGTTTCTACCTAATAATATTTAGGGCACATTTTTGAAGATTGCTGCCAATATTCACTTTTTGATTTGATTATTTATATATAGTAGAGGACTATTAATATTATAATAATGAAGCATCACAATTTTCCTAATATTGTAGATCACTTCTGTGTAAAGTTGACAGCCTCTAAATTACCGGTAATACTGTGGAATGCACTCCGTGGTGACGGGGTATATAAGATTCGGCCCGGCCGAACTTAACGCCTTTTTACTTGTTAATATTTCCGGTGCAGTTTGGGTATATAGTGCTATAAAACCCAATCATTAATTTTCTTTGTACACTTAATTTTTCCAAAATCTTATTTCAAACCAGTTTTGAATACCGTAAGTACCGTGAGTTTTCTGCAGTTTTTAATACATGAAGATTTTATGACGATTAGCTTTCGAGATTCTGACGATAAAGCAGCACTTTCAATAACACTAGTTTATAGTAATTTTGTCAAAAGACTGCCCTAAACAAAATTAACATTTTTATATAGGTTATTTAAGAAAATATATGAGGACACAAACATTAAAGTTTACATTCGCATAGATATAGTGGTTTAGGAACAATGGCCAAAAATATGAGAATAAATATTTTTTTTTTTAGTTTTTTCGTTTGTATTTTTTTGGTCTGTAATCAATATTTGATTTGAACTGGGGTATTGTCCTGGCTCAAGACCATTTTGCATCTATATTTAATAGAATGCAAATTTATTTACAAATGGCATGGTGGCATTTATTACTTGGCTGCAGACTACCACTATCATGATTTCCACTCTGTCTAAAGGTTTCATTCAGGTGGCTTCGCATCGACTTTTCAACATCAAACCCTCATTTGTTTTAGTTGTAAATTAATTTGCATTCTATTAAATATAGATGCAAACTGGTTTTGAGCCAGGACAATATCTCAGTTCAAATCAAATATTGATTACAGACCAAAAAAATACAAACGAAAAAACTAAAACAAATGAGCGTTGGCACGGCAGAAGTATTGCTGGGTAACTATACCTGCATGTACACATACCTACATATGCAACTCAATGAGATGCTTGTAAGATGGCATGTGTACTTTATTACTTGGTGCGATTTTTTAGACGCAAATTCGGCAAGTGAGTTGTGATTCTCGTTCGTTTGTGAGAATCATCTCCTTATAGAGGCCGGGTTTGATGTTGAAAAGTCGCTGCGAAGCCACCTGAATGAAACCTTTAGACAGGGTGGAAATCATGATAGTGGTAGTCTGCAGCCAAGTAATAAATGTCACCATGCCATTTGTAAATAAATTTGCATTCTATTAAATATAGATGCAAAATGGTATGGAGCCAGGACAATATCCTAGTTCAAATTAAATAAATATTTTTTATAAAATCGTTTTGTATAGAGAAAATCTATATATAGAATAATAACGGAAAAAACGAATGTATCTGTTAATATCTATAAATAATTTTATAAGTTATGACCTTTTTGTTGTTTGGGTATTTTGAGAGTTTGAATAATATTGTGGTAAATATAATTAATTATAATGTTCCAATTATGTAAACGGATCAAGTTACTATTTTCTATGCATCCTTTTTTGAATGACAAACTATACAATATTTTTTGCAATGACCTTTGAAAAGTTCATTATTTTAGAGGTTATTGTCCTATATTTTGCAAGCAATGTATCATATTGGATTTTCAATTAGTTTATAGCATACAAGTGATATTTTCCAGTGATGTTTCACTTTGTCCAGTATAAGACTATAATCGCGAAGCCGACCGATACCTTGGCATTTAAAAATATTGATGCACTGCACTTAATCATTGCAAAAATAAAATTTTGCTTATACCAACAAACATCGATTTAATTGCCAAATAGGTAAAAGAAATGCAAAAGCCAACAAGAAATTATTATGTTTACAACAACATATTGCATACCTTTAGGGGCAATATTTTTTCTAGCATTCAAATATGTGTATATATTTGTACATTAAGACCAACAACAACAGATTTCAATAGTAAATCATTTATGAATTCAAAAATATTGGGCTAGTTATTGGTTCTCATATATAACATAGATTTTCCTTAAAATTATATAAATATAATTTATATTTTCTTGTGCTTTTATTTTGTATTCAATTCTTAGACTTAATTTTACTATGACCAAATCCCTATATAACCCTAAAAGAATGCTTTGCAAAATACACATGCTCCAATAAGTCGATAAATGTATCGGAATAATTTGTCAGGATATTTGGAATGATTGACGATCCCATGATTTTTTTTTCAAATGTTGAGCTGATATATTAAACCTTAGTTATTTATTAAGTTACAAATCCAAAAGTACGAACAATTGGATACCCTAGTCGGAAATCATGATAGTGGTAGTGTGTAGCCAGGTAATAAATGTCACCACGTCTTTTGTTAATATTGTAAATAAATTCTTTAAAATTTGGATTAAATCGATTTTCCCCCAGCTTGTATGAAAATATTCCACTGTGCATGGTATAGAAAATTAAAGGAAAAGTTATGTGTGTATTTCTAAACTTATTTAAATGACCAGCAGTGTATTACTCTCTCGGCCTTCTCCGCATGTGTATTTGTGGCGTCCTCATAGACGTTGCAGTTATTTATCCTCCTGATTTCTTTGTCAACTTGTGGTACATGTTTTTGTTGTTGTTGCTGCTGCTGTTGCTATTGCCTTTGTAATTTGGCTGTTGCAGTTGTCGGTGTTTGTGTGCATGCTTATTTCCGTGTGTGTGCGTGAGTGAAGCTCTGTCTGAGCTTCGTATGTGTGGCAGCAGCATAAACACGTAAATTAATCTGACAAGTGATACTTTTAGCCCGAAGCCTGTGTGTCAGTGGTGTATGTTTGTGTGTGTGTGTGTGTGTTCGTGCATGTATGTTGGTCTGGCTGCGCTTCTTCTTCTTCTACTTGCATGTATATGTGTTGTTTACATCGGACGCACGTCAAAAATGTTACGAAAAAGCAAAAGGCTTATATTGCTCATCTACTATTACTCCTCCCCTCAGACTCCTTTGAGCGGTGTAACACAAACACATGCAACAACATTGTGGCGGTCATCAAAATATGTTGCTTGTGTGTGAGTGTGTGGATGTGTTGTCTTGTTTTGTATGATGTTGCAGCTGATGGCAAGGATGCAAGGATGATGGCGCGATTGTGATGATGATGATGCGCGCTCGGAAAAGAAAACCAACCAATTCTTCTGCCCGTTCTTTTGATATCAGCATCATTGGACATAAGTACATTAGGGTGGTACCACTATATATTAAATATATAGTGGGAATTAATGTATACATTTAATAGCGGAAACTGATAGAGAAAGTTTGAAAGTTCACGTATGCTGGTCCTTTTGGAGGGGGGGGGGGTGAATATTCGCCCCTTTTGCACATTCTAATGCTGAATCGGCATTGGAAACCTTGTGACCTTACACATTAGGTATATGATGTGTTCAGAAATATTACATAAAACACTTAGAGCAACATTTTTGTGGAATATAAAGGGTGATTTTTTAAGAGCTTGATAACTTTTTTTTAAAAAAAAAACGCATAAAATTTGCAAAATCTCATCGGTTCTTTATTTGAAACGTTAGATTGGTCCATGACATTTACTTTTTGAAGATAATTTCATTTAAATGTTGACCGCGGCTGCGTCTTAGGTGGTCCATTCGGAAAGTCCACTTTTGGGCAACTTTTTCGAGCATTTCGGCCGGAATAGCCCGAATTTCTTCGGAAATGTTGTCTTCCAAAGCTGGAATAGTTGCTGGCTTATTTCTGTAGACTTTAGACTTGACGTAGCCCCACAAAAAATAGTCTAAAGGCGTCAAATCGCATGATCTTGGTGGCCAACTTACCGGTCCATTTCTTGAGATGAATTGTTCTCCGAAGTTTTCCCTCAAAATGGCCATAGAATCGCGAGCTGTGTGGCATATAGCGCCATCTTGTTGAAACCACATGTCAACCAAGTTCAGTTCTTCCATTTTGGGCAAAAAAAAGTTGGATATCATCTCACGGTAGCGCTCACCATTCACAGTTACGTTACGATTCGCATCATCTTTGAAGAAGTACGGTCCAATGATGCCACCAGCCCATAAACCGCACCAAACTGTGACTTTTTCTGGATGCATTGGTAGCTCTTGCAATGCTTCTGGCTGATATTCACTCCAAAATCGACAATTCTGCCTATTTACGTACCCATTGAGCCAAAAATGAGCTTCGTCGCTGAACACAATTTCTTTCTTTCTGAACTTTCTTAACAGAGCACGCATTTTGATAATAAAATTCAATGATTTGCAAGCGTTGCTCGTAAGTAAGTCTATTCATGATGAAATGTCAAAGCATACTGAGCATCTTTCTCTTTGACACCATGTCTGAAATCCCACGTGATCTGTCAAATACTAATGCATGAAAATCCTAACCTCAAAAAAATCACTCTTTATTAACGCTACAGCACCTCAATGAAGAGGTCTTTTTGGTTCCTTTTGTGGAAATGTATAAAAACACACCTAAACCGAAGGTTTAACGGATCAAGATGTTCTACAAAAATAGTTGTCCTATAATTCTACTATAAGGTCTGAATAGACCAAAACTAAAAACTCAACTTAAATGCTAGAACTCAAAACTCCATTTTAGGGTTAATTTCGTTCTCTTTCCAAATTGGTGCTAATATTGCATCATAAAACCGAATTTTAGGTGGGTGATGTGAAAGGAAAAAATATTCTACGTCAAATTTCACTAAAAGTCACCGAACAAAAGGAAGCTGTAGATATAATATATAGAAATAAAACATCAGTACCAATGTGGGTATTCAAACAAGAAGTTATTTTTATTATTATTTTCTTTAGATCTTGGCAATTCTATTGGAGAATAAATATTCTACCCTTTATAGCGTTCTTCAATAGGCACACATGTTTGATGAGATCTTCATCGTGTTCATCGGACTCTGTTTCCAACTGATGCTCGAAAAAATCCATATAGTCGGTGTGCTGCAAAAATATTTCAAGCCCATTTTTTGTGAAATGGACTTAATGTCCCAAAAGTCATAGTTTATGCCCTATGAAAAATTCCATGTCTATTTAAATTAGTTTTGTAGTTATTGCATCAAAACTATTCATTCTTTCAGCCAACTGTGTGAAGCAATAAACTTTAAATCTTCAATACCTCAGAAACACAATTATGTGAAGTATGTGACAATAAGAAACTCTTGGATAATCCCTTTCCAGCTACTTATTAACTGAGACCTCATTACAACCGGTGGAAAATTGTTTTCTCTTTAAATACCCGTTTAATCTAGTTACTCGGCGCCTTTCAAACCATATTTTATAAATTTATTTATAAAATATATTGTTACCTGTTAAATCGAGAAATAGGCGGAAATATTTAATGAAATCTTTAGTGAAACTAGTGAATGACTCAGTTTATGTCTCGGTACCCTTCTAAAAGTATTTTTGGAAATCCCATTGTCCTATGACTCTGTCTGCAACACTTTGGTTGGTACAATTTTAATCTCTTCCCCTCCTTAAAAGTACAATTTCAAATTTCAAAATTCCAGGCAGTTAGAGGAATGTCCACATTTCACAATTCTAACTACAATATTTTGGTTAGTAGACTTTAGTCTTTTACACCTATTGCCTTTTTCGTAAAATTTTTATCCCTTTTTGCCTTGTTTATCCATTAATACTATTTTTTTTTTTTTTGAAAAAAAAATACGTATATATTGCACTGTGAAAGGAATATATAAACTGAATTTCACGGGTCTGGCTTCAATATATTGATTGACACCTTTTTATCCTCTATAAATAAAATTTTCGAAAAGTACATTTATTTTACGCTTCTATGTGGTTAGGGCAAAGTACAGACCGAATTTCACTATCCTAGCAGATCTTTTGTTGGTACCCTTTTTATCCCTCATCGTCCCCTTAAAATTAAAAAAATCATTTATTTTACGCTTCTATGCGGTTAAGATAAAGTACACACCGATTTTCACTATTCTATTCACTATACTTTGGTTGGTACCCGTTAAGGTCTTAAAAGAACAAATTTGGAAATATTAATTTATTTTGCGTCCCCATGAGGTTAGATAAATGTACACACCGATATTTGCGTTTCTAGCGGCAATACTTTGGTTAGTACCATTTCTATTCCTTTCTGTATCAAAAGTAAAATGATAAAAAATCCATTTATTTTTCGCTTCTATGTGGTTAGGGGAATGTACACACCTAATTTCGGTATTCTAGCCGTACTTTAGTTGGTACCATTTTTATCCCTTTTTGCCTCAAAAGTAAAATTTTCGAAAATCCATTTATTTTACGCTTTTATGTGGTTATAGGAATGTACACTCCGAATTTCACTATTATAGCAATACTTTGGTTGGTACCATTTGTATCCCTTATTGCTGTGTTTACCCATTAAAACTAAAATTTTCGAAAAATACATTTATGCTGCGCGTCTACGTATGTACAAAGGGAATGTACATATTGAATTTCACGATTCTAACTGTAATACTTTTTCAGGTACCATTTTTATCCCTTTTTGGACTCTCCACTCTTAAAAGTACAAATATCGAAAAACTAATTTATGTTGGGCGTCTACGTGGTCAGATGAATCTGCATACTAAATTTGACGATTCTATTTTCAATATTTTGGTTGGTACCATTTTTATCCCATTTCTTCCCTTTTTGTCTTAAAAGCGCAAATATCGGAAAATCCATTGATGTTGCACGTCTACGTAGCGAAAAGAATGTACACACTGGATGGCTTGATTCAAACTGCAATACTTTGGATGACATAATTGTTATCCCTTTTTGTCCCAACCCTCATTTTTATGCCGTTTGTCCAATCCTCTGTTAAAAGTAAAAAATGAAAACTCCATTTATTTTGCGTGTCTATATGGTTACAGTAAAGTACACACTAAATTTCACCAATCTATTTTCAATATTTGGGTTGGTACCATTTTTATCCCATTTCGCCCCCCTTTTTTGTCTTAAAAGTACAATTTTGGAAAAATATATTTATTTTGTGGGTCTATGTGGTTAGAGGAATATATTCACAAAACTTCAAGATTCTGGCTGCAATACTTTGGTTGGTACCGTTTTTATCCCCCCCCCACATTTAAAAGTAAATTTTTCATAAAATTCATTTATTTTGCGCTTCTATGTGGTTGTGGGAATGTACACTCCAAATTTCACTACTGCAGCAATACTTTGGTTGGTACCATTTTTATCCCATTTCGTCCCTTTTTGTCTTAAAAATAAATTTTTCGAAAAATGCATTTATTTGCCGTGTCTACGTAGCAAAAGGATTATACATACCGAATTTCACGATTATAACTGCAATAAAATGATTGGTACTATTTCCATCCCTTTTGCCCGGTTTATCTCGTAAAATTAAACATTTGCAAAAATCATTAAAGTTGGGCGTCTACGTAGCGAAGGGAATGTACACACAGAATTTCACGATTCTAGTTGCTAAACTTTGGTCGGTACCATTTTGATCCCTTTTTGTCCCATCCCCTCTTAAAAGTACAATTATCAAAATAAATAGAATTTTACTATACCTTCTAGTCTCTTGCCATAAAAGTACAATTTAAAAAGTAAATTTGTTGTACTACTTTCGATGGTACCTCTTTTATACTTTTTGTCCCGTTTCCCCCCTAAAAAGTACAAATTTTAAAAATCCATTTATTTTGCTCAGGTACGAATTTCTCGACTCTAGCTGTAATTCTCTTGGTTGATGCCATTTTTATCCCTTTTCGTCCCAATTTTGCTTTTAAGAGAGTTCGTAGGAATTTACGCACCGAATTTCGCCATTCTTGCTTAAACACTTTGTTGGTTATGATTTTTATTCCTATTAAATCATTTTAATTTTAATTTTAAAATGAAGTTGAAATGTATATTTCGAAGGTATTTAGAAAATTATTTTTCTGGCGAACTTTGCTTTGAAAATCCCCCACAGATATGATTTTTGGTTCATTTCATTGGCTTGTACGTGATAGGTGAGTCAAGGAAAGCCAACGAATATCTTATCCTAGTCCAAAATCTTAGTAATGTATGGACCATTTTCTATATAATCATTCTGTTAGTGGACTTCTAACTCCGACTCTCCCCTCAAGGCCTTGGAAAAATTATGCCACTGTGTCCGAAATTACTGCAGTGTGGTTTTGTGCCATCTTCGGTTACACTATGCCACACTATCATTTTCCTGTCATCTCTGTATCTCAGCCTTAGCTCAAAGGATTTCTCTGGTCACTCACAAACGTGTGAGTGTGAGTACTTTATAGGCACCCAGTGTAGCCCTAAAGTGAACATATGCCAGCCAACCAAAAAAGACAGCAACAAAAACAGGCAGTAATAACGAAACTTGGCATTTTTCAACTTTGATGCATAGTTCTGCAAGTTTAAGGAGAGAGAGAGAAAAAACAAGCAACAACATGCAACTTGTAAGGACCAAGCATGGTGCTCTTACTTTTAAAGCATATTTGCATGTGGGATATATTCAGGAGGGTCGTTGCAAGGAAATTTATTTTCTTTACATTACATTGGTTTTGTTTATTGGTTTCCATGTTTAAACAGCAGCAACAACAACAACATCAACATCATGACAGAGGCAAGAGTAGCGGCACAGTGGCAACAGCAACCATAACATCAGCCCCCCATATTAAACAGGAAACGGAAATGCGAGTAGGACTCTGTTCTAGCAATGTGTTGGATTGTGTTTGTGTTGTTTGCCATGCAGCATGAGCAGTACATGAGAATGCAGTTAATGCATTTTGTGCTGCACTTCCTCGGCTCCCGGAGGGGGTCTTTCTGTCGTTGCTGCTGTTTTAAATCCAAAGACTAACAATCATAAGGAATTAACTTTGAGTGAAGTACAAAGAAAACATAATAAAAGCCGTAATACACAGCAATAATGAAAATTCCTTATTAAACAATATTATGTTTAATTACTGCAAATGAAATTGTTGCTGGGGATGCTAGTCTTGCAGTATATAAACAAAGGAGAAAAATAAAAATGAATTAAGTCCTGGTACTATGTAAACATTAACTGTGAGAGGGAAAATTGCAACTGAACAGAAAACATTACCCTAAAAAATAAAGGACATGAATTGTTATCATTTAGAGTAAATGAGAATATGGTTTTGTATAATAAATAAGTAATATTTGTGTCAATTTCAATAAAAGTGAAAATGAATTTAATTTTTCTTTTTAGTTTATGACCTTAAGATCTTTGCAAATAGGTTAAATTAAATTTTGGAAAATTCGAAAAAATTGTTTTTTTTAAGAAGAAAAAATGAAAAGAGTGAAAAATTAAATAAATGACACAGTGCAACACGAAAAAATATAACGATATACGCACACCCCTACGTGATGAAAGACCAAAAAAGACCCGTGTCTCACAGTTTTTCCCAAAGTCATGCACTTTTGTATGGGCCCACAAAGATTTGGGGCCTCGGTGTCATTTTTGCAAAAAGTGATAATTTTCTCATGCTCATATCTGGCAAACCGTTTGGAATTTTCATTTACTCTCTGCGACAAAGTTGTAGCTCTTGCCATGAAGAACAAAACATTGTCAACATATAAAATCAAAAAAAAATCATCTTCAAGGTCAAAATCGCAAAATTTTTAAACTTCGAGTTTTTAACCTTTTTCCCCTGTTCATGGAGCAAACCGTTCAAAATTCAAGGAAACAACCAACTACAAAAATGTACTTAAGATCTCAATAAACAACTTTCTAGAACGTATGGAGTTTCTAGGAATCATTCTTAACACCGTTTAGGTAGTTAGTCTGTTAATGGTCAGTCCGACTACAGTGCGTATGAGTGATATCACCCTTAATCAACAGCACGTATACGCTACATACACACACGACAGCCTATAAGATCAAGAAGCCTTGAAGATGAAGTTTCTTTTGATTTTATATTTTCAAAATTTTTGTTCTTTATGACAAGAGCTACAACTTTGCCTCAGAAAAAATGCTTATAGAAAACTCAAAAATTCGCAGAATAAGCAAAGTAACACTTTTGGATAAGTGGCGCAGTTATCGAGATATTGTACAATGTAATATTTGGACACTTCTTCAGAAAGGTCCACCATGCTCGAAAAGTTTAAAAATTGAAAAAATATTATTTCTGACTTGTATTAGTAAACCAAAATACGATTATATTAAAGAGTCCAGTAAAGTTGCATTCATGTTTTATTCACTTTATATACCCTCCACCAAAGGATTGGGTTCATTCCGTTGAAATATCGACCTGAGACCGTATAAAGTATATATATTCCTGATCGCCATCAAACACTAAGACGATCTAGTCATGCCTGTTGAAAGCATACCAGAATCAAAACCAAATGAACCAAATTTTCCCAGAATACGTCTTATAGTCTTAGATCGGTTGGGATTGCAAATGGGTGAAATCCGTCTGCAGAGAAACATTTTTCCCTCACAAGGACTGAAAATACCCTTAATATCCCCTAATATTTCAAGTGTTTATATTTATTTTATATTTCGTATGTGAATTCGCCTTATAGCATAAACGTGCACCATAAAGCGAATCTAGTTTGTTGGGGGGTAAAATGTGGCAAAAAGGGATAAAAATGGTACCTATCATTTGACAAGAGAAACTCGAAATTCGGTGTATACATTCCTCTAACTATGTAGACAAGTAAAATAAAATGTTTTTGTTTTTCAAACTTATATTTTTAAGGGGTTTAGGTGGGAAAAAATGGTACCAACCAAATGGCTGCAATTAGAATGATGAAATTCGTTGCATACGGTGTGTACATCCCTTTAATAGCATGTGCATAGAAAATAATGCAATTTTTGCAATTAAGAGGTTAAAATGGAAATAGAGGGATAAAATTGGTACCCTATAGAATAACGAAATTCGGTATGCACATTCCTTTGACTGTATAGACGTGCAAAGCAAAGGAAATATTTTTACTTTTATAGGGAAACGAGAAGAAAGGGGATAGAATCGGTACCAATCAAACCGCTGCAGCTAGAATAATGAAAATCGTGGTATAAATCGCTCTAGCTAGGTAGATTCAAAAATTTAAGCGACCTTTAGGATCAAAATAGAGGGATAAAAATGGTACCACCACAAACGGCTGCGGCTAGAATAATGAAATTCGGTGTATACATTCCTCTGACTGTAGAGACATGCAAAATAAAAAGCTGTTTCCAAATTTTTACTTTCAAGGGATGAAGTGGGAACAAAGGGATAAAAGTGGTACCAACCAAATGGCTATAGCTGAAATAATGAGTTCTGCTTAGGTTTGATATTGGTATTTGGTAAGTTCAATCGTTTTATATCGTGAACACGCACCATAAAGATTTCCATGCTTTTAGGAGGTGAAATTGTGGCAAAGAGGGATAAAAATGATAAATGGCGAAACGACAAAAGCTAGTTAACTGAAATTTGGTGTATACATCCCTCTAATCGCATGTACACGTAAAATAAAGTTATTTTCGATATTCGTACTTTTAAGGGAGTGAAATGTGGGAAAAAGGATAAAATTGGTACCGACCAAATGGCTGCATTTTTAATAACGAAATTCGGTATGTATATTCCTATGACTGTATAGAACTCCAAAGATATGGAAATTTTCGAAATTTGTACTTTTAGGGGGATGTAAAAATCGGCGTCTACATTCCCCTGATTATGCAAGAGAGAGTTTTTTTTTAATTTGCATGGTACCAATCAAACGGCTGCAACTAGCATCATGAAATTATACCGCTTTGTTTTTGAGGCAATTCTAATTTCTGGACGTTTTTTTTCGAATAAAAAATTGAGTAAATTTACTTTCAAAAACTAAACTATAACACTTTTAATTTTTATTTTAATTTTATTTGATAAAAAAAAGAAAAATCGTAACAATTCAGTCCAATACATTAAATGTATTTTTATACACTCCACGAGAGTATTATGTCTTTGTGAATTTGTTTGCAACACCCAAAAGGAAGCGAGATAGACCCATTGTTAATTATACCGATCGACTTAGAATCACTTTTTGAATCGATTTAGCAATGTCCGTCTGTCTGTCCATCTATTTTTCTAATCACGATACAGGTCGCAATTGTTGTCAGAACCAAATGAAACTTTGCACAACGAAGTTTTTGGGATAAGGACGAACGCTATTTAATTTGAAGAAAATCGGTTCAGATTTAGCCCCCATACGAATTTCACTCCCGATTTGACTCTTTTCACGCTGGATACCACATATTTTACAAGATGTGGTTCAAAATTGGTATAAAATCTTATTCCATGCTTTATATAAGGTTACTTTCTATATATGTTTGTGTGCCACAAAATTTGAAATCAATTTTTGAAAGCTTTTTTCTCAACCAATTTTGCTCAAATTTTGCACACTTAATCATTTTCGATGACAATACAAGGAAATGGAAAAATTTGACCAATTGGACAAAGGGGCGTGGCACCTCCCATACGAAGTTAAAACCTATTATTGAATATTGTCAGTTCTATGACACCTAGAATGCTGAAATTTTGTGTAAGTGCATCTAGCATCAATTCGCATAGTTGTGCCAAAAATGGGCGGTATTGGAAAAGTGGGCGTGGCATCTCCCATACGAAGTTAAAACCTATTATTGAATATTGTCAGTTCTATGACACCTAGAGTGCTGAAATTTTGTGTAAGTGCATCTAGCATCAATTCGCATAGTTGTGCCAAAAAGGGGCGGTATTGGAAAAGTGGGCGTGGCACCTCCCATACGAAGTTAAAACCTATTATTGAATATTGTCAGTTCTATGACACCTAGAGTGCTGAAATTTTGTGTAAGTGCATCTAGCATCAATTCGCATAGTTGTGCCAAAAATGGGCGGTATTGGAAAAGTGGGCGTGGCACCTCCCATACGAAGTTAAAACCTATTATTGAATATAGTCAGTTCTATGACACCTAGAGTGCTGTAATTTTGTGTAAGTGCATCTAGCATCAATGTGCATAGTTGTGCCAAAAATGGGCGGTATTGGAAAAGTGGGCGTGGCACCTCCCATACGAAGTTAAAACCTATTATTGAATATTGTCAGTTCTATGACACCTAGAGTGCTGAAATTTTGTGTAAGTGCATCTACCATCAATGTGCGTAGTTCTGCCAAAAATGGGCGGTATTGGAATAGTGGGCGTACCACCTCCCATACGAAGTTAAAACATATTATCGAATAGTGTCAGTTCTATGACACGTATAGTGCTCAAATTTTGTGTAAGTGCATCTAGCATCAATGTGCGTAGTTGCGCCTAAAATGGGCGGTAATGCAAAAGTGGGCGTGGCACCTCCCATATGAAGTTAAAACCAAAATTACACCTACTGTAATTTTGTTTAAGTGCATCTAGCATTAATGTGCGTAGTTGTGACAAAAATGGGCGGTAATGGAAATGTGGGCGTGGCACCTCCCATACGAAGTTAAAACCCATTTTCGAATATATGCCGTTCTATGGCAGATAAAAAACTGAAATTTTGCAGTAATTTTTCCTTCTACAAAAGATAACTAAAAAAGAATTTCTAGGCCCAATAGAATTCTGCTTGCATAAAGCATGGATTTGAAAAATTTTTTTTTTTGATTTACTAGTTTTTCCAATATAAACACCCATGATAAAAATGGGTGAAATCGGTTCAGATTTATATATAGCTCCCATAAAAAAATCGTGCCCAATTTTTCCGCTTTAGAAACCATATATTTTATTAGATTGTCTTCAAGATTGGCAAAACATCTTATATTTAAACTAGGAACACGTACGGTGAAAATAGGTTAGATCGGTTCAGATTTATATATAGCTCCCTTTCAAATTTTGCTCCTTTAAGAGATCTTCTTCAAATTTGGCAAAATATCTTATGTTTCCACTAGAAACATCCATGGTTAAAATGGATCAGATGGTTCAGATTTATATATAGCTCCCATACAAATTTCGCTTCCAATTTGACGCTTTCCGCTCTAGAAACCACATATTTCATCAGATAGTTTTCAAATTTGGCAAAACATCTTATATTTAAACTAGGAACACCTGTGGTGAAAATAGGTCAGATCGGTTCAGATTCATATATAGCTCCCATTAAAATTGCGCTCCTGATTTGACTTTTTTGCTCTAGAAACCACATATTTTAACAGATCTTCTTCAAATTTGCCAAAATATCTTATGTATCAACTAGAAACACCCATGGTGAAAATGGTTTAAATTTATATATAGCTCCCATAGATATTTCGCTCTCGGATTGACTTTTTCCGCTCCAGAAACCACGTATTTACAGAGAATTTCTTTAAATTGAGCATAACACGTTATACTTGAATTGGGAGAACCTATTGTGTAAGTGGGTCACATCATTCCATGTTTGGATATAGCCCCGGTACAAATATTCTTCTCGATTTAACAAATTGGGTCAGGTCATATTAGCCTACGATTAGGAAGTATTCAAAAAATCCTTCCCGTTTTCAATTTTTTACCGATTTGAATTGTATTCGGATAGAAAGTGGAGTGTATCATATAGTCTGCCCCGCCCGACTTTAGGCTTTCCTTACTTGTTTTAAATTAAAAATATGAATATGAAAAAACTAATAGCAACAAAAAAATAACAATTACATCACATATATTCTTTTAAATTAAAAAATAAAAAAATTTGAATATGTAGTAAAAAAGTTATTGGAGGGATAGACTGCACAATGGCCAAATTTACAACTAATCTTTGTTTGACATATAATCAGTTATATTAGATTGTATTTTTGGTTTCATCGAATCTAAAATATCACTACGGAGAGCCAAAAGATTGCTTATGTGCTTAGTGGAACACAATTCACTGTTATTGCGCCATTTTATTAAATTGTTTACGCTTCAATGGCTGGATTATTAGAGACAACTGGTGAGACTTCAACAACATCATCTTTGCTGCTCGGAAAAATCGTACGGAAATTAGAATTTTAAATTCAAATTTCAGAGCGTTTAATGTGTTGCAAACACTGATTCTAATTTCTGGACGTACGAATTACTTAAAGCTCTAATTTGTTAGCGTCTACTGTACACATTTATCTGACTTCGCAGATGCGCAAAATAATAGGCGAAACTATGGTCTGATATTGGAGCCTCTCCACAATTATTCATTTAGTCATTTATTCAATTACTAATATCTATAAATAATATTAATATTACTTAATATTTATTGAATATTCAATGATATGGCTGTTTTTCTTTAAGACTGGATAACAAAGCTGTGATAACAAATATCTAAATAAAATGTTAAAATTTCACTCAAAATAAAAAATTGTATAATTGTCGCCAAAGGCAATATGAATGATTGTGTGAAAATAATTTTGTATTACAAATTTTGGATAATTCCAGTGTAAGTCAATATTATGGTTATCGAGACTAAGTCCAAAAAAGTCAACACAAAATATGAAAATTTCTTTTGATGCATAAATTTATATTGTAGTTGGCGACAATGTGAAAATAATAATTTTTTATTGTGAGCAAAAAAATTACATTTTTATTAACGTTTTTGTTATCGCAGCTTGTTTTTTCCCGGCTTTAAGAAAAACAGCCCTAATATGTTCTAGTGCGTCATTAATTTGAAATCCGCACTGGAAACAAACAAGAACATACTGACACAATTTTACAAGTCATGTGGACAAGTAATTTATGTAGTTTTGCTAAAAAAGCGGTAAACGTCTTTAAAGCCGAGGAACAAACCACGAAATCTGCATGCCAACGCAACGGGATAATTTCGGGTCATATCCAGGAAGGAAGACACCGCCACCGCCGAAGCACGTGTTAACTTGCAAAAATTACCAAAAACTCAACAGAGTTCTCATACGAAAGTCAACAGACAAAATCAGCGGCGAAAACTTGGCTAAAATTTATGGTTGATTTGATCAACAATAAAACTGTAAATTATCACTGTTGTTGGTGGTTTTGGTTGTTTGGACACCACGCTCTGCCACAGACTGACAAACAAACATATAAACGTATAAACGATTTCGACTGAAAGCTGAGATTAATGTTTTTTTCCTGCATTTTTGATTATGACGTCCGCCGTTTCGAACGAACAGCCGCAATGACTCATTCCATACAGAGCGTTTCCTTTACGATGAATTTGAATTTGAAGTTTTGTATTTAAAATTTTACACAAGTAAGACGGGTGGACGGACGGCCAAATGTGCCCGGGCACAACAGCCATGCCAACCAACTAACCATCCAGTCAGTCATCCAGCCAGCAGTTTAATTTAATATGCAAATAGTTTGAACAATTCATTTCAATTTATAATTCTTCGAATCAATAATTAATCAAATCACTAGTGTGTGGTGTCGGAGTCCGGGGGAATCAGCGACAGAGGAGCTGAATGTATGGGCAAATGTGAACCAATAAAACCGACCACTTAGTCAGACACAACCGCACATTATCCATTGAATATTACATATTTTACACATGCGCTCAGAGAAATTTGTGTGGCCAAATAGTCGCTATGATTTTAAAGGAGTAAACGAACTCAGTGATGGTATTTTTAATTAAAATATTTGTGCCTTGAGAGCTTCAGAATTTCAAAAGTAAGACAGGAGAGGTTAAATCGGCCAATTTTACCGGCCGCTGTTAGAGATGAATATTCCAGAGGGAAATACTGAATATGATTTTGAATAGGAAATAATGGGAACCTATAATTTAATTCGTCACAACTTGATAGGATAAATCACCCACCCTAAGAAAAGCTTATCCAATTCTATTCCGGCTTTTTGTTATAGGTTGACCAGCAAATCTTTTTAAATATTAAATATTAAATAAATATTTCGTGTTATTTTCGAGTGTATCATCCCAATTCATATTCGATTCAGATCACACAACAATTTTTGCGGTCTACTCTACTCTGCAAACAGGGCGCCTCTTATGAATGTCAATAATGATTGAAATATGTGGATTGTGCTAATATGTGAAATTTTTACTTTTGCATATAAATATATACACATGTATGTGCATAAATATATATTCGGTACATACAAACCATTGACTGTATATTCATAGAACCCGGCTGACCATATGGATTACGTGATATTTTAATAAAATTTCATTTGAATGTATTTGTCAATTTTTATTTATTGTCTTAAGCGGCCACAAAATACAACATCATCGTCATCATAATTACCCTCAACATCAACAACATCATCATCATCCCAATTCCAGTCCTCATTGAAATTGCCAAATCGTTCCCCCACCAAAAAAAAAACTTGGCATAAAAACAATTCTTTGTTGCCTTTGAAATTAACAATAATAAATTCTCTTTTATTTTATTGTTCGACAATAAAGCAATATCAATTAAATTATGAAATTTTATAATGACAACGACGTTGACGACGATGATGTTGATGATGTTGTTGATAACAATCAACGAATGTACATGTTTCTCCGACTTTGTCCAGAACAAGTCACAAACAATCCATTGGATCATTATAGTTGGTTTGTTGACTGAGTGCCCTTAAAAATAGTCATGCTACAATTTGCATGCTACCAAGTGCTACGCACTTCCATATGCTACTATTATTACACTGTGTATGTGAAGTTCATATCGTCGGTGTAGTGGAAAAAGTGAACAAGTTCATTTACATCAAAGCCAAGGGGATAATAATTTAAGTTTATTTGTTCATAAGTCTGGAATAAAACAATATATAAACTCATATCCTGACCTATATTAAAAACAATAGAAATTATTTCACAGTCATTGCAATCTATAGGAAACATCTAATAAATCTTTTATACTTGCAGAGTAGATTTCCTCCAGACATCCACAGTATGTTTCCTTCCTAATAATTATAATTAACCATTTCGCAATATATTGCCGATTCATCCTACCAGCTTTCTTGTCACGGTTTTTACATTGATATGATCTGTTAGTAGACGTTATCCTGATATTAGCATTGCTGAGACCTAATAAAGCTCTGAATGTCTTCCTTTTTATACCATACACCACTTCGTGGACTAGGGTATTATAAGTTAGTTTCGCGCCAAATGTTTGTAACACCAAGAAATAATCGAGCTAGTCCCACATTTAAGTATACGGATCGGCTTAGAATCACCAGCTGAGTCGATTTAACGATGTCTGTCTGTCCGTCCGTCTGCTGTCCATCTAAGCTTGTTCGCACTCTACAGGTCGCAATTGTTGTCCGATTGTCATAAAACTCGGCAGATGTTATTTCTGGCCAAGGACCATCGGTATTCAATTTGCAGGTAATCGGTTCAGATTTAGATATAGCCCCCATACAAATGTCGGTCCCAATTTGACTTTTTCCGCCCTATAAAGCACATTTGAAGACAATCGGGTACTAGATTGTCTTCAAATTTGGCTTATCGCCTTATAATCAAACTGAAAATACCTGTTGCGAAAGCGAGTTAGATCGGTTCAGATTTAGATATAGCCCCCATAAAAATGTCGCTCCCCATTTCACTTTTTCCGCTCTAAAATCCACATATTGTACCCGATTTTCTTTAAAATTGGCACAACATTTCATAATCGAACTAGAAATACCTATACTGAAAGTGGGTAAGATCGGTTCAGATTTAGATATATCCCCCATACAAATGTCGCTCCCGATTTGACATTTTCCGCTCTAGAAACCACGTATTGTACCTGATTTTCTTCCTTACTTTGGTATACTTTGGTATAACCCAAATGGGGCCCCATTTTGCTCTATTACAACTCTAGAAACTACATATTACATCGGATCTTCATCAAATTTTGCAGATCATTATATGTTTCATCTAGGAATACCTACCGTGAATGAGAAATATATAGGCGCATGTTTTGGCACAGGCTTCAAGTGTTGTTATAGGCCTTCAAATATCCGTCCGATTCATCCTATTACCGCTGTATAATCTGTATTTATCATTCGATGTAGATCAATTGTTCCAGATCATGTTATATTTACTTTACTTGGAATATCTGCTGACAAAGTGGATCAATTACTTTATTATTTACCATCCTCATTAAATTTGACTAAAGATGAATTTATAGTAAGTGTATAATTTATATGAACTACATAAAATTGCTCCCATGAAATACCTGGGTTTAGTAATCACAGCGAGGTATATACGCATGGAGTTGTGTAGGGTATTATATAGTTGGCCCCGCCCGACTTTAGCCTTTCCTTACTTGTTTATACTTGCAGAGTAGATTTCCTCCAGATGTCCACAGTACATTTCCTTCCTAATAATTATAATTAACCTTTTCGCAATATATTGCCGATTCATCCTACCAGTTTTCTTGTCACGGTTTTTTCATTAATATGATCTGTTAATAGACGTTATCCTGATATTAGCATTGCTGAGACCTAATAAGAATGTCCACCGGAACATTGTTGGCTAGGTAGAATAATTCAATAATTCTATCACATTACCTTCATTAACAGTGTACATACCGTGGCGTTGGCTTCCGATTATATTGAATATTTTTTTTGTCGATTTTTCGTAGGCCGATTCCTTACATTACTTCTATAAAATATTTATTTAAATCATACTTTAAGGATGTGAGGTGAAATGAGAGCTAAATTGTGTTACTTCGAGTAATCTAATGGTTATGGCAGCATATATTCATTCGAAGGTCTTGTGAAACTCTTTAAATTGATATTTATACTTGGAAAAAGTTGACAGTGTGAATCCTTGGCGTCAATCAAATTAATATTCCCATACCTAAGTAGTCTATCATCCTTCTCAAGCGATCTAAAAGTATTATTACCAACTAACAGTCAAGGTTTTGGTTTTGCTCTAAATTGAGACATAACTCTTGTAACTATATTTATAATTGAGGTCTCATCGAAGTTTGAGTTTAAGGATAAATTGCTTACGGCGAAGAATATCTAATTTAGCATAAAAGCTTGTACTTCAAGTTGCAACCATCCTTCAGTATCAGTATCAGTATCTCAACTTCATTTTCATCAATATTGCAATTCCTCAATATATAGGGAATGACAAAAAAATCTGTATATACTTCGTACTCGGGATATCTATAAGCCCGACCGTTTTTTTTACTAAACCAACACTCAGGTTATATCCTCTATAAATACAGTACATTGTGCTGCTGGAAGGAAGATAAGGTACTCGAAGGAGGAAATAGGGAGTAGGGTTGGCATCAGTTTTGACATTCCCTAGATGAGGACATCTATGATACTGAACGGTTTGAGGGTGCCTTCTTTCCATCGTCTGTATAAAACCTGAATTTCACTTGTGGCTACCTGTCACTTGAACTTGATCGATATACTCTATTACGAGGTGAGAGGCTCACACTGAGAATTTAAGCTCCTAGTGACCCTTCAAACTTCTACTGACCCCTTAGTTTCTGGCAAGCTCTTCATGCTTCTCCAAATCCAGCAACGACATTTTCCTGCGGCCACCCCGAGTAATGGTCATAGAACCATTCATTCGAAACATTTTTATTCCCTTGGAATGAGTTGATAGTTTAATTCCTTAGCTTCAAACCCCTCTAGTATTGATGTTCATAATCCTAAGTCTTCTATCATCCTCATGGAGTGATCTAAGAGTATTATTACCAAATGACAGTCAAACGTTTGACTTAATTTTAACTCTTGCAACTATTTTGCTAATTGAGATCTCACCGAGGTTAGTGTTGATGGATGAATATAATGGAGTATGAGGCAGTATAGTATCCTATAAAAGGGATCTTAGAATAAAAAAGTAAGGAAAGGAAATGATCATTCATTCTAAATTAATACCTTACCGATGTTGATCTCTTAGTGGCAATTCAACCTACAAAAATATTCCTACTTCTAAGTCTTTTAATAAACTCCTCGAGTGATCTAATAGTATTATTACCAAATAACAGTCAGGGGTTTGATTTAATTCTACCTCTTATAGCTGTTTTGCTACTTGAGACCCCATCGAGGTTAGAGTTGATGAATGAACATTTTAAATTACGAAAATCTCCGAAGTTTCATAGCATCCTGCGCAATCAATCTGTGAATAGAAAAGTGGTGATAGAATCTTACGTTGAGAAGTTTCATTCTTAATTGAGATCTCGCCGGCGTTAGAACAATGATGAACTGTCTTATCATTAGGAAGAAACCCTGATATCATTATCCCAAAGCCTTTTCTATGTATAATCTGCGAATAGAAAAGTAGTGATAAAACTCTAACTTGATGCGTATCTCAATTAGATTCTTAATTCAGGCCTCGTGATAAACTGCCTTAATATATAGACTATTTACAGATCTTCTACCCTGCTATACATAAATCCCTCAGATATTTTTCTTTGGATACTTCTAAGTAGTCGATCATCCTTCTCTTATTACCTAAAAATACTATATCCATGGTTTCGGTAATTTATAAAGCCTGCACTCTATTCTTCACGAGTGATCTGTGTTCACAAAAGTGGTGATAGAACACTACCTTGAGGCGTACCTCATCATCATTCTTAATTAATTATTAAAAGAACAATTATTAAAAGAACAATGATGAACTGTCTCCTCCTCCCTGAAATCCATCTCTCAGAGCCTCTTCTATGGATAATTCTAAGTATTCGATCATCCTTCTCGAACAATCAGAGAATGCGATTTCAATTTCCAATTTAGAACTCACCAGACAGTACATGAAGAATATCAATTCACTCTAACATTAAAGCTGATACTCATTAGTCTTGCATCATTCTTCACGAGTGACATACGATTATTAATACTTACCTTACCGCGGTCTACAATGTTATTCTTCTTGATTGAGATCTGCCTGAGATTAAAGTTGTTAATTCAATGTCTGTATATAAAGGCAATGAACTATACAAGACTATCTTCTTCTATCATCCTACTCGAGTATTCTAAGAATATTGTCAAAATCCTAGGCGGTCTACAATGTTATCCTTCCTGATTGAGATCTGCCTGAGTTTAAAGTTGCTAATTCAATGTCTGTATATAAAGGCAATGAACAATACAAGACCATCTTCTTCTATCATCCTACTTGAGTGTTCTAAGAATATTACCAGAATCCTAGGCTTGGCGAATCTCGACTCACCTCTTATAACAATTTTCCTAATTAAAAATTCGAAAATTCACCTATTGTTGCATTTTTCGAGTTTCGATTTCACTTAGAAGAGAGACTATTTAGGCATTCAAAAAGAATTCACCTATTGTAAGACCTTTCTTAACTTAGAAGTCACCTAGCAGAGGCCAGCTGTTTAGAATAAAAATAAATAAACATTTCTCTATAGTATTCCTTAGAGTACTTTTAATGTAGAGTATTTAATGATGTCATGCTAAATATTTAGTGGAGAACTCAACTGAATTATAGATAGAAAAGTCAACAATCATTTTCATTTTTTTTTATTTTTTCGGATAGTCTGGCTTGAGGTCATGAACAAATCAAAAAACTGATGTTTAGTTTTTTTTATTGTTTTTTTTATTTTTCTTTTCCGATATTTCTCAACTAAAATGTACTTCAAAACGAAAGAGTTCATTGGTTTTGCTAAAATTGAATATCCCTGAGGATGATCGTCGATGACGATTATTCTGTTCCGATATTTCTCAACTAAAAAGTACTTCGAAACGAAAGAGTTCATTGGTTTTGCTAAAATTGAATAACCCTGAGGATGATCGTCGACGACGATCGAAATATCGGAAAAGAATAAATAAATAAAACAATTTTGAAAATCAGTTTTTTGATTTGTTCATGACCTCAAGCCAGACTATCCGGAAAAGTAGAAAATAAAAGGTCAACTATACATAAAATTAAACAATCATTTTAAATTTTGATATAAAGAGTCTGGGAATCGTTTGATCAAATCCTTCTCAGGACTTTTTAAGCCCTTCTTATAGCATTTCTTTCGAATGGATCATGATTACCATTACCATGGATATAGGACTTCCAATTTGTTTTTCTCTTTCCAATTTGTAGGAGAGTAATGTTGTTCTTATAATGATGATAAATGAATCCTTACAAGCGCTATGAGGAAAAAAGGCAGAACATGCCTATTTTCCTAGCATCTCTTCCGAGGGAGTCATGATTATAAATAACTACCACCGGACTGATTCCTGAAATTTCCTTCTCTTTTTCCAAATTATGGGGTAGTTTCGAGGGTTTCGCTCCAATCTAGCCATTGAATGTAGTGAGGAGGAAGAAGGAGGAATGGATGATAGTAGACCCTAGAAGTAAATTTGATGACTGTCTTGTGTATCCATATGTCCAATTAAGACTACACTTACGCTTAATGATGCGATTCCTTAAGTTTTGCAGAATTTTTCATCGGGCTTATTGATGCCGACCTTTCTCTTTGTTTCGGATATCTTTGATATACATTTTCCTTATTCCCCTGAATATAGTGACTGCTCCTAATTCCTCTAACATTCTTTTAGAAGAATTGAGGATACTAAATCTAAGAAAATCTATGTCACAATGAGACTACACGCCAGCTTAATGATAAAATTCCCTTCAGTCTTCCACAGAGTTTTACATCGGGCTTATTGAATCCAACCTTTCTATATCTCAATCAACCTCTTCAAAAGGAGTAAATGTGTGAGTAAAGGTAGTAAATGTAAATGACAATATTTATTAGTACAAGTATTTACTTTAGATACTATAAGAATCTAAAGTCATTACCTAACATTACTTGCCTCCAACTTCCTTCCTTCCTTCCTTTTGAGCTCATATCAATAACGTTGGAGTTGGTCAGTTCTGCCTAGCAGACCGACCCATAAGTCAGAATATCTCGTATTCATGCCATAATACATACAAAAATATAATGCATACTTTACGGCTGCTGGTCATGCATTACATTTAAATTAACTAATTGTCATTTTACCAGATGTAAACAGAATATTAATTACAGAATTTTCATTCGTTTCATTTGCTGTGGATTGCTTGCTCGCTGGCTTGTCCGGTTTGCAAAGAGAAAAGTGTAAAATGTTTGCCCAGCCAAGAGAAGTGGGGAGGGGGTAGGTTGCTTATTATATGGTTTGCAGTCTATTTATCTGATTATTTTCTTTATTACTCTTTGGTTTTCTCTCTCTGTTGTCATGCTTGGCCAGCATTGAGTCATGAAGATTTCATGGAAGCCTCCAAAAACAAAAAGCAAGAACTGGGATGCATGTATGGGTTGCGTACGCACGTTGTCATAAATTGAAATCGTAGCGGTTTCAATTGAATTCGGATCGCAAGACAATCGGCGGCACGTATTTTGAAATCATGTCTATGTACGGGAACTGGACAAGATGTCGTTGGATATTTTCAAATGATTCATAGTCGCCTTCTTTGGATCTATGACAATCACAAAGAGATTGAGAACAAATGAATCACTTTTGAATGAAGGATTTGTATTCCAGGGTCATAAAACTAACATCCTGACCCAAAAAGGCGCCACGTTATTAAAATAATAATGACAGTTGTGAAATAAATTGATTTCCCAAAAAATTATATATAATTGTATAGGTACTTTTCTTCGGTCTAGTCTCATCAATAAAACTTAAGCTTAAGTCCTACAACACTACATATACATTTTTGGACCGGCCATGCACCAAAGATACCCGAAAGAAATATATCTCATTTGAAACAGGTTTAGAAAAATAATAGGTACAGCAGCTGTCATTTAATATATTCATTGATAGCATTGATACCACTACATAAATATACATTTTTTCTCAAGATTCCTGAGAGGTGTTCAGTTCCAGAATTTATAAATTTAAACAAGGAACCGAGATTTGACTGTTCTGGGGCGCTCTATTTTAGCGACATATCTTCATCGGCAATTGGGACATTTTGATCATAATTTCAACATAATCTTGAATACGCCTTTTATCCTCAATCCAAAAAATTATAGATAGATGTATCTGTATATAGATATATAGGTCTATAGAGTAGGCCTGTTCAATATTTGTATGGAATTCAATCGCAAGGTATCAGGGTTTACAGAAATACGTAAATCCCCCATCGAGTGTTAGCAGAGTAAAACTTGGCAGCATTGCATTGCAGTCAGCTGTTCCGAGATATCAAAACAAAAAAAACAAAGTTAACATTTGGAAATTAATTTATTTATTTCCATCATATTTTATTAATAGAATGTTTGGAAATAACCAAAAATGTTTTTTTTTTTGACATTTTGCAACTGTATACGTATTTGTGATCCGTGATGATGGTTTGGAAATTGTTTCCGGAGAATACAATTTTTAATAAATAAAATGAACTCCCCTAAGTACGTGAAGTGCTGTCTCTAAAAGACTATGGGATGGAGCAAAGGCAAAGGAGAAAATCCACATAATTGCAAGGCGGAGTGAAACTTCTACTTTAATTAAAATCTATTTTTTCTACTTTTACTGCAGCTTTCATTTCTGAATGAATTATTTAATTTCTTCATTTATTTCATTAAATTGTTATTTATTAAGAAACATAAATTGTATATAATACAATAAAAAAATATATTGTATATAAAACAACAACAATACACACGAGGTACAGTGAAGACGGGACATGCCGTACAACAACAACCTTTGCATTGTTGCGAGCGATCCGAGCACATGCATAACATTGAATTGGCAAAGTGAGATTTTTAGTGTGTCGACTTAGTTCGGTGGAATATTTTGTTTATCAGCGCTTCTCATTTGTCGTATGTGACCGCTGGTACTAATATGAACCCTGATTTAAGTCAAAGACATACATTCGTTGCGAAAGTTCTGACGAGATGGGGTAGCGCCCATCGAAACTGCGCAGTCAACTTTTAGCTGCAACAATAAAGGTCTCACTTTGCCTTTTTGCTAATTTTGGGTTCAGCTGAAGACTTCAGCACAACCTTTGGTCTTAAACCAAAATAAATGACAACACAATTGTATATAATTTAAATAATTGTTTTCATATTTTCAATGTTTACTCCATCTTCTTATTTCTATGGTATTCACGTGGAATGAATATAAGAATATAGTTTTTTCAGCATAATTGTTACAGGGGCATCAAAAACAGCTAAAACAGAAAGCAACAATTCAATTTCGGTGCACCATAATATCTCGGATTGGGCAAGATAAAGTCTGGTAACGCTGACACGACTCAGCTGGGAAATTAACACAGGAATTAATTATCCAGTCTTAACTTAGTCGCGATGGCTAAAATTCTCCATATAAATTTCTATCATAGCTGAAATAATAACAGCCCTAATTTTGCTTGATAATCACTTAGCAGTGCTGACAGATTTTTATACCCTACACCACTTCGTGGGCTAGGGTATTATAAGTTAGTTTCGCGCCAAATGTTTGTAACACCAAGAAACCTTTAGACCCACCTTTAAGTATACCGATCGGCTTAGAATCACCAGCTTTAACGATGTCTGTCCATCCGTCCGTCCGTCTGCTGTCCATGTAAGCTTGCTCGCACTCTACAGGTCGCAATTGTTGTCCAATTGTCATGAAATTTGGCAGAAGTTATTTTTTCTGGCCAAGGACCATCGGTATTGAATTTAGAGGAAATATTTAGATATAGCCCCCATACAAATGTAGCTCCCGATTTGACATTTTCCGCTCTAGGAACCCCATCTTGTACCCGATTTTCTTTAAATTTGTCAGAACATCTTATAATCCGACTAGAAACACGCATGCAAAAATTGGGTAAGATCGGTTCAGATTTAGATATAGCCCCACACAAATGTCGCTCCCGATTTGACATTTTCCGCTGTAGAAACAACATATTGTACTCGGTTTTCTTTAAATTTTGCAGAACATCTTATAATCCAACTAGAAACACGTATGCAAAAATTGGGTAAGATCGGTTCAGATTTAGATATAGCCCCCGTACAAATGTCGCTCCCGATCTTGTACCCGATTTTCTTTAAATTTGGCAGAACATCTTATAATCCAACTAGAAACATGTGTGCAAAAATTGGGTAAGATCGGTTCAGATTTAGATATAGCCCCCATACAAATGTCGCTCCCGATTTGACAGTTTCCGCTCTAGAAACGACATATTGTACTCGGTTTTCTTTAAATTTTGCAGAACATCTTATAATCCAACTAGAAACACCTATGCAAAAATTGGGCAAGATCGGTTCAGATTTATATATAGCCTCCACACAAATGTCGCTCCCGATTTGACATTTTCCGCTCTAGAAACCACATATTGTACCCGACTTTCTTTAATTTTGGTACAACATCTTATAATCCAACTAGAAATACCTATGCCTAAGATTGGGTAAGATCGGTTCAGATTTAGATATAGGCCCCATACAAAAGTCGCTCCCGATTTGACATTTTCCGCTTTAGAAACCACATATTGTACCCGATTTTCTTTAAATTTGGTACAACATCTTATAATCTAACTAGAAACACCTATGCAGAATTTGGGTAAGATCGGTTCAGATTTAGATATAGCCCCCATACAAATGTCGCTCCCGATTTGACATTTTCCGCTCTAGAAACCCCATCTTGTACCCGATTTTCTTTAAAATTGGCATAACATTTTATAATCGAACTAGAAACACCTATGCTGAAACTGGGTAAGATCGGTTCAGATTTAGATATAGCCCCCATACAAATGTCGCTCCCGATTTTACTTTTTCCGCTCTAAAATCCACATGTTGTATCCGTTTTTCTTTAAAATTGGCACAACATCTTATAATCCAACTAAAAAACCTATGGTGAAAGTGGGTAAGATCGGTTCAGAATTTGATATAGCCCTCATACAAATGTTGCTCCCGAATGTTTAACCGATTTTGGCCAAATTTTACATATTATATTTCACCAATAAACATACATGGTGAAAACGGGTCACATCGTTCCAGGTTTCAATATACCCCCATACAAATGTCCTTTCCGATTTAACATTTCTTGTCAAACACATACATTTACAGGATGCAAAAATCCTTCCCGATTTCACTTTTTTACCGAATTGAATTGCAATGAGAATTGTTTGGGTGATGCCCATATGTCCATACTTTGGTATGACTTTGGTTAACTACTGTATAATTTGTATTTGTTTGTCGGACAATTGGATCAATTATCATATTATTTACCATATTCGTTAAATTTGACTAAAGATGAATTTATAGCATATAAATTATATGAATATAATTTATATGAACTACATAAAATTGCTCCCATGAAATACCTGGGTTTAGTAATCAAAGCGAGGTACATACGCAGGGAGTGGTGTAGGGTATTATATAGTAGGCCCCGCCCGACTTTAGCCTACCCTTACTTGTTCTTCCTGCTCCATTTAAGAAAACCCAAAGGGTAACAATTATGTCAACTTATCAAGTATTATGTATTAAAGATGAAGAACTTGAAGGTTCTGCCTATAAAGAAGTATTGAAGCTATAGTATATCTACTATGTTATGTTGAGAGATTAAGATATTTTCAACCATAATATGCTCAGTTGCCAAATTCAATGCCATCTTTATAAATTCAGGTAAGAGAAAGGTGGATATACAATTCAACCTCATATCGACCTCCAGGGAGAAGTACTTAGCATCGAGGTTATTTCACCTTCTGTGGCTAGGGAACGTGAAGAGATGCTTTGTGATATAAGTTTGTTTTTTTTTTGCACAATCTGGAAGCCAGTAACCACCCGTTAACGCTTCCCTGCTGAACCTCTTGTGAGAACTCCATACCCGTCCATTGACGTTTGTGAAAAATATAACTGCAATATGACACTATTCTTAATTAAATTACACAATTGCTTATTGCTGCTGCTGCTGCTTTCTTTTATATTTATTAACAAATTGAAAGCGAATCGAATGACTGTCACGTAACCACATACATGTGCACATGCAATATCGACTCCAGCAGCCAGAAAAACATAAGGGTGTTTTCTACTAAGTCAATATAAAGATTTAATAAAATATAATTATTATTACTTATTTCCTGCAAACATTACAATTACTAATTTTAATAACTTTATATATAAAAAAACTCATTTAAGCCTTTTTAGCTTACAGAGTTTGTAGAAAAACATACCCAATATTTAGTTGAGCTTGTGCCAGGCTGTGTACACACAATAAAATATTTTATTTGTGGCTACCACTCAATCAATCGTTACATATTTGTAAAATGATTTAAATAATAACACCAACAAATAACGCTGACAATAACAAATTGCAACAAATAACGGCCACAGCAACATCAACGGCAACGCCAACAAATGGCATGCCACTGCACATACAGTCATCGCGGTTATGTTTTATTAAAATATCGGTCAATGTGTCAAACATATCAATTCCGTTGTCAATTTCAATTTAACTTTGATATGCAAAAATTTACCAAAAGGGATGGGTAATGCAACGGGTTGGGTTGGTTGTAAAATGTGGAATGTAAAAATGTACATCGAGGGAAAAGGTTAAGTTAACTTGTAATATTGTATCAGTGGCTGTTTGTATAACAATTAAAAAGGGCTACAAAAAGCCACAGAAATTGTGGCAGTTTTAAATTTGCAGAAATTTAAAGCGGAAATGACCGGCATAACGAAAGTTGATTGATTCTTAAATAATAGAATTAATTGCAACTCGGATTGGCCAAGATAAAGTCTGGTAAATAAATAAATATTTATTTTATAAATATATTTCTTAAGCGGATTTCCAACTAAGATATGACTTCGTTCTTAACTAATGTGCCAATGTTACCGCAAACCGATCTCATTTATTTCACCCAATTGTCTTAAAGATTTATCGAAATCTCCAAATTTAAATTAATCTGATTTCAGGTTTTATTGTGTGATTCAGTGGCGTATTTTTGAAAGGAAATTCGCCAAATATCAATTCTATAAGATTTTGTGTTAGTTCGAGTTCCTCCTTTCTTGTCATGGCCACGTCCCTGCCAACGACGTCGTATGTTTAGATTCTCTAAACATCCTTTATTTATTGCGTATTTGTTTTAAAATGCAATTCAGAGGTTATTTTTCAGTTTTATATCGAAAAATCCTCAAATGTTGCTGCTGCTCATAGGTTGCCATTGCTATTGCTTGGCCACATGTTGGTGTTTGTGCGGCTGCTGCTTTTTGTGGTCAAGTCTGTTATTTATGGTTATTGCAAATTAAATTTATTTCTTAGTGAATTATGACTTTTTTGGGGGATCGTCGTACATCGTAAACTCTAAACAGCGAGAACCGTAAATACAACCAAAATACTCTGTGTGTTTGTTTCCAACCTCCTTGGTCCACCCGCAATCGCCCACTCACTCGCTCACTCATTCACAAGGCAGGAGAGAAATGAAACGGAAAACCCAAACGTATAATCCGATATAAAAAAGACATTATAAACGGTTACTTTAAGGTTTTAATACAATAAAAAAAATCCCGAAATAGCAGCCATAACAACAATAAGAATAACGACCTAATTTAAATATTTGTTGTTGTTGTTTTCTCATGTTTGTTCGTTCAAAATGTTTGTTTTGTGGAGGTATAAAAGGAATCGTTTAAACGATTTCGAATGTTAGGAATGTGTGAAATTGTCAGTAAATATATACAGACCTACATATATGTATGTGAATTCCCAAACAGCCGGCGAATGGTATTCGGCAGATTTTCACGGGTAGCGGTAATGAAGGCAACCACTTACATAATTCTTATGACTCTAGCGAAGAGACGGGTGAGACACAACCCAGTGGAACTTTTGAAACACAAAGATTTAATTAGCCGCTAAAGATTCGAAACATGTCCCTTATTTATTATTATTTGGAAAATATTTTGTAGTTTTCCCAAATGTATATAAAGGGTTTTTTTATTGGGGTATAGAACTTTAAGTTGGCATCACTTTTTTAACTGGCGGCCATTTTGTCAGCTGTCAAGTGATTAATTTTTGGTTTGGTTTGCCATTTCATCATGAACAGGTTGACAAAAGAACAACGCTTGCAAATCGTGCAAATTTATTTCGAAAGTAATGGTTCAGTTCGCGAAGTTCACCGCTCCGTCCATTTTATGGTCGACATAATCGTCCATCAGAGCAATTAATTCGGCTAACCATGGATCGTTTTCGCACTACGTTTACTCTATGTGATAATACGCATCCGCAGAGACGTCGAACAGTGCGCACCGAAGAAACAATTGCCGCCGTAGAGCAAAGTGTTGAAGAGGACCCGAATGAATCGATTCGCCACCGTGCACAGCAATGGGAGTGGTTGAAAATTGGACCTGTAGAATTGGCTATATTCGAGCCAGCCGCGGCGGCCACATGCCCGAAATCATATTTAAACATAAATGGCATAAAATTATCCTTCCAATAAAGCCAAATTGATGGACGATTTTCTTGTGTTTTATTTCAATTCGAAGTTCTATACCTCAATAAAAAACACCCTTTACATATATGATATCTGGTAATTATCCACAAGATTTTTCCTCGGATTTTTGCTATTTTGTCCCATAACAGCGACTAGTTTTCCAATATATTTTGTCTTTCTTAAGTCGATTTTTATACCCTCCACCATAGGATACAGAGACTTTTTATTTTATCCTTCTGTTGGCAACATCTTAAAATATAAAATAGTGGTCTAAAAAAATTATTTAATGAGTAAATTAAAAAATATTTTTCCACCGAAGCATAATTGTTTTTTCTTGGAATATCCTTCTATTATATCGAACTTTTATAAAAAAAATCGAAATCGTTGGTACCTCTAAGGGAACCACTACTTTCAGAGGATATCCTGACATAGACCACAAAAAAAAATATTTTTTTAATTTGAAAAAGTAATATTTTCTTACCAAAAATGATAGAAAACGCAAAATATTTTATTTCAAAAAAATATATATATTTACAGGTTGTTCGTCTAGAAACTTTATATTGAAATTATTATTTACTTTTCAAATAATTTCATTTTATATGTCATTCAAATTATCTGAATAACTTGAAGTGGGCATTGTAAATAAAAAATGTTTGTTTACATCAATGTCAGTGGATATAGTGTGACATAGACCACTTGGTCAAAATCCATCGGCCAAAATTCAATAACTTTTGTTCTAGTAAACATTTTTTAGTTCTGTAAGAAATAGAAATTAGACAAGGATCCTGCACGAAATTGCACCTTTGGGTGATAAGATACATAAATAATTCGCATGTTACCTGCAAAAACGGGGAACCCTTCAACCTTTCTAAATATGTATTTTATTCTTCAAAGGCTTTCAAAGGAAAAAACTTATGTTGGTCCAAAATCAATATATGTGTACATTAGGATGGGTCACGAAAATAAATTGCAGCGGTCATCCCTCAGAAATTATGATTGGATTGTTTGATGATGATCTGCAAAATATTTCGTCACTGGGTCAAGCTAAAAGCTCCTGAAACACCTCTAAAAATCATGTTTTTCCCGTGTAATTTTTTATGTTTCACGTTTGTCCAATTTTTTTTTCTGAATTAATAGACCCTTGGACGCACTTTAAATAAAAATTGTTATCCTTGTTTTAGAATAACTCATTGGTACTATAATTGGACGTTTATATTGATTTTTTGTGGTTTTCAAGGTGATAGCGAAAAAACTCATATTTCTTGTAAACATTTTGTAAGAGTTGATATATAAAAATAAATAGAAGGAATTAATGCCTTTGACACCTAAATGATGAATATCGGACGAAAAATGATGTCACTGACTCCTTGTTTGTAAAATAATTTATTACAGGATATGAATTTACAGGGCAAAAAAGTCTAATTCTTTATTTTATTTTAGGGTGACTGGAACTTGTTTTCCCATTTGTATGGACGGCGACTCAGCCTAGTGTACATACCTCCAAATTCGTACTTTTAAGGTTTAAAACGGGAATAGGGGTATATAAATTGTGCCAAACAAACGGCTGCGCCTAAAATAATGAAATCCGTTGCATACATTCCTCTGATTGCGTAGACAAGTAAAATAAAGGGATTTTTTGAAATTCGTACTTTTTGGAGTTAAAATGGACAAAGGTACAAATACAAATTGTACCAACCAAATGACCGCAGCTACAGCCATGCAATTCGAGCATATATATCCTCTGATTGCATAGACACGAAAAAATAAAAAGGTTTTTCCAAATTCGTACTTTCAAATCATACAATGGGAACAGAGGGATACAAATGGTACAAAGTGAACTGCTACTGCTAGAATGATGAAATTCGGTGTGTCGTACACTGAAAGAATTACCTTCATAATATTTATGAATTTGTCTTAACCTCAGTGAAAAGTTTCATTAAAAAGTAGCCAAATAAACTTTTCATAAAATGTATGAATGTATGTTTCATAAGGCACAAATCAATGAATAGTGTCATCGAATTTATGAAACATTTCTTAGAAACTATGAAATGCAGTTCTTCATTCGAAGAACTTTTGTCATAAAATTATTATTTTTTATAATATGTTTTATGAAAATGTTCATAGATTTTACGAAGAAAATTTGTTAACTTTAGTTTTTTCGTTTGCATTTTTTTGGTCTGTAATCAATATTTGATTTGAACTGGGATATTGTCCTGGCTCAACACCATTTAGCATCTATACTTAATAGAATGCAAATTTATTTACAAATGGCACTGTGACATTTATGGTGCTATTTTTTAAACGCAAATTCGGCAAGGGGCCGGGTTTGATGTTGAAAAGTCGCTGCGAAGCGACTTGAGAAGACTTTTGACATGGTCGAAATCATGATGGTGGTAGACTGAAGTCAAGTAATAAATGTCACCATGCCATTTGTAAATAAATTTGCATTCTATTAAAAATAGATGCAAAATGGTCTTGAGCCAGGACAATATCCGAGTTCAAACTTTATTAATTTTATGAAAGAGTTTCATAAATAGTAATAGTTTATACTTTCACCTAAACCAGGGTTCATACTTATGTCAGAGAGTACAAATGACAATTGCTAGCATGCCACGAATAAAGTCGACACACTAAAAGTGTATTTGTAAGATATGAAACATTTCATAAAAGTTACGAAATCCTTCATTATATTTATAACGACATTTCATAACACAAATATTTTATTTGTTATGACATATTTCATAATATTTAAGAATTTTTTCTTTAATACTATGAAATCTTTCTTTGATCTTATGAAACAAAAGTAAAAAATTACTCATTCAAAGTAAAAAAAATTAAAATTATTAATGTGTCTGAAAATAAATTTTGAAAAAATCATTTTATTAGTGGTAAAGTTTGGCTTATGTCCCGTCAAGGTACAGTGGGCTGCAAGGGCAGTTTTTTGCTCAATGGGTTTGTCAAGAGATTTGTGTTCGGTTTTATGTGATGAAAGTCTGGTTTTCAATTTATTTTCCGTAGTGCCGACATATACCTTCTGGTATATGTCGGACTTGTCACCATTGCATTTTATCTTGCACACGACCGTTTGGTTTCTCCTCTTTCTTGATTTTTGATTTTGTCCTACTAAATAGTTGGTTGACGGTCCTGTGTGTTTTATATGCCAACTCAAATTTTACCTTGTCGTAAATATTAGAATGTTTTAGCCTTTCGGATAGTCCTGGAATGTATGTTGTGGATTTATAAATTTAGCTTGGTCTTTCGTCATTTTTGTTAAGTTTTTCTTCCATCGTTCGCTTGATTAGATCATTTATTAATTTTTCGGGAAAGTCGTTCATACGCAGTATATTTCTTATTTTGGACTTGTTTATTTCGTGAAATTCCTTATCAATGGTTTGTAGGACCCTGTTTATAAAATTCGTCGCGGTATTTATGATTGTTCGTGTCTAATTATCACCGAATCCAAATATGGTAGTATATTGTCCAATTCTTTTTTCATCGTAAATTGTATTTGTCGGTTGAAAGAGTTTAATGCGTTAAGTACGGCTTCTACTTCACTACGCTTTACAATTGCGAATGAGTCGTCTACATATTTGGTCAGTACTCTTGGTTTTTCTTTTATCTTGTCCATCGTGGCGTCCAGCAGTTCTTCTTCCATAATGATGTCAGCAATTACAGGTGAGGCTGGTGACCCCATTGGCATCCCCTTTTTCTGTTCATATACCTTGTCTTCGTACTTGAAATAGCGTATCACTTTAATAATTCTATGAAGAGGTCCCGAGGTATTCTTGTAAAGAGTGATTTTTTTGAGGTTAGGATTTTCATGCATTAGTATTTGACAGATCACGTGGGATTTCAGACATGGTGTCAAAGAGAAAGATGCTCAGTATGCTTTGACATTTCATCATGAATCGTCTTACAAACGAACAACGCTTGCAAATTATTGAATTTTATTATCAAAATGCGTGCTCTGTTAAGAAAGTTCATTGCGCGCTTCCATTTTATGGTCAGTTTAATCGACCCACTGAAGCGGCTATTCGGGCTCTTGTGACTAAATTTCGCACCAAATTTACATTGTTGGACATTAAACCACCAACACGCTTACGTAGAGTGCGAACTGAAGAAGAACTTTGAAGTCTCTAGCGTCTTTGACATTGTACTGTGATCTGATCGTCAAGTTTTTCAAAATGTCATAATTATCTGGAAAAATATTGTTTTCACTATTATTATTATATATAAAATATTTTTTTGTAAACTATACTATAACTATAAGTCGACACAGGTGCCAATTTTGATCCTCCCCTTGTTTCGCACACAAAATGTTTGCTGGTCAATTTTGCTCGCATGCCCTTCTAAACCGCAAAAAAGTCATTATTCCGGTAAAAATTGTTTACTTAAGCCTTTTGGAAGAGAACAGAATATCAGCAACCCTCTGCTCCGCGCAGACAAGTAGCATGACCACCACTAACACACACTCACTCGCTCGCTCGCACATATGTACGTATGAAAAGCCAAGATCCCGAATCCCCCAAAAGCCATTTAGTTAGTAGTCGCATCATCTTTTGAAACGCTCTTTGGTTTTCTTGTGCTTTTGACATTTGATTAATCGTTAAAGGTTACTTCTGTTTTGTGTATGTCATTGTTGGCCATGTTCTTGTTCTGCACATCCATATATGTCTGAATGTGCGGACGAAATTTAAAAGCCAAAATTTATGACCACATACCGAATATTTGTGTAGATATTTATGTTTATGGTATCACCACACATACACATACACACAAAAAAAGTATTAATAAAACACACAAAATATGGGTCACCAACCATGTTGGGTTATTTGCGCGGGTATGTTTTGTTTTCCGTTCTGCTGCCGAGGATTTTCCCTAAACTTTTATTTTCACACCATTGCATCTCAGTCTCCCTGTCCCTCTCGCTCACCATATTTTCATGTGGCTTATTTTGAGGTTTGTTCTGTTCTCTTGACTGTTAATGTCTTTTAATAATCATTATAGGAAAATTTATAGTTTTGTACTTTCTGTTCGTTGGCAAATTTATGGTGCTCGTTTATAAAACAAAAATCTATGTATATTTTTTATTTCAAAATTTATATTTTTTCTTCCAACTTATGGTTTTGTTGTTCGCACAACAGTTGCAGTGTTCCCATGAGTATGACTTATGTTCGAGATGCCACCCATATCATGTTTCAATTGCTGCCTAAAAGTAGGCAAGGGTTATGTTGTTAGCTAAATATTAAACAAATGACAGTGGGCCATTCAGCAGTAAATTATGGTTACTCTTAACGGCTTCATTGAACACAAATCTTATCAATTTTTAAAAGCTATATGAAAGTTAAAAAAAACACATAAAATTCAGCAAAAATGCATGAAATCTTTATTTCAATCGATAGTACGGTCCATATAATTTAATGTTTGAAGATTATTTCATGCAAATGTTGACCTTGACTGCGCCTCAAATGGTCCATCCGTTTAGTCCAATTTTGGTATTTCCACGATTTTGAGTAACAGAGGCCCAAATGCTGCGAACGGCGACGAATCGATAATTGATGGTCATCATTAACACTGGCCAATACAGCTGCGATATTTTCTTCAGTTCGCACTCTACGTAAGCGTGTTGGTGGTTTAATGTCCAAAAATGTAAATTTGGTGCGAAATTTAGTCACAATAGCCCGAATAGCCGCTTCAGTGGGTCGATTAAACTGACCATAAAATGGTAAATAACAGAGCACGCATTTTGATAATAAAATTCAATAATTTGCAAGCGTTGTTTGTTTGTAAGACGATTCATGGTTAAATTATAGACCAAACTGAAGATGTTTGACGGTGAAACAAAACACGAAACGTTCGTCAGCTGTTTAAACCAGTGCTGCCAAAAAGATAATAGCTACAAAATCACGATTTAGATAATGTGATATCGGCACTAATTTTAATTTTTGTGATGAATTTTTTATATCCAAAATACACTATAAATACTTCATTTATTGTCTAATCCATTCTAACTTCGAATAAAAGAAGAAATACTTTCAGAAACTCCAATTTCATATAATTCAAGGAGAATGACTCTCATATTTAAACTAATTTATAGATATCTGTATGTACTGTATTGAAGAATATTGAAACTGAGTGTTGTTTGTTTGTTTCTTTAATGTATCCATTGATTTATTTCTTTATACAAATTTATATTTTCAATATATATAATTTACTTACTTATTGACCGATACAGACAAATGGGGTTATATTTCAGCAGATTTTTCAAATTTTTTACAAAATGATCCCAATTTTTTTTTTCGATCGACAATTGCCTCTGTTTGCAAGCAAGCTGCCATCGTATGCTTATAACAACAAGTAAAAACGGCGTTAAGTTCGGCCGGGCCGAACTTTATATACCCTCCACCATGGATTGCATTCCACAGAGGTTGTTGGTTTTCGTAGAAGTGCAGTAATATTACAGGAAAATATAAATTTTTTAATATAGCCAAACCAAAACAAATACAAATATTGACAAAATAATTTTAAAATAAATCTAATATTTTAATTATTTCAAACCATTATTTATTTCAAATTAAAAAATAAAAATTCTTATATTTATATTTTCAAAAAGCTTAAATACCATAAATATTGGTAGATAGTGGGTGCTACAGTTGGTTGTATTTCCATTCTACTTTAATTCCAAAAGTACAAATTTTGAAAATCCATTATCAGACGTACATAGTGCAAAATAACCTAACTTCATGATTCAACCAATTTTTGCCGTAAAAGAAAAAATACGAAAATATGCAATCAGAGGAATGTATACACCGAACTCCATGATTCCAGCTGCGCCCATGTGGCTGGTTTCATTTTTCGTCAAGGGGGACGTAATTAGAATTTCATCATTCTAGGTGTAGTCGTTTACATGGTACTACTTTTATCCCTCTGTACCATTGTATCCCTTGAAAGTACGAATTTCGAAAAATCCGTTAATTTTCCGTGTCTACGCAGTCAGAGGAATGTATACTCCGAATTGCATGACTCTAGCTGCGGTCATTTGATTGGTACTATTTGTATCCCCTTTTTCCATTTTAACCCCAAAAAGTACGAATTTCGAAAAATTCGTCTATTTTCCGTGTCTACGCAGTCAGAAGATGACTCTAGCTGCGGTCATTTGATTGGTACTATTTTTATCCTTTAATTTTTTATCATTTTAACCCCAAAAAGTACGAATTTCGAAAAATCTGTCTATTTTAAGTGTCTACGCAATCAGAGGAATGTATACACTGAATTTCATTATTCCAGGTGCAGCCGTTTGGTTGGTACCATTTTTATCCCTCCGCACCCACTGTATCCCTTGAAAGTAAGTAGTAAAAAACCTTCTAATTTTCATGTGTACGTAGTCAAAGGAATGTATACTCCGAATTCCATGACTCTAGCTGCGGTCAGTTAGTTGGTACTATTTGTATCCCCCTTTTTCCATTTTAACCTCAAAAAGTACGAATTTCGAAAAATCCATGTATTTTACTTGTCTATGCAATGAGAGGAATGTATACACCGAATTTCATTATTCTAGGTTTGGTTGGTCCCAGTTTTATCCCTCTATTCCCATTTTACCCCTTAAAAGTACGAATTTTGAAAAAATACTTTTATATTATGTATCTACTCAATTAGAGGAATGTACACACCGAATTTCGTGTTTCTAGCTGTTGTCGTTTAATATATACCATTTTTATCCTTTTTTTGCCCCAGAATCACTTTATGGTGCACGTTTTTGCTATAATGGGAATGCGCATACCAAATATCAAGCAAATATAAACAGACATATTCAAAAAACATGCTTAAATACGTTAAAATATTAGGGATTATTATAGGTATTTTTAGTCCTTGTGAGGGGATTTGGGCCGATTTCGCCCCGTTTCAATCCCAACAGATCTACGACTATTAGACGCATTTATGGAGAATTTGAACGTTCTAGCTCCTTTCGTTTAGATGGTAGCGTGCTTTCAACAGACGGACGGACATGGCTAGATCGTCTTAGAATTTTATGACGATCAAGAATATATATACTTTATAGGGTCTCAGGTCGATATTTCAAGGTGTTACAAACGGAATGACAAAGTTAGTATACCCCCATCCTGGAGGTGGAGGGTATAAAAACACATTTTAAAGAAGATTATTAATATTGTTTATGTTGAATTATTTCTGAGGGTATTTTTTCGTTTTGTTTCACGTTGTTTTGATATGTACGTTGTGTGTGCGTACTGAAAGACGTCACAATACCAGTAACTGTGATAATGCAGTTGCTGTTGCTGTACCTGACATTGCATACATTAAGGCTGATTTAAAATAAGCTTAGAAAAGTTAGTAAGTACATATCGTATAAAATCATATACAGTTGTGTTCACAAATATAGCAGGGGTGGAGAAAGAAAGGGTTGTTAAATTATCTGTTTACCATGGAGGAAGAGCAAAAAAAAAACGAGAAAAATTAAGAAAGTTTTGTTTTGCATAAAAAATATATTTGAAAAGTTGTATTCTTATATTATTTCCAGTTTTAAGCCGGTTTTACATCACCCTGTATAAGGGTGGTGCTACTCATTTTAATCTTAAGAGATTTCCTTTCGTCTCAGGCTTGTATGAATTATTTGTATCAAATTTCATACAGCATTTATATCTTTCTAAATTTTCGATAGATTTTTTAAACAGCTTTAAATGTTCCTGTTTGAGCTCCATTACCGGCAGTTTCCTTTCCTTTACTAATATTTTGTTTCCCATACTCCTTGCATATACATAATATTAGTATGTATGTATTTATGTTTTACTTCAGACATTTCAATACCAAACCAAATGTGAAGACGCAAGAAAAAAAAAACAAACTTGTGAAAGGTGTCACTTGGAGTGACAACGAGAACGAGCAGTAAAACTGCTGAGAGGCAACAATCCGAGCTTCGAGCTTAAGGCTACACAAGTCAATGCTGCTATGATGGCATTTTTTCACAGCATTTCCGTTTCCTTGTGCATTTGAGGTTGTCGAGACGGCGAATTCTCTCTGTCCATATTCCATTTTATATCTATAGAAAGTATATTTGCTGGAAAGCAAACTATTTGACTATTTTAGAGTATGTATTTCATGAACATGATTAAATATATGAAAAAAGAGTGCAAATGAAGGATAATACTAGACAATTTGGAGGGCAGTTTGATAAGGGAGGATGAAAAACGATGGACAAAATAACATCATTGGGAAATATATCACCTTTAAGGGGTTACACCAACCTATCAGCCCAAAATAAAAAGGATTTAGTTTATTGAGGTAATTATAGAACTAAGGAAAAAACTTTGTATTGCACACACATATAGTAAACACTGGGCAATATTTAAAAACATATAAAAAAATGGAAAACTTAGGAAATGGCGTAGATATGGTTAGGATCCCAGATTATTTTTTGAAAACCCTTGTTGGTGATATGCATGTCTGATCCATTAGACATGAATGGAATTTTTTTTTTCAGGAAGGTTGTGGCTATGGTTCAACTGAGAATTTTTAGATTTGCATTCTTTTTTATACCCTCCACCTCCAGGATGGGGGTATACTAACTTTGTCATTCCGTTTGTAACACCTTGAAATATCGACCTGCGACCCTATAAAGTATATATATTCTTGATCGTCATAAAATTCTAAGACGATCTAGCCATGTATGTCCGTCCGTCCGTCTGTTGAAAGCACGCTAGCATCTAAACGAAAGGAGCTAGAACGTTCAAATTTTCCATAAATGCGTCTTATAGTCGTAGATCGGTTGGGATTGAAATGGGGCGAAATCGGCCCAAAGCGAAAATTTTTTCCCTCACAATGACTAAAAATACCGATAATAATCCCTAATATTTTTGCGTATTTAAGCATGTTTTTTGAATATTTCTGTTTATATTTGCTTGATATTTGGTATGCGCATTCCCCTTATAGCAAAAACGTGCACCATAAAGTTATTCTTATTTGTAGGGGGTGAAATGGGGCAAGAAAGGGATAAAAATGGTACATATTAAACGACAACAGCTAGAAACACGAAATTCGGTGTGTACATTCCTCTAATTGAGTAGATACATAATATAAAAGTATTTTTTTCCAAATTCGTACTTTTAAGAGGTAAAATGGGAATAGAGGGATAAAAATGGTACCAATCAAACGGCTGTACCTAGAATATTGAAATTCGGTGTATACATTCCTCTGATTGCATAGATAAGTACTTTTGGGGTTAAAATGAAAAAAGGGGATAAAAATAGTACCAATCAAATGACCGCAGCTAGAGTCATGAAATTCGGAGTATACATTCCTCTGAGTGTGAAGACACGGAAAATAAACTGATTTTTCGAAATTCGTACTTTTTGGGGTTAAAATGAAAAAAAGGGGATAAAAATAGTACCAATCAAATGACCGCAGCTAGAGTCATGAAATTCGGAGTATACATTCCTCTGACTGCGAAGACACGGAAAATAGACGAATTTTTCGAAATTAGTACTTTCAAGGGATACAATGGTACAGAGGGATAAAAATAGTACCAACTAAACGACTACAACTAGAATGATAAAATTCTAATTGCATAGAAACGTCAAGGGGATAAAAATGGTACCAACCAAATGGAATCATGGAATTCGGTGTATACATTCCTCTGACTGCATAGACACGCAAAATAAAAAGTTTTTTTTCCAAATTAGTACTTTTTCTTTTACGGCTATAATTGGTTGAATCATGAAGTTAGGTTATTTTGCACTATGTACGGCTGATAAAGGATTTTCAAAATTTGTACTTTTGGAATTAAAATAGAATGGAAATACAACCAACTTTAGCACCCACTATCTACCAATATTTATGGCTTTGAAAATATTTTTCAAAATATAAATAGAAGAATATTTATTTTTTTTTTGAATTGACGTATTGGTAGCCTTGCCTTATAAGCGTGGTTTGATATAATTAAAATATTATATTTATTTATAAAATTATTTTTTCAATATTTGTATTTGTTTTGGTTTGGCTATATTAAAAAAATTATATTTTCCTGTAATATTACTGCACTTCTACGAAAACCGACAACCTCTGTGGAATGCAATCCATGGTGGAGGGTATATAAAGTTTTGCCCGGCCGAACTTAAGGCCGTTCTTACTTGTTTTTGTAAAACAACAGGAATTTTCATTAAAATTTTGAACAAAAAAAGCATAACAGGAATTTAAACAAAAGAAACCCTACGACGAGCGATATGCAATATTGTAACGCATAAATAAGAAGAAATTGAGCTAAATGGTTCAGCGGATTCAGAGATATCATGCACATCAGTTGGAAAAAAATCATTTTGAGAAAAGCGCAGAGAATATAAATACAGTAAGAGCTCGATGATCGCAACTAATTATTGCCCACGCCTGTTGTAATTACCGCATTAGTTGCGATAACCAAACGCCAAATTGGCCTTGAATAATTGTCTCAGAATAAACTCAATAGATTGATTGAATTGTTTACAGCCTTTCGTATGGATTTATTCAGATTTATTAACAAGATATTGCAAAGTAAGATTCTAGATTTGAGGAGTAGGCGAACAGTTACTGGATAGCTCGGATTTCTCTTTAGGTTTTAGCTTTCACAAATTCTAAAAATATATTTTTCAATATTTCTTTAGAGATCTCGTGAAATAGCACCTCTATTGGATTTTGAAATCACAATACCTGACATACTATAAATATGTTATAGATCGCGGCTTGGATATAAACTTTGGAATTTTGATTTCACGAAAACGTATCCAAGAAAACTTAAACGAGATTTGCAATCGATGGGATCAATTCTTGTAAATATCGCTACAAATTGCCACACTTCCGAATCTGCTGGAACGATTATATGGATTCTTAGTTATGCGCGGTTCTTCTAATTCAGCATCGACCTTGGTTAAATTCAAAGTATCTATTTTGAAAATAGAAAACATTTATAACTTTTGCATAGAAGTTGCGATATTCGAGACCATAAGTTGCACTTATAAAGACTCCAATGCTAATATTAAGTTGTTTGCAAACAACCAGCAGTTGCGATAATAGGTGGTTGCGATCATCGAGCTGGCACTGTATAAAGGCGTTAAATTTGGCCGGAGCGATTCTTATACACCCTTGGACTGCATTCATCAGTATTGCCGGCAGATTAGAGGCTGTCGACTTCACGTATAGGTGCAATAGGAAAATTATGATATTTTTGCTAATAGCTTCATTTGTTAGATAAATTATAGCTTTTATAGTTTAAAAATAAAATTAATTAATTAATTTAAAGACCGCAATTTCTTCAGAAAGGCAAAGTACGAATTTCGAAATTCCATTATCTATCGGTTTCACAATGGTCCACACCTAATTTTAAGATAGGATTTAAGCTACAGCCGTTTGCTTGGTACCAGTTTTATCTCTTTGTATCCCATTTCCCCCCAAAAGTACGAATTTGGAGAAATACTTTTGTTTTGCGCATCAACGAAGTCAGAGAAATTTATAAATAGAATTTCATGATTCTAGCTGCAGCCGTTTGATTGGCACCATTTTTATCCCCCTTTGCTCAGGTCACTGTAAAAGTGCAAGTTTCCAAAAAATCCTTTATGTTGCGTGTCTACACAACCAGAGAAAAGTACACGTCGAACTTTATGATTATCTATCTTCAGCCTTTTGGTTGACACTAATTTTATCCCTAAATGTACTAGTATCGAAAGATCAGATTATATTTCGATTCTAAGCAACCTGAGCGAAATATACACCGGTTTTCATTATTCTAGCTGCAGCTGCTTGATTGGTACCAATTTTCTCATCGTTTCCCCATAAAAGTATAAAATTTTGAAATTTTTCTTGATTTTGCACGACTTAGGAATGTATATACCGAATTCAGTTATTATAGCTGCAGCCATTTGGTCCGTAGAATTTTATCCCATTTTCCACATTTCCCCCCATAAAAAGTATGATTTTTGAAAATCGCTTTATTTAACATGTGCATGCTATTAGTTTGATGTACTAACCGAACTTTATTATTCCAGCTGTAAACGTTTAGTCGGTACCATTTTTGTCCCTCTAATGACAGCCCCCCCCCCCAAATTTATGAATTTCGAAAAATCCCTTTATTTTACGTGCCAACACAATCAGAAGAATGCATAAACCTAATTTCATTATTCTAGGTGCAGCCGTTTGTTTGTTACCATTTTTATCCCTCTATTCCAATTTAACCCCAAAAAAGTACGAATTCAAAAATATTATATTATCTATCTACTCAATTAGAGTGTACATACCGAATTTCGTTTGATAGGTATCATTTTTATAACTTTTTGCCCCATTCACCCTCTACATGTTAAATACTCGAAATATTAGGAGTATTTTCAGTACTTATGAGGGAAAATTTCCCAGTTGGCAATGCCCGATTTTAATGAAATTTTCACAATATGTTAGTTGTAAATGCTGTGCAAAATTTCGAGACTTTCGGACAAAAACAAACAATTTTGTATGAAAATTAGTTTCGAGTTATGGTGGGCATGGCCAATTTTGATGACATTTTCAGAGGTTTTATACCCTCCACCTCCAGGATGGGGGTATACTAATTTTGTCATTCCGTTTGTAACACCTTGAAATATCGACCTGAGACCCTATAAAGTATATATATTCTTGATCGTCATAAAATGCTAAGATGATCTAGCCATGTCCGTCCGTCCGTCTGTTGAAACCACGCTAGCATCTAAACGAAAGGAGCTAGAACGTTCAAATTTTCCATAAATGCATCTTATAGTCGTAGATCGGTTGGGATTAAAATGGGGCGAAATCGGCCCAAAGGGAAAAAATTTTCCCTCACAAGGACTAAAAATACCCATAATAATCCGTAATTCTGATTGCATAGACAAGTAAATTACACGGATTTTTAAAAATTCGTACATTTTGGGGTTAAAATGGAAAAAGGGGATAAAAATAGTACCAATCAAATGACCACAGATAGAGTCATGAAATTCGGAGTATACATTCCTCTGACTGTGTAGACACGGAAAATAAACTGATTTTTCGAAATTCGTACTTTTTGGGGTCAAAATAGAAAAAGGGGATAAAAATAGTACTAACCAAATAACCGCAGCTAGAGTCATGAAATTCGGAGTATACATTCCTTTGACTACGTAGAAATGAAAAATAAAAGGTTTTTTTCCAAATTCGTACTTTCAAGGGATACAATGGGTACGGAGGGATAAAAATGGTACCAACCAAACGGCTACACCTGGAATAATGAAATTCGGTGTATACATTCCTCGGATTGCGTAGACACTTAAAATAAACAGATCTTTCGAAATTCGTATTTTTTGGGGTTAAAATGAAAAAAGGGGATAAAAATAGTACCAATCAAATGACCGCAGGTAGAGTCATGAAATTCGGAGTATACATTTCTCTGACTGCGTAGACACGGAATTTTTCGAAATTCGTACTTTTTGGGGATTTGGAAAAAGGGGATGCAAATGGTACCAACCAAAAGGGCGTAGCTGGAATCATAGAATTCGGTGTATACATTCGGTGTTTTTTCCAAATTCGTAATTTTTCTTTTACGGCAAAAATTTGTTCAATCATGAAGTTAGGTTATTTTGCACTATGTACGTCTGAAGTTGGAATTAAAATAGAATGGAAATACAGCCAACTGTAGCACCCACTATCTACCAATATTTATGGTATTTAAGCTTTTTGTAAATATAAATAGAAGAACATTTATGTTTTGATTTGAAATAAATAATGGTTTGAAATAATTAAAATATTATATTTATTTATAAAATTGTTTTTTCAATATTTGTATATGTTTTGGTTTGGCTATAATAAAAAAAATATATTTTCCTGTAATATTACTGCACTTCTACGAAAACCGACAACCTCTGTGGAATGTAATCCATGGTGGAGGGTATATAAAGTTCGGCCTTAACGCCGTTTTTACTTGTTTATTTTCATAATTGTAAACTCTCTGCAAAATTTCAAGACATTCGGAGCGAAACTAAAAATTTTTTATGAAAAATTCATTGTAAGTTATATGGGCGGTATGTGATGGCCGATTTTCATGAAACATCATATTTTCCTTAATTGAGTTCAGAATATGCTTGCAGCCAAGTTTCATCAGTCTACGAGTACTCCTTATATTTTTTGCACTCAAATCTATCCCACTGTGCCGTGCCAGTTTCTATGCGCTGTAACTTCCGAACTTGAATTTCTTTATGAGCAGATGCTTAAAATATTCTTAAAGGAATATAGGATTTTTTAAAAAAATCAAAGGAAACTTTTCTCTTAAATGAATAAATTATGTACTCCAAATGATTTTGGAATATATACTTCAAGATTATCAAATATTATCAAATATTTAAAATATATAAAATTTTGCCACATTCTCGAACGAGGATTCAAAATTAGTTCCAAGCTCAACCTATCATTCCTACCTCGTAAATATTACTGCCAATATTTTCTTTACGAAAAACTAACACATTTATCGAATATTCGTCGAAGGGGCAGAGCCAACTCCGTAAGATATGCCACCTAAACTACGGACACGCACAGGCAAACTGTACATGAGTGGCTTAGGATGGTCTTTGGATTGGATTTGGCTTTAGCACTAGCTGAGTTCGGCTGCTTTGTGAAGTGTGTCTGTTGGCCTCCATGTAATAGTGCCGAGTAAGCCAAACGTGTGGAGACAGGCGACACAGGCTGGCTGGCTGGTTTTCCTTCTATTCCACTTGACTGCAACAAACAAATACCGCATGCATCATCTACATCAGCATCAGTACATACTCGTACACTGTGGATGATCAAAAGCAGCACACAGTGAAGTGCGCCAGACAGGCCAAGCCGAAAGATGGGAAGACACTTGATTAGTTTGGTAAATAGTCATAAGGAACATGGCCAAGAGGGTGTAATTTTTGGCAGATGGAAATTTGGTAGAGGTATTTTTTCAAAGTTTGAAAAGAAACAAGTCAAAAGGGAGTTTAGTTCTGCCGGGCCGAACTTTATATACCCTCCACCATGGATTGCATTCCACAGAGGCTGTCGATTTTTGTAGAAGTGCAGTAATATTACAGGAAAATATATTTTTTTAAATAACCCAAACTAAAACAAATAAAAATATTGAAAAAATAATTTTATAAAAAAATATAATAGTTTTATTATTTCAAACCACACTTATAAGGCAAGGCAACAAATAAGTTTACATATCAAAATAATACTTCAAGTCAATTCAAAAACTAAATATTCTTCTGCAGTTGGTTGTATTTCCATTCTATGTTAATTCCAAAAGTACAAATTTTGAAAATCCATTATCTCACGTACATAGTGCAAAATAATCTAACTTATTTTGAGTGTCTATGCAGTCAGAGGAATATACACCGAATTTCATGATTCTAGCTGCGGTCATTTGGTTGGTACCATTTTTATCCCTCTATTCCCATTTACCCCCTTAAAAGTACGACCTTCGAAAATCACTTTATTTTACGTATTATATTAGATATATATATATATATATATATATATATATATATATATATTATATTAGAGATGTACACACCGAATTTCATCATTATAGCTTTAGTCGTTTAGTTGGTACTATTTTTATCCCTCTGTACCCATTGTATGACTTGAAAGTACGAATTTGGAAAAAACCCTTTTTATTTTTCGTGTCTACGCAGTCAGAGGAATGTATACTCCGAATTTCACGACTCTAGCTGCGGTCATTTGGTTGGTACTATTTTTATCCCTTTTTTCCATTTTAACCCCAAAAAGTACGAATTTCGAAGAATACCTTTATTTTACGTGTCTACGCAAACAGAGGAATGTATACACCGAATTTCATTATTCGAGGTGCAGCCGTTTGGTTGGTATCATTTTTTCCCTCTATTCCCATTTTACCCCTTAAAAGTACGAATTTGGAAAAATACTTTTATATTATGTATCTATTCAATTAGAAGAATGAACATGCCGAATTTCGTGTTTTTAGCTGTTGTCCTTTGATATGTACCTTTTTTATCCCTTTTTGTCCCATTTCACCCCCTATGAATAAGAATCACTTTTTGGTGCACGTTTTTGTTATAGGGCGAATGTGCACACCCAATATCATAATTGAAAAATTATGCTTAAATACTCTAAAATATTAGGGTTTATTATGGGTATTTTCAGTCCTTGTGGGGGAAAAATTTCCCCTTTGCACCGATTTCGCCCAGTTACAATCCCAACCGATCTGCGACCATAAGACGTATTTGTGGTAAATTTGGACGACCTAGCTTCTTTCAGTTAGATGCTAGCGTGCTTTCAACAGACGGACGTGGCTAGATCGTCTAAGAATTTTATGACGATCACGAATATATATACTTTATAGGGTCTCAGGTCGATATTTCAAGGTGTTACAAACGGAATGACAAAGTCAGTATACCCCCATCCTTAAGTTGGAGGGTATAGTATATAGTACGAGATGGCCAAATGGGGTGAATGTGTTGCAGGGCAAGTCATGCCATGCTTAAATCTGTGATGATAGAAGTGTAGTGATGATGTATTGTATTATCAGCGGCAAAAACTCGCAAATTTCATGCTACCAAATCTCAATTTTAATGTGTGAATTTGACAAAGAACATTCATATTAAAAGATTTTGCCAATATCGCGATTAATTTTAGCCATGGATGAATTTAATGTTCAAAATGTCATATGTCACAGGTGTCGTATGATTAATATTATTTATTGGAATACTCTTCGAAAACCTTCAATAATTCCCATATTGAAACATATGTAATGAAACTTCATTATGGACTTAAAAGTCATATGTTATTCTTAGGAAAAATGCACTCGGAATAGATTTAACTACTTTTAACAGAATATTCATTATTAAATGAACGAGAAACATAAAAAAGTCGATTTATATAAAGTGGCATTAACTTTATTTGAAAAATTACCTTCACAATTAATAGTAATCATACGTCACCTATAATCAATAATTAATACTACACAATGAATTAATATCAATCATACGACATATATGACCACGAAGATCAGAGATCAATGAATTGAAAGCCTGAATGAGCAAAAACTTATTTCAAAGACTGATTTTAGCACTTTTTAAAGACATTTCAGGTTGCTTGCCAATATATAATTCTTAGGAAAACCGAACTCGAAGTTTTAACCTTAACAATTCTTTAGCAGTACATTCTTCTTTAAATGAATGAGTAGCATAGGCAAAATCGGTTTATATAAAATATTTTTGACTTCATTTGAAAGTCTCTAGCTGTGAACATTGAAATGTTATTTTCGGATTAGATCCTCAAACAATATTAATCATACGTCACCTACAACCAATAATTTTTTACAAATATGATATACAGGTTTGTTTTGGAAGAACAAAATGTGCTATGCTATCATCAGCGTGAAGTTCATCTCCACAACAGCGTAAATAAAAAATATTTTTGTACAGCAATTTATTGTATTAATACCTCGATATTAAATACACACATTTACAAAAGGCTAAACCCAAACACAGAAGTTACCACGCTAAAGGAATGTGTGATCTGTATGATCTTAGGAGACGAGAAAGCTGAAGAACTGGCAAGATTAGGATCTATCCTCAAATCCATCAATATAGAAGGCGATATGCCTTTCCAGGCGACGGAAGTCTTAGTGAAATATTGGGCAATTTCATTTACTCTAGCCAGTAGCCCGTCACACAGTGTATTATCAGCGGAAAACCTTTTTCACGCGCCCACATCTCAACTTTACTGATTGAATTTTGCAAAGAATATTCCTATTAAGCATATTCTAAAAGGTTTTGCGTATCGCGGCTAACTTAAGCTGTGGAAGCATTTAAAGTTCATAAATGCTAAAATAGTTGCAAATTTCATCATAAGAGGGGTTATTTCATTGGGATGTATCTCGGAAACCATGTATCGTATTGAAACTTCGTTTAAGATCTCTTGAGGTGTTATTTTTCATTTAAAAAGTGTAATTACTTTAACTGAAGGTTGTATTTATTCAATATTGGTAATTTTCTACAGTATAAAACTATATTCGCGAGGCCGACCGATGCCTCGGCATTTACAAATATTGTCACACTATTGTCTTATTTATTCATTTTAAACAGAATATTCTGCTGAATATAGCTGCCAACATCGATTTAATTACTGAAATGGTAAAACCTTCTAAGCCAAAAATGAAACAATACTTTCTTCGTTGTTCTCTGTTAATGTATTTAGGAAAATTTATTTAAAGCATACTTTAGGGATGTAAGGTTTTTGTGGCATGCGAGGGCATGTAAATATTGGTTCGATATTAATCTTAAGTTAAGTATAAAGCTATAATAGCCGTGTGTCGTCGATTAAAAACAAAATAATTTTTATCAAAAATTTCGAAAATCGTAAAAACACTAAATTTTTTATTTGGGCGTGGCACTGACAATTTTCATTTAATTGTGGACTCAAATTAAATCACTGGTAATGATTTGTATTAACTTGTATATTAAAATAAGAAATTGATGACGTTTTTTTTCATTTTAATTTACATGGTAGGTAGGCGTTGTTGTGGGCGGATTTAACCCGAATAGGGTTGGAATTATTTTTTTCGAATTTTGAGACAAAATTTTCATGTTATCAGAGGTCCACACCAGAAGCTTTGGTGAACGTCTTTTGTGTGTGACCATATGGTCACGCCAGCAACATTCGGGTTAAACAATGAATTTGACGATATAAGGGATGTGTGTGAAATTTCAAGGTCTATTCCTTCTAATTTTTGCCGGAGCTTGTTTGAAAATATTCCACTGTGGCACAGTGGGCGATTGGGCCTCGCTAGCGGCATTTAATTCAAATTTTCGAATTTGAAAAAGCGTTAATTTGTTTTCACAAATCGATAACAGATGCTTTGATTAGATTTTTGGCGTTTTTTTATAAGCTCTACGATCAGCTGATCATCAGCTGTGAGCTGTCAAACACCAAATATGTTTTAGCAAGTGCTTTACAACATTTTTTCTTTGTTGTGCGCATCGATTTCGAGCTCCTTGGAAATTTACAATTTTTACTTGTTTTATTAAAAGTGTGGCTTTTTATTAACTTCAAGGTATGTATTACATAAAAAATCAGTGTTTGTGACCGGTCTATAAATGTGTTGTTCATAAAACGTAGTGGTAATTAAGTGTATTAACAACTAGCCCGCACTAGCGTGCACCTGTCGTTCGTGGAGTAGAACTTACAAGATTCGCACGGATTAGGTCTAACTCTTTTTTTAGCTGGAAGTATGAGTCATTGTGCGTCCAAAATGTGTAATATGAACTGCTATTACCTGCTAACCTTTAAATCATGGCACTTTTTAGGAACAATGTCGGTAGTAAAACGGGTACCTTTTTAGTATGGCATGAAGAAGCGATCCCAACCAAGAAGTTTCTCACCATGGAAAACTTTGTATTTGGTACTGTTCTCAAAAACCTTAAATATACTCAGGAGGAGCAGTACGAGATTGGCAAAAAGCTGCGAAATTTTACTAGTAAGCGTGTAGAAAAGTGGAAAAACTGTAGAAGAAATAAGGTTTTTTTGAAAACAAAAACCAGGAATGGATAGATACGCCGTTAGTATTGATTGAAAGATCATCTTCCGAAATTATTGGACGTCCACAAAAAGATATTTCGGAGTGTTGCAAAAAAACGCAAGTTAAGAAATTGTCAGGCCTTACTGAAGATGTGCCATCAGAAGCATTGTTGGTAGCTGCAAGCTGCAGCTTGTATAAAGGTGGAAAACGTAGTGCTTCACAGGTGGTGTCAATGCTAAACGCCGACGAAGAGTTTAGCGGTAAGATTTTGAAAACTACTCAGCGTCTACCGACAAAATTTTCTGATGAAAAAGCACTGGCGCTATTTGTAGATGTTGGACATACCAAGTACACATGGAATTTGTCAAAGAGAGCCGCTAAAGGTCAAAACGCCGCTATATATCCCTGCTACGACAAACTGCGTTGTGCGAAAAAAAATGCTATCCTAGTGTCATCACGGTCACTGATCATTTCGCTGAAGTACCATTACAAAGCTTAGTAGACCATACGATTGCTAGGATTATTGAAGCACACCCAGAAAGTTTTCAAAACCACATTGAAAATAATAATAACACTCAATTAACTGCTACCTACAAATGGGGATGTGATGGCAGCAGCGGCCATTCTACTTACAGGCAAAAATTTAATGACTTCGATGGAGACATGATAGATCAATATTTATTTTCAATTTGTATGGTACCATTGATAGTGCAGAAAGGACCGACAGTTTTATGGAAAAACAATCGGCCTTCTTCTACCCGATATTGTCGACGCATTAAATTACTTTGCGAGAAAGAATCGGCAGACTTGTCTAGCAGAGAAATTCAAAACATTAACAGCCAAATATTAAATATTTTTCCAACATTTGTGAGTACCTTAAGAATTGATCACCAATTTCATATGACCATGCTTGATGGCAAAACGTTCAGTGTCATATCGGAATCGGTTTCGCAAACATGCGGAATCTGTAGCGCGACTCCCAAAAATATGAACGATCTAAATTTGGTGAAAAGCTTTCCTATTAAGGGAAACCTATTTGAATATGGCTTATCAAGTCTCCACGCATGAATTAGGTTTTTCGAGTGTGTTTTGCACATTGCATATAGAATACCAATACAAAAGTGGCAAGCTCGTGGTGCTGACAAGGATGTCGTTGAACAAAATAAAAGAAGTATTCAGCAGAAGCTAAGGGAAGGAATGCATTTGTTGGTGGATATACCAATGGCTGGTACTGGCAGCACGAACAACGGAAACACTGCAAGGAGGTTTTTCCAACAACCAAATTTGGCAGCTCGTATAACAGGAGTAAGCTATGATTTAATATATCGATCTAGCGTAGTCTTACGAGCATTGGCTTGTGGATACGACATAAATTCGGACGCATTCGGATCTTACGCATTGGAAACTGCCGAAATTTTTGTTAAAGCATACTCCTGGTTTTACATGCTATCGTCTGTTCACAGAATATTAATTCATGGAGCAGATATAACAAACCATTTTTCCCTTCCGATTGGTATGATGTCCGAAGAAGCTCTTGAAGCCAGGAACAAGGACTATCGAAACATACGCGAGAGCAATACAAGGAAAAATTCCAGGAAAAATACAATGGAAGATATCATAAATGATTTATTAGTTTCGTCTGACCCTTTGATATCTTCATTGTCAAATGGGTCTTCAATTTCGTCTGCAAAAAATATTATTATGGACGATGATGTTAAGAGCTTGCTTTTAATGAAGCATCTAGATATGCTTGATTCTGATTCCGAAGATAATTTTGATTTATAAAATTTGTTTATTGAAGTTAAAAAAAAATTGAAATTAAAAAAAAAAATAAAAAAAAAATTAAAAAAATAAATTTAAACAAAATTTTTTTTTCTTAAAAAATTCTATGACTTTTTTCTGAGCTGTGAAAAAAAACCGTCTGAAGATATCTTTTTTCGTTTAGAAGTTGTTAATTAAATGCCGCTAACGAGGCCCAATCGCCCACTGTGTGTGGGTGACGTACTTTCACAATCGAAATATGTCCTCAGTTCAAGTCCAACCTTTCTCTTATAGAAATCGCTCTGATGGTCTGAGAGATTCTGTTATTATATACAGGTGCCCTCAGAAGAGCTGAGGAATAATATTTACCCTATACATAAGATAATGTGTGCTTTCAGATGCTCTGAGACATACTTTTGTTTTGAGTAAATGCCCTCAGGTGATCCAAGACATACATTCCCGTATAGAAAAGTGTTTTACCTGACGTCATCCGAAAATAATTATTTTGTTTTGATAAATTTTATTATACCTTTTTTAATTGTGTTGTTTTCAATAATGTTGATATGCCAGTGTAAATAAGATTAACTAGAGGAAAACAGATACATTTATTTTTTTTTCAGGAGACTTGGGGAGGAGCTAGAATGATGAAATTCGGTGTGCACATCCCTCTAATTGCGTAGACACGTAAAATAAAGAGATTTTAGAACGTTGTACTCTTAAGGGGGAAAAGGCGTTAAAAATTGTACCAACAAAATGGAATTCGGTGTATAAATTCCTCTGACTGTATAACAACTCAAAATAATAAGATTTTTTTCCAAATTCGCACTTTATTTTATATTATTTTTACAGCAAAAATATAATAAATCTGGTACTGAGCACATGGCTAGAATCATGATGTTAAGTTATCTTCAACTGTGTACGTTAAGTAATGATATAAATAAATATAGTTGTGATGATTTTCCCTGGAATTCTGGTTGATTTAAAAAAATGGTAAAAAATAGAACACATCTTTTCACCACTCACAAACTCACACTGTCGCTCATAAAGAGACCTACGAACACTACTTCAAAGTTTCAGAAAAATGGGTTAATGTAATCATTTCGAAAATCAAAATGAAAGAGTTAAAATTGTAAACACTTTAGAAAATCTAACCCGGCTATAATACACCACTCCAATATTTGAAAAGTAATTTAAATTACCTTCAAAACCAGGTATAACACATTAAAATCGGTCAAGGGTTTTAGAAATTACAGACGATTGAATGAACACACCTTTTTGAAAAATTAATGCTTTCAATATGTTTTTAAATGGATCGACAGCTGCGTCAAAATTTGTTTCAAGTATAAATTGACTAGAAATAAGTATTGGTATTTGTTTATGTATATTTTTACTAGACTATAGTACTAAATTTAATTAAAATTTATTTAATTTCATTTACTTATTTAAACTATAAATGTACTTATATCGAGTAAATTTTAAAACTAAAGGAAAGGAAATACATAAGCTATTTAGTATTTGGGCCACTTTATCGAGTTCTTTCAATTGTCTCTTGTAAAATCATCCACTCAAAATTTTTATTTTTTAAATGAAAGTGCTCCTTCTTCCCTAGAGCAGCAACTAGATCTGTCATATTGGTTAGGATCACTAGCCTTTTTTATTTTAACATTTAAATTTCCCTGAATAATCCCCCAAATTTCACTGCATTCTTCATCACCCAAAAATAAACTACCTTTTATTTATCATCAGTTACAGAATTTTTACAAATGCTACATATCATATATGCACACACGAATATTTGTACAATTTGTTTGCTTGTCAACAACGCCATTTATAAATATGTTTTCTCTAAATACAGATAATATCGATGTCGTCTTTGGAGTTGCTTCTCACTTGCGATTTATGGACTGCCCGGCGTGGTGAATCATTGCCTGAGCGGACACGTTGAAAGGATAAACTTTTTGTTGAATTGATTACAACTTACCACAAATATCACAGTTAATGTTTATTGCTTGGAATTAATCAAAATCTATACAACATACCTGCAAAGAGAAAAATATAAAAAGGAAAACAATTTAATAAATATTAAACGTGATATGGAATTATTATTATTTATTATTATAAGAATTTATAAGGTATTATTATAAGAATTATTATTATGTATTCTATTATTATTATTTTTATATTAATAAAAAAATATTCTAATTCGAAACAAATATAAAAAAATACGAAAAGACAAAATAACGTGAAGAATGCTTTTTCAAGCCAAATTGTAATATATTATTTTCTATATTCCGAAGACACTAATGTCAAAGGCTATTTAATTCAAATCCTATATAAATTTCATACCTTAATGAATAAACATATTTAAATAAATTAATTTTAAACTGCAGCAACTTTCAAAAAAGTAGTTCTTCCTATCCATGTCATTAACAATTCCAACCACACATGCTTATGTGGTCACGCTTGAAGTTAACGAATTTTAAGCCCCCTAATCAAAGGGACCTTTTGGCAACCAACGATATAAATCTTAAACCTGAAAACCTTAAATACACATTGACAAAAATAGAAAATAAAAACCGAAACAAAATTATGTTATGTTTACATAGATTTCGAACAAACTACAGACTAATTTCAAGCCATGACCCTCATATTTGCCCTCGTTGTTTTTTCTCGTTCTTTCTTTCTCTTCTATTATAAATTAAAATCATTGAAGCGTTTAATAAACTAACACCACGTACGAAAAAGTTGCCACTAATTCTCCTCCTCCCTCCACCCCTAACAGCAATTGTGGGGAAACCTACTGCTCGTTAGCTCTCATATATGTATGTATGGAAGTATGTTTGTATGTATGCACCCAATTAAGTTATTCCTTACGCATTGCTTAACATTTGTGTAGGAAGGACTTTAGAGTGGACACAGACTCTCAGACTCTTATACACAAGCAAATTATGATTGTGGTCAAATTGGCAACAATAAGGATAGGATAGTCAACCGTCCATGGGTTTCCTCCACTTGGGAAAGAGGACAAAGACAACAACAACAACCAGAACAATAAGGAAAATACAAAATGAACCACAATTGTGAAAATTAAAATCATTCCACCTCAAACCCCAATTACAAAGAGTAACCAAATCCCAGAAAGTGGGAGTTTCTGTTTTTTTTTGTTGTTGTTGAGGGTGTTAGATCTGAATGTTTCGTTTCGTGAAATACACTCACAAAGCCAAGATGATAAGATAGCAAAGATAGCCAAAGCTAGGGAAGGTATCCTATTTGTGAGAACACTATTGGGCTTAGAATATAAGGAGGATGTTGGGGTCCTGTGAAGGACATTAGAAATGCTCTTAGAGTACTTGAATACCTAAATAAATGAATATTGACACATCAGCGAAAATTTTGAAAATTTTCTGGATGGTCTGGCTCGAGGTCATGTACAAATTAAACAAGTAAGGAAAGGCTAAAGTCGGGCGGGGCCGACTATATGATACACTCCACTTTCAATCCGAAAACAATTCAACTCGGTAAAAAGTAAAAACGGAAGAATTTTTGTATGTTTCCTAATCATAGGCTAATATTACCTGGTCCAATTTGTCAAGTCGGAAATATTTATATCCAAACATGGAATATAGTGACTAACTTTCACAATAAGTTCATCCAGTTCAAATATAATGTGTTAAGCTCATTTTGTGAAAATTCGTGCTTTCTGGTGCGGAAAAAGTCTATCCCAAATTTGTATGGGAAATTTTTGGGGCGAAATTTGTATGGGAGCTATATGTAAATCTGAACCGATGACCCATTTTCACCATGGATGTTTCCAGTTGAAAGATTTGAAGAAGATCTGTTAAAATATGTCGTTTATAGAGAGAGGAAAAAGTGAAATCGAGAATGAAATTTGTGTGGGAGCTATATATAAATCTGAACCGATCTGACCCATTTGCGTCATGGCTATTTATAGAACAAATATAGATATTTCGCCTAATTTGATGAGGATCTGTTAAAATATGCGGCTTCTAGAGCAAAAAAAATCAAATCGGGAGCGAAATTTTAATGGGAGCTATATATAAATCTGAACCGATCTGACCTATATTCACCATAGGTGTTCCTAGTTTAAATATAAGATGTTTTGCCAAATATGAAGACAATCTGAAACAATATGTGGTTTCTACAGCGGAAAAAGTCAAACCGGGAGCAAAATTTGTATGGGAGCTATATATAAATCTGAACCGATCTGACCTATATTCACCATGGATGTTTCTAGTGGAAATATAAGATGTTTTGCCAAATCTGAAGACAACCTGATACAATATGTGGTTTCTAGAGCGGAAAAAGTGAAATCGAGAGTGAAATTTGTATGGGGGCTATATCTAAATCTGAACCGATTTAATCAATTTTCAAGATAGATGTTTCTAGTAGAATTATAAGGTAATGTAAGGTAATTTGAAGCAAATCAAGTGAAATATGTGGTCTCTAGAGCGGAAAGAGTAAAATCGGGAGCGAAATTTGTATGGGAGCTATATATAAATCTGAACCGATCTAACACATTTTTACCATAGGTGTTTCTAGTTGAAATATAAGATGTTTTGCCAATTTTAAAGAAAATCTGTTGTAATATGTGGTATCTAGAGTGAAAAGAGTCAAATCAGGAGTGAAATTCGTATGGGGGCTATATCTAAATCTGAACCGATTTTCTTCAAATTAAATAGCGTTCGTCCTTGTACCGAAAAACTTCGTTGTGCAAAGTTTCATTTGGTTCTGTCTACAATTGCGACCTTTATCGTGATTACAAGAATAGATGGACAGACGGACGGACGGACATTGCTCAATCGACTCAAAAAGTGATTATAAGTCGATCTATATAATTAACAATGGGTCTATCTCGTTTCCTTTTGGGTGTTACAAACAAATGCACAAAGACATAATACTCTCTTGGATTTCTTACAATAGTTGTTTTATAATTTTCCAATAATTCGAATGTCAAAAACAATGAACTTCTCCATTTCGAAGTTATTATTAAACTTTTTTTTTTGAAATTTTGTATAAAAACGATTACATATTTTAATCGGCCAGCTGTTGTAACTTGATAAGTAAATTAAGCTCAATATATCAGCTCAGCATTTGCAAAAAATCAGGGTACAACAACTTACCGTTTTTATAACATCCATCTCCAGGATGGGGAATACTAAGTTAGTCATTCCGTAATTGTTTCGTTGCTTGTGTGGCACATAGCGCCGTCTTGTTGAAAGTAAACGTTGACCAGATCAATACCATCCAACTACGACGATAAAAAATCATTAATCATCTCTCGATTAATGCAATCCATTCACCGAAACTGTTGATCCAACCTCATTTTCGAAAAAGTAAGATCCAATGACCCCGTCGGACCATAAACCGCACCAAACAGTCACACGATGAGGATGGAGAGGCTTCTCAACAAAAACTGTTGGGTTTTCCGAGCCCCAGATGCGACAACTCTGCTTGTTGACGTAGCCACCGAGGTGGAAATGGGCCTCATTAGTCAAGATGATTTTCGAGGGAATTCCGGATCATTTTCATTCATGAATTTTAATAATGAAGTGTGTATCGTTCCATTTTTAGTACTGGCGTAGTTTCAACTTGTCAAATGTCAAAGAGCTTCAAAAGTGACAGATACCGAAACACCGGATGATTCAAAATAACACCTCTTGTTGGAAAACCATGTATAAACATATTGGTAAACGTGCCTTATCAGTGTGGTTTAAATAAGTAAAAATTTATATTTAATTATAAAATTATTTTTTCAATCTTTTTATTTGTTTTGGTTTGGCTATTAATAAAATTTAAAATTTTCTGTTTTCAATTGTTGAAATTATTCTGGATGGTCTGGCTCGAAATCAATAAACTGAATTTTTATTTTTCTTAGATTTTCATATTTTCCATTACTTCGATCGAACCTTACACCCTTAAAGTATGCTTTAAATAACATTTCCAAAATACAGTAACAAAGAACAACGAAATGTAATATTGATTTATTTTTGGCTTAGAAGGTTTTATCATTTCAGTATTTAAATCGATGTTTGCAGCCATAAGCAGAATTTTCTTTTTAAAATTAATAAAAAAGACACTAGATTATGAATATTTCTAAATGTCTAAGTATTGGTCTCTCTCACGAATATAGTTTTATACCGGAGAAAATTAAAATTAATAAAAGCAATCTTCTAGTAAAGCACAGTCTGAAAAGGAAAACGAAAACATAATTTCTCTTTATTAAGAGAACACATCAAGTGCTTTTGCTCAACATGAACTAAACGTAATTCTAATAAAATATAGTGTTTCCCTATAAAATAACCTCTAATATGATGAACTTTTCTATTATTTTAACAGTTATGAACTTTAAATGCAGTCACAGCAATATTTAACCGCGATATCGCCAAAATCTCTTACAATATGCCTAATTGAAATGTTCTTTGCAGAATTCAATTAACAAAGACGAGATTTGGGTGCATCACACTTTGGGATGAACTAATATGATGAACTTTTCTACCATGTTAACATCGATGAACTTAAAATGAGTCCACAGCTATATTTAGCCGCAATATCGCCTAAATATTTTAGAATGTGCTTAGATCAAATACTCTTTGTAAGAATTAAAACAACAACGTCGAGATTTAGGTACATCACACTTTGGGAGATTTTGCCACTGATAATACACATTGTGCAACGGATTCCGATCCCCCGTTGTTGGGTTGACTTCCCTTCTTCAGATCTAACATATCTATTATTATAAAGGGTGATTTTTTAGGAGCTTGATAACTTTTTTTTAAAAAAAAACGCATAAAATTTGCAAAATCTCATCGGTTCTTTATTTGAAACGTTAGATTGGTCCATGACATTTACTTTTTGAAGATAATTTCATTTAAATGTTGACCGCGGCTGCGTCTTAGGTGGTCCATCCGCTTAGTCCAATTTTGGCATTTCCACGTTTTTGAGTAACAGAGACCCAATTGGTGCGAACGGCGACGAATCGAAAATTGGTGGTCATCATTAACACTGGCCGATACAGCTGCGATATTTTCTTCAGTTCGCACTCTACGTAAGCGTGTTGGTGGTTTAATGTCCAACAATGTAAATTTGGTGCGAAATTTAGTCACAATAGCCCGAATAGCCGCTTCAGTGGGTCGATTAAACTGACCATAAAATGGAAGCGCGCAATGAACTTTCTTAACAGAGCACGCATTTTGATAATAAAATTCAATAATTTGCAAGCGTTGTTCGTTTGTAAGACGATTCATGATGAAATGTCAAAGCATACTGAGCATCTTTCTCTTTGACACCATGTCTGAAATCCCACGTGATCTGTCAAATACTAATGCATGAAAATCCTAACCTCAAAAAAATCACTCTTTACAATATCCACAATATAAATTGTAACTTTGCAGACATTGTCCGCAGCCACACCTCCACTGTCAACCACATATGGTCATTAACTGGACACACACATGCACATTAGGCTGGGTCACGAACAAAAATTGCGGTCACCCACCATAAATTGGACTGTTTATTCTGCAAAATACTTTTAGTTTTCGCTATGGAAAATTACAAAGATCGACCAATAAAAGATTATTAATTCAGAAAAAATGGTAAAAATGTAAAATAAAAAATTACAAAGAGAAAATATGATTTTTAGGAATGATTTCTGGGCCGTTTAACTCACTGACGACTTTATTTCCCTGCAGTTACTGTATTTTTTTTGTATTGACTGCAACCCACCCTAATAATACACGCATGCAACACCCACAAAGTCATGCAACCAAGCGTCGTAGAGGATAAGAACAACTGCTGGAAAAATCCTAAACAACTTGGTTCCCATAGTTCTGGGTACAGTGCACTATGGGACAGATGCCCACTTTTAGAGGCAAAAAACATGTAGTTATGGTGCTTATCAGAGTCGTCTGTCAAAGTTTAGAGTTGCCACGCCCACTTACAGTGGGATGGTAGTAGTTTTTTTTTGAGGCAAAATACCTTACAAAATAGGTAAACGTTTTAAATTCCATACATATATTTATGCTGTTTACAAAAGTTGTACAGGAAAAAATTAAGTTTCTCAACCTACTGCCATGCCCACTTACAGTGGGAGGTAGTTGATTTTTTGAAGGAAAATACATTAGGAAACAAATTCCGTACATGTACTTATGATGCTTACCAAAGTTGTCCAGCAAAATTTTAAGTTGATCAATCTACTGCCACACCCACTTACAGGTAGACCTTTGAAATGTATTGCAGTCATTTTGAAAGTTGCCATTCCTTTCAAAAATCTCCTCCCTTCTACACATCCAGTTCCAGGATAATGGGGTTAAAAATTACCAAAAATAGCATAAGTTTTAAGATTTCTTATTGGTTAATATGTCACTGAAGATTTCAGGGATAATTGCAACTTTATTGGAACTTTTCTTATGTGGCTTCAGCTATATCCACCCGAGTTTAATAAAACCAAATATAGGCATTATTATAAACACTTCTGTGAAATTTCGCAAACATCAATAGCATTTCGACCATAATTTTACAATACAACTTTTATTTTTAATACAATTTTAAATCAGAAATTTTCATAATTTATAAAAAAGTAATAACTTTGGCAGCATGTTTCGAAAAAACGAGTTGCCACCTGGTTCCAAATTTTTATATTTTGACATTTTAAAGTCTTGGCAACAACATTCCATTATTACTTTCTGAAAATACGTTACTTCAAAACTGGACTTTTTGCCTCTCAAATTGGTGTTTGGCCCCATCGTGCAGTGGTTGGAAAAAGTTATTTTTTAAATAATAGAATAGAAATATTAATAGAAATGTAGAAATTTCGAAGAAAAGTTGACATATCATATATACAGATATAGAGATATTTCAAGCTTATACACTTCGATAAAGATGTACAACTGGGTCCGCGGCTGCAACATAAGAAAAATGTTGTCATATTCCAAAATCCGTCTTATAGCTGGTTCATTTTCTACAAATTAATTGTTTATTTGACTATATACCCTTACCAAAATATAAAAAGACCCAACTAACATTTTTTTTGCAAATCGAGATTTTTTGGTTATATTAACAAAACACAACAACTTCGGTCATAATAAACAAAAAATATCGATCTGCAAAAAAATGTCTTTTTATATTTTGGTAACGATACACAACTCTATAGTGAATACCATTAAATTTTCAATTCAGCCTTGAAATTCCGAACCAGACATTAGCTGAAGGTATTAAGAAAATTCCCAATTCATCTCATTGCCTTTTTAAAGATTAAGACAAAGGAATACAATTACAGTAAGAGCAAACGTTTTCGCACCACTGTGCATTGCTTGTGTGGTGTGGGATTTTTATGAAAACCGAGTATGGCTGGGTATGGATGAAAGAGGATATGTTTGGCATAATTTTATTTTCTGGTCAGGAAAAATAGAAATAAAAAGAAACAAAAAACGTATTTTGCTTCCGATCTTAATTTATACTGGAAGCTCGAAAATTGAAACTATTTTGCTAAATAAAGTGTGATATATGAAAATAATTTGCAGGGCCGGTATGCACAACAATTTAACAATAATCAAATGCATACAGAGAAGTTAAGAGAAAAAGTTTGAAAGTCTATTTCATGGGCACGTTGGTTGTCCCTGTTTTTTGTCACTCAACTGGAGAAAAACAAGTATTATTATACAATTGCCGACAGTAGGATGCAATTTAAGTGATCATTTTCCATGTCTCAGAGAATATTAAATATTTTCTACTGAAAAAATCACACTTCACGATGCAGTTTGTATAGAAATATATATTAGAATTCACTTAAATGAACAACTGCTGTGTTTTTTTATACCCTCACTCTACAGAGTAACGTGTAAGGGATAGAAGGAGTGACTTAAGACCCCAAGTTTGTTTGGGCCAAATCCGTTTCATGACTTTTTAAGCTGTTTGAGCAATGTCCGTCCGATAATCCTTAGTCGAGAGTTATCGAAAGGAGGTAAGGAATCAATTCAAACTTGGAAAATGGTAATAGTTTTCCCAAGCTTAATTTTAGATCGAAAATGGGCGAAATTGCCACGCTCCTTCTGGTACCTCCCACACAAAAAGGCCATATTTCTATGCTAAATTAAAACCAATGCAACTTACAAACGTATATTCCGAATCAGCTATGTTTATACACTCACGAGAGTATTATGTCTTTGTGCATTTGTTTGTAACACCCAAGAGGAAGCGAGATAGACCCATTGTTAATTATACCGATCGACTTACAATCACTTTTTGAATCGATTTAGCAATGTCCGTCTGTCTGTCCGTCCGTCTGTCTGTCCATCTATTCTTGTAATCACGATGCAGGTTGCAATTGTAACTAGATCCAAATGTAACTTTGCACAACGAAGTTCTTCGGGATAAGGACGAACGCTATTTAAATTGAAGAAAATCGGTTCAGATTTAGATATAGCCCCCATACGAATTTCACTCTCGATTTGACTCTTTTCACCCTAGATACTACACATTTTTACAAATTTTCTTCTAAATTGGCAAAACATCGTATATTTCAAGCAGAAACACCTGTGGTGAAAATGTGTCAGATCGGTTCAGATTTATGTATAGCTCCCATACAAATTTTGCTCCCAACTTGAGTTGTTCCACTCTAGAAACAACATATTTTATCACATTGTCTTCAAATCTGGCCACATATCTTATATTTCCACTAGAAACACCCATGATGAAAATATGTTACATCGGTTCAGATTTATATATAGCTCCCACACAAATTTCGCTCCTGATTTGACGTTTTCCGCCCAAGAAACCACGAATTTTCATCGAATTTCTTCAAATTGAGCATAACACGTTATACTGAAGTGGAACGGGGAGAACCACTTGTGAAAGTGGGTCAATTTCATGTTTGGATATAGCCCCGATGTAAATATTCTTCTCGATTTGACAAATTGGGTCAGGTCATATCAGCCTTTGATTAGGAAACATACAAAAATCCTTCCCGATTTAAATTTTTTACCGAATTGAATTGTAATGGGATAGAAAGTGGAGGGTATTATATAGTCGGCCCCGTCCGACTTTAGCTTGTTTCATAAATGTGTAAGTTAGTGCTATATGTCACGAACCTCCTAGTACCTTCCATACAAATCATCCGGCCATAAGTAAAATTGAAGTCCTTATAATGTGCATAGAGTGAGGGTATATAAGTCGGTTTTCTTGTTTCAATTAAATTTGCGTCCTTCTATTAGCTGTTCGTCAAGAGAAGTAGTACACAATATTCAACACTGCACAGTGGTAACTTAAGGCCAAACCCCTATACCTTTTCATTAGCATCATAAAATTGTTTGACGTAAAAAAATGGGCGAGCCATGTCCAATTTTTAATAATGAGGAAATTTCCCTTATTTAGATTAATACATCGCTCCAACTTCGCCGGCAGACGAATGTTTATAAATACATAAGATCATTTGTATTTACGATCATTATTGTGTTTATTTATAATCAGATAATTCTTAATTTCGCATCAAAAAAGTTGACACAGAAATCACGGCCTACTACTTTATCGATGTTGTAAATAAAGTTTTTTTTTTGTTAGAAGACATGCAAACTAGAATTTTGAAGTTGGGACCACTGTAAAAACTGTATTAGAAAATATTTTTTAAATATGAAATGGTGTTAATGGTTATCTTTCATTTGACATCAAAATTTAATTAAAATTTGACTTTTGGCCGTTTGTTACCTCTGTGCCATATGGAACAAAATTAAAAAAATTGATTAATTACACTGTCCAACAGCATTTTTGGAACAGAGTAGCGACGCTATAATTCTGAAAGGGCTTGTTGAGTAGATCATTTTTGTAGAGTAAACTTATAGTCCAGCTGGTCTGAGTTTCTTTTTATCGCGGGTCAAAGTTTTCATTTTTTGGTCGTAGGGAGCATTATACTAAGCGAATAAAAGTGATGTAAATTAATGTGTGGGGAAATTCTTATTTTCAGAACTATATAGTGGAATTCACGAGGAATATCTTAACCCTCTAACTCTTCTCCTTATGGGTCAATTTGACCCTTTTTTCGAGAAAATCAAGAAAAGACCTTTCAAAGAGGACATTTGAGGATTAAAATGTTCTACGAAAAAATTTGCCAAAGTTACAACTAATAATCTTCCTGCTTAAATAGCAAAATTACACGCCAGCTTATAAATCATCAAAATTACTGGGGTTAAAATTTGTCCATGTTTTTTTGGAAGATCGATCTTTTTCGACAAAAAATTTGGGCATTTCGATAGGGCACGGTAAACAAAAAATACAAATTGGATATTTGTGCAAAATTTTAATTTTCGCGGGGGATATAGCTAAAATGATTTTGTATTCATGAGATTTTTGTTTTGTAACGGATCCGGCTGATGTTTTGCATGTGTATTAAGAACTAATGTCGCTTGTAAAATATATATAGTAAGTCGCGAAAAAAGCTGCGATTGTTTCAAAAATCCAAAATTCGCGGTTGCAATTGCATTTATTTCAACTTTCTCTATCTGGGTTTCTGTCACCAATATTCCCTATTTAGTCAGCTAAAAAAATCGTAGCATTCACAACACTTTTTAGTAACTTTGACCCGTTATACTATAAGTTTATTGTACAAAAATGATCTACTCAACAATCCCTTTCAGAATTATAGGAATTATATCCTGTTCCATTCAAAAAGCCTTAATTTGTTGGACAGTGTTATTTAAATAAGCTATTTAGACCTATATACGTTTTCGAAATAAAAGTCCTTTTATTTTGTTTCACCCAACATTTCGTTAATTTCTCTGTTGACTTCTTCGGGGGTTTCAATAAAAAAATATTTTTTATTAAAACTAAGAAATACTAAACTTACATGAATATTAACTTAAGAACGTTACATTGATTTTATCATTATATTTAAACATGTAAACATTTAAACATGCAAAACAAGGTCTTGACAATGGATTCTGATAGAGAGTTAAAACAAAGAATAGACGTGTAGTTTTCAAAGAAAGTGGGTCAATATTTCCCCCTTTTACACATTCTTATGATGAATCGACGTAGGAAACCTTTTGATCCTTACATTTTAAGTATAGGATGTCTTCAATATTACCTAAAGCACTACGGGGAACATTTTTGTAGAACATGTTAGGCCTCTATGTGGTCATTTTAGAGGGTATTCCATATTTCCCCCCTTTGTGCATTCTTATGATGCATCGGTATAGGAAACCCTGTGATCCTTACATTTGAAGTATAAGGTGTGTTCAGCTATATTATCGAGAACACTACGGGGCAGATTTTTGTGGAACATTTTAACCATCTAGCTCCTCAATATAGGGGTCGTTTTGGTCCCTTTTGCGCAAAAGCATGAAAAACACACCTCTCAACTTAAATGCAAAAATAAATTAAAACTTAAAATTAATTTTAGGGTTAATTTTGTGCTTTTTCTAAATCGGCATAGGAAACCTTGTGATTCTTAAATTTCTAGTATAGGATGTGTTCTGCAATATTACTTAGAACACTACTACCTACCTCTAGCTCCTCAATATAGGGCTATTTTTGGTCCCTTGAGCAAAAGGGTAAAAACAGAACTAAAACGGCGGTTTAATGGGTCAAAATGTTCTACAAAAATATTTGCCATCAAATTCTACTGTACGTCTCAGAATACACCAAAACTCAAAAGTCAACTTAAATGCCAGAAATAATTCAAAATTAATTTTAGGATTAATTTCGTACTTTTTTCCGAATTGGAACTAAACTGCCCCAAAGAACTGATTTTTTTGGGAGAGGGACTACAGGACTTAAAACTACAACAATAACAATTTGAAGAAGCCACCGATGTAGTTTTTTAAAAAACCTGAGTAATTTATTTAATAAAATTAAGTTCATGCAAGCAAATTTATTTCATTTGTGAGATACTGTGAGTGCTGAATATTGAATTTTCCATATGATATTTACTATCATAATTAAAAGATGTAGTATACAGTAGTCAACATTCTGTGGAATAAAGCCAGTTGGAAGGTTGGATTTGGACATGGGTTTCTCTAATTTTAATCTGCTCTGTCTTTATTTATATCATTCGTGCATATTTGGAGCAAGAGATGCACACAAGTAAAATAACCTACAACATTCTCCCGAATTGTATTTAATCTCTATTATTGCAGATTGACTTCTAGTAGGCCAAGGATGGATATCGATCTTCTCAAATGACATCAATGACATGATTATCCTTTGACAGCAAAATTAATAGGCATTTCAGTGTATGACCATTAAGCTTATGCTCCGTAGACTTTTTATGGCTTCGCATAATGACATCGGTGACATCTAGGCCATATCGCTTTTTGCCACTCACGCACGCACTCAGTTAACCCAGTTGTCCTCGTCGTTTTGTATTTAAACAACAATTATTGCAATTTATATGTCAAAGCCGACCACGGTCACCTACCGACCCGACTTGCACGCGTCCTTTGCCATCTTTGTGAATTAATCCCTTATGATTATTATGTCGATTGTGTCGAACGAGCGAAATGGTATGCAACCATCCAACCAACCAGTCAGTCACTCATCTATCATTTGCTCATTATGAAAATAATGACATTTCACTTTACTTGTGTCGTCGTCCTGCAGTCGTCCTTATTTGGCGTTTTTGCAATTTCTTGTTGGCCAGCTATGCAATTATGCGCCATGAATCGCAATACCTTTAATTAAGTTCCACCTCCCACCTGCTTGCAATTTCTCCTGTAAAGGTGAGTATATATATATATTCGTATATTTAAAAAAGAACGTTATTAACTCTACATTCGTGTTAATTTCATGTCTGTTGTACTTTTTCGTGTGCGTTTCGTTTCGTTCGCCGGTTTATTTTTGCATATTACACGGCCAATTGTTGGATTGTTGGGTTCAAGTTTCTCCAAATGACAAGCGTTTAATTTGCATTTAAATTCGTTATTTTAATTGAATGAATAATATAATCAAGTTACTGTTTTATAGTAGAGTCTCGGTTTTATAAATGAAAAAAGAAGAAACACGTTAAAGGACAAAGGAGGAGAGGAGAGAAAAATTGGAGATATATGGAAGTGAAGAGAAAGATTACAAGAAGGTGTGAATTATTTCAATAAATCGGAAGGACATAGACTAATGGGTAATATCAATATTCCTCCTTTAAACGACAGCCAACTGAGGGAAGGTATTTGCCCTATTTAACCAGAAATAAAAATATCAGGATTTTTTAAATATTTTTTGCGTCTGGGTAGACTGTGGAGCAAAAAATAGAAGGTTCTGACAATGGTGTATCGTCGTTTTGAAAGTTTTTGAAAGTTTTGAAAGTGGTGATCAAATTCTTATGATGAATCGGTATAGGAAACCTTGTGACCCTTACATTTTATGTACAGAATGTGTTCAGAAATATTACTTAAAACACTACGAGGAACATTTTTGTAGAACATTTTAACCCACTAACTCCTCAACGTAGGGGTATTTTTGGTGCCTTTTGTGAAAAAGGATAAAAATCACCCCTAAAAACGGGGTTTAACGGATCAAAATGTATTACAAAAATATTTGCCGTAATATTTTTCTATAAATCTCTAAATCCTCCAAAAATCAAAATTTTACTTAGCTGCCAGAAATAAGTGAAAATTGAAATTTTATTTCATTTTAGGGACAATTTTGTATTTTTTGCCGAATTGCTGCTAAACTCTCCCACAAAACTGAATTTTAGGGGGGTGGTGTGAAGGGAAAAAATATTCTATATTCATCGTTTTCGAAACACTGTTCCACTTCATGGACAAAAATAAAAAAACTCACTTGCTTCAAATTAATTTTTTAGAATTTTTTGTATTAAAAATTAGCAACGCAATTTTTACAGAAATACTTTTGATAAAAATACATTCGATAAAAATTACATTTTTAGACGGGAATATTCAATCCTATATTTTCTGAATGGATAGTGATTTCTCTGAAAAATAAAAATACGCTGAATTTTTCACAGAAATCTTTTATTGTTCTTCAGAGAGTGGAGTTTCCTTTTTTGACGGAATTTTCGGAATATTCCTGTATTTGATGAGTAGCTGAGGAGTTTGTTTTTTGTTAAATCTCAAAATATTATTTTTAATCAATTTTTATATATTTAAAATTTGGTAAGAACAAGAAAACTTAATATAGTTCGAATTAAATTTATTTTTTAGAAAATTTTTAATAAAAATTCGCAAAGATTTTTTCACAGAAATCGCTTTTTGGGCTCCAGGGATTGGGCGATTTGTATGTAAAATACACTGAAAATATCATTCAAATGAACATTTTTAAACGGAATTTACTATTCTTGTATTTTATGAATAGCTTAGGAGTTACACGAATTTTGATTTTATTCTAAATCTTTCTTAAAGTATTATTTTTAATAAACTTGGTAATTTTTTGAATTTTTAATAAAAAATTCGCAAAGATATTTTCACAAAATTATTTTTTGGGCTCCAGAGGGTGGGTGATTTCTATGAAAAATAAAAAAATCGCAAAGATATTTTGTTTTGGGCTCCAGATAGTGGAGATAAATTGAAAATATCGATAAAAAAATTGCATTTTTATACGGGATTTATAAAAATATGATGTAATGATTTATGATGTAATTTTTAATTCATTCTTTAATTTCATTTTTTATTTAATTCGGTAAATTTTTTCTTCATAATCAGTTATTTGACTTGGAAACTATTAGCATTTGTTTCTGATTCTTTTTTATATAAATGTTTTGAAAAATGACTGATATTATATATTTTTTTTTCGTTAGTCAAATATGAATTATTTTTTCTATATTTAGTATAGATAAATCTTAAAAATATTTTTGTAATTAATTTGTATATATTTAAAATTTGGTCAAGAAAAAAATATTATAAAATTTAGTAAATTTTTTCTCATAATAATTAGCTTGGAAAATTAGAAAAAAAATAGCAAAATTTTTTCTTGATTGTTTTAATTTGATAAAAAGTCTAAAATTATATTTTTAGCCGATAGGCAAATATGAATTATTTTTTTTCTGATTTTTTCTTTATATAGTGTAGCTGAGGAGTTGTACAAATTTTGATTTTTTCTAAATCTTAAACATATTATTTTTATTTAAGTTTTATATATTTAAAATTTGGGCAATTTTTGATGGCCAAGAAAACCATCATAAACTTCGGGAAATATTTTACATAATAATTTAGTTTGGCATCTATTAAAAAAAGCAAAATTATTATGATTATCAGATATGATTTACATATTTTGCTGATTTTTTCTTTATATAGGAGGAGTTGTACGAATTTAATATTTTTTTCTAAATCTTAGAAATATTGTTCGTAATTAATTTTTATATATTACAAATTTGGTCAATTTCTTAAGAATGTGCAAAAGGGAAAAATATTAACTCGTCTCCATACGTAAACTTTCAAAACGCCGATGCACGTATATTCTTTTTATACCCCCTCCATCAGAATTCTTTGTCAGAACCTTGTTATTTGTTCTTGTTCCACAGTGTTATAAATCACACGAATTATTGACATTCCCTTACTTCTATAATAAGGGTCATAATTAAAAAATCTTTTGCCTCTATAAAGTGAGTCATAACTTCTATATTTAATCATCGATCTTTTACATATTGATATTGTTTTCTGCATTCGAATGTTACCAAACAAAAAGTAGAACAAAGTACTTTAACACCCTCCACCTTCAGGATGGGGTAACTTTGTCATTCCGTTTGTAACACCTTGAAATATCGACCTGAGACCCTATAAAGTATATATATTCATGATCGTCATAAAATTCTAAGACGATCTAGCCATGTCCGTCCGTCTGTTGAAAGCACACTAGCATCTAAACGAAAGGAGCTAGAACGTTCATATTATCCATAAATGCGTCTTATAGTCGTAGATCGGTTGGGATTGAAACTGGACGAAATCGGCCCAAAGGGAAACATTTTTCCCTCACAAGGACTAAAAATTCCCATAATAATCCCTAACATTTTAGCGTATTTAAGCATATTTTTTGAGTATGTCTGTTTATATTTGCTTGATATTTGGTATGCAAATTCCCCTTTTAGCAAAAACGTGCACCATAAAGTGATTCTTATTTGTGGGGGATGAAATGTGGCCAAAAAAGGATGAAAACGGTACATATTAAACGACAACAGCTAGAAACACGAAATGCAGTGTGTACATTCCTCTAATTGAGTAGAGACATAATATAAAAGTATTTTTTCCAAATTCGTACTTTATGGGGTTAAAATGAAAAAAAGGGGATACAAATAGTACCAACCAAACGGCTGTACCTAGAATAATGAAATTCGGTGTATACATTCCTCTGATTGCATCATAGATAAGTAAAATACACGGATTTTTCAAACGACAACAGCTGGAAACACGAAATTCGCTCTGTATATTCCTATAATTGAATAGATAATAATAATATCATAATATGAAATTATTTTTCCAAATTCGTACTTTTAAGGGATAAAATGGGAATAGAGGGATACAAATGGTACCAACCAAACTGCTGTACCTAGAATAACCTAGAATTTCGGTGTATACATTCCTCTGATTGCATAGACAATTAAAATACACGGATTTTTCAAATTCGTACTTTATGGGGTTAAAATAAAAAAAGGGGATAAAAATAGTACCAATCAAATGACCGCAGCTGGAGACATGAAATTCGGAGTATACATTCCTCTGACTGTGTAGACAGGGAAAATAAACGGATGTTTCGAAATTCGTACTTTTTGGGGTCAAAATGGAAAAAGGGGATAAAAATAGTACCAGCTAGAGCAGCTAGGCAGCTAGAGTCATGAAATTCGGAGTATACATTCCTATGACTACGTAGACATGGAAAAGAAAAGGTTTTTTTTCGTACTTTCAAGGGATACAATATAATACAATGGTACAGAGGGATAAAAATGGTACCAACTAAACGACTACAGCTAGAATGATGAAATTCTAATTGGGTAGAAACGTCAAATAAATAGATTTTAAGGGGATAAAAATGGTTGCAACCAAATGACCGTAGTTAGAATCATGGAATTTGGTTTATACATTCCGCTGACTGCATAGACACGCAAATAAAAAGATTTTTCAAAATTCGTACTTACTTACTTTTACGACAAAAATTGGTTCAATCATGAAGTAAGGTTATCTCGTACTGTACGTGTACGTGAAAGATAATGAATTTTCAAATTTGTACTTTTGGAATGTAAATTCAAACAATTAAACGGTTGTAGCTGGAAATGCACACTACACTATCCCCCAATATTTATGGTATTTAACCTTTTTTGCTGCATTATATTTACTTTTTGAAATGAATCGAAGTATTATTTCCATATATAAGCATTATGGTAGCTTTGCCTTATAAGAGTTATTTAAAATAATTAAAAAAATATATATTTATTATTTTTTCAATATTTTTATTTGTTTTGGTTAGGATATGTTAAAAATTAACATTTTCCTGTAATGTTGGCCCGGTCGAACTTAACGCTGTTATTAATTAATTTAATATCAATTTGTGTTATATATTAATTCATACTATATAAATATTTTGTTAAGTTTTCTATTGTCAGTTCTAACGACAAAAATGGTTTGCTTTAAAACTTTAGCCTTTCTTCGTAATTTGAAGAGTAATTATTAATCATTCTTCTATAGTTTAATCTAAAACGGATTACTAATTACTACGATTAAAAGTTTTAAAAATTTGCTATTATTCGCGAATTTATGGTTCAATGAATGTTGAAATAATAACATAGCCATTAATGCTTAAATATATAAATAAGATTTGTTGTAAACTCGTTAGAGTTAATGTAATGTTGGTAATGGTTTGTAGAACACGCATTTTCTGGAATGTACTTACCGAATTTAAAGATTACCTCCACCTTCATCCCTTAAGATTGGTACAATTTTTATTCCTTTTTTAAATTTGTTTACAAAATGTGGATATTTCGATAAACAAAAAATACAAACTGGATATTTTGGAAAATTTTTAGTCATTCAATCTTTTTCGTGCCAGCAAATATATATTTTTTTACAAAAAAAATAAAATTTTTCTAGATTTGAAAATTTTAAGCGCCCACTTCAAATATCTGATAAGCGAAACTAAACTGTGATTTGAAGTAATCAATATGAGATGCATCTTAAACTATTACGATTTCATATTCAATCTTTTGTTTGGCTCTTTGATTAGAAATCAACTCCAATATATCCTTGAACAAACAAAGAACAACGTCAATCAAATCAAGCACATGGTACCAGGAAAATGTCCCCCTTTGCGAGTAAATAAAAGTTGGAAAAAAATAATTTCAATTTCAGTTTCAATTGCGTAAAACTATGCATGTGGAGGACATACAATTCATTCAATTGTTTGATGTGCACAAAAGTCTAATGAAATTTGCAAACAGAACAAAAACCAGAACTTTCTTTCCATGTCTATGGTTCTCCTTCTTCATCTTCTAAAGCGAAACGAATTTCTTTGTAGTCCTGGAAGAAAAAAAAAACGGTTAACAAAAGCATAAGGTGAACTAAAGTTTTCACAATCACACGAGGGGAGGACGGTGCAATGTACTACGCATCCGTCCATGCATTGCTTCCTTCAGTGGAACACACACATATACAAGTTGAAGATTTTCTCATGTCCATATTTGAAGATTCACATCCTCGTGGCATCTCGTGGAAACTGTGCTCAGTTTGAGTGTTGTATCGTCGTCGTATTGCTGCTGCTAGTTTTCTTGCGTTGCGTTGTAATAGAAAACGGATTTGGTAAGGTTTCTCTGGAAAGTAGAGCCGTTTCCTTTTCACTTGTCATCCATCGGATTTGGCGTATCCCCATTTCTTACTTGCAGAGTGGTGTATGCAGTGGCACTGTGCATGGTTCAATTATCACATTTCACGATTCGTTAGATTCACATCTAAGACTTGAGTTGGGTTTCCCTTTGTTTGTGCGTGTGTACATTAGTGTGGAACGTCTTAAAGCAAATGGAATTTGTAATATATTTTTTCCCAACACAAAATACCACTATTGTAGTTGTAATACTTTGGTTGGTTCCATTTTTATCTCTTTTTAGAAATTTCAGAAAGTCCATTTTTGTTGCGCGTCTTCGTTGTTAAAAAATATTCACACCGAATTTCACGATTTCAGTTGCGATACTTTGATTGGTACCATATTTATCCATTTTTCCCTAAAGGTACAAAATTCCGAAAAATACATTTATGAAATGTATGCACCAATGCACTTTGATTGGTGCCATTTTTATCCCTTTTTATCTCGTTATGCCCTTAAACGCGTCAATTTCGATAATCCATTTATGGTTGGCATGCACGTAGTCAGAGTAATGTTTACACTATTTTTATCCCCTTTGCCCCGTTTCCTCCTTAAAAGTAGAAATTTAGAATAATCCATTTTTTGTTGCACGTCTACGTTGTTAAAAAAATAATTACACCGAATTTTGCGATTCCAACTGCACTTTAGTTGGTACCATTTTTATCCCTTTTGTCAACTTTCCTTTAAAAAGAAAGAAATTGCGAAGAATCCATTTACGTTTCTCATCTACATATTCACAGGAATGTACACACCGAATTTCATTACTTTAGCTACAGTACTGGTTAGTACCATTTTTATCCCTTTTTATCTCGTTACGCTTATGTTTTTAACATAAGAGTAATGTTTACACCGAATTTGAAGATCCTGGCAACACTTTCGTTGGTACTATTTTTATCCCTTTTTGTCCCGTTTGCCTTTAAACAAGTCAATTTCAAAAAATCCATTTACGGTTGTCATGTACGTAGTCAGAGTAATGCTTACACCGATTTGAAGATTCTAGCTACATTTGAATGGTACCATTTTTATCCCCTTAGCCCCGTTTCCTCCTTAAACGTAGACATTTCGAAAAATTAATTTTTTGTTGCGCGTCTACGTCGTTGAGAAAATATACACACCGAATTTAACGATTCTAGCTACACTTTGTTTGGTACCATTTAAATCCCTTTTTGTCCCGCTCCTCACTGGTAAGAAAAGTAAAAAAATTTGAAAAATCCATTTATATAAAGAGTGATTTTTTTGAGGTTAGGATTTTCATGCATTAGTATTTGACAGATCACGTGGGATTTCAGACATGGTGCAAAGAGAAAGATGCTCAGTATGCTTTGACATTTCATCATGAATCGTCTTACAAACGAACAACGCTTGCAAATTATTGAATTTTATTATCAAAATGCGTGCTCTGTTAAGAAAGTTCATTGCGCGCTTCCATTTTATGGTCAGTTTAATCGACCCACTGAAGCGGCTATTCGGGCTATTGTGACTAAATTTCGCACCAAATTTACATTGTTGGACATTAAACCACCAACACGCTTACGTAGAGTGCGAACTGAAGAAAATATCGCAGCTGTATCGGCCAGTGTTAATGATGACCACCAATTTTCGATTCGTCGCCGTTCGCACCAATTGGGTCTCTGTTACTCAAAAACGTGGAAATGCCAAAATTGGACTAAGCGGATGGACCACCTAAGACGCAGCCGCGGTCAACATTTAAATGAAATTATCTTCAAAAAGTAAATGTCATGGACCAATCTAACGTTTCAATAAAGAACCGATGAGATTTTGCAAATTTTATGCGTTTTTAAAAAAAAAAAGTTATCAAGCTCTTAAAAAATCACCCTTTATTTTATTTATTTAGTATGAATTACAAAGTAAATTTATATTCTAATTTTGGGTCCAGGGATTGAGCCGGGGTGACCAAGACCATTGTAGCTAGATATTGCAGCAACAGTCCAGAGCCTCTGGTGGGAATCGAACCCATAATCCCCACACTGATAGCCGAGAACACTACTAACTCGACTACCAGGGCGCTCTCCATTTATATTTTTCATCTACTTATTCACATGAATGTACGCACAGAATTTCACTATTCTAGCTATATTGCAGGTTGGTACTATTTTTATCCCTTTTTTGTCCCGCTTTCCTCTTAATAGTAAAAAATGCAGAAAATCCATTTTCGTTCCGAATTTATGTGTCATACAAATTAACACACCGATTTTCACGATTTGGTTGGTACCATTTTTATCCCTTTTACCAGCTACCATATTTATCCCTTTTTCCTAAAAAGTACAAAATTGCGAAAAAAAAACGCTTATGTTTCTCGTATTCAAAAAAATGTTCACACCGAATTTCACGGTTATAGCTGCAATAATTTGGTTGGTACTATTTTTATCCCTTTTGTCCGGCTCTCCCCTTAAAAGTAGAAATTCCAATAACTCCAATTATGTTTTTCATCTACGTAGTCTAATACGTAATGTTTGCACTGAATTTCACTATTTTTATCCCTTTTTATCTTCTATCTCCTAGAGAGTACAACATTGCGAGAAATCTATTTATATTTTCGAATTTCACAATTCGTGTTCCATTACTTTGGTTGGTACTATTTTTATCCCTTTTTGTCTTCTTTCTCCTAAAGAGTACAAAATTGCGAGAAATCTATTTATATTTTCGATCTGCGATCTATTCAGAGAAGTGTATACACCGAATTTCACGATTATAGCTGCAATAGTTTGGTTGGTACTATTTTGATCTCTTTTTGGTCCACCCCGTCCTTAAAAGTAGAAATTTCAAAAACTCCATTTATGGTTGGTATCTACGTACTCCGAGTAATGTTTGCACCAAATTTCACAATTCTTGCTCTAATACTTTAGTTGGTACCATTTTTATCCCGCTCCCACTTAATAGTGCAAATTGCAAAAAATCCATCTACGATGCGCGTCTATGTATTCAGAGGTCTGTACACAACGACTTTCCCGACTCTAGCCGCTATACCTTGGTTGATACCATTTTTATCCCTATTTGTCCCGTTTTTTTTTCACTGTTTGTTCCTTTCTGCCTCAAAAGTACAAAATTACGAAAAATCCATTAATGTTTCATCCACATATTCAAAGTAATGTAAACAACAAATTTCAAAATTCTAGCTGCAAGACTTTTGATTGTACTATTTTTATCCCTTTTGTCCCGCTACCCCATTATATTGAAAATTTCGTAAAAATCCATTTATATTTATTTCTCATCTATGTACGTGCTCAAAAGAAGGCACCAACCGAATTTCTCGAATTTAGCAGAAATATTATGGTTGGTACCATTTTTATCCCTTTTTGTCCCATTCCTCACTCAAAAGTAAAATTTGCGTAAAAACCATTTATTTTTCTCATCTACATATGTACACTAGGGCGTACCTCAAAAAAAAAAGTTCGCCGTACACCTTCGAATATGAAGTATTATTGAAAGGTAGTTTCAAAAATTTTTTTATGTCGAACGTAGGGGTCGCGCTTTTACATTTTTCTATATAACTTCTGCATTTATAAACGGATTTTAAAGTGTGATACATCGATGTTTTTGTGTCGACGAGGCCGATTTTTTTGTCTTTGAAGTCATTGAGCTCAAGCATCTCAGTTGCTACTACCCTAATGTACCACTCTAATATCAGAAAATTAAAGCTCGCATAAAATCATGAAACTCTTCCTAAGGAAGTATGTCGATTTTCAAAAAAATCGGCCTCGTCGAGACAAAAACATCGATGTATCACACTTTAAAATTCGTTTATAAATGCAGAAGTTATATAGAAAAATATAAAAGCGATACTCCTACGTTCGGCATAGAAAAATAAAAAAATTTTTTTTGAAACTACCTTTCGATAATACTTCATATTCGAAGGTGTACGGCGAACTTTTTTTTTACTTGTAACCTGGTACGCTCTAATGTACACTCCGAATTTAACGATTCTAGCAACACTTCGGTTAGTATCATTTTTATCCCTGTTTGTGCCGCACCCCCTTTAAAAGTACAAACTTCGCGAAAAATCCATTTTAGTTGTGATTCCGTGTGGTTAGAGGAATGTACCCAGTGATTTATTTTCATCCCCTTTAGTCCCTCTCCTCCCATAAAGTGCAAATTTAAAAAAATCAATTTACGTTACGTTAAAGGTAGATATTTCGAAAAATCCCTTTATGTCGCGTATCGACATAGTAAGGGGAATATAGTCCTCTATAGCTACTGCAGCTTAGTCAGGATGAAAGTTTCACATTTATCCCTTTTTGGCACATTTTACTAAAACTAAAGCTTTGCTGCTTTAATTATTGCCCATCTGTATCCGGCACTTACACTCGTTTACTTACCCCAAAGCTTCATTCTGCACCTCCAGCTTTCCCCCATACACCGTAAGAATTTCTTAAGTAAACATTTGCTAAGTGTTTATATATTTTTTATTTAGTTTTCGTTTCGTTTATTTGGCAAATAAAGCATTTGTTATTTTCTGGATTTCTCATATCTCTCTTAATACACAATTAAAGATGGTTGATTATTAAAATAAATAAAGGTATTACATCTAAATATTAGCCAATGATAATGCTTATTTGTAATAAGTGATAATATGAATAAACCTATTTATGTAGACATAACGATGAATAAATAAATAAAAATTAGTGCTTAAATTGAAAATAATAGTAATTAAATTCTACCTAATTTTAGAAAATATAAGAGTGAAATAAATCAAACTAAGAATGTGATGGTGTTAGTAAATTATATTTAAACTTAAGTTAAATTTTTAAATTATTATTATTAAATTAAAATTGTTTTTTATTAATTTTATTTTAAATAAATAAAGTTTTAAACGGACTTAGTCCCAGAAATTAAAGCAAATTGTATGTGAAATGTACTCTTCTTTAGGCTGGACAATTTGCATGGATATTTAAGGAGCCCAGGCTAACAGATTCTTAGAGAAATATCGGAGGTAGCGAATATAAAAAATATACTGAATTGAAAAGATTCGATATGGAGATTTATATCGAATATACATAAATGTGGTGAAATGAACGGTTTTGAAATCGATATTTATGGTGTTCTTTGCGTCAGAAGTAAATATTGTTCTTTTGTTCTTTTCATTTTGTATTTTTTTGATAAATCAACAGGAAACAATTGTTTATTTAGTTATTTTTATAATTGCGAAGTATTTTCAATATTTCGCTCTAGATTTCAGTTCAGATTTTTACCAATAAATCAGCCAGTAGCGTGTATAGCATTTTACGAAAAAAAAAAATATAAAACATTTTCATTAGTTTTAACTGCAAAAATTATAAATAAAAATAAATAATTCAAATAATTCATCATTCGTTTTAGGTCTTAATAATCCGCAAATTTCAAAATGTTTTTCGTGATTTCATTACAAAAAATGTTGAACATTTTCATTAGTTTTAACTTATAAGCCTATTAAACCCAATATCTAACTGTCACATTCAAAATTTATTTATCATTGTCCTTAAGGGTCTACAAATTTCATAATTTTATTTTTGAGGGATTGGCACTCGGAGAACTAATGTTTGGCGACGGTTAGCGTTTAACCCGGTTTTGCTCTGAACTTAGTCTATCTCATTTTTCATTATTTCAACCCACATTTACAGGTATTTTTTTTAATTACAACCCCCGCTCAAATATGCCGTTTTTCAGTAAGTACCAGTCGTAGACATTATGGACTCCTATTATCAACTTTGGTACCATGATTACACTAGAAATTACACAATTTTTTTTTGAAAGGAGTGTTAACAATAGTCGTATATTATTGGGTGCTCGCCCTATCCATTAACGTCCACAAGAAAAACATTTGTCTGTCTTTAAACTGGAGTCCTCAGAGGGAACAGAGTTTATTGATTTAAGTCCAATAACATAGTCGGATGTTTTTACATTTTTTAATTTGACTTAATTTATAGAAAGCTATCAGTTAAGGATATTAGAGAAGCCTTTGTTTGAAAATTATACATTTTTTAAAATCCAACCAAGTAATTCATAAAATTAAACGATTAACATTTTCTTATGTATTTTGGTGTCATAAACTTATAAATGGTATTAGTTTTTAGGATATAAGTTTATTTTTTTAATTCGAATTTTTGCCGAAGATCCTTTAGTATTTGGACCATAATTTTGCCATGCTGCCAAAACCATGTGGTTTCTTTTTTCATATACTAACTATTAAAAGATAAATTAAAAATTCTTTCCTATTCTTTTCTTTTGTTCATTTCTTTATTTTGTGCAAGTAAAAATTAATTTTCCAAAAATCAATTTTACACAACTAAACCGCTGTTGTTATAGGTAAGTAAAATTTGCAACATTTGTAGCCTTCATAATTATCTCTAATTTAACGTATTTCCGGCTGTGATTGGACCTTTGACAAAAATTGGAATTTTAATAAAAAAATTTGAGAAAATAATTTATTATTATTATTATTATTATTATTATTATTAATATTAATATTATTATTATTATTTATTTTATGGAACATTATGCCTCAATACATGCAAACAATAAATTGTTAGGTCTCAAACAAAACATTGTTCTGTAACTTATACCAATTAAAACTGCTCTTCACTATGGCGTGTACGTGATATATTTATTGCAGATAATATTACTCATTCGCTCAGTACACCCAGCAAAGGAAAGCCCCATAGCCGTTTTATAGAGCCAAAAAGCGCTGTAAATGCTCTATATAAAAGTGATTAATTTTATATTTCAAAGAGTTTACTGTTTTCTAGGCCTATTACAATAATGTTCAAGCATTTCCTGCTTATTAAGAATCAACATTTCGATACAGTTCTCTGGCAAATAGTTTCTCTTTGTTTGTTCACCAAATTATTCGGTAGACAATATATGATTTTTTTAGAGACTTTCGAGTGAGTCATCATTTTAAAAAGCGTTTATCTCAATTACCTAAAAATGGTGGTTGAAGTTTTTAAAGAATATCTCACGTATTACAGACTGGTGGCATGGGGAAATTTTAGCTTAGATTCGTGCATAATTATTATCATTGAAAAAGCCTATTTGCTCTTCATGGAAATTATCTTCTCCTCCGGGGCAGTTTGATTTTTAGTCGCTATTAAAACTTCCATTCAGCCTAAAAAATAGGAACGGCATATTTTCTAGTATATGAAAAAAGTTACTACGGTTACAGTTTCTAAAAGGAATTTAAAATATTGATGATGATAAATTAAATCGGATGCTTCTATCCCAAAAAATACAAATTATTTTTTAATGTATAACCTGTAGTTATTTTTCAATGGCGTCAAAACAACTATAAATAAAGTTTGATGAGCTTAATACCAAGGCAAACCGTGCCAATTAAAAAAATGTCAGTACTTCCATACTTAGGTGCAGTAGGAGAGAAATTCTCGATGGTCTTCCAACTTTTAATGAAATTTATGAAGGTGTTTTTTTGTGAAAATTCTGAGATGTTCATAGTGCATATTTCGGGGATTTACCCTTCCCGTCATGACTTTTGTAGTGTGAAAGATATTGAGAATTTTTTTGCAGGAGAATTTTTGTTTTTTTTTTTTGTTGATATATATCTATATATTTTTTTCAAATATATATTAAAATTTATTTAAAAAAATAATTTAAATACAAATAAATACATCTGTGTATTTCTAAATGTTGGCTGTTATATCAGAAACTTCTGGAAAACACACTCTGAAATTCACAGAGTATTCAAAGTCATTTCATGTGAAAAAATAACTTCCATTGTAATTTTAGTCTTTATAAAGTCGGGTTATGATTATCCTATCAAAGTAATATTTTTTATTTCGGCTGTTGGTATTAAATTGAAAAAGTAGAGAGTAGGCGCTTCGCAATTCGAAAATTTTCTTTGCACCCTTTTTTTAGACCCTACTGTGGGTAAGTTATATAAGTTATCAAAAGTAATTAAATATGTTTTTCCTATTCTTATGAGAATTAAGCCAATACCTTTACATTGTTGTATATAAAGAAAAAATCGGATATAGAACAAAAAGAAAATTTTTGTGAGTGCATTATTACTAAACTTTTAATTTTCTTCGGAGGTACCTCAAATTGTTGTACTCTCATTACTACAATAACTAGCAATGGTTGCCTAAAAATTGAGAAAACATGATTTTTTTCTGAAATGTTTTTTTTTTGGCACGAAAAAAATCCTTAGAATATTGACAAAATTTCGGATTCAATTTTGTTTTATTTAAAAATAATAAAGTAAAGAAAAAACGTGACTATTTGGTAAAAAACTATGGAAAATATTACAAAAAACACGAAATGTTATCAAAATTTTGGGCGACAAAACTTTTGAACAGAACTTTAAATCAAAAGAAAATATATACTGCTTTGTACCGACTCTGGTGTACCAATTTCTAAGCGCTGTTATGCGGATACACTTATAACATTCTTTAAACTATATACGATTTGTAGAGAATACAAAAAATTTCGATTTCGCCTGACGTGAGTACGACACGACACTTAAGAGTCATAATTTCTACATTTGAAAAAATTGAAAATAAAATTAATTTATAAACTTTTAATTTCACAAGGATATCTATGTCTTAATAATTTATTTTCGTATTTTTGCGAATCATACAATGTTGATATAGTTATCAAATGAAAGAGATAATATCTGTTCAAAATACTTAAAATAGCTTATTTTTCGTTTGGATTTTTTTTGTCTGTAATCAATATTTGATTTGAACTGGGATATTGTCCTGGCTCAAGACCATTTTGCATCTATATTTAATAGAATGCAAATTTATTTACAAATGGCATGGTGGCATTTATTACTTGACTGCAGACTACCACTATCATGATTTCCGCCCTGTCAAAGGTTTCGTTCAGGTGGCTTCGCAGCGACTTTTCAACAACATATCCGGCCTCTTTAAGCATATGCTAAAAGAAATATTTAAAACTAGCTGAATCCAAATTTCGGCATCATATTTATCATTCTCGTGGTCAGTAATATATACGTACCAATTTTCAGCCTTCTAGCTCAAGAAAACACTAGTCCCACGCCCACTCCGCCCACAAAATGAAAATCCAAATTTCGGCATCATAATTATCATTCTCGTGGTCAGTAATTTATATGTTCCAATTTGCAGCCTTCTAGCTCAAAAAACACTATTTCCATGCCCACTCCGCCCACAGAGCAAATTTGCAGCCTTCTAGCCCAAAAAACACTATTTCCACGCCCACACCGCCCACAGAGCAAATTTTTAAAAATTCTATTTCCTATAGTTCCTTCCAGACCTGCATCTATTTCAACAACATCGGTTCAGACGTTTACACGTGATTGCGGAACAGACAGACAGACTTACACTAAGGTTTTATAATATTAATAGGAATATAAAATCATATCCCTTTAAAAAGTGATTAATAAACTAAGGCGGAAATTTTAAAATGATGGTTACTGCTAAACTAATACACATAGAAGCATGACGTTTGAAGTATTTTTAGCTGATATTCTTCTCTTTCACTTCATACCTATATTTCGCAAAAGTACAAAAATAAATTATTAAAACTTCTATATCCTTTGGTAAATAAAAGTTCTGTAAAAAGGACAAACGAACACGAAATATAAAACTGAGTCACGTTCTTAGGAGGGACATCGTGTCACAACGGGGTAATCATTTAGAATATAATCCCAAAAGTGTAGGCATAATGAAAGGTAACTTCTACAAAAATTTGCATTCTATAAAATATAGATGATATATATATATAGATAGATAGATGAGCCAGGAAAATATCCCAGTTCAAATCAAATATTGAAAAAATGTAATTTTAATAAAACATTAAAAAAACATTCCATTATTTTTTTAATATCGTTTTCGAGTTAAAGATAGCAAAATACAACAAAAAAGTTTGGTAGTCTAGTGTCAGAATCGATCGACAAGATCAATGCATTTATTGTCTCTGAACATTTTGGTTTGTAAGAGATGCGAAGTCAAAGGTTCATGCCACGGCTTGAAGGTGAAAATTGAAAGCTGGAGGTGATTTATCCGAAATTCTATACCACGAACAATGTGAGCTTTATAAACCAATAAAAAAATTAAAAATTTCTAACTCAAAGCCTTATTTGTCTATCAAAATTACCTCTCTCGTACGCATTTTGATACACCCTTTATTATTTCTATTATCTCTGATTTCACATCAACACCGCTTCATAGTCTACATTCAACAGCGATTCAACAATGAATAAACAAAACAAAGAATGCATCTCTTGATGTGGTATCTCATGGCCTGTGATCAGGGAACACGAAGCTTTTGGTTCTGCTTCGGGTTTCACTCTTTAATTCCGAAAGTCTTCTAAATGACTTCCTATGCCAGCATTGAAATGCCAGACCCTTTTTCCGGTGTGTGCGACAGACAATCCGACCAAAGAAAGAAGACTTGGACATTAGAAGTCAACACAACAACAAACATGTATTCGATTTCAAATCTTTCATATTTAGTATTATCCGTTACTTTGTTGCCGCTGTAACATTATGCCATAAATTTTCATGGGAAGCACAAATTTATGCGATTACTATCCAGCGTGTGTTTATTTTCAAGAGCTCCTCTAGAAAATAATGAACAAATCAAAAAAAAAGGAAAAAGAAAAAAATGCCAAACCAAAAAAGAGTACATTGTTTAAAATTTATATCTTCATAAATACACACAACGACAGCGACAACGGCTGCGGCGACGGCGAAATCTATATAAAATTATCATAAAAAATAATATGCATCATAAATTGGCATATAAAAAACATATTTATATGTACAACTGAAAGCGAACACACTTACTTACTTACATATATATATGTATATATACAGATACTCGTAGTGGTAGTGGTAGTAGTAGCTACACGCATACACGCAGAACATTATTTAGTGTAACCATAAATATGTAAACAGAGATACACAATGACATCGATACAGATAGAGATACAGACAGAAATGAAAACACTCCGCTCAGATGCATACAGATACATACTTACATACAAAGAATTGACAAATCGTAGTTGTAAATAAACGCATCTTCCTCCCCAGCAGACAGAGATACTGCCAAAGGGATAGGTGGTCGGAGGGTCAGAGGGACATTCCGCCAGATAGTAAACTACTTAAATGAAGAACAATATATGCTACAACAGCATTGGACATAAAAACAAACAAAAACAGAAAAAAATAAAAGTTATCACATTTCAATACACATCATAATAATAATTTCTCAATTACAATAATTGTACAAAAAACAACAACAACAACGACGACGACAGAGGCATAGCCTTAAACATCAGCATCAACATTGGCATCGACTGCATCGTCATCAGCATCAGAATCATCCGTAAGATAGCAAATGCTAGATTTATGTAGCTGCCTGCGAAAAACCAGACTTCAGTCCTAACACTGTGCTACAGAAGTTATTATTTTTTTGGTTGGGTGGATCGAGAAAATCATAGGCGGTTTTTAAAGCGATTTTTCATTGCGCATGTTTAACACAATTTTGAAAGAAAAAATATCGGAAAACACGAAATGGAGAAGAGCTTCATGGCATCTGAAAAATAAATGAATATGATTGAAATGTTTTTTATTGCTTCAATAAAAGGTCAGTCATTGATCCCACTGTTAAATAGAAAGTCTATCCAATTAGGAGCAGGTTTTAAAATTACATTTTTGATGCATTTATTTCATGCCAAACGGCACAATTTCAGGGAAAAAATTTAATCCAATGCTTCTCATATTTATGTAAATTTGTATAATGGACCCGCCACCCCTAATAATTCCCATTTCAAAGAAGATTTTTCTCTTTTACATCTTTTCAGAAGTTCTAAAACAATTTAAATTTTGTGAAATTACGATTTTTTTCAAAAATTTGTATTAATTCAACAGCTTTTAACTCCTGAAATACTTGACTTGATTTTTATGTGCCATTACTTATTTGAAGGTTATTTCAATAACTGTCCGACAGTCCATATTAAACTCGAACTGGATGATATACGTCTGAAACTATTGCCGAAATGGTGTTAAATGGCGTTGTTAGTTTTTCATTTTCTAATCATGTTGTTCCTTAAATGACTTCAAAGTTACACAAATTATTTTAAATACTTATTCTCAACCTATGATACCGATATAAGTATAAAATTAAAGAGGAGAGTATCTGCTAAATATATTTTAAATTCAAGACAATTATATGTATTAGTTTAGCATTAACAACCATTTCAAAATTTCCTTCTTAAAAAGTAAAATTTGAATAAACTACTTAAGCTAAAAGGGAAATTTAAATGATTGTTAATGCTATTGTAATACAGATAGAAGCATGCAAGGTGAAGTATTTTTTAGCAAACATTCTCTTCTTTAATTTGACACTTATACCGACAACATAGGGTGCCAATAAGTATCTAAAATAATTTTTGAAAAAATTTATCCTTTAGAACTTTGTAGACCTGTGTAGAGGCAACAGGATGAGGAAAAGACCAATTTACTCCATTTTTCCCATAGTTTCAAAAGTAAATAATCTGGTTAAAGTGTAACGACTTTTTTTAATTTTCGTAATTAATTGAATTAGAAAAATAAAATATATATAAATATATTTACTTTAACTAGTATTCAATAGATTTTTTGTGTATTTTATTGTGTTAATAAACTGACGAAGGCCCAAGTGTATTTACAGAAATTTTGGTTACTTTTATAAAAAGTCATTTTGAGAAAATTTGAAAAATTCATAATGCACCACTTCAAAATTCATGCAGTGACTAAAGACGACGTCTATGAACACAATTTTAAAATTAAAAAAGTTCATAGTTGTAGTTGAATGTAATATAATACCTCAAAAAACACTTAAAAACTATTTAATGTTATCTGTTTGGAAATCATAATAAGAGAATTTAAGAAAAATTATGTGGCGATACCGTAAGACATCGATACTTTAAAATAATTGGAATTACCTCCAAATATGGGTCGACATTATAAAATCGGGCAAGTATTTCAGGGCTTAAAAGGTACTGAAATATTGCCAAATGATGATTTTCATATAACGTAGTTATATATCCAACTTATGACTTCATGTTAACGCAAGCACTCCATACAGAAGGATCACTGATGAGTTGTCTCTACACAGGACAACGAAAAACGTATATGGTCAAATGTGTGTATGGTTGGTAATGGAAAGGAGGATAACCACCTCCTTTCCATTACCAAAAAAAACTGAGATTTCCTTCTTAAGAAGAAATTACTTGATCGAATTAGCTGATATTCGAATGTATTACATTCAAAACTCATAGATTGCCAAATATAGTTGATCTTATGTCCACCATTATTTTCTAACGATTTTGCCTATTTTTTCACACACACTAATATTGCTTTTGGCGCAAATTTTAAAAAAATAATTTTTTATTTTGAGTGAAATTTTAACATTTTATTTAGATTTTTGTTATCGCAGCTTAGTTATCCAGTCATAAAGCAATAGTAAAAATGACCCAATTTTATAAGCTCTACTAGAGGTTGGTACCGGATTTTATTCTAATTATTCAATATTGCTACCGAACTTTTAAAAGTCTATGGCCGTCTGGATGGGCTGTCGCTAACAAGGAATTCCATGTTAAACCAATATTAATTCTTCAAATGTCTTCTGATTTTGATGACATTTTGGCATTTCAAGATATATGAATAAACAATTCTTTTGTATACTCTGGCAACTCTGTAATGTTGAAGTTTTTTTACTCAACCAGTCCTTTTGTTCTGTAAAATATATTGAGAGAACTTTTTTTTCAACAGAATTGTTGGTTTTTAGGGCAAAATATAAACTGAAAATTAAAAAAAATGATTTTTTAATATTGATTTTTCGCAAAAAAAATATTTTATCTCATGAAATCACTACATCAGTTCTCTAAATACTCTGAAAATTTTAGAGTATGATTTTCAGTAGTTTCTGAGATATCAGCAAATATGAAGAAATATTTATTTACAGGACATTTAAACATCAATCAAAAAAATTAATCAAGTCGTACTGTTGTTTCTCATCACTTAACAAAATAAATCAAAGAAAATTTTAGGAATCACCCTAATGAAGTATAGCTTTACTCTAATAAAAGAAAGACTCAACTAACATTTTTTTTTTTTTTTGTTTAACGCAACAACTTCGGTCATCATCAGCAAAAATATCGATTTGCTAAAAAATGTTAGTTGTCTTTTTTATACTTATATACTCCATTAGGGCGTTTTTCATTGATTTTTTAGTTAACCCTCGTGAGAAACAAAAGTACGACGTTTTATTTTATTTCTTGATTTATATTTAGATATAAATATTTCCTCATTTTAGCTGATATCTCAGAAGCTACTGAAAATCATACTCTAACATTTTCAGGGTATTTAGAGAGAAGATGTAGTGATTTGATGAGATAAAATAAAAATATTTTTTTTTTTGCAATTTTTTTTTTTAATTTTTGGTTCATTTTTTGGCCTAAAAATTAACAATTAAAAAAAAAACAATACAGGGTTGCAACAGTATTCAAAAAATTGTCATTTCATTTGCAACACCTTGAAATATTATGAAATATGAGACTCTCTCTTGAGCGGAAACCGAAGCGATCATTGAATTGAGTTCGTTCGAAAGGAGTATCTTCTCATCTTCTCTAACTCAAGAGAACACTGGTTTTTCTTATGGAACTTAGTGGGGACCTAGTGGCAGCGTTTGTCAAAAATATGTGCCCATTCAAAGAAGGTGTTCGTTATAGGAGATTTCACTGTTCTATATATGCTATGGTAAAATTTTAAGACGATCTGCTCCCTAACTTCTGATAAAAATGATATTTCAAATTTTCCAAATTTTTTACAAAAGCCAAGCATTTTAAAAATGGTTGCATTTCAATTAGTATTAACCTTTGGAAGAGAAATGCATGGACCGCAGATCTTTACGGCGCTGAAGTTTTTGGTCGTTTTCCATGTTTAGGTTGGGTAAAATTAATTTATAAAATATTTTTTTGTTCTTAAGAAGCAAAAATATTTTTGGTTTAAAAAAGTCTTATCATTTTCATTTGGACACAAATATACGGCAAATCCCAGTGATTTCAAAGTTCAATTTTAATGGAGCCATGTTTATCATTCTGTTCACTAGTTGAACTAAAGTGGATAAAAAGTTCTACCATGGAAATGCTTATGTTGTATACAAAAAAACACAAACAATATTCTGTTTTTTTTTTGTCTGGTCTTTTCCTGATTTTTTTCCGTTTCTGATTAGGAATAACGCTACGTTGTATTATCGGAAATCGGAAATGTTCATAATTATACAAAAATTTCGAAACTCCTTCATTTATTCGCTTGTAATGATTTGTTTCGTTAATACAACGAAGAATTTTCTATCAGTCAAATATAGATAAACCAATTTTAATTTCTAACTGACACAGGTGAAATGTTGTCCCTAACTGGTCATTTATTTTATTCGTAAAACATAGACATCATAAACGTATATTTAGTGATGTTTTTAATTTAAGCTGAAAGCTTTATAGTCCTAGAAATGTTATTTTTTAATTCAGATTTTTTTTCAATATTGAATTCGTTATGTGAATTTCTCGTTCGCCATCTACCTCAAATATCCTCTAAGTATCACCTGTGTTCTCTACAACCTCCTCCCCCTCCAAACAGAAAAAAACTTTGTATCACAGTGTAGTAATAACTCTTCGACTCCAACGCCAATGAGACGCATGGCAGGCCGGTATGGTTGCTGGTGTTGACGTTATGTTCCCGATTTCCATATGCATTCATTAGACGCTATAAGATGCTCTTTGGGCGACGTCAGCGTCACCAGCTCCTCGGCCAGGGCTGGCGCCGACTTTACAGCCTCCATTGCTGCTGCCGATGTGGTAGACGTCGAGAGGCCAGCCAACGTTGAAGCTGATGTGTGATCACTGTAAAGCTGATGTAAATGTTGTTGTTGTTGTTGCTGCTGCTGATGGTGTTGCTGGTGCTGCTGCTGATGCTCGTGACTCAGTGTTTGTTGAAAGCTCACCGTTGAGCCAACATGTTGCAAAGGCTGCTTCAGCGTAGCCTTCAGCTTGTTCGATGACTGATGCATGCCCATGTTGTGGCACGACTGCTTCGCGTGAGGACTCATGGCCGACGACGACGATGCGGACGCGAACGCCGAAGACTGGAAGCTTAGAAATCTGCCCACATAGACGGCCGTGAGTGTGGCATAGATAACTCCCATTACGGCACCGGCCATTACATCCGACCAGTGATGCCAGTAATCGGCCACACGACTCAGCGATATAAACCAGGCCAACGACAGAAACAGAAACTGCAACAAGTGACGTAAGACACGATTCACACCGCGGCCGCCCCGCCAGATGGCGTGCAGATAAAAGGCCAAAAACAACATGGCATAGAACGACAACGACGAATGGGCACTGGGGAATGACACATACAGCTCGCGCAAATGCCGGGCGGACAAGTTGCGATTGGAACAATAGTATTGTTCCACAAATAAATTGCGATTTTTCGGATCGTCACACGTCGAGCCATCATTCAGCTGCGGCCGGCAGGCCATATAGAAATGGGGCCGCAGACGGCGCACCACATTTTTGGCCAACTCGGTGCTCAGATAGGTGGCAATGAAACCGAAGCTGAAACAGCCCAAACTGAAGCTGGCATTTCGCAGATATTGCCGCAAACGGAAATTGTGACAGAGACGCATAATCTCCACCACGGCGAGGAACAACATGGGCAGCAGTAGCATGCACACGAGCAGCATGGGCACCGTGATGGTGCACTCATGATATGGATACCTAATGCTTAGGTCGGCACAAAAGAAACCGCGCTGATATGTAAGCATAGTTGGCGCTGTTGCTGGCAAGATAGCCCGCGTTGTTGCCGTTGCTGCTGGTGGCCAATTGGCATTCACTCCACAAATGGCCAATGCAATACAATACAATCACTTTGTAAATATTTAGATTTTTGTTTGTGTGTGTGTGTTTGTTATTTTAACGATTCTACAGGAATTTCCCTTCTTATTTTTCTTTTCTGGGTGGCTGCTGCTGTTGTTCGTCTTCTTCTTCTCCTTTTGTTGAGTTTTCTTTTAGTGTTTCGCGGGAAAATTGCAAATTTTCTTGTAGTTCTCCGGTAATGGTTGCAAAAGTTCATTTCACGGATTTTCTTTGTGGAACACAGTCTCCGCCAACAGATGCCTTGGGTACATGCTGCAAAAAGAAATAAATTTTAAAATGCTGATGATGAAAGATGGATCTCTTTAACCCCAAAAGAAGACCTGCGCCACAGTGACCGACAAAAGTGATTGCATTGTGGTATTTGCTTGTGAATTTCCAAAGGGGAAACAACATTATTTTTGATTATTGCAAATGGATCGATCTAACACAGTGACCGACAAAAGTGTTTGGGAAAATAATTCAAAATTTTAAAATAAGGCAAAGCAAATAGTTATATTTATAATTAAATCATAAGACTTGAAAGATTTATGTCTAGTCTTTAGCAAATCTCAGCTGTTAAAGTAATAATCAGTAGATTAAAAATATCGTGACCATTTTTGTAACATCCATGGATATGCAGAGCTATATTTTCATATTTCCATGGAATAAGTTCCGAGAAAAGACAAAACGCTATGATGCGGAACGCAATCATCACAGGAGCGCCTGGAAACTCTCCTTTTTTGGCATTCATTACTTTCCACAAGTGTATTGTTTAGAACTCGAAGATCTCACGAAGTAGGAGACAAAAGTGTTTGGGAAAATAATTCAAAATTGTACAACAAACACAAGAGTGACAGGCAAAAGCAAATAGTTATTTTAACCCATAAGACTTTAAAGGGCTATGTCTAGTCTTTAGCAAAATCACATCTGTTAAACTAATCATCTTTAGATATTGTGACAATTTTTGTACCAATCCAACAGATTTAAGGTAGATATGGTGAGCAATATTGTCAAATTTCCACGGGATAAGATCCGGCTATGAGCCTAACATGAGCCAACCGCCACAGGAACGTTAAAGAGGCCTGGAAACTTCTTCCCTTTTTGTAAGGAAAGTCTCATTAGACATTATTTGTCCACTCATGTAATGAGGCAGGCCTCCACTATGGCTTCTAAATGATTTCACACTCAAACAAAGTGTACTAAATTCCAGTAAAAATTAACTAAAACAAGTAAGGAAAGGCTAAAGTCGGGCGGGCCGACTATATGATACACTCCACATTCTATCCGAACACAATTCAATTCGGTAAAAAATTGAAAACGGGAAGGATTTTTTATGCTTCCTAATCATAGGATAATATGACCAAAATCGATATGTCAAATCGAGAGGAATATTTGTATTGGGGCTATATCCAAACATGGAATGAAGTGACCCACTTACACAATAGGTTCTTTCAGTTCAAGTATAACGTGCTCAATTTGAAGAAATTCTCTGAAAATTTGCGGTTTCTGGGCCGGAAAAAGTCAAGCCGGGAGCGATATTTGTATGGGAGCTATATATAAATCTGAACCGATCTGACTCATTTTCACCATGGGTGTTTCTAGTGGAAATATAAGATATGTGGCCAGATTTGAAGAAAATCTGTTAAAATATGTGGTATCTAGAGTGAAAAGAGTCAAATTGGGAGTGAAATTCATATGGGGGCTATATCTAAATCTGAACCGATTTTCTTCAAATTAAATAGCGTTCGCCCTTGTCCCGAAAAACTTCGTTGTGCAAAGTTTCATTTGGTTGAAGAATAGACGGACATTGGTAAATCGATTCAAAAAGTGATTCTAAGTCGATAGGTAACAATGGGTCTATCTCGCTTCCTTTTGTGTGTTACTAATGCACAAAGACATAATACTCTCGTGGAGTGTATACAAATCGCTTCCAAAATTATCACTTGAATTATATACTGGTATTTTGTTGATTTCAGCTACTGCCTTAATGTCTGTACCATTTAATCCCATTTAGATCCTGATGGTACTAATATCGAAAGATTTCTTTATTTTTCGCGTCAAAGAAGTGTACAAACCGCACCGTTTGGGTGTTACCATATTTATCCCTATTCACCCCATTTTCCGTCTAAAAGTACAAATTTCGAAAAATTCCTTTTTGTTTCGCGTATTCACAGTCAGATGAATGCATACACTGAATTTCATGATTTCAACTTCAGCGGTTTGGTTGGTACCATTTTTATCCCTCTTTTCCAATTGTATCCCGAATTTTGAAAAATCTATCTACTTTACGTATCTACGCAATTAGAGGGATGTACATTCCAAATTTCATGTTCCTAGCTGTTGTCGTATCATTGGTACCATTTTTAACCCTTTTTGTCTCATTTCGTCCCCTAAAACTTTTATTTACTTGTTGGTGCTTTCACGCTACAAGAGGAATATACGCAACAAATTTCAAGTGCATATAAGTAGAAATTTTCAAAAAAATTGCTTAAATAGTCTAAATATTAGTCCTTGTTAGGGAAAAAATGTTCCCTCTGGGCCGATTTCGCCCACTTTCAATACCAACCGACCTGCAACCATAAGACACATTTAGAGAAAATTTATACCTCCTAGCTCATTTCGTTCGACGGCTAGTATGTTTTCAATAGACAGACGGACATGGCTAGATCGTCTTAGAATTTAACTACGACCCAAAATATATATACGGAGTATATTATTTCAACGGAGAATACATACTATGAAAGTCAAATATCGGTGTCCATATTTTAGTATAGTCCCCATACAAATTGGCCCCCATTCTACTCTATTACAGCTCTAGAAGTGTTGTTCTAGGCCACCATCAAGTGTCCGTCCGATTCATCCTATTACCGCAGTAATCTGTATTTGTTATTGGATCTTATCAAATATTCCAGATCATGTTATATTTACTTTACTCGGATTATCTGCCGGAAAATTAGTTCGTAATTTTGACTAAAGATGAATTTATGATATACAGTATATACTACATAAAATTGCTCCCATGAAACACCTGGAAAGTGAACCCTAAAATGAACTAATATCTAGGCAATTTGCACTTGAACTAATACATGCGCAAACCAAGCAAATATTTACTAAAACTGAGGAAAATTGTAGTAATTTTTTCCTCAAATCAAGTCATTTATACTAAATCTAAGTACAATTTTTCTGAAATTTTCCTAAATCTAAAAAACCAGTAAGGAAAGGCTAAAGTCGGGCGGGGCCGACTCTATGATACACTCCACTTTCAATCCGAATACAATTCAATTCGGTGAAAAAGTGAAAACGGGAAGGTTTTTTGTATCCTGTAAATGTATGTGTTTGACAAAAAATTTTATATCGGAAAGGACATTTTTATGAGGATATATTGAAACCTGGAACGAAATAGGTGAAATATAAAATGTATAGTTTGGCCAAAATCGGTTAAACTTATGGGAGCAACATTTGAATTTGGGCTATATTTAAATCTGAACCGATCTTACCCACTTTCACCATAGGTTTGTTTAGTTGGACTATAAGATGTTGTGCGAAATTTAAAGAAAATCGAGCACAATATGTGGTTTCTATAGCGCAAAAGTCAAATCGGGAGTGACATTTGTATGGGGGCTATATCTAAATCTGAACCGATCTTACCCAATTTCTGCATAGTGTTTCTAGTTGGATTATAAGATGTTGTCCCAAATTTAAAGAAAATCGGGTTTAAAATATGGTTTTCAGAGCGCAAAATTCAAATCGGGAGCGACATTTGTATGTGGCCTATATCTAAATCTGAACCGATCTAGCCCGCTTTAGCCACAGGTGTTTCTAGTTAGATTATAAGATATTGTGCCAAATTTAAAGAAAATCGATTAGAATATGTGGCATTTAAAGCGGAAAAAGTCAAATCGGAAGCGACATTTATATGGGGGCTATATCTAAATCTGAACCGATCTTACCCAATTTCTGCATAGGTGTTTCTAGTAAGATTATAAGATGTTGTGCCAAATTTAAAGAAAATCGAGTACAATATGTGGTTTCTACAGAGGAAAATGTCGAATCGGGAACGACATTTGTATGGGGGCTATATCTAAATCTAAACCGATTTGACCTATTTTCACCATAGATGTTCTTAGTTTAAATATAAGATGTTTTGCCAAATCTGAAGACAATCTGATACAATATGTGGTTTCTAGAGCGGAAAAAGTCAAATCGGGAGCGAAATTTGTATGGGAGCTATATATAAATCTGAACCGATCTGACCTATATTCACCATGGGTGTTTCTAGTGGAAATATAAGATGTTTTACCAAATCTGAAGACAATCTGATACATTATGTGGTCTCTAGAGCGGAAAAAGTCAAATCGGGAGAGAAATTTGTATGGGAGCTATATATAAATCTGAACCGATCTAACACATTTTTACCACAGGTGTTTCTAGTTACAATATAAGATGTTTTGCCAATTTTAAAGAAAATCTGTTGTAATATGTGGTATCTAGAGTGAAAAGAGTCAAATCGGGAGTGAAATTCGTATGGGGGCTATATCTAAATCTGAACCGATTTTCTTCAAATTAAATAGCGTTCGTCCTTATCCCGAAAAACATCGTTGTGCAAAGTTTCAGTTGGTTCTGTCTACAATTGCGACCTGTATCGTGATTACAAGAATAGATGGACCGACGGACGGACAGACAGACAGACGGACATTGCTAAATCGACTCAGAAAGTGATTCTAAGACGATCGGTATAATTAACAATGGGTCTATCTCGTTTCCTTTTGGGTGTTACAAACAAATGCACAAAGACATAATACTCTCGTGGAGTGTATAATTATCCTAAATTGAATTTTTTCCATACAAAAAATTTCTTACTATTTTTCTAACTTAAACCAGTAAGGAAAGGCTAAAGTCGGGCGGGGCCGACTCTGTGATACACTCCACTTTCAATCGGAATACAATTCAATTCGGTGAAAAAGTGAAAACGGCAAGGTTTTTTGTATCCTGTAAATGTATGTGTTTGACAAAAAAATTTTATATCGGAAAGGACATTTGTATGAGGATATATTGAAACCTGGAACGAAATAGGTGAAATATAAAATATATAGTTTGACCAAAATCGGTTAAACTTATGGGAGCAACATTTGAATTTGGGCTATATTTAAATCTGAACCGATCTTACCCACTTTCATCATAGTTTAGTTTAGTTAGATTATAAGATGTTGTGCGAAATTTAAAGAAAATCGAGCACAATATGTGGCTTTTAAAGCGGCTGAGGTCAAATCGGGAGCGACATTTGTATGGGGGCTATATCTAAATCTGAACCGATCTTACCCAATTTCTGCATAGGTGTTTCTAGTAAGATTATAAGATGTTGTGCAAAATTTAAAGAAAATCGAGTACAATATGTGGTTTCTACAGAGGAAAATGTCAAATCGGGAACGACATTTGTATGGGGGCTATATCTAAATCTGAACCGATCTTACCCAATTTTTTGCATAGGTGTTTCTAGTTGGATTATAAGATGTTGTGTCAATTTTAAAGAAAATCGGGTACAATATGTGGTTTCTAGAGCGGAAAATGTCAAATCGGGAGCGACATTTGTATGGGAGCTATATCTAAATCTGAACCGATCTTACCCAATTTTTGCATAGGTGTTTCTAGTTGGATTGTAAGATGTTGTGTCAATTTTAAAGAAAATCGGGTGCAATATGTGGTTTCTAGAGCGGAAAATGTTAAATCGGGAGCGACATTTGTATGGGGGCTATATCTAAATCTGAACCGATCTTACCCAATTTTTGCATAGGTGTTTATAGTCGGTTTATAAGATGTTGTGTTAATTTTAAAGAATATCGGGTGCAATATGTCGTTTCTAGAGCGGAAAATGTCAAATCGGGAGCAACATTTGTATGGGGGCTATATCTAAATCTGAACCGATTTGTCTCAAATTAAATAGCGTTCGTCCTTGATCCACAAAACTTACTTGTGCCAATTTTTGTTAAGATCGGACTATAATTGCGACCTGTAGTTTGATTACAACAATAGATGGACAGACAGACAGACGGACAGACAGACGGACAGACGGACATTGCTAAATCGACTCAGAAAGTGATTCTAAGTCGATCGGTATACTTAACAATGGGTCTATCCCGCTTCCTTTTGGGTGTTACAAACAAATGCACAAAGCCATAATACTCTCGTGGAGTGTATAAACATGGGAAATTGCATTCCATACAACTATAAATTTTCTTAATTGTAATCATATTTTATTAGATTCAATGAAATGTTTTTAAGTAAATTTACTACCCCTTTTATAGTAAATGAACTATTTGTAAATGAACTGTTTGTCTATTACTTTTACTAAAATGGAGTAAAATTGTTGAACTAAATTGGAGTATGGATTTTACTCAAATTTAGTAATGCTATTTTTCTGAGTGTGGTTTAGTAATCAAAACGAGGTATATACGCAGGGAGTGGTGTAGGGTATTATACACGGTAAAAACTTTAGTTTTAGAGGTATTTTCAGGAGCGTTTAGTTCACAGACGGCTTGATCTATTAACGAAATATTTTGCAAATCATCATTAAACAATCCAAAATTTATTTTCGTGGAAATTGTTTTTCCATTTGCATGGACCGCGACCCAGCCTAATGTCCACTATATCAAAAAATAAGAAATAAATGCAGTTTCTATTGCATATCAGCGAAATATGTGGACCACACTAATGTCTAGCCTGTGAAAAGGAAAAAATTAAGGGACCTTGCTGAGGTCTCCAAAATGATACCATAGTTTAATGTCGGCCCTTCTACGATATATCAGCTTAAACTTATCAATGATAGCGAAGAAAGTTTGCTTTATTTAGAAACATACCCAATGTTCCTCCACAGTTGAGTAGTTATCACATTGTTGGTAAGATGTAAACCACGGAAATTTAAAAGCTAAAGCTGACATAAAATAACGATTCCTCAAAGTCTCGGCACACTTAAAAAATATGCACAGCACGAGAAACATATGAAAATTTCCAAAAGAATTTCATATCCGACAACACTGAACTTCCATTATTAAATTATCCATGTATTTCACATACATGCTAATTAAAACATTGAATCAAATATTTTTACTCTGCCATTTTCTTGAAAACTTTACAAAACGAAACTATTCTTTAAGAAGCTGAGTCTACATTTAGTCCACTTAGTCGTCATACCACAAATAACGGCAATTCAAAAATTTCTCTTTATTTTATGATATTGATAACAACCGATTATGGCCACGTTTTACGATCACTTTCGAGGAATTCCATTAAATTGTTTTTGAATACCTACTAAACTTGTAAACTTGACTTATTTCCGTCGATAACTTACGGCCGCCAGCCAGTGGCACGTTTAATGTTTAATCGAAAATGCCGATTTGGGACTTTTTTTGGTTAACAGCGCCGAGCTAAGCACAATTTGTTATTGTGTTTGAAAATTTTTAATTTTTTTCTTCGTTTTATTTGATTGGAGGCGTCGCGATAAGATAACATTTTGTGTTTTCTTTTTTTCAAGAGCCTCTTGAAAATATTTCCAACGGGCATTTACCTTGATATGAATATTCGCTTTTTTAAATATTTAGATGGCATTTATTGTGTCGGCGGATTCGGAATTCATTCATATGGGTAGGAATTTTAATTGAATGGACTGAAATGAAAACGTACAATGCGTGTGATTAACTTCAAAATAATTTCATGAAATATTGTAAGAAATTTCGCAGAAATGTTCGCGGCGAGGGAGTGGAAGGAATGGCATTTTTTTGGGACCGGATATGTGTGACATTATTGATAAGAAGGGTAATGGCGACGCAATTATTTATCAATTTAATGACCATTGTTGCACTTGCAAGTAGGGGCGGTTTTTTAGACAAGTCCAAGTGACACACAATCCGCAAACTCGATAAATCTTCCTCCCATAGAAAGAAAACAACTTTAATGTTGAGGTCCCAAATGTGTATGAGTTTGATATTTTTGCAAAGATATCAAATGAATTTATAACAATTAATAGTCAATCTCGGTCCATGGATAAAAAAGGGAATAACTATTTTTAATAACACAAATTTGATACCCAATTGTAAGGATTTTTGTTTATATATATATATATATATTTTAATGAGGTAGTCGAGTTGGTAGCGTGCGTGAGCATTGTGTGTTCGATTCCCACCAGAAGCTCTGGGCTGTCGATACAATAACTAGCTAGAATTGTCTTAGTCACCCCGGCTCAATCCTTTGTATTGTAATTTATAATAAATAAACATATATTTAATGGCAATAGCAAAAAAATATCAAGAAATGCAGTTTTAAGAAAATTGAAAATTGTCTTATTTTTGATACCATCGAAACTATAAATTTAAAACTCAGAAAAAAATCTAAATTGTAAAACGAAGGACTGAATTACGAAATAAAGCGAAAACAGAAGTGGCTTAATTAAAGCTAACTATTTGTGTTAATATTAGTTGTAATTCATAATTGTTTGATGTTGTATCATTACACTATGCAACGAATATTTTGACGAAGGGGTGTACTTTCGGATGTACTTTCTCTTTCTTAACTCGAAAATGATATCAAAAAATTATGAATATATTTTTTAAGTTTTTTATGGATAACACTGCGCGACAGTCCAAAAATTCTGGGGAGTGATACTACTTCACTGGTACGTATTGTCGATTAAACCAAGAATTTGTTTGTGATATTTCCCACACAATCTTGACTTACGCACAAAAACACTTAAAAGCCTATAACTTATGAACCGGATTTATAGCTTGAGGAGTATTAAATTTTAATTTTTTAAAATATTTTTTACAATTTTTCAACTTTGGAAATGTTTTTTTTTTGTTTTAGTTTGCAAGCTAACCGTACTACATGTAGATTTATTTAAAAGGGATGTTTAGTAAGGAGTCAAATGTTACATTGGTTTTAAAAATTCACCGGTAATTGCCGGAGTTATTAAAGTTTTTACTAAAACAATATTTTGCAAAGATATAAGCTGTGGTCATTCCAGTTCACATTTCGTGAAATTTTACGTATTTAAGGTCCAAAAAAAATTCTGAAAATCATAAAAACAAATAAAAACTGTTACTAAAGGCATGTCAATCATTTTAGAAAAAAATTCAAAATTTTGGAAAACATTTCCTCCACTTTGGAATTCAGCTATTTTTGGGGGCAAATGTGCAAAATCTACTTTGGGAATTCAGTTATTTCTTTGGGGGAAATGTGCAAAATCTTAAAATCCAGTTATTATTTTTTTATAATTTTGATTCGTTTTGATGAATTTTAATTATTTTTGTTGGACCTGAAAAAAATGAGAATTTTTTTCGAAATTTTTTTTTCATTGTGTCGTCAAGAAAAATCTAACATCTGATTTATCTAATTTGTAAAGGGGGTTCCGCCCTATTTAAATAAAAATTTTAAAACTCATGTTTTTAATCTTTACATTTTAGTAAAAATTCTAAATTCTGAAACACATTTTCCCCACTTTGGGAATTCAGCTATTTTTGGGGGAAAACGTAATAAATCTGCAAATTTAGTAATTTTTTCATAATTTTAATCCGTTTTGATGAATTTCATTTATTTTTAATGGACCTCAGAAAAATTGAGAAAAGTAATTACTTTTTTGCCGGCACGAAAAAATCTAAAATCTGATCTATATAATTTTTTAAAGGGGGTTTTGGCGTTATTTAAACAAATTTAAAAAAAAAACTCACGATTTGATTTGATCTGGGAGTCCTGGCTCAAGACCATTTTGCATCTATATTTAATAGAATGCAAATTTATTTACAAATGGCATGGTTGCATTTATTACTTGGCTGCAGACTACTACTCAATGAAATGTTTGTAAGATGGCATGTGTACTTTATTACTTGGAGCGATTTTTTAAACGCAAATTCGGCAAGTGAGGCGTGCTTCTCGTTCGTTTGTGGGAATCATCTCCTTACAGAGGGCGGGTTTGATGTTGAAAGGTCGCTGCGAAGCCACTTGAAAAGACTTTTGACATGGTCGTAAATTTGTAAATAAATTTGCATTCTATTAACTATAAATGCAAAATGATCTTGAGCCAGCACAATATCCCAGTTTAAATCAAATGTTGATTATAGACCAAAAAAATACAAACGAAAAAACTAAAACAAACTCACTATTTTTTAAAAAATCTTCCACATTTCTTCATAGATCTTTACAATATAGACTTGTTGTCTTCGTACCGATGTTTTATTTTTCTATTTTCGAAAAAGAAATCAATTTTTTTTCTAAACCACTGTTTCTATGTGAAAATGTAATTGGCAATATTTGTAGCCATTATATTTAATCATAAAACATTTTTTATGGTTTTATTTTTCTATATTACAGAGTTTTTCTCCCAGCAAAAATACTTTTTCGTAAACGAAATCACTTTTTTCTCTAGTTTTAGGAGGCTAGACCACTGTTTCTATGTTAAAGTGCAGCCATCGCAATTACCTTTGATTGGGCATATAAGCGGGTATGAGCTTCGCTCCGATTTTGATGAATCGTTTTTTGATAAAGCTACATTTCCCGATATTCAAACAATAAGAAATTGTAGACACTAGGGTTGATTGCAAGTAAAGTATTTTTGTCATAAGGTAATCTAAATCAAGTAACTAGTAAATCAAAAAAAAATTTTTTTCAAATCCATGCTTTATGCAGAAATAATAGATTTTTAATTTGTGGTTTGTATGGGAGGTACCACGCCCCTTTGTCCATTCCCGCTCATATTTGCAGCAGCACTTAAAAAATGCACACCAAACCGACGTACCAAATTTTGTTCAAATACCGTTATCAGGAGCAGAAATAATAGATTTTTAATTTGTGGTTTGTATGGGAGGTACCACGCCCCTTTGTACAATCCCGCCCATATTTGCAGCAGCACTTAAAAAATCCACACCAAACCGACGTACCAAATTTTGTTCAAATACCGTTATCAGGAGCAGAAATAATAGATTTTTAATTTGTGGTTTGTATAGGAGGTACCACGCCCCTTTGTACAATCCCGCCCATATTTGCAGCAGCACTTAAAAAATCCACACCAAACCGACGTACCAAATTTTGTTCAAATACCGTTATCAGGAGCAGAAATAATAGATTTTTAATTTGTGGTTTGTATGGGAGGTACCACGCCCCTTTATCCAATTGGTCAAATTTTTCCATTTCCTTGTATTGTCATCGAAAATGATTAAGTGTGCAAAATTTGAGCAAAATTGGTTGAGAAAAAAGCTTTCAAATTTTGTGGCACACAAACATATATAGAAAGTAATCTTATATAAAGCATGGAAAAAAAAGGGCGTTATATCTCCACCATGGATTGCATTATAGGAAAATGTCAATTTTTATACCCTCCACCTCCAGGATGGAGGTATACCTGTCATTCCATTTGTAACACCTTGAAAAATCGACGTCGTCATAAAATGCTAAGACGATCTAGCCATGTCCGTTTGTTGAAAGCACGCTAGCATCTAAACGAAAGGAGCTAGGACGTCCACATTTTCCATAAATTCGTCTTATAGTCGTAGATCGGTTAGGATTGAAACTGGGCGAAATCGGTCCAAAGGGAAAAAATTTTCCCTCAAAAGAACTTAAAATACCCATAATAACCCCTAATATTTTGGAGTATTTAAGCATATTTTTTCAATATGTCTGCTTGCAGTTACTTGATATTGGGTCTGCGCATTCCCCCTATACCAAAAACGTGCACCATAAAGTGATTTTTATTCGTAGGGGGTGAAATGGGGCAAAAAGGCAGAAAAATTGAACATATTAAACGACAACAGCTAGAAACACGAAATTCGGTGTGTACATTCCTCTAATTGAGTAGATCGATAACATAAAAGTATGTTTTCCAAATTCGTACTTTTATGCGATGCAATGGGAACAGAGGGATAAAAATAGTACCAACTAAATGACTATAGCTAGAATGATGAAATTCGGCGTGTACATCCCTCTAATTGCGTAGACACGTAAAATAAAGAGATTTTAGAAAGTTGTACATTTGAGGGGTTATAAGGGGAAAAAGGGATAAAAATGGTACCAACCAAATGGACGCAGCTAGAATCATGGAATTCGGTATATTCATTCCTCTGATCCTCCAAATTCATACTTTTGGTTGAATCATGAAGTTAAGTTATTTTGTACTATGTACGTGAGATAATGGATTTTCAAAATTTTAACTTTTGGAATTAAAATAGAATGGATACAACCAACTGTAGCACCCACTATCTACCAATACTTATGGTATTTAAGCTTTTTCTGAAAATTTAAATATAAGAATATTTATTTTTTGAATTCGATATATATAGTGTAAACGTATTGGTAGCCTGGGCTTATAAGCGTGGTTTGAAATAAAAAAATATTATATTTATTTATAAAATTATTTTTTCCATATTTGTTTTGGTTTGGCTATATTAAAAAATTATATTTTCCTGCACCTCTACGAAAATCGACAGCCTCTGTGGAATGCTATTCATGGTGGAGGGTATATAAAGTTCGGTCCGGCCGAACTTAACGCCGTTTTTACTTGCTTGCTCTTGCTCTAGCTTTATTCCAGATGATTATCCCGAAGTTTTACTCTCATATTGATTTGGGGTATCGCCCTAGCCATACAAACTGAGGTTACTTCCGCAATAAGAATATTATATGTAGTTGCTTCCATATTACTTTTCTTACAATTTCGAATCTTTTTCGTATAAACTTACTTGTTCCTATTTTTAAGCCAATTTTAGGTAAACTGGTGAAAATGTGTTGAACTTAATTGGAGTGTATGGACTTACTTACTCCGATTTAGGAAGAATATTTTTTCTGAGTGTATAATTAATAATTTTCTTCTCAGTTTGTATAGTCCTAATACTAAGGAAAACTAGAATTTTAATAAAATAGATTTCATCGCATAACTGACACCGATAGCTGCTCTCAAAAGTATCGAAACATTATCCATAAACGCGACTAGTTTAAATGAAAAAAAAAATAATTATAAATAATTAATTTAAATGTAAAGATCAATGTGTTGTTATTGTTTTTAAAAATTTAAGAATAATATGTATTTTTTTTGTTAGATCCCCTGAAGATGGCTGACGATGTTAGTCGAAATATTGGGCAAAAATAAATAAATTTAATTTAAAAGAATATCACACCTTTTTTAATTATAAAGGACCTTAATACGAACTAAAACATAAACAATTAAAATTGTAAGGTTAACAACCAGTATCTTCAATAAAAACAAAATAAAAATATCTTAAACAAATTTTGGAGTCGATTCAAGAGAATATTATGCATCAATGCTATTTAAAAATATTTTTAATTTTTTGTTGCAAGTGTTATTCGAATTTAATTCAAAGACCTTTGTCGGATTCATTGCTAAAGATAATTTTTGTTGTATCCTCTTCATGCAATATACATTCAATAACTTTTGTTTGTCACTGTGCTACAATTCGAAATTCATTAAATATTAAATAAAAACATATACCAGGGCAATTTGTCAATCGTTCATTATATCATTACACTGTGTTAAACATCATTTTCATATTTCTTTCATTAATACAATCACTTTTGTTACTCACTGTATGTTCATTTGTAAAAGTGGTCTGTGAATGCATTCATTTAATTCTAAGAGCGTCCGTGCACTGGCATTTTTCCACATTTCCACTATGACTTGAGTTTCAGTTTGAGTGCCGTTTTGACCTGATTTCATTCATTCATAAGTTGATTCTTTTGACTTTATTTAGTTTAACTCAACAAAACTCAACATGTAAGTAATTGCGTTGGTCACTGTGTATGCTGAAGCACTTTAACGATTATTAATTATTATTGTGGTTTTTTGGTAAACTTGTTTAATTTGCAATCGAATCGCTTCTCGTGTTTTTTGGCAATTTTTTTGTGTGTTTTTGGCAATTTCGTTATGACAACTTCTGCATTTTTTCGGCAATGCCTGCTAAGCACTTTTTTTGGACAAATTTAGTTTAGTTTGATTTCCACTTGTTTGCTTTTCATTTGCTTGGTTTTATTTTATTTTGGTTATCACAGAATTTTGTCACGTTTTTCTCCCAACAGATTCGCTTGGCTGAATGATTAGTTGGGTTTCGATTTACTTTTTAAATTATTTTCATTTGAGAATATCTTCGAGATTTGCAAAAATATTTTGTATCGTAAATTACCGGTCATTTAGAGTCGATTTATTATTTTGAGGATAGTAGGCGCATGTTAAGTTGTTGGTACACAGCTTGTTTGTCCGCCCGTTTCTTTGTTTGTTTGTCTTGTAAACTTGGAAGGAAAATAATAAAGAAATTGATTGATCACAGACATATGTATGTATGTGTGTTTGACTACAATTGGCTTTAAATTTATTTATGTAGATACAACTGCTATCACAAGTACTCAACGGATTTGGTATTTAAAGACTTCCAAATGCAAATTGTTGAAATTATGTACGTTTGTACAATGTACATTAGGGTGGATTATGAAAGGAAAATCGATTTTTTCTGGAAAATTGAAAAATTTTAAAAATAGAAAATTAAAAAAAATTCTCGAAAATTGTAGAAAACATTTCTTACAAAAAAATAATTTTATAATTTCTTGTTTTTATTGAAAACATTTGCACAATATACATAGGGTAGATTGTTAAAGGAAAATAGATTTTTTTCTAGAAAATTGAAAAAAATTGTAGAAAACTTTTCCTAAGAAAATTGAAAAAAATTTTAGAAAACTTTTCCTAATAAAAATAATTTTATATTTTTTGTTTTTATTGAAAACATTAATCCAAATGCAAATTGTTCAAATTATGTACATTAGGGTATATTGTGAAAGGAAAATTAATTTTTTTCTTGAAAATTTGAATTTATAAATTTAAAATTAAAAATTAAAAACAATTTTCAAAATTTGTATAATTTTTTGTATTTATTGAAAATATAAAATTATTCGAAAATTTTATCAAACTTTTCTAAACGATCGTAGTGAACGTATATAATTATTTTTATTTGTTGGTGATTGACAATTTTTACAATTAAAAGTAATCGCTGTTCAAGTTGAGTTTTAACGATATTTTTAATTTTGTTGGATTAAAAAAAATTAAATTAAAAATGTACTGTAATATACATAAGATATTTGTTGAATGTTTCAAATCAGACGAGTTTCGGTAAGTTTTATAAACATAGATTTTGTAAAACTGCTGACAATTGAAATGAAAAAAGATCTAAAATTAAAAAAAAATAAATAAATAAATAATTCTCGAAAATGTTTATAGCGTTTCCAAATGATTGTAGATACTGTATATAAATATATTTTTTAATTTTGTTGGCGATTGGAAATTTTTAAAATGAAAATTTTAACTGATCACGAGCAAGAAAAAATTGAAGGTGAATTTTGATTTTTCGGTTTATGGACTAAGTAGTATGGCTATGAAAGTTAGCACGGAAACGATAAACTTTGCCTTTTTAGAACTGATCACAAGAAGGATCACTTTGAATCCGAGCTCCAGATTTTTAGTTTGCGGGCGGAAGGATGTAGTCAAAGAATGTTTAGAGCCAGAGTTCAAGATATTTCTTTCCAACATTTTCGAAAAAATGAGAATCCTAGAATTCGAAAGTTATTGGATTATGAGGAATGAAAAATAACTCCCATGCAGAACCCGTCAATTCTTAAATGATAATGACAATTTTCTTATTTCCTTAAGATTGTCTGAGTGCACCTTTCTATGGATAAACTAAGCCTCACACTATCTGAGCATAATTTTCCACTACGTCTTTGATTACCGGAGGGCACTTTTTATAATAAAAGTATGTCTCGGACCATCTGAAATAATTTTGCATATGAAAGGTTTGTCTGAGACCATATATTTTTCCCCATATCTGACATTGAGCATTTATTATTAGAAAAGTGATGTCAAACCACCTGACAGCACTTTTCATGTGGAAAATTGGAGAGCACATATATATAGACAAATTATATCACAAACCTTCTAAAAGAACTTTTGTGCGACTAAGTATGTTTCAGACCTCTTATTAGTATTCCAAGGAAAATCTTCTACTGGAAAAGTATGCAATCTGAGGAAACGTTTCTGGAGGAACTGTATGTCTCAGATCATCTGAGGGCAGTTATATATATCAGACTATCTGAGGATACTCATAGGAAATATGTGCGTTGGTCCTTAGTCTAAGCGCACTTATAGGAAAAAATATTTATCAGGCCATCTGGGATCACTTCTCTATAGAAAAAGTATACCGCAGAAAATCAGAAAACTTTAGGAAGATATTGCCTCGACCAAGTGGTGGTCCTTTTTAAATACACAGTAACCAACTGAACGTCTGATGACTTTATCCACAGCATCTGATGACTTTGTCCTCAGATCGGTTCAGATTTAGATATAACTCCCATACAAATTTCGCTATCGAATTGACTTCTTCCGCTCTATAGAGCATATATTTTAACCGATCTTCTTTAAATTTGGCAGAATACCTTATATAGGGCGGCCATTTAAAATCATCAATAAAAAAGTACTGATTATTTTTTTTTTTTCAAATATCTGGTTTTATTGGAAAGTTTGAACTTTGTCATTTAATAATGGAAGACAATATTAGTCATATTATCACTACGACTGGCTCGGCAGTACCTCAATCAATCAATCCAATTTTTCAGTACAGCCCAAAATCCACACCAATCAGTGACTCGTTATGGATGCATTGGCTTCTCAAGAGTCACGTGTAGGTTCTATGAACTCCATATGCGGCAATTTCGTTTATTGACATAGCCACCGAGATAAAAATGGGCTTCATCTGAAAACACGAAAATTGTCCACGTAAATTTCTTATAGTTTGCGTTAAAGATTCACTTCTTTGGAAGTAAGTTTTTAATATTTCCCAATTTTGTTCGAGCGTATAGCGTCCCATTTTGCAAATGTCAATCATAAACTCGAAAATTAAAATGAATGTTATTCTACCTTTCAAAGCCAAAGTAATCGGTAGTTCAAATTTTAAATTTTAAATTTTTAATGGCCCACTCTATATATCAACCAGAAAAGTCTATGGTCAGATCGATTCAGATTTAGATACCTCCACACAAATTTTGTTCTCAATTTGACTTTTTCCGCTATTGAAACCAGATATTTTAACTGATTTTCTTTAAATTGGGAACAGCAACAGATTTATATATAGCTCCCATACAAATTTCTCTCTCTCTCGATTTGACTTTTTTCCGCTCTAGAGACCCATACCAAAATCGTTTCCGATATCACTTTTTTCCCGAATTCAAATGTGATGGGGTAGAATGTGGAGAGTATCATAAAGTCGACCCAGCCCAACTTTTCCTCATTTGTTTTATTTTATTTTTAATCCCATCTTCAGAGCTTTGCATACAATTCCAGCTTTATATAACTTTCTTCAAATTTAACTTTTTTGTTTGGTCCCTCCCTTATGTATGAGTATTTTCGAGTAGCTTTGCTTTGATAAATGTGCATATGTATTTCAAAATGCCAAATATTCTTATCGTTCAATCAATCCAAGTGTTTATTTAAATATATACAGTGAATATGACATTAATGTTCGGTTTTTATGTTCGAGTTTTACAATCCGAAATTTTGCATTTTTCATAGGATGGGGTATATTAGTATGCCAGCCATTCCCTTTGTAACACCTTGAAATGTCGTCCTCGGATCGTTCATCTGTTGAAATTTTTCAAGTACAATTTAAATAGTAGTAGATCAATATTTTTCGAAATTCATAAAAAGTGAGAAGAGAGATACAAATTATACCAAGCAAACAACTGGTATGAGAAGAGGAATAAAAATTCTACCAAACAATCAGCTGAAGGTTAAATCACCAAATTTTGTGTGTACAATCCCCGGACTCTGGAGATATGTAGCATATCCCCTGACGTTATAGATATTCAACTTATTTCGAAAAATTTAATTTTCAAGGAAATTGTGGCAAAAAGGGGGTAAAAATGGTTAAAAGACATGGAACTGTAATTCAGTTTATTTGTCGCTCGGATTGCTTAGATGCGATAAATACCGAAAATCCTTCTTTTATGGTGAGATTGGGGTTTTATCTGTCTTTGTTTTTTCCTCTAGAAACCAATTTTGGTCCAATTTGACAAAACCTGTTATATTCCACCTAGAATTATATTTTGTGAAATTGATTCTTATAAAGCCATATTTTGATAAGCATCCCTTGCAAGATTCCTTTGCGAACTGATCTTTCCCGACTTTAGTCTCTCCTTAATTGTTTTAAATGAAATTCTTTTAAAACTCGAACATAACGAACGAATACAAATGGCACTCACTGTATGTGTGTAAATGTTTAAACTCAATGGTTTCCATTGTTGTATTGTGGCCATAAATGCGCTCTTGTGTTCTTGTGAGTTGTAAAATTTATAACTTCATTATTTTCTTATCGATTTATTGGTTTTATAATGTCTCTTATCTTTTTGCAAATCTCGAACTTCAATTCAATTTTATTTATATTTTAAATATTACAATTTATTTAAGACTTTTTAACTTTCTTTTGCATTTTATTAAGTAACAAAAAAATTCCAAATTCAGTTTCAAACTTAGTGACTTTCAATTTTATTTTTAAATTTTAATTTATTTGATTTGAACTGGTATAATGTCCTGGCTCAAGACCATTTTGCTTCTATATTTAATAGAATGCAAATTTATTTACAAATGGCATGGTGACATTTATTACTTGGCTACAGACTACCACGATCATGATTTCGACCATGTCAAAAGTCTTTTCAAGTGGCTTCGCAGCGACTTTTCAACATCAAACCCGGCCTCTATAAGGAGATGATTCTCACAAACGAACGAGAAGCACAACTCACTTGCCGAATTTGCGTTTAAAAAAATCGCACCAAGTAATAAAGCACACATGCCATCTTACAAGCATCTCATTGAGTTGCATATGTAAGTATGTGTATATGCAGGTAGAGTTACCCAGCAACACTTCTGCCGTGCCAACGCTCATTTGTTTTAGTTTTTTCGTTTGCATTTTTTTGTTCTGTAATCAATATTTGATTTGAACTGGGATATTGTCCTGGCTTAAGACCATTTTGCTTCTAAAGGGTGATTTTTTAAGAGCTTGATAACTTTTTTTTTTAAAAAAAAACGCATAAAATTTGCAAAATCTCATCGGTTCTTTATTTGAAACGTTAGATTGGTCCATGACATTTACTTTTTGAAGATAATTTCATTTAAATGTTGACCGCGGCTGCGTCTTAGGTGGTCCATTCGGAAAGTCCAATTTTGGGCAACTTTTTCGAGCATTTCGGCCGGAATAGCCCGAATTTCTTCGGAAATGTTGTCTTCCAAAGCTGGAATAGTTGCTGGCTTATTTCTGTAGACTTTAGACTTGACGTAGCCCCACAAAAAATAGTCTAAAGGCGTCAAATCGCATGATCTTGGTGGCCAACTTACCGGTCCATTTCTTGAGATGAATTGTTCTCCGAAGTTTTCCCTCAAAATGGCCATAGAATCGCGAGCTGTGTGGCATGTAGCGCCATCTTGTTGAAACCACATGTCAACCAAGTTCAGTTCTTCCATTTTGGGCAAAAAAAAGTTGGATATCATCTCACGGTAGCGCTCACCATTCACAGTTACGTTACGATTCGCATCATCTTTGAAGAAGTACGGTCCAATGATGCCACCAGCCCATAAACCGCACCAAACTGTGACTTTTTCTGGATGCATTGGTAGCTCTTGCAATGCTTCTGGCTGATATTCACTCCAAAATCGACAATTCTGCCTATTTACGTATCCATTGAGCCAAAAATGAGCTTCGTCGCTGAACACAATTTCTTTCTTTCTGAACTTTCTTAACAGAGCACGCATTTTGATAATAAAATTCAATGATTTGCAAGCGTTGCTCGTTAGTAAGTCTATTCATGATGAAATGTCAAAGCATACTGAGCATCTTTCTCTTTGACACCATGTCTGAAATCCCACGTGATCTGTCAAATACTAATGCATGAAAATCCTAACCTCAAAAAAATCACTCTTTATATTTAATAGAATGCAAATTTATTTACAAATTTTTAAACGTTCTTTTTTTAATTTACAGGCTTGCCATTAATTTCAATTTCATTTCAAACTTTATTAATTTTTATGATTTTTTGATTTGATTGTATGCCACATCTTACTTATATTGTTACAATTTAGTTTTCACTTTCAAATCTGTTGTTTTATTTTATTTTTTTTTTTCAAATTACAGGAACTCATGGCGCTGCCATAAATTTCAATTTGTGTGTTCTTTCTTTGGAAGATTTAGCTGTTTTCGAATTTTTAGTTTTCATTTCTCAAATTACTGAGTATCACTGCACTGCCATAAACTTCAATGTGTTTTCATAATTTGGCTTTATGACTTTCTATTTATTTTTTTAATAGTTCATTCCTTTTGTCAACATTTCTGCTTTTTCCTGTAACAATTTGATTTTATCTTTCAAAACTTCATGGCAGTGTCATAAATTTGTTTTTTTCTTTTTGAAATTAATTATTCATTTTTTTTGGAAATATGACCGTATAAAATATATGTATAAATTTTTCATAGCAATGCCTATTTACCCTTACTTGACAATTTTCACGACATTGCCAAGAAAATTTAAAATTTCATTTAAATAAAAATTTGAATGCCAAGAAAATTTAAAATTTCATTTAAATAAAAATTTGAATGGGAGCTATATATAAATCTGAACCGCTTAAATATAAGATGTTTTGCCATGAAAACAATCTGTTAAAATATATGGTTTCTAGAACGGAAAAGGTGATATTGGGAGCCAAATTTGTATTGGAGTTATATATAAATCTGAACCGATCTGACCCATTTTCACCACAGGTATTTCTAGTGGAAACATAAGATATTTTGTTAATTTTGAAGAAAATCTGTTAAAATGTGTGGCATCTAGAGCAGAAAAAGTCAAATCGATAGCGAAATTTGAATGTGAGCTAAAGAGTGATTTTTTTGAGGTTAGGATTTTCATGCATTAGTATTTGACAGATCACGTGGGATTTCAGACATGGTGTCAAAGAGAAAGATGCTCAGTATGCTTTGACATTTCATCATGAATAGACTTACTAACGAGCAACGCTTGCAAATCATTGAATTTTATTACCAAAATCAGTGTTCGGTTCGAAATCTGTTTCGCGCTTTACGTCCGATTTATGGTCTACATAATCGACCAAGTGAGCAAACAATTAATGCGATTGTGACCAAGTTTCGCACTCAGTTTACTTTATTGGACATTAAACCAACCACACGAATGCGTACAGTGCGTACAGAAGAGAATATTGCGTCTGTTTCTGAGAGTGTTGCTGAAGACCGTGAAATGTCGATTCGTCGCCGTTCGCAGCAATTGGGTTTGTGTTATTCGACCACATGGAAGATTTTACGCAAAGATCTTGGTGTAAAACCGTATAAAATACAGCTCGTGCAAGAACTGAAGCCAAACGATCTGCCACAACGTCGAATTTTCAGTGAATGGGCCCTAGAAAAGTTGGCAGAAAATCCGCTTTTTTATCGACAAATTTTGTTCAGCGATGAGGCTCATTTCTGGTTGAATGGCTACGTAAATAAACAAAATTGCCGCATTTGGAGTGAAGAGCAACCAGAAGCCGTTCAAGAACTGCCCATGCATCCCGAAAAATGCACTGTTTGGTGTGGTTTGTACGCTGGTGGAATCATTGGACCGTATTTTTTCAAAGATGCTGTTGGACGCAACGTTACGGTGAATGGCGATCGCTATCGTTCGATGCTAACAAACTTTTTGTTGCCAAAAATGGAAGAACTGAACTTGGTTGACATGTGGTTTCAACAAGATGGCGCTACATGCCACACAGCTCGCGATTCTATGGCCATTTTGAGGGAAAACTTCGGAGAACAATTCATCTCAAGAAATGGACCGGTAAGTTGGCCACCAAGATCATGCGATTTGACGCCTTTAGACTATTTTTTGTGGGGCTACGTCAAGTCTAAAGTCTACAGAAATAAGCCAGCAACTATTCCAGCTTTGGAAGACAACATTTCCGAAGAAATTCGGGCTATTCCGGCCGAAATGCTCGAAAAAGTTGCCCAAAATTGGACTTTCCGAATGGACCACCTAAGACGCAGCCGCGGTCAACATTTAAATGAAATTATCTTCAAAAAGTAAATGTCATGGACCAATCTAACGTTTCAAATAAAGAACCGATGAGATTTTGCAAATTTTATGCGTTTTTTTTTAAAAAAAGTTATCAAGCTCTTAAAAAATCACCCTTTATATATAAATCTGAAACGATCTGACCTATTTTCACCACAGGTGTTCCTAGTTTAAATATAAGATGTTTTGCCAAATTTGAAAACAATCTGATGAAATGTAGGGTTTCTAGAGCGGAAAAAGTCAAATTGGGAGCGAGATTTGTATGGGAGCTATATATAAATCTGAACCGATCTGACTCATTTTTATCATGGGTGTTTATATTGGAAAAATAAGATGTTCTACCAAATTTGAACCAAATCTGTTAAAATATGTGGTATCTGAACCGATTTTTCTTCAAATTAAATAGCGTTCGTCCCTATCCCGAAAAACTTCGTTGTGCAAAGTTTCGTTTGGTTCTGGCTGCAATTGCGACCTGTATCGTGATTACAAGAATGGGTGGACAGACAGACGGACAGACATACATACATACAGACATACAGACGGACGGACATTGCTAAATTGAGTCAAAAAGTGATTCTAAGTCGATCGGTATACTTAACACTGGGTCTATCTCGCTTTCTTTTGGGTGTTACAAACAAATGCACAAAGACATAATATTCTCGTGGAGTGTATAATTAGAGGCTGTCATGGCACTTCTATCAACATTAATTTGTGTTTCACTTTTAAATTTTACCGATTTTTTAATAAATTTTATAATTTTACATTAAATTGGTTCCTTAATTTATTTATATTTTTTCCAGTTTTAAAATTTTTCTTTGATCAAATTACAAGCCAATTACAGACACAGTCATTCATTTTCTTTCAAATTTTGGCTGTTTACTCGTTTTCTGTGAACATTTGATTTTAATTTGAAAAACTTCATGGCACTGCCATAAATTTCAATTTGCTTTCAAAATTTCGACTATTTTAATGATTTTTCTTTCAATATGTAGACACTCCTGTAATTGTTTAGCGTTTTTCCGTTTACAATGTGATTTTTTAATTTCAAAACATAGTGGCAATGCCATAAATTGCAATTTGATTTTCTTCATCGTTTTTGCGACAATAAAATTTTATGATTTTCCTTCAAATTTTCGTGGCGCTGCCATAAATTCCAATCTGTTTAACTTTTTTGGTAATTTTATAGATTTTTCTTTGCATTTTCGTGGCAGTACGATAAATTTCAATTTTTCATTTTTGAAAATTTAGCTGTTTTCAATGATTTTGTCAATTCCGCTTTTCCCATGCTTTGTTTGTGGTTTTCGCGCTCAATCACGTCACGCTTCACTTTTATACTTATTTTTGTTTTCGTTTTGTGTGTGTGTTTTTGTAGTCAATTTGAAAATTTTCCTTTTCATTTCAACTTCAGTGACAAAATTGTTGTTTTTTCATTTTCATGTTTTTCTTGTGGTCATTTTCGAAATTTCTTTTCTGCTCATTTCAACGTCAGCGGCAATATAATTTTGTTATTTTTGTGGCCATTTTCAAATTTTCTTTCACAAAAAATTTTGATATTTTTCTTATCTGTTTTATTACCATTTAAAACTCGTCCCTTTCATTTCAACTTCACTGACAATATATTTTGTTTTTTACTTTTCTTTTGTAATTTTCTAATATTCCATTAATTAATTTGCTTTCTTTTCCTTTGTGTTTTTAATAAAATATTAAAATATTCCTTTTTCATTTACAAAAAAAAAGATTCTTTTATATTTTATTAGGGCTGGGTTTCATTAAGCCAGGATAACAAGCTGCAATAACAATAACGTTAAAAGAGTTAATTTTTCACTCAAAATAAAAAAAATTATATTTTTCACATTGTTACCAACTACACAACAGATTTAAAAAAAATATTTTACGTTGCCTTTTTTGGACTTGGACGCGGTAACCATAAATTTGACTCCAGGCTAAGTCCAACATTTTTAACATAATTTTTTTTTTCAAAATTTGTTTTAATACCTTCCACCTCCAGGATGGGGGTAAACTAACTTTGTCATTCCGTTTATAACACCTAATAGTAATAAGAATTTATTATGAAATTTGAAGAACTGTGAAAGAAACCGAAGTATTTTGCTCAAAAGAACTACCATTTTATGGCACAAAATACCATTCAAACAAAATCTTGATTGTTTTAACAAATTAAAAATTTTAGCAAAGTAGTGAGAAAGTTTGAATTATTAAATTATTTTGAAAAAACAAATTTACTTTTCGGCTAATTCTTCTGAGATATATGCATTAAATTTATTTTTAAATATGGTTTACGAATTTTTGTCAATAACAAGAAAGTATTTTCTTAAATCATTGAATTTATTCAATTCAGTGAAAAAAAAATCATTGAATTTATTTAGAATTTTTAAAATTGAGATTTGAATTTTTGAGTCTCTCCTCTTGGAATGAGTCTCTCCATAGGAATAAATAAAAATTTTCAATTTTAGCAAAACAGTGAAAAAGTGTTTTTTTAATTTTTAAAATTATTTTGATATTTAAAAAATTAATTTGACTTTTCGGTGAAAAGTATTTTCTTGAATTAAAAAAAAAATATTTTAATTTTTTAAAAATAATAAAATAATTTAAAACTAGAACCTATAAAGTATATATATTCTTGATCGTCATAAAAATCTAAGACGATCTAGCCATGTCGGTCCGTCCGTCTGTTGAAAGCACGAATATAAACAAAACTAGCTGCTTTTGTTTATACATCCAAATTTTCCTAAGTGCGTGTTATGGTCGTAGATCAATTGGGATTGCATCTGGGCGAAATCGGTCCAAAGAGAAAATGTTTTCCCTCACAAGGACTAAAAATAGCCCTGATAATCCCTAATATATAGAGCATGTTTTTTTTTCAATTTGTCTGCTTATATTTACGCATTCTCCCTATAACAAAAACGTGCACCTAAAGTGATTCTTATTCGTAGGGGCTGAAATGGTGTGAAATGGGGCAAAAAGGGATTAAAATGGTACCTATCAAATGACAGCACTTCGAAACACGAAAACGGTACACAGTGTATAAAGAGTGATTTTTTTGAGGTTAGGATTTTCATGCATTAGTATTTGACAGATCACGTGGGATTTCAGACATGGTGTCAAAGAGAAAGATGCTCAGTATGCTTTGACATTTCATCATGAATCGTCTTACAAACGAACAACGCTTGCAAATTATTGAATTTTATTATCAAAATGCGTGCTCTGTTAAGAAAGTTCATTGCGCGCTTCCATTTTATGGTCAGTTTAATCGACCCACTGAAGCGGCTATTCGGGCTATTGTGACTAAATTTCGCACCAAATTTACATTGTTGGACATTAAACCACCAACACGCTTACGTAGAGTGCGAACTGAAGAAAATATCGCAGCTGTATCGGCCAGTGTTAATGATGACCACCAATTTTCGATTCGTCGCCGTTCGCACCAATTGGGTCTCTGTTACTCAAAAACGTGGAAATGCCAAAATTGGACTAAGCGGATGGACCACCTAAGACGCAGCCGCGGTCAACATTTAAATGAAATTATCTTCAAAAAGTAAATGTCATGGACCAATCTAACGTTTCAAATAAAGAACCGATGAGATTTTGCAAATTTTATGCGTTTTTTTTTTTTTAAAAAGTTATCAAGCTCTTAAAAAATCACCCTTTACATTCCTCTAATTGTGTAGATACATCATATAAAAGTATTTTTTCCAAATTCGTACTTTTAAGGGATAAATGGAAATAGAGGGATAAAATGGTACAAGCAAAACGGCTGTACCCAGAATAAAGAAATTCGGAATATACATTCCTTTGATGGCGTAAACATATAAAATAAAGTAATTTTTCGAAATTCGTAATTAACATGGAAATGGGATAAAAAAGTACCAACCTAGTGGCCTTAGCTAGAATCATAAAATTCGGTGTATACATTCCTCCTAGTGCCTAGACACTAAAAATAAAAAGGTTTTTCCAAATTCGTTCATTCAAGGGATACAATGGGAACAGAGGGATAAAAAAGGTACCAACTAAATGGCTACAACAATAGTAATGAAATTCGGTGTGTCCATCCCTCTAAGTGCATAGACAAGTAAAATAAAGAGATTTTCGAAAGTCGCACAGTTAAGGGGGTAAAATGGGAAAAGGGGATAAAAATAGTACTAAGCAAATGGCCGCAACTAGAATCATGGAATTCGGTGTATACATTCCTTTGACTGCATAGACACGCAAAATAAAAATATTTTTCCAAATTCTTACTTTATTCGGTTGCTTTTACGACAAAGATGGGTAGAATCAGGAAGTTAGGTTATCTTACACTGGCTTCTTGGATTTCAAAATAGGATGTAAACACAACCAAAAAAACGGATGTCGCTGAAAATGCACCCAACCACAACAATTTTGGGTGTTTAAGCTTTTTTGAAGATGGTTGCTTTATATTTAATTTTTGAATTGCCTTAAATTATATATTTTGATATGTATAGTATAAATATATTGGTTTAAAATTATTAAAATTTTGAATTTATGTGTTGCCATTTATTTTGGTTTAAGACCAAAGGTTGTGCTGAAGTCTACAACAGAACCCAAAATTAGCAAAAAGGCAAAGTGAGACCTTAATTGTTGCAGCTAAAAGTTAACTGCACAGTTTCGATGGGCGCTACCCCATCTCGTCAGAACTTTCGCAACGATTGTATGTCTTTGACTGAAATCAGGGTTCATATTAGTACCAGCGGTCACATATGACAAATGAGAAGCGCTGATAAGCAAAATATTCCACCGAACTAAGTCGACACACTAAAAATCTCACTTTGCCAATTCAATGTTATGCATGTGCTCGCATCGCTCGCAACAATGCAAATGTTGTTGTTGTACGGTTTTTTTGTATTTATTTATAATTTTTTTTTACAATATTTGTATTTGTTTTGGCTATGTTAACAAATTTAACATTTTCCTGTAATTAGTTTTTTCGTTTGCATTTTTTTGGTCTGTAATCAATATTTGATTTGAACTGGGATATTGTCCTGGCTCAAGACCATTTTGCTTCTATATTTAATATAATGCAAATTTATTTACAAATGGCATGGTGACATTTATTACTTGGCTACAGACTACCACGATCATGATTTCGACCATGTCAAAAGTCTTTTCAAGTGGCTTCGCAGCGACTTTTCAACATCAAACCCGGCCTCTATAAGGAGATGATTCTCACAAACGAACGAGAATCACAACTCACTTGCCGAATTTGCGTTTAAAAAATCGCACCAAGTAATAAAGCACACATGCCATCTTACAAGCATCTCATTGAGTTGCATATGTAAGTATGTGTATATGCAGGTATAGTTACCCTGCAATACTTCTGCCGTGCCAACGCTCATTTGTTTTAGTTTTTTCGTTTGCATTTTTTTGGTCTGTAATCAATATTTGATTTGAACTGGGATATTGTCCTGGCTCAAGACCATTTTGCTTCTATATTTAATATAATGCAAATTTATTTACAAATGGCATGGTGACATTTATTACTTGGCTGCAGACTACCACGATCATGATTGATCGGCAAGTGAGTTGTGATTCTCGTTCGTTTGTGAGAATCATCTCCTTATAGAGGCCGGGTTTGATGTTGAAAAGTCGCTGCGAAGCCACTTGAAAAGACTTTTGACATGGTCGAAATCATGATCGTGGTAGTCTGCAGCCAAGTAATAAATGTCACCATGCCATTTGTAAATAAATTTGCATTATATTAAATATAGAAGCAAAATGGTCTTGAGCCAGGACAATATCCCAGTTCAAATCAAATTTTCCTGTAATGTTACTTCATTTCTACATAAAATCAGCAGGCTCTGTGGAATGCAATCCATGGTGGAGAGTATAGAAAGTTCGACCTGGCCGAATTTAACGCCGCTTTTACTTGTCTATACATACATTGGTATTGCTGACATTATTTGAAAGTTAAGCCTTTTTTGATTGATTTTATGATCTTTCTAAATATTCAGCTATTTATATTTCTATATTTATATATACTACTGTTGGAAAATTTTAATTAATATTAATAATAATCAAATTAGATGCTGTCATGGCACTTCTATCAATTTTAATTTGTGTTTCTATATTTAAACAATTTAAATTAAAATAAATTTTCAACAAAATATTTTGCGACTTTTTAGTTCTGAGCCTTGATAACCATAAATTTCACTTTCACTGGATAATTATCCAGGCTAAGTCTAACATTTTGTACAAAATTTGTATCTTCAAAAATCGTTTTCATGCACACGTTGATATTGCTGTTGGCGGCAATTTTAAAAATTATTTATTTATTTTGAGTGACATCTTAACTTTTATTTAGGTTTTATTCTGATCGCAGCTTAGTTATCCAGCCTGAAAGAAACACAGCCCTATTGCCAGTTTTCGCGCTCAATTACAACAGTTTACATTTTGTTAGTTTAAAATTTTTCCTTTTTCATTTCACGATATAATATTGTTATTGTTTGTGATCATTATCAATTTTTTTCTTTTATAAAAATTTTTATTTTTCTTTGCCTTTTTGTGATCATTTTAAACAATTCCTTTAGTCATTTTCAAATTTTTTATTTTTCATTTGTAAATAGATTGTAAAAAAATTAGCATTCTATTAAATATAGATGCAACTTACTATTGAACTTAAATATTGATTACAGACCACAAAAATAAAACAAACGAAAAAAACTTAAAAAAAATTATTATTTAAATTTTTTTAACGCAAATTCGGCAAGTGAGTTGTGCTTCTCGTTCGTTTGTGAGAATCATCTCCTTATAGAGGCCGGGTTTGATGTTGAAAAGTCGCTGCGAAGCCACTTGAAAATACTTTTGACATGGTCGTAATCATGATCGTGGTAGTCTGCAGCCAAGTAATAAATGTCACCATGCCATTTGTAAATAAATTTGCATTCTATTAAATATAGAAGCAAAATGGTCTTGAGCCAGGACAATATCCCAGTTCAAATCAAATTATTTACATTTTTTCTTTTATATTTTTGTATTGCCAGTTTTCGCGCTCAATCACAACCGATTCACTTTTTGTTTATTTTTTATTTTTTTTGTGTGGGTTTTTGTTGTCATTCTAAAATTCTCATTTTTCTTTTCCACGTCATTGACGATATAATTTTGTTATATTATCCTTGGAGGTCATTTTAAAATTTTCTTTTTCATTTACAAATAATATTTGTTATTTTTCTTTTATATTTATTACCATTTTAATAATTTTCTTATTATTTGCATTTTTTAGGTCATTTTCAATTTTTTGTTCACTTTAATTAATATTTTTATTCGATTTTATTTAGAAAAAATATTTTTCAAATTTATATTGAAAAAAATATAACAAAAATTGAATATTTGAAAAAAATATTTGTTATTTTCTTTTTTTTTGTCATTTCCAATTTTTCATTTCGACTTCATTAACAATATAATTTTCTTATTTTTTTGTCGTCATTTCCAATTTTTCATTTCTACTTCATTGATAATATAATTTTGTTATTTTTTCTATTGTGCTCATTTTATTATATTTTTATTTAGAAAAAATTCAAAATTTTCTGTTAATTCTAATTAATATTTTTATTACCATTTTCAAATTTTCCTTTTCGTTTTCAAAATTTTCTGTTAATTTATTTTAATATTTTTATTAATTTCGAAATTTCCTTTGCATTGATTTTTTGTTATGTTTTTTCCTTTTCATTGATTTTTTTTTAATTTTATTTTCCAATTTTCTTTTCAGATTTTCTTAAATTTTTTTCTGGTGGTCATTTCCAATTTTTCATGTCGACAATATAAATTTGTGTTTTTTTTCTTTTGTGCTCATTTTATTATATTTTTATTTAGGAAAAAAAAATATTATTTGTTATTTGCGGTCGTTTTCAAAATTTCATGTTAATTTTAATTAATATTTTTATTACCATTTTCAAATTTTCCTTTTCGTTGAAAAATTTGTTTATTTTAATTTTATTATTTTTCTTTTCAGATTTTTTTTAGAAAAAATATTTGTTATTTTCTTTTTGTGGTCATTTCCAATTTTTCATGTCGAAAATATAATTTTGTTTTTTTTTTTGTGCTCATTTTATTATATTATTATTTAGAAAAAAATATTAGTTTTTATTTGCGGTCGTTTTCTAATTTTTCTTTTAATTTTATTTAATATTTTTATTAACATTTTCAAATTTTCCTTTTCACAAAATAGCATTTTTTGTTGTCATTTTCAAAATTTCCTTTTCATTGACAATTTTTCTGTTAATTTTATTTAATATTTTTATTAACATTTTCAAATTTTCCTTTTCACAAAATATCGTTTTTTGTTGTCATTTTCAAAATTTCCTTTTCATTGACAATTATTCTGTTAATTTTATTCAATATTTTTATTACCATTTTCAAAATTTTCTTTTCATTGAATTTTTGTTTATTTTGTTTAGTTGTTTTGTTTTTCCTTTTCCTTTGTATATTTTTATTGTCATTTCCATTTCATTGAAAACGTTTTCTTAAATTTTGCGTTTTTTTGTATCGCTTTTATCGGCGGCTCGGTTCGGCCCGGCTCGTTACAACTACCAGCGTTTTATTTATGTTCCTGCGGAGATCACTGGTGGCGATAATACGCTGCTGATGATCACTGCAATAAACTCGTGTGGCATTTAATGATCACTATTTAAGCGCGGGTTTTTTGTAATCCTCTCTGTTTGTGGGATTTTTACAACAACTCGACAAACAAACAACAATGTATCTATCAATCACCATTAACAGAATGACCGACAACAGCCTGGCTCGGTGACGGCGTTAGCAGAGGCCTATAACAAGCGTGCAATTAGGTTTTGCTCAAAAAAGAAAACGATGTGATAAAAATTCGCGTATTTAAGCGTTTTACTTCGCATCTACATATGCGAAGGCAATCGATCGATCTATCGGCTGGCTAACCGCGACAAATTTGTTGAGCCGTCTGCTTAGGTTATTACGTGTTGGTGTGCGCGCGACTTTGCGGTCTTTGGCTGCTTGCAACATGAAACGACGGTCGACGATGGTCTTTGGTTGTGGTTGCGGTGGCGTTGATCTTTTGCTCGCACGAATGGATCAGAGAGGCTGTTTGTTTGACTATTTTTGTCTACTGCGTTTGACGACGTCGTCGCAGTCGTGGTGCAGTTCAACAAATGTTGAAGTTGGCTGTGGCGCAGCGCCGCCTGGTGTCTGGTTTGTGTGTGCGGCTCAAGTGGCCTGGCTTCTCCAAAACTCTAATGGCTGCTGCTGCTGCGTCCTCTTGACGCTTTGTTGTGTTGGGCTGGTTTGTTTATGGTTATGGGAAGCTTTTCAATGGTTATGGCTTCCAGTGTTGTTGGTTGCCGAGATCGCTTCGCACTCCCCTCTATTGATGGCCGCCGTTATTGTGTATGCGGTGGCGTCGCGGCGTTCGAAGATATACTCGTCGCCGTGACTGCTGTTATTGTGGCTCGTTTCTCTTTATTTCTGTATTTTTTATGTTTTATTTGCTGTGGCTGGCTGGTGTCTGTCTTATTTCCATTCAATCGATATCAAATGTCTTTTCGTGTTTTTTTTTTGCTGCTGCTCAAAAGAGTTGCGCGCTTCGATTTATCCCTGCATGGACGACGCGTCGTCCAGCCATGCCAACGCGGTTGACTTACTGTGGTTAGCAGCGCGCATTATTAGTGTCCGAATGCTAAGTGTGACTGGCCGTTCGTTGTACAGTGAGTGGTGGTCTAGTAGTACTTGGTGTCTGGGTTCCCAGCTATCTAAGCACTCTCCATGTGCTTGAGCAGTGTTCTGCCTCAAGAGTTGTCGATGTCGTTGTAGTTGTCGCCGTCGTCGTTGTGTTGTTTTCCCTCAACCGAAATCAAAACAAAAACTTATATTCTCTTCATGGCTTTGTTTGTGTTTTATTTTGTTTTTCTTTGCTTTACTTTTTACTTTACTTGACGTTACTTCACTTTTGTTTTATTTCTCGCTTCAGCCTTGTCCCTTGTTCTGCTTCTTCTGCCACACCAACATCTTTCACATATGCCAGCGAGCGTATACGATCGTTCATATAATTCATTGTTGTTGTTGTGTTTTAGTCTCAGAAGTTTTGCATTGATATTGAATTCTATTTGGTTACTTTTTCTGTTATCATTGGCGCTATAGTGTCGGCTCGGCGTCGGTTGCTCGTCGTCAAGAGACAGTGGGCGCGAAAAGTCTTCAACGCAAAGCCGTTATGGTGATAACAACGTTTGCGCTGTCAACTGGCCGGCCGGCCGTCTGTCCGTTCGTCCAACCGTCCCTCTTCGATGCCTATGTATGCACATAGTGTTGTTGTTGTGTAAACAGTTTTTAATGTCTGTCATCTGCTACGTGATGTGGTTCGTGGTACAAGCTGCAAGTTGTTGTATCCGCCAGTTGTGTGAGCGCACGTGCGCCCTACAACTCACTCACCTGCTTAAGGTTTGCAACACCAACCAACCTAGTGTGTGAGCAACTCCTTTTATGGCAGTCCATACAATCATGTCATGGGCCACAGTGAACTAAACAGAAAATTTCGAAAGCCGAGGGCACATAAAAAGGGGAACTTTATAGCCATAGCATAGCCAACCCAAAACTAGTTCCGTTCTACCACCTATATAAGGAAAACGTGGACAGATAATTTAGGGTTAACGCTGGAGTTCGATAAGGCTGTGCTCTATCTCCTCTGCTATGCAATATAGTACTTGACTCAGTAATGCAGCCGGCCGTCTCCTTTAGGAGACGAATCACTTGGGGCTTACCTGAACGTCTCCAAGACTATGCCGATGACATATGGTTCCTCGGCGACATTTTTGTAGATATGACAGAAAAGTTGGATGAAATACGCACCACTGCATAGGATGCATCGATATTGGAAAACCCAAGGTTCTACGCCTAAATATAGAGTGGACCATTTAAAATTTTAAATTTGAACTTGCATTTACTTTGAAAGGTAGAATTAACATTCGTTTTTATACCCTCCACCTCCAGGATGGGGGTATACTAACTTTGTCATTCCGTTTGTAACACCTTGAAATATCGACCTGAGACCCTATAAAGTATATATATTCTTGAGCGTCATAAAATTCTAAGACGATCTAGCCATGTCCGTCCGTCCGTCTGTTGAAAGCACGCTAGCATCTAAACGAAAGGAGCTAGAACGTTCAAATTTTCCAAAAATGCGTCTAATAGTCGTAGATCGGTTGGGATTGAAATGGGGCGAAATCGGCCAAAAGGGAAAAAATTTTCCCTCACAAGCAGTAAAACTACCCATAATAATCCCTAATATTTTAGCGTATTTAAGCATGTTTTTTGAATATGTCTGTTTATATTTGCTTGATATTTGGTATGCGCATTCCCCTTATAGCAAAAACGTGCAACATAAAGTGATTCTTATTTGTAGGGGGTGAAATGGGGCAAAAAAGGGATAAAAATGGTACATATTAAACGACAAAAGCTAGAAACACGAAATTCGGTGTGTACATTCCTCTAATTGAGTAAAAATATTTTTTCCAAATTCGTACTTTTAAGGGGTAAATGGGGATAGAGGGATAAAAATTGTACCAACCAAATGGCTGTACCTAGAATAATGAAATTCGGTGTATACATTCCACTGATTGCATAGACAAGTAAAATACACGGATTTTTCAAAATTCGTACTTTTTGGGGTCAAAATAGAAAAAGGGGATAAATAACAAATGACCGTAGCTAGGAGTCATGAAATTCGGAGTATACATTCCTCTGACTGTGTAGACACTTAAAATAAACAGATTTTTCGAAATTCGTACTTTTTGGGGTTAAAAAGAAAAAAGGGGATAATAGTACCAATCAAATGACCGCAGCTAGAGTCAGGAAATTCGGAGTATACATTCCTCTGACTGCGTAGACACGGAAAATGAACGAAATTTGTACTTTCAAGGGATACAATGGTACAGGGGGATAAAAATAGTACCAACTAAACGACTACAGCTAGAAACTACAGCTGAAATTCTAATTGCGTAGAAATGTCAAGGGGGTAAAAATGGTACCAACCAAATGGGCGCAGCTGGAATCATGGAATTCGGTGTATACATTCATCTGACTGCATAGACACGCAAAATAAAAAGTTTTTTTTCCAAATATGTACTTTTTCTTTTACGGCAAAAATTGGTTGTATCATGAAGTTTTGCCTCCGATAATGGATTTTCAAAATTTGTACTTTTGAAATTAAAATAGAATGGAAGTACAACCAACTGTATCACCCACTACATTCCAATATTTATGGTATTTAAGCTTTTTTAAAATATAAATATAAGAATATAATTAGAATATTATATTTATTTATATAATTATTTTTTCAATATTTGTATTTGTTTTGGTTTGGCTATATTACAGAATTTATATTTTCCTGTGCAACCTCTTGTCGGTGCAACCTCTGTGGAATGCAATCCATGGTGGAGGGTATATAAAGTTTGGCCGAACTTAACTTCGTTTTTACTTGTTATTTTTTTAAGGTTTATGTTTGACATTTGCTATGTGGGATGACGCTATAAGCTTGAGCAAAACTGAGAAATATTAAAAATTTGCTTCCAAATTAGCTAGTCTTTAAAGCAATCTCTAAGAAACTTACGTGGAAAATTTGCGTGAAGAGATCGGCTTTCATGAAGCTCATTTTCATCTCGGTGGCTATGTCAATAAACAAAATTGCCGTAAATGGGGTTCAGTTAACCCACATGTAGCTATTGAGAAGGCAATGCATCCACAACGAGTCACTGTTTGATGTGGATTGTGGGCTCTACTGAAGAATTTTGGTTGATCGGATGAGGTACTGCCGAGCCAGTCGTGTTAGTCATATGACTGATATTGTGCTCCATCATTAAATGACAAAGTTCAATCTTTCCAATAAGACCAGAAATTTTTAAAAATAATCAGTAAATTTTATGCAGTAATTTAAATGCCCTATACCACCAACTCCTTAAGGGACCAACCTAAATCCGCGCGGTCAATTTTGATGAAATGTAAATATTTCAGTGGTATCTGCCTGAGGATTTAGGTTGGACCCTAAAGTTTACGATAGACGATGTATGTAGATCTTGAAGATGTCTCAGTTTTTATGTACTTGGGGTGAGTAATTTCTTCATCAGGCGGAGGATATTGTAAACCGCATAAAAAGGCAATCTAAGCATTGGGCCCGCTTCAAAATATATGGAAATCTCCAAAATCGAGTTAAAACCTTAGCTCTGCTTTTTCTCTTCGAACGTGTGTTCAGTGTTGTTGTATTGCTGTGAATCCTGGAACACCTCAGCTAACAACCTTCAGGCATTAATATTGGAAATACCAAGGTTCTATGCCTAAATGCCACCAATTCCTTAAGGATCAAATGTAAATACGTGCAGATAATTTTAAAACCGCATTAAAAAGCCAAACCAAGCATTTGGAGCGCTTCAAAAGATACGGAAATATGCACAAATTCAGTTAAAACCTTAGCTCTGCTTTTTCTCTTCGAACGTGTGTTCAGTGTTGTTGTACTGCCCTGAATCCTGGAACACATCAGCTAACAACCTTCAGACATTAATATTGGAAATACCAAGGTTCTATGCATTTAGACATCAATCCCTTAAGGATCGAAACTAAATCTGCACGGACAATTTTGAATGTATGTTATAGTTATCCGAATGCGGATTAAGGAAGCTACCATAAGAATTCATGTAATCAAAATTGTCCGCAGCGGCAATCCGCGTGGATTTAGGATGGCCCCTAATGTTAACGATAAATGAAGTAGATCTTGAAGATGTCTCACAATTTCCCTACATTTGGCTACCTCATCCTGCGGCTCACGAGAGAATATTTTAAATCACATTAATAAGGCAAACCAAGCAACAACCTTTACGGAAGCTGTTTAAAATATTCTGGCCGAATAAAATCTCAAAACAGAGACCTCTGGGAAAGAGCAAGAGAAACACCAATCCGAGTTGAAATCTTCAAGAGAAAATGGAGTTGAATTGGACATGTTGTGAGAATAGATCATGAAGACGTAGCTATGATGGCAACTGAATGGAGCCCCCGATAACACCTGGAGCCTTCCGGAAGTATCTGCACAAGTTTGAATATAATAGCTTGTCTATTTGCCCAAACAGAATGGATGAGGAAGAAGGACGCAAATCATGCCACACTTTCCTGTCCGAGATTTCAATTAATATATCTATCGAAGATTCCTGACATCCAGCGGAGTCTTCTTTCAATCTCACATAAACCCAAAGTTTATGTTTCCGTCTCCTCAAAGTTTATGTGTCTGTCTACTCAGCGTAAAGTGTTACCTTAAGGGGATTTTAATTGAAAATATCTATTATATTCATCTGAATAGATAGAGGATATGATTAAATTGTTTACATCATTTTCCGATGTCCCAATAAGGCTAGTCAAAGTATAAATGTATATGTAGTAGCAAAGAAATGTTCGACCATGAACCACACCATTCGGAAGATCTTTCGTATCTAATCAGAAAGAATGAGCTATTTGATTAGATCTCCTATATTATTTCACGATGTGTCAGGCAAGATCATGAAATGATTGTTTTCCGAGGTATCAATGTCATTTGGCAATTAAAGCCGGGATGTCGCAGAAGTGCTCGAGTACATATTTTTCTCGTACCTCCTAGTTCTATTCGAGGTATGTACAGAATTCAAAGAAAGTTGTTTTTCACAAGCAGCGACATTTATCCACTTCAATGGATTATGCAGACTATGCAATATACGAAGAACGAAGCCTCCGCTGATGTTGACAATGAGCTGACCTCAATCCAGCGGCGGTATAACCTAATAATCTTATACTTAATCTTAATATCGACTTATAAAGCTTATAAACAAATTGAATTTATCATTGGATGGCTTTCAACCATTGTACCCTTCGCGAATTATTCGGGATTATTATTATCTGAAACAGCTATGATGTACCTAGATCAGAAGTATGAATTAGAGATGGGCGTGACTCACGTGAATTGCGTCAATCACGCGGGATCGTGAGCAAAATTTATTTCACTCAAGTGAGCGTGCGTGAACGTGAGTAACGAAAAAATCTTCGTGAACGTGAGCCAATAATCACTCACGCGCCCATCTCTAGTATGAATGCAGGCTTGGTGATGCGCATCTTTGGTTTTGCCTCGCAGATCGTTGATCAAGACCGTGTACAGAATTTCAGGATATCAGCTATCTAAACCAGTAAGTGAATTCTACCTCAAAGAGCTAACCTCAATCCTGCAGCGATATCACCTCAATAATCCTAAGAAATTTTATGAAAAACAATTTGTAACCTTATCAAAGCAATGTCTTAATCGGAGGGTAGCTCTAAACATTTTGAATGACTGCAACATTTTATCGCGCGAAGATTATTGAATGAAAGAGGTCCCCCGTGCCTTTCTAGGATGTTGTTCGGACGAACCAGCTAAGAACCTGGTTCAGAAGTACGAATGCAGATTTGGTGATGAACATCTTTCCTCTGATCTGGTGTCGAAGATCTTTGACCTAGTTCAGATTCTCAAGCTGTCAGCACTCTAAACCAATACGTTTGTTTCATTATAGACAAAGTCTGAAAACTTAAGCTCGGCAACTTCCGCAATGAGCCGACGAAAATTTTGTAGTGTGACCAGAAAATATATTTGATGTTTGCTAAGTTACTGCTTTATCGTTTCACTTTGATGGGTTTCTTTCCCATAGAAAAATAACTAATAAAATTAGCAAAAGTATGACGTGGGTAAATCAAAACTGTGCCCAGTGTCGGCTGCCAAATCGCTGGTCATCATGCACAGTGAGTGATCTCTTATCATAAGTTTCATATGGTTGAAATTTGAAACCTATCTCAGCTCCAAAAAAAGTGCAGTAGCTTTAAATCTACTAAACTTATGTTTTTATTTTCTTATGACGGATCAACTTCAAGAAATCCCATACCGCTGCATTTATCACAATTTATATAGTGCTTTGTTCTCTCGAAGAAGCAACCAGAAAAAATATTGCATTGGTTGATTTTGAAGAGTCAGAGACTGATTAAATCAAATGCCATTAATCATCGCTCACGAAAGTGCCATAAAAATCTGTCAACATTGCAACATATTGCCAGCAAGTATGTGCGACAGGCTGATCGACCGGCCTTTCGACTAACAGCCGCCATCATTCATATAATATAGCGACGAAATCCAAGACTGCAGCAGAAGACTGGTTAAAACGACTACAAAGAGTGCACAGAGCACTTCATTCACACCTTAGCTGCAGGCCAGGAGTAACAGGCAGTGAAGCAAATGTTAGCGCTGATGATGAAACGACGTGAGTTGCGCAGAGTAAACAAACAGAATATTTATGGGAACGATAAAAGAGATAAAGTCAATGGAGTTATTGGTGTAATTTTTCTGCAGTCGGCAGAAAATAATAATAATAACGTTACATTTGCTTTGCAGTTTTTAAAATATTTAATTATTAGAGTGCAGACTTATTCAATTATTGTATTATTCAATTATTTCATTTTTTATTTCTTTGCTTATTATTCATTTCATTCATTTCTTCATTTCATTCATTTATTCATTTATTCATTTATTCATTTATTCATTTATTCATTTATTCATTTATTCATTTATTCATTTATTCATTTATTCATTTATTCATTTATTCATTTATTCATTTATTCATTTATTCATTTATTCATTTATTCATTTATTCATTTATTCATTTATTCATTTATTCATTTATTCATTTATTCATTTATTCATTTATTCATTTATTCATTTATTCATTTATTCATTTATTCATTTATTCATTTATTCATTTATTCATTTATTCATCTATTCATTTATTCATTTATTCATTTATTCATTTATTCATTTATTCATTTATTCATTTATTCATTTATTCATTTATTCATTTATTCATTTATTCATTTATTCATTTATTCATTTATTCATTTATTCATTTATTCATTTATTCATTTATTCATTTATTCATTTATTCATTTATTCATTTATTCATTTATTCATTTATTCATTTATTCATTTATTCATTTATTCATTTATTCATTTATTCATTTATTCATTTATTCATTTATTCATTTATTCATTTATTCATTTATTCATTTATTCATTTATTCATTTATTCATTTATTCATTTATTCATTTATTCATTTATTCATTTATTCATTTATTCATTTATTCATTTATTCATTTATTCATTTATTCATTTATTCATTTATTCATTTATTCATTTATTCATTTATTCATTTATTCATTTATTCATTTATTCATTTATTCATTTATTCATTTATTCATTTATTCATTTATTCATTTATTCATTTATTCATTTATTCATTTATTCATTTATTCATTTATTCATTTATTCATTTATTCATTTATTCATTTATTCATTTATTCATTTATTCATTTATTCATTTATTCATTTATTCATTTATTCATTTATTCATTTATTCATTTATTCATTTATTCATTTATTCATTTATTCATTTATTCATTTATTCATTTATTCATTTATTCATTTATTCATTTATTCATTTATTCATTTATTCATTTATTCATTTATTCATTTATTCATTTATTCATTTATTCATTTATTCATTTATTCATTTATTCATTTATTCATTTATTCATTTATTCATTTATTCATTTATTCATTTATTCATTTATTCATTTATTCATTTATTCATTTATTCATTTATTCATTTATTCATTTATTCATTTATTCATTTATTCATTTATTCATTTATTCATTTATTCATTTATTCATTTATTCATTTATTCATTTATTCATTTATTCATTTATTCATTTATTCATTTATTCATTTATTCATTTATTCATTTATTCATTTATTCATTTATTCATTTATTCATTTATTCATTTATTCATTTATTCATTTATTCATTTATTCATTTATTCATTTATTCATTTATTCATTTATTCATTTATTCATTTATTCATTTATTCATTTATTCATTTATTCATTTATTCATTTATTCATTTATTCATTTATTCATTTATTCATTTATTCATTTATTCATTTATTCATTTATTCATTTATTCATTTATTCATTTATTCATTTATTCATTTATTCATTTATTCATTTATTCATTTATTCATTTATTCATTTATTCATTTATTCATTTATTCATTTATTCATTTATTCATTTATTCATTTATTCATTTATTCATTTATTCATTTATTCATTTATTCATTTATTCATTTATTCATTTATTCATTTATTCATTTATTCATTTATTCATTTATTCATTTATTCATTTATTCATTTATTCATTTATTCATTTATTCATTTATTCATTTATTCATTTATTCATTTATTCATTTATTCATTTATTCATTTATTCATTTATTCATTTATTCATTTATTCATTTATTCATTTATTCATTTATTCATTTATTCATTTATTCATTTATTCATTTATTCATTTATTCATTTATTCATTTATTCATTTATTCATTTATTCATTTATTCATTTATTCATTTATTCATTTATTCATTTATTCATTTATTCATTTATTCATTTATTCATTTATTCATTTATTCATTTATTCATTTATTCATTTATTCATTTATTCATTTATTCATTTATTCATTTATTCATTTATTCATTTATTCATTTATTCATTTATTCATTTATTCATTTATTCATTTATTCATTTATTCATTTATTCATTTATTCATTTATTCATTTATTCATTTATTCATTTATTCATTTATTCATTTATTCATTTATTCATTTATTCATTTATTCATTTATTCATTTATTCATTTATTCATTTATTCATTTATTCATTTATTCATTTATTCATTTATTCATTTATTCATTTATTCATTTATTCATTTATTCATTTATTCATTTATTCATTTATTCATTTATTCATTTATTCATTTATTCATTTATTCATTTATTCATTTATTCATTTATTCATTTATTCATTTATTCATTTATTCATTTATTCATTTATTCATTTATTCATTTATTCATTTATTCATTTATTCATTTATTCATTTATTCATTTATTCATTTATTCATTTATTCATTTATTCATTTATTCATTTATTCATTTATTCATTTATTCATTTATTCATTTATTCATTTATTCATTTATTCATTTATTCATTTATTCATTTATTCATTTATTCATTTATTCATTTATTCATTTATTCATTTATTCATTTATTCATTTATTCATTTATTCATTTATTCATTTATTCATTTATTCATTTATTCATTTATTCATTTATTCATTTATTCATTTATTCATTTATTCATTTATTCATTTATTCATTTATTCATTTATTCATTTATTCATTTATTCATTTATTCATTTATTCATTTATTCATTTATTCATTTATTCATTTATTCATTTATTCATTTATTCATTTATTCATTTATTCATTTATTCATTTATTCATTTATTCATTTATTCATTTATTCATTTATTCATTTATTCATTTATTCATTTATTCATTTATTCATTTATTCATTTATTCATTTATTCATTTATTCATTTATTCATTTATTCATTTATTCATTTATTCATTTATTCATTTATTCATTTATTCATTTATTCATTTATTCATTTATTCATTTATTCATTTATTCATTTATTCATTTATTCATTTATTCATTTATTCATTTATTCATTTATTCATTTATTCATTTATTCATTTATTCATTTATTCATTTATTCATTTATTCATTTATTCATTTATTCATTTATTCATTTATTCATTTATTCATTTATTCATTTATTCATTTATTCATTTATTCATTTATTCATTTATTCATTTATTCATTTATTCATTTATTCATTTATTCATTTATTCATTTATTCATTTATTCATTTATTCATTTATTCATTTATTCATTTATTCATTTATTCATTTATTCATTTATTCATTTATTCATTTATTCATTTATTCATTTATTCATTTATTCATTTATTCATTTATTCATTTATTCATTTATTCATTTATTCATTTATTCATTTATTCATTTATTCATTTATTCATTTATTCATTTATTCATTTATTCATTTATTCATTTATTCATTTATTCATTTATTCATTTATTCATTTATTCATTTATTCATTTATTCATTTATTCATTTATTCATTTATTCATTTATTCATTTATTCATTTATTCATTTATTCATTTATTCATTTATTCATTTATTCATTTATTCATTTATTCATTTATTCATTTATTCATTTATTCATTTATTCATTTATTCATTTATTCATTTATTCATTTATTCATTTATTCATTTATTCATTTATTCATTTATTCATTTATTCATTTATTCATTTATTCATTTATTCATTTATTCATTTATTCATTTATTCATTTATTCATTTATTCATTTATTCATTTATTCATTTATTCATTTATTCATTTATTCATTTATTCATTTATTCATTTATTCATTTATTCATTTATTCATTTATTCATTTATTCATTTATTCATTTATTCATTTATTCATTTATTCATTTATTCATTTATTCATTTATTCATTTATTCATTTATTCATTTATTCATTTATTCATTTATTCATTTATTCATTTATTCATTTATTCATTTATTCATTTATTCATTTATTCATTTATTCATTTATTCATTTATTCATTTATTCATTTATTCATTTATTCATTTATTCATTTATTCATTTATTCATTTATTCATTTATTCATTTATTCATTTATTCATTTATTCATTTATTCATTTATTCATTTATTCATTTATTCATTTATTCATTTATTCATTTATTCATTTATTCATTTATTCATTTATTCATTTATTCATTTATTCATTTATTCATTTATTCATTTATTCATTTATTCATTTATTCATTTATTCATTTATTCATTTATTCATTTATTCATTTATTCATTTATTCATTTATTCATTTATTCATTTATTCATTTATTCATTTATTCATTTATTCATTTATTCATTTATTCATTTATTCATTTATTCATTTATTCATTTATTCATTTATTCATTTATTCATTTATTCATTTATTCATTTATTCATTTATTCATTTATTCATTTATTCATTTATTCATTTATTCATTTATTCATTTATTCATTTATTCATTTATTCATTTATTCATTTATTCATTTATTCATTTATTCATTTATTCATTTATTCATTTATTCATTTATTCATTTATTCATTTATTCATTTATTCATTTATTCATTTATTCATTTATTCATTTATTCATTTATTCATTTATTCATTTATTCATTTATTCATTTATTCATTTATTCATTTATTCATTTATTCATTTATTCATTTATTCATTTATTCATTTATTCATTTATTCATTTATTCATTTATTCATTTATTCATTTATTCATTTATTCATTTATTCATTTATTCATTTATTCATTTATTCATTTATTCATTTATTCATTTATTCATTTATTCATTTATTCATTTATTCATTTATTCATTTATTCATTTATTCATTTATTCATTTATTCATTTATTCATTTATTCATTTATTCATTTATTCATTTATTCATTTATTCATTTATTCATTTATTCATTTATTCATTTATTCATTTATTCATTTATTCATTTATTCATTTATTCATTTATTCATTTATTCATTTATTCATTTATTCATTTATTCATTTATTCATTTATTCATTTATTCATTTATTCATTTATTCATTTATTCATTTATTCATTTATTCATTTATTCATTTATTCATTTATTCATTTATTCATTTATTCATTTATTCATTTATTCATTTATTCATTTATTCATTTATTCATTTATTCATTTATTCATTTATTCATTTATTCATTTATTCATTTATTCATTTATTCATTTATTCATTTATTCATTTATTCATTTATTCATTTATTCATTTATTCATTTATTCATTTATTCATTTATTCATTTATTCATTTATTCATTTATTCATTTATTCATTTATTCATTTATTCATTTATTCATTTATTCATTTATTCATTTATTCATTTATTCATTTATTCATTTATTCATTTATTCATTTATTCATTTATTCATTTATTCATTTATTCATTTATTCATTTATTCATTTATTCATTTATTCATTTATTCATTTATTCATTTATTCATTTATTCATTTATTCATTTATTCATTTATTCATTTATTCATTTATTCATTTATTCATTTATTCATTTATTCATTTATTCATTTATTCATTTATTCATTTATTCATTTATTCATTTATTCATTTATTCATTTATTCATTTATTCATTTATTCATTTATTCATTTATTCATTTATTCATTTATTCATTTATTCATTTATTCATTTATTCATTTATTCATTTATTCATTTATTCATTTATTCATTTATTCATTTATTCATTTATTCATTTATTCATTTATTCATTTATTCATTTATTCATTTATTCATTTATTCATTTATTCATTTATTCATTTATTCATTTATTCATTTATTCATTTATTCATTTATTCATTTATTCATTTATTCATTTATTCATTTATTCATTTATTCATTTATTCATTTATTCATTTATTCATTTATTCATTTATTCATTTATTCATTTATTCATTTATTCATTTATTCATTTATTCATTTATTCATTTATTCATTTATTCATTTATTCATTTATTCATTTATTCATTTATTCATTTATTCATTTATTCATTTATTCATTTATTCATTTATTCATTTATTCATTTATTCATTTATTCATTTATTCATTTATTCATTTATTCATTTATTCATTTATTCATTTATTCATTTATTCATTTATTCATTTATTCATTTATTCATTTATTCATTTATTCATTTATTCATTTATTCATTTATTCATTTATTCATTTATTCATTTATTCATTTATTCATTTATTCATTTATTCATTTATTCATTTATTCATTTATTCATTTATTCATTTATTCATTTATTCATTTATTCATTTATTCATTTATTCATTTATTCATTTATTCATTTATTCATTTATTCATTTATTCATTTATTCATTTATTCATTTATTCATTTATTCATTTATTCATTTATTCATTTATTCATTTATTCATTTATTCATTTATTCATTTATTCATTTATTCATTTATTCATTTATTCATTTATTCATTTATTCATTTATTCATTTATTCATTTATTCATTTATTCATTTATTCATTTATTCATTTATTCATTTATTCATTTATTCATTTATTCATTTATTCATTTATTCATTTATTCATTTATTCATTTATTCATTTATTCATTTATTCATTTATTCATTTATTCATTTATTCATTTATTCATTTATTCATTTATTCATTTATTCATTTATTCATTTATTCATTTATTCATTTATTCATTTATTCATTTATTCATTTATTCATTTATTCATTTATTCATTTATTCATTTATTCATTTATTCATTTATTCATTTATTCATTTATTCATTTATTCATTTATTCATTTATTCATTTATTCATTTATTCATTTATTCATTTATTCATTTATTCATTTATTCATTTATTCATTTATTCATTTATTCATTTATTCATTTATTCATTTATTCATTTATTCATTTATTCATTTATTCATTTATTCATTTATTCATTTATTCATTTATTCATTTATTCATTTATTCATTTATTCATTTATTCATTTATTCATTTATTCATTTATTCATTTATTCATTTATTCATTTATTCATTTATTCATTTATTCATTTATTCATCTAGAACATGTAATCTGTTTCCATATGTCATCATGATCATTTTTTCCGTCCCACTGTCTCTTCTATTTAGTAACGAAAATCCAAAAACCTAATTATGAGAGCGTACATTCATTCTATTTGTTTTTAATTACTTCTAAGGCTTCTGGTTTTCGATCATCACAGAAAATCAACATCGCCAGCAATATTCAAACAGAGCACTCAAATTATTTTGAAATTGAGAACAAATTAGAACTGATATTCGTCAATAAAAAAAGACAGCGTACATACTATAAATAAATCGACAAATATGAGTCCACACTCATACACACGCACACACACCTACATCCACACGAGTATACAGGGCTGGTATCAACTATCAAAGAAAACTAATGACAGATGATCTCAATTACATATTCGTATACGAATCTAAAACCCCAAACCATCTGAATGGAACGCGGCCAAACTCAAATCAAATCAATAGAAAACCACAGAACAGATCAAGACGGAAAACGCAAAAGGCGAAACCCACAGCAGACCACCGACCACATGGAAAACGAAACCGACTCGAGGGGAAATAAATAAACAGCAAAAAAGCAAACATTCGAAATTCAAATCTCAATTTGAATCTGTATTGTGCTTAAATCGCAATAATTATAAATTTTATTAAGCGACAATAATTAGAGATGCGGAAACACTTGCTCTCGCACCGCACCTCACCACACATGTGTTGCTACACTGGAGGAGGAAAAGTGAATGGTGGTGACCATTTTTAATGGCCCCGTTTGCTGATTTGGAAATCTGCACAATTTGTAGCGAGACTTAAAAATAAAAACAAAATTCTAGGCGTTTTTAGTGATATGCGCAAAAAGGCATAACTGATAAAATGAGAACTGTTTAAATTATTTAAATATCATAATTTTGCAGTGGTTGCTCAGGGAATTATTTGGGGCTTTACTAACACTTTTGTTGTTATTTCAATGTTTGTATCTTATCTTTTTCGAAATCTCACTCCAGAGTGTTCCATACGACAAACAAATTAATTTGAAGAGGAAAAAACAACAAATAATTTGTTAATTTTTTAATAAAGTTTGAAAAACAGACACCACTTAAATAATGCGTTAGGCAATTAGAGCTGGCTTCGTTGCTGACAAGACAAACGACTTGTAGATGTAACAAAGAGATCGGTCTGACAAAGTTATCGAAACTTTTGCAGTTCTCCATTTATTCAAATATTCTGTGGTTATATTACATATGGATATTTTTTATTTTAAAAAGACACTTAGCTCATAGTTAATTTGCCAGCTGACCTCGTTTTCTATTCTGTAATGTTTGGATAATTTTTGTAATATTTGTAATTTATTGTCAAGACAGTATTCTGAAAAGACTAGGAAATTTTGTTATTTTGTCTCACTATTAATCATTTCTTAAGTTTTTTTTATAAAAATAATATTTTATTTCTAAACACAATTTACAGATGTGCTCTGGACTTCAATATCGTTTTTTTTCCCTTGGGCATCCCTTTTCTGGGCATATGAAGTCGTTTGTTTAGGGGTTTAGTAAACAGCGCCCAGTGGTCATATTGACTTTGCTATCTTAGAGTTTCCTATATTGAGTCATAAATTGATTAGATCTGATAAGGCTACAATTGTGTAGACTTTGGTTTTCCATCATCTGTCGTTGGACAGAACAACACTTGTAAATTGTACAAATTTATTTCAAAAATCAAATGTGGTTCAGTTCCCAATAATGAGACTAATTAAAGCTCAATTGCCATGTTATTAAGTAAAATAGCCTCATTTGGACTGACGAGAACCCATGAGAGATTCTTCTTCTAACTTTAATACCCTTATAAAATCTGTCACAAAAATCACTGTTTGCTATGCTTTATGGGCCAGGGGATGCGCTTAACCTCACTTCTTTAAAAAAACTAAAATGAAGAGCACAGACGACCGATATAGATCCATGACTCCGACTATCTGGTGTCAGCATTGAATTGAATTTTGACTGAAGACATATTTTTCCAATAGGATCAAATCAATTTTTCTTATCAATTCTGTATCTTTTGAACAGAAAAAGATATTATGATGAAATCTCCCATGCTTAGATCAGAGGAATTCAGCAGATGATAGCAAAATGTTGTATTCCTAGTGAATATTGAAATGATTTCCAAAATTACAGTTTTCTCATTTTTTTCTCAAAATCCAAACGTTTTCATTTCAGTAATGAAGGACAAAAAGCAATTGGTTATAAAATATCTGTTACATATTATTAAAGCTCTTTGTCTGTCCTTTCAATATTGGTATAATCTATACATATCAATATATAATGATTAAAATAAGATCTTAAGATTTAAGGAAAAATTGTCAAAAAATATTTCATTGAATTATTGAAAAATATGAATTTTAGACAATAAATTAATTTTAACGTTAAGATTTTCTTATTATACCCTCCACCTAAGAAAATATTCGTCGGAGACGCCATAAAGTATGTATATTTTGGGTCATGGTAAAATTCTAAGACGATCTAGCCGTGTCCGTCTGTCTGTTGAAAGCACGCTAGCAACCGAACGAAATGAGCTGGGGGTTTCAAATTTTCCCTAAATGTGTCTTATGCTTGCAGATCGTTTGGTATTGAAAGTGGGTGAAATGGGACAAAGAGGGTTAAAAGTGGTATCAATGATACCACAACAGCTAAAAACATGAAATTTGGAATATACATCCCTCTAATTGCGTAGATACGTAAAATAGAGGGATTTTTTCAAAATTCGTACTTTTGGGACTAAAAAGGAATAAAAATGGTTCCAATGATACGACAACAGCTAGAATCATGAAATTCGAATTGCATAGAATCGTAAAATAGAAGGATTTTTCTAAATTCTTACTTTTAAGGGATACAATTGAAAAAGAGGGATAAAAAATGGTATCAACCAAACCGTTGAAGTTGAAATCATGAAATTCGTTGTATACTTTCATCTGACTGATAGACGGAAAACATAATGGATTTTTTCTAAATTTGTACTTTTAGACGGAGAATGGGGAAAAATTAGACTAAACAAGTAAGAAGGCGTTAAGTTCGGCCGGGCCGAATCTTATATACCCTCCACCACGGAGGGCATTCCACAGTATTACCGGCAGATTAAAGGATGTCGACTTTACCTAGAAGCACAGTACCATATTACGAAAATTGTGATATTTTTATGCACATTACTATATTTGTTTACTATTTCAAACTATAATGTATACTTATGCGCACTGTGTAAAATCTACTACTATAAATAAATACAATGTTGTAATTGTGAAAGTGAACATGCCTAAATATTAGGCGATTGTCAGTCGCCATTAGAAAGAAGCATTTTCAGATACAGACAAAGTGATAAATGTACAAATTTCGAAAAAACCCTTTTTCGAGTCTTCATAGTTAGAATGTATACACCGAATTTCATGATTTCAACTTCAGCGGTTTGGTAGGTCCCATTTTTATCCCTCTTTTTAATTATATCCCTTAAAAGTACGAATTTCGAAAAATCCCTCTATTTTACGTGTCTATGCAATTAGAGGGATGTACACACCGAATTTCATGATTCTAGCTGTTGTCGTATCATTGGTACCATATTTTATCCCTTTTTGTCCCATTTCGCCAGCTAAAACTTTTATTTTCTTTGTGGTGCTTCCAAGCTACAAGAGAAATGTCCGCAACAAATTTCAAATACATATATGAAAATCAGAAACTTAATTAATAAGCCAAGGCTACCAATATTTGTATACTATGTATATATAATGGAAATAATACTAGTAAATAATAATAGTAAATATAAGGCAACAATTATAAATACCCTAAATATTGGGGGATAGAGAGTGTATTTTCAGCTACAGTCGTTTGGTTGGTTGTATTTCCATCCTATTTTATTTTCAAAAGTATAAATTTTGAAAATAACTTATCTCTCACGAACGCAGTATAAGACAACTGCATGATTCTACCATTTTTTATCGTAAAAGCAACAAAATAAAGTACGAATTTGGAAAAAAAATATTTTACGTGGCTATACAGTCAGAGGAATGTATACACCGAATTCCATGATTCTATCAGCGGCCATTTTGTTGGTACCATTTTTATCCCCTTTTTCCAAGTTTGCCTCCTCAAGAGTACGACTATCAAAAATCTCTTTATTTTACGTATCAACACAATTAGAGGGATGTACACACTGATTTTCATCATTCTAGCTGTATTCGTTTAGTTGGTACTATTTTTATCCCCTGTAGCCATTGTATCCCTTGAAAGTACGAATTTGGAAAAAGCGTTTTATTTTTGACATAAAATTGGTTATATTGGTTTATTAAAATGTTTTATAAGTAAAACCATTTGTGTGAAGACGGCATTCAATTACAACCATCCGTTCAAAATACGATTTTGCATAAAAATCCGCTGTCTAGTGATGAGGCACATTTCCACCTCAGTCGATTCGTCAATAAGCAGAATTGCCTCATTTGGGCGAATGATAATCCAAGAGTGATTGTCGAAAAACCAATGCACCCACAAAGAGTGACTGTTTGGTGCGGTTAGGGCTGGCGCCATCATCGTGCCATATTTTTTCCATAATGAGGCCGTTCAGGCAGTTACTGTGAATGGTCTTCGCTATCAGATGATAACGAACCTGTTATGCCCCGAATTGGAAGATATGGATGTGGACGATATGTGGTTTCAACAGGACGGTGCCACTTGCCACACAGCTAACGAAACAATGGCTCTTTTGGGCGACAAATTCAATGGCCGTGTTATCTCACGTGGTGGCGATGTCAATTGGCCGCCAAGATCATGTGATTTGATACCGTGAGACTTCTTTCTTTGGGGTTATTTGGAAGAAAAGATGTACGTCGATAAGCCAGCAACAATTCAAGAGCTAAAGGATGAGATAATTCGGCACATTAACGGCATAGAACCTCAATTATGCCTCAGCGTCATCGAAAATTTGGACCATCGGATGGAGGTGTGCCGCCGAGGTCGCGACGGCCATTTGGCCTATAGTTTGTTCCATACATAATTGAACCATACCAATATTATCATAATAAAAAGAAATGACAATAATTTTCTAAATTCAAACGAAAAAACAAAAAAAAATTTGTGCTTATTCAAAATCAACATCGGCCCTTAAAGTTTAACCACCCTTTATTTTAAATTTCAAAACTAATTACAGAATTTTTTCTGACGCATCATGTTGCAAAGACATTTTCTTCTGTGCAATCAATTATTATACCTTGAGCAGGAGTTGCGTAGGATTGCACATGCATGGCCTACTTGGATAGTTCAGCCGCAGCTTGTTTCAATTTATTTCAATTGATGTACGCACGAGCCGTACATAACTCTTCAATCATCCTCTTTTCCGGCAACCAATGTATCAGCACATTTCTTAAGCCTCACCTGTAAACGAAGCTTTATGTGTTTAATTAAAAGCGTCCACGAGCTTCCGTACTAGTTTGCACCAGGTATACCAGTGAACCTGCCTGCGCATATGTATTTAGGTATATGTGCCAAAAGGTAAACAGTGTTTACCTATTTGTTATACAAATATACAAACATACGTAGTAGGCAAATAAAAATAATCACAATTATAATTGCGATTTTGTCGTATTTCTATTTACTATGTTTGCCATTGGCAATTGCTGATAACTTCAAAGAGAGAACGAGAAAGGGAGAGAGAGAAAGAGCGCAAACGAAGCCAAACGCTCGACGTCGGCGTACTTACTTAGGTCGGCGATAAGCTTCAGTCGATCGGCGGCAGCGACAGCGGCAAAAAATATTGAATGTGGGTTGTGTTGACATTGTATTGTTACGACGTCTTTGTTTTAGGCGACCGCGGCCACGGTGGCGTCGTCGGCTTCGACGGCTCACGACGTCGATAAAGATTGCCAAATGTTTTTGAGAAAATAATGAAATTGTACTAACAATTTAATGACAAATCAGGAGAGCTAAATTATCACATTTTTTTGTGACATTTGCCGCTTATCGATATAACAGGAGTGGTCATGCGTCAATGACAGATAAGCAGGTGAACTTGTGTGGGACGCGGTCGACATTGAAAGGGTTAAGTGCTCAATGTAGCGGAAACATGTTGTCTGAGACGCACATGTTGATGTGATTACAATTGACATCTTGAGAGAAAGGTGCGCTACGTTTGAGGGGAAATGTCAAATTGGTGACGTTGTCACATTTGAGCTGCTGCATTTGTCACAACTGATGGCACATTGATGTCTGACTTGCTATACCCCACTTGATCCCCCGTTGCGATGGTCAGCCGTTTATTTACAGTTTAGTTTTTACACAAAAATGTAAATGCTGTGGAATATTTTATTTTACAACCATTCGATGATGATTTGAGATATTAGAGAAGACGTGTCATTAGTGATGGTGAATGGACAGATTTTTTTAAACAAAACTACACTGAGAGAAAAAGTATTATGGCAGGAAATAGCCATCAGGGGTTCAATCTAAATCCGCATAGTTACCGAGCAAAAAAATTATCTAGATATTGGAAGTAGTGTACCCATTGTAGATCTACTGAGGGAGCAATAGAGTCCTGCGGAGACCGAAAATTCGAATACAGCTGAATCTCTGCATGCTTCGGTTGCAATAAAAGAAGCAATTTGAAAAAAGTCACACTCTTATTAAACTGCTGAAAGCGCAGCAAAGGTTTTGCTGAGGACCTGAAGGGGCTAGCTAAATATATGGGATTCTCTACTAAATTGATCGAAGAAAAAAGTCTTATTTTCAGATAATTTTTTGCTGTATACTGTGTTGAAGGGGGTGTCTCCAAAGGGGGGAGTTTGGGGTGAGCGGTAGAAGCTACTGTTTTCTAAACTCCATAACTTCTGATATAGTTCCTAAGGATTCTTATGGATTTATAAAAATTCAACAAAGATTTATTTTTCACAATTAATACTTGGTGCTATTTTTGACTGATATTCGGAAAGTGAGTTGTGCTTCTCATTTCTTTGGGAGAATCATTTACCTTAAGAGTCTAGGTATTTGTTTGAAGAGTTGCTGCGAAGCCAGCTTACACATTCACACATGATAAATAAATTGTAAATAATAAATGTCACCAGGCCATTTGTAAATAAATTTGCATTATATATAATGCCAAATGGTCTAGAGCCAGGGCAACATTCCCACTTTAAATAAAATAATATATTTATTTTTTCTGAACTAATGACCCTTCGATTTTAATTATATTATCTATAAAAGTAGCCCAAGGTGTTGACTTTCAATTGCAAAAATCAAGTTTATAAATCTCAACTGTATTTTCCAAATAACTATAAAAATTATAAATTTTCCAAATTTTCAACATGTATAATATTTTTAATGTATTTTAGCTTTTTACACTCGAAAACGATATTATTATTTTTTATAATTCTTTAAATTTATATTATTATTTTTTTTTAATTTTTTACTAAAATTCCAATTATCGCCGAAGGTAACTTCAATATTTGTACTCATTTTTGAAATATAAGCCCGATAACACCCTCTTATATATTCAATTGAAGGTAATTGTGATGGTTACAAATGTCGCGTAGAACAACTGGTTTAGGAACAGTTTCCCAAAAATTTATATAATATTTCAAAAAGATATTTTTCTGGCACAAAAAAATCCGAAAAATATTTTGTTTTATTTTTGTTGTAATTATGATGGCTACAAATGTCGCATAGAAACAATGGTTTAAGAACAGTCTCCAAAAATTGAGATAATATTTGTTTCTTTTCTTTTCTCAGGCACAAAAAATGGAAAACATATTTTGATTTATACTTTAGCTAAGATTCTAACAAAAAAAAAAAAAACAAAAAACTTTTCTTGCAACTTTTCTATTATTTTTAATTTAAAATTTTCTGATATATTTGTTATGTATACATTTTTGACTAAAATTCCCATTTTTTGGCACAGGCATCTTTAATATTTTTTTGAAAATGATATTTTAGTATTTTAAACTAAAGAAGAAAAATGCAACAAACTATTTTATTCCCAATTTTTTTAGTTCTTTACCTTTGTCAGCAAAACTAGTTTTTAAATAAATTAAGGGCTATTATTTTTTGTCGATATAGTTTTATTAATTTTTTATTAAAATTCCAATTTTCGCCGAAGGTACTTGGAATTATAAGTCCCCCGCTTATAAAGGGTGATTTTTTAAAAGCTATAGGAATCGATAATACGGTCCATATAATTTAATGTTTGAAGATTATTTCATTTCCACGTTTTTGAGTAACAGAGGCCCAATTGCTGCGAACGGAGACGAATCGATAATTGATTGTCATCTTTAACACTGGCCGATACAGCTGCGATATTTTCTTCAGTTCGCACTCTACGTAATCGTGGTGCGAAATTTAGTCACAATAGCCCGAATAGCCGCTTCAGTGGGTCGATTAAACTGACCATACAAGTGGAAGCGCGAGATGAACTTTCTTAACAGAGCACGCATTTTGATAATAAAATTCAATAATTTGCAAGCGTTGTTCGTTTGTAAGACGATTCATGGTTAAATTATAGACCAAAGTGAAGATGTTTGACAGTGAAACAAAACACGAAAGGTGCGTCAGCTGTTTAAGCCAGTGTTGCCAAAAAGATTATAGCTAAAAAATCACCCTTTATACAATATGTAATTAAAGGTAATTATGATGACTATAAATGGTGTGAATTTTACTTTCATATAGAAACAGTGGTTTAGCAACAGTCTTCAAAAATTGAGATAAGATTAGTTTTTTGTTGTGAAAAATATTTTTTCTGAAAAAAAAGGAAGAATTAATTTATTTTATAATAATTTTAATCCATTTTTTTTTAAAGCAAGTTCTATGTGCAATATTTTCTGATTTATTAAGGCTTTCTAAATTCGAAATGGATATTAATTTTTTTATGAATAATTTTCGCCGAATTTAATATTTGTACTCTCATTTTGGAAATATAATTTCGATAACGCCTGCTTATGTATTCGAGTAAAGGTAATTAAGATGACTAAAGTTTTTGTGAATTTCTTTCACATAAAATTGAGATAAGATTTGCTTGAACAAAAATCTTGCATGAAAAAAATTAAAAATAGAAAAAACAGTAAAAATAATTTGTGTTATATTTTAATACCTAAAGTTCTAATAAAGACAAATAAAAATTAAACAAAAAAAAGTGTTTAAAAAATCAAGGGTTTTGTTGTATAGGGTCCGCCATCTAACGTTTTTTTTTCAACTATACAACCGTTGGACTATTATTTGTGGGGTGGCCTCAGCAGCCATTTGAATGAAATTATTTTCCATTATTAACCGGAAGCATTGTACTTTCAAATAAAACAAGAAATTTGAGAAAATATTCTGTAGTTTTTTTATAGCATTTTCAAAAAAAAATATTTTGCGGACCCTATATTTTAGCATTCTATACTCTAAAGTTATATTAAGAAAATATAGATATATATTTTAATTTTTACTCAAATTACAACTTTCGCCAAAGGTACCTGTAACTCCTTCCTATAAATATATTTATTTAATGGAAAAAAATAATATTTATTTCCCTTTTTTGAAAAAGATCTTCTGGCACAAAAATAATAAAATATCGGAAAAAATATTTTTTTATTTGTTAAAAAAAAACAAAACTATTTTTTTAATTTTTTCTATTTCGTACGTTTTTTTGTGCCTTTCGCATAGAAACAATAGTTTAGGAACAGATTTGTTTTTCTTGGAAAAGATCTCTTATCGGACACAATAAAATTAAAAATAGCAAAAATCGGAAAAATATTTAGCTTTATATTTTAATAGGTGAAATTTTAAGGAAAAATATATCTTTTAATTTAAAACATGTTTGTTTTAAGAAAAATATATAGGGCTATGATAATAATTTCTGATTTATTTTGGCTTTTAAACTATATTAAAAAATATATTAGATACACTTTTTAACATTTTTATTTTTGTACTAAAATTCCAATTTTCGAAATTGAGAAAAAGTTTGGGGGTATTAGGAGCAGATTTCGGAAAGTGTCTGTCTTATAATCGTGATTTGATAGACGTAACCGATGAATATTTTGCTATAATTTAACTCATATGGGCCTTGATCTGAACATCATCTGAGGAATGCACGCCGAGCTCCCACATATATTGCTTATCTCTTCCCCACAGCAATTCCCTTCCACTTGGCAACCCAGTTGCGCTCATAGTTTAGAGAAGCCACCATATCTCTCTATGGGTTTGACATTTGAAGTGTTAATAAACTACAACAAACAATAGCAATACAACAACCGCAATCGCAACAGATACATCTGAGCAGGCAGGTGCCACAGAGTCAACATGGGTGTGTGGCGCAAAGGGCAACTTCAACATAAACGAAAGCGAGAAAGTTCACAAAGAATGTGCAAAACAAAAATGTTATCGCTTTTCGATAATCGACTGATGAAATTTGATGGCGCTAAAAAAGGAAATGCCACTAAATGAATCATGCTAAAATAATTTCTTTGCCAAATTGCTCATTACCAACATGGCCCCCTTTTTCATTATCATTTAAAGGGGGCCTTTATCAGGGAAGATAAAGTGGAAAATGTGCTTTGAGCGCAAATATCGCTGCATGCTGCATAAATGGCAAAAATGTTAATTATACTTTCAAACAAAATACCAATCAAACATATAAAATGCCTGCTACTCTTCTTCTTCGACATTGCCGGAAAAAAATGTTCCGCTTTTTTTTGGTAGAAAAGTTGATGGAAAAGAAATTGAAAAGGAAAAACTGCATGACTGCCATAGCTCTTGAAACAAATGCTAATTTAAACCTCAAGCTGTCGACAGGGTTCTGAGAAGCTAAAGCGTTGATTCTCTTAACCTCTGTTTCTCTTAAGAATATATTTTAATAGGTTTCAAGTATTTTAAAGCATCAAGTATTTAAAATATGTGCATAAGGGCCGGAATTGACTTTAGAGTAATCAAAATTAATCATATTAAATAAATCGTATTTGAAGAAAATCTACGTAGATGTTAGGTCTATAAAATGGAGACATCTAAACTCAAATCAAGCAGTGAATATTGGGCCCAAATATAAAAGATTATTTCAAATTACTAACTGGAGGACATATGTGGAATTCTCTGCTGAACGGATCAAACCACAAACATGTTCCCGTTTGACGTGTGGAGAAGCGTTTGAAAGGTATTTCGTTGTGGATTTATAAAAAATAATTCAAAAAAAATATTTTCTTTTGACAATAAAAAATGGGATTGAAAGTGGGCGAAATCGGCCCAGAGGAAAAAAATGCCCTAACAAGGACTGAAATTACTCCTAATATTTAGACTATTTAAGCAAATTATTTTTGAAAATACATTCCTCTTGTAGCGTGAAAGCACCTAAAAAGTAAATAAAAGTTTAAGCGGGCGAAATGGGACAAAAAGGAATAAAAATGGTACCAATGATACGACAACAGCTAGAAACATGAAATTAGGAATATACATCCCTCTAATTGCGTAGATATGCAAAGTAGAACGATTTTTCAAAATTCGTACTTTAAGGGATACAATTGGAAAAGAGGGATAAAAATGGTACCAACCAAACCGCTGAAGTTGAATTCATGAAATTTAGTGTCTACATTCATCTGAGTTTCACACTCAACATAAAGGAATTTTTCGAAATTTGTACTGGGGCGAATGGGGATACAAATGGTACCACCCAAGCGGCTGCAGCTATAATAAGGAAATTCGGTGTGTACTCTTCTCTGACTACGTAGACGCGAAAAATAAAGATATCTTTAGATATTTGTAAAGTCAGGATCTAAATGGGAATAAATTTGGGAACAATAAAACGGCCGTAAAACTTTTCCTATCCAAATTGTACAGACATTTAGGCTGTAGCTGAAATCAACAAATTGCAAATAGAGAAAATCGGGCTTGAGGACACTGTTTCTACCTAATAATATTTAAGACATATTTTTGTATATCGCTGTCTAAAGATTCACTTTTTGAATACACTTGAAGTTTTTATTTAGATATAGTAGAGGACCGCAATTTTCCTAATATGGTAGTGTACTTCTATGTAATGTCGACAATGTCTAATCTGCTGATAATACTGTTGAATGTACTCCGCGGTGGAGGGTTTATAAGATTTGACTCGGCCGAACTTAACGCCTTTTTACTTGTTGTACCCTCACTCTACAGAGTAGGAGGGTATATATCATTTGGTACAGAGAAAAAGTGTAACGAATTGAAGGAGTGGCTTAAGACCAAATCCGTTTCACGGCTTCTTAAAGATGCTTGCGCCATGTATTATATATACATGTATTATATTTGTATTTGATAACTTTTTTATAATCACTTTAAGTGTACTAAATATGGCGGGTTTAGTCACGGCCCTTCCACACAAATCACGCACAACTACGTAAAATTAAAGCTGTAATAACTTCTACAATGATGATTGGAATACTGTGAAATTTGATATTTAGCAATGCTTTTGTAGTGGTTACATTCGCATGGAATATGGGCAAAATTGTCGCACCCCTTCTGGTACCTCCCACACAAAGTGTCAAAAACCCTTCAACAATACTCAATTCCTATGTAAATAATCAATAAAATAAATTTATAGTGGAGGATATTACAAGAAATGTTCTTCTTGCTACTTTTGATATCATAATTTATTGCATCTTTTAATTAAGACACTATTAGTAATATTAATAATGTTGATGTGAGGTTTTTTATAAACCATCTCTAAAATGTAAGACTGTTTTCTTACTATAGATAATATTACTTTGAATAACTATATATCTGTTTATATATAATTCTAGGAAAAGAACTACCAAAAAAGAAAACAAAGATTAAAATATTTAACTAAAACTTTAGTAAAAAATACAACATAGTCTAATTACACATAGAATTGAGAAAATCGAAACAGCGCGTCATCGCCTTGTATTCAACTTTATCTTAATTCTTTGTATACCGATCGTAGTGCGATGGTAAGAATGCACGAATACCGGTTCGATACTTGCGTCGGCCAAAATTTTATTTTTATGTTGGTTTTCAACAAACGACTTACAACTTTTTTAATCAATATGTGAATTTCTTTATTGAGTGAATACGCAAATATTTTCAATTGACGACTTACAACTTTTTTTAGTCAATATGTGAATTTAACTATTGGGTGAATATGAAAAATGTTTCTTTGCACACCATTTTTGAATAATATTTCATTTGCGTTCGTGAAGTTTTTAATTGCATTCATTTTTTTCTGTGTAGTGACTCTCCCAAACCATGCATCAAAGTTGCCATTCACTAGACCATTTCTCTAAAGATTCACCGGAGAAACTGTGATGAATAAATATTCATATAGATTGACTGGTAAAATTATTTTTTCTTAATGAAAACGGTGAACATTTCTTGGGTTACTTTGTTGAATTTTACTATCACGTTATTTTATCTTCCACCCAGTTAAAATTGTCACTGAATATAGTCAGATGGATTGATAAAAATTCCATATGCGTGCTAAAGTATTTTATATTTATCTTTAGTCTAATTTTAATAAATTATGCACCGTTCCATCACTAGATGCTATGAAACATATTTAGTATTTTAGATGTGGGCGTATACAGAGCACCATTTCGGTTAAAGCTAACAAATTGACAAACATTGAGTAGCATTATGGGAGAAAATTACCAAAAGTTGATGGTTGACTGTTACAGTTTTGAAAAAAAAAAAAATACAGAAACTTTCTATAGACTCATCATCTTCACGAGGGCAGTTTAATAAGTAGTCGTTAAGAACATGACAACACATTTTTTATACCCTACACTACTTCGTGGAATAGGGTATTATAATTTAGTTTCGCGCCAAATGTTTGTAATACCAAGAAATAATCGAACTAGATTTAATTTGGAGGAATCGGTTCAGATTTAGATATAGCCGTCATACAAATGTCGCTCCCGATTTCACATTTTCCGCTTCAGAAACCACATCTTGTACCCGATTTTCTTTAAATTTGGTACAACATCTTATAATCCAACTAGAAACACCTATGCAGAAATTGGGTAAGATCAGTTCAGATTTAGATATAGCCCCCATACAAATGTCGCTCCCTATTTCACTTTTTCCGCTTTTGAAACCACATATTGTACCCGATTTTCTTTAAAATTGGCATAACATTATATAATCGAACTAGAAACACCTATGCTGAAAGTGGGGATGATCGGTTCAGATTTAGATATAGCCCCCATACAAATGTCGCACCCGATTTGACTTTTTCCGCTCTAAAATCCACATATTGTACCCGTTTTTCTTTAAAATTGGCACAACATCTTATAATCCAACTAGACACACCTATGCAGACATTATCTTTAAATTTGGTACAACATCTTATAATCCAACTTGACACACCCATGCAGAAATTGGGTTAGATCGGTTCAGATTTAGATATAGCCCTCATACAAATGTTGCTCCCGAATGTTTAACCGATTTTGGCCAAACTTTACATATTATATTTCACCAATAAACATACATGGTGAAAGCGGGTCACATCGCATACAAATGTACAGGATGCAAAAATCCTTCCCGAATTCCCTTTTTACCGAATTGAATTGTAATGTGAATTGTTTGGGTGATGCCCATATGTCCATACTTTGATATAACCCAAATGGGGTCCATTCTGATCTATTACAGTTCTAGAAACTACATCTTACATCGGATCTTCATCAAATTTTGCAGATCATGATATTTTTCAACTAGGAATACCTACAGTGAATGAGAAATATATAGGCCCTTGTTTTGGACCAGGCTCAGAATGTTGTTATAGGCCCTCTTTTGAAATGTCGGTCCTATTACTACTGTATAATTTGTATTTGTCTGTCGGATAATTGGATCAATTACCATATTATTAACAATATTCGTTAAATATGACTAAAGATGAATTTATAGTAGCTGTATAATTTATATGATCTACATAAAATTGCTCGCATGAAATACCTGGTTTAAATATCATTTTATTTCTCAGCGTTGCGATACCATAGATATTTTCTGAGTTTGTCGTTTCAGCTGGTAAACCTGAATGGTGTTCATCAAAATAAAAAATAATTACAAAAAATCAAATAATTTAATTTTTGGACTTCACTGTGATTATCTCCGAATTTCGAATAATAATAAAAATAAAAATTACTAAATCTGTAATATATATGGTTTTAAAGATTTTATAGGAGACTAATTCCATGTGATTCCATGAATTTTCCATATATTCTACGATTTTAATGAAAGTGTCTATTTCTGAATAAGGAAATAGAACTGCATGTACCGATTTCACAAAAAATATGAAATTGTTTGTTTGGAGTTATAATGGTTTCACTAAATGTTTCTTTCGATGGCTGATTGTTTGGAGTTCTGTTGGGTCATGAAATAATCCGTCGTTTACGGTAACTTTGTCGTCGTTCTCATTTTTGAAGAAGTAAAGGCTAGCGATTTCATCGGTCTATAAAGCGCGCCTAACTGTGAGTCTTTGTGGATGTAATTGGGACTCATGAATCTCTCCTCATTCCAATTGCTGTAATTTTGCATATTGACAAGTCCATTTAGCCAAAAATGAGTCTCATCAGTGAAATTAATATTGTCATAAAACTTTGAGTTGACTTCCAGTTCAGTTTGTGATAAAGCGACGAAAATGGTGATCAATCGACTTTAATTCTTGAAGCAATTGGCCATTCTACAGTCTTAGGATGACATCCTCAAGTGAAAACTTTCATAACGATGAATTGACTCATTTGTGTCCTCCTCATCAATGCTATGCTCCACAACAGCAATTGTTTCTATGAGAGTAATACAGTGATACCAAAATGAATGAAGTAGAAACTCCTTGGAAGCAATACTATTTTTTGTAAATGTTGCCGAGTAAAACGTCAGTATATATGTGAAATTTCTCAAATAACCAGAAAATCTTGACTTACGGTCTAAAAATATACCTAAAATTCATTTAAAAAGAAAAAATGATTACAACATTCAGCATCTTTTTCCAATAAATTATACGAATTCCCAAAGTGGGGAGAATGTGTTCCAAGCTTTTTTACTAAAATCGTCGTCGTACCTTTATTTACCGTCTTTTTCTGTTTTGATGAATTTTATGATTTCTTTGGGAATTCAAATTCGAAAAAATAAATTAGTTTTTTTTTTTAATTTTCAAAATCGGAAAATCTGTAATAAGAAAAAATATTTTTTTTTAATTTACAAATTCGGAAAATCTGTAATAAGCATTATGAATAAATATGTAAGAAAAACAAAAATGCAAATGTTACCTTTCTTTTAAATCGTAAATTAATCAGCTTTCTAAAATATACACGATAGCCCGATCTATCTTGAAATAATTCCTTAGTATTTGTCTAATTTCAGTTTTTAAAAGAACTCAAAAATGTTTACGAGAACAAAAGTTATTGATTTTGATTCTGAACACTGTTCGATTAGATCTTTAATTTATTTTTGGGCTAAATTTCGTATATTTTTTTTGGTAAAAATCACATTTTATCCACGAGGGAGGGCAGTTGAGATTCTTTTATTCTGATATTAAAGAACTAAAATCTTTCCGATTTCTTCCCCTTTAGCGTCCACAGAACTGTGGAACATACCTCATCCAGGAAATAAATAATAATTGAAGACATTTGCGACTAACCGTGCGTAGCTTAAACTCCCCTCCAACCATTTAAAGGTTAATCATCGAAAAAGCTGCAACTGGTTCGTGCCAACAGTTCCAATCAAACACGAACACTATCGATAGCATTCGGGCGTGAAACTCATTCAAACACTTATTAAATTTTCGTTTGTAACGCTGGCAAAGGCAGGCGAAGAAGGCGAGAAAAAAGGCCAACAAAACTTAAACCGGTAGACATGCAAGTTGATTTCGATTGTCGGTCGATTGAGTGAGGCAGCAGCAAAGCTTCAATGCATGCCACATAGCATGCGGTTGTTGAGAGAGCGTTAAGCTTAGCTTTGTTACGGATGTAGCTGTAGATGTTCGCAGCACTTACTTTAGCCAGAGGCTTCCTTTGCCACACTAACTAACCCCGAAATTAGGCGCAAAATGCCTTCCGTTAATGTTTGACACGAAATGGCAAAAAAATACTCACATTAAAAATTCCAAACCACAGCTTCATCATCTTTCCTTATCAGGCCAACGAAAGTGGTTACAAGTGACGGCTGATGGCTCATTAAGACCTTCTTAAAATGTTTTGGGGGAATTTTTTAATTCATCTTATGATGCTCATGCTTCAGTTAGTCAGTCAAGTCATTCTTGGTGTTGGTTCTCAGGAAATAAACGTAAAAGCTTTTTTTAGAAATACCTACTAAAGCTGCTGAGTCATGTCAGCGGTCGTTCGTTAACATCAGTGACTTTATAAATAGTAAATACAATAACAACCAAACACCGGCAGAGCTCAGTCGTCAGTTTGCTGGCAGCTGGTGGCAGAATGCAGTTGAAAATAGACACTTGGTTGGAATGCACTATGAAATGGTGATGGCATGAAGATATGTACAAAATATAAGCTAAACGGGTGAAAAGGGAAAATTTTGGTACCGTGAATGATAGAAAGAACACATTGGGGCCAGATATGCAATGGAAATGAGCAAACTGAACTAGATTTACTACGGATATAGTGAAGTCCAAGAAATACTGAAGGGGATATCCCTTCAAAGATTATGTTTTTCCCAAAACGGTCCAAAAATATCCCATTCCAACAATAAAAATGGTCCAAAATGTCCCATACTCATCTAAGTGAAATTTCCCACAATTAAGTATATCTCAAAATGCGCGTAATAAAGGGCGATTTTTTTAAAAGCTATAGGAAAGTTTTTCAAAAAAACACATAAAATTCAGAAAAATGCATGAAATCTTTATTTGAATCGATAGTACGGTCCATATAATTTAATGTTTGAAGATTATTTCATGCAAATGTTGACCTTGACTGCGCCTCAAATGGTCCATCCGCTTAGTCCAATTTTGGCATTTCAACGTTTTTGAGTAACAGAGGCCCAATTGCTGAGAACGGCGACGAATCGATAATTGATGGTCATCATTAACACTGGCCGATACAGCTGCGATATTTTCTTCAGTTCGCACTCTACGTAAGCGTGTTGGTATTTAATGTCCAACACTGTAAATTTGGTGCGAAATTTAGTCACAATAGCCCGAATAGCCGTTTCAGTGGGTCGATTAAACTGACCATAAAATGGAAGCGCGCGATGAACTTTCTTAACAGAGCACGTATTTTGATAATAAAATTCAATAATTTACAAGCGTTGTTCGTTTGTAAGACGATTCATGGTTAAATTATAGACCAAACTGAAGATGTTTGACAGTGAAACAAAACACGAAACGTGCGTCAGCTGTTTAAACCAGTGTTGCCAAAAAGATAATAGCTAAAAATTCACCCTTTATTTGAATTTGCCGCCATATAGTTTTTACAGTCTTACCAATCTTATCAACGATAAGATAGAACCAGTAAGGAAAGGCTAAAGTCGGGCGGAGCCGACTCTATGATACACTCCACTTTCAATCCGAATACAAATCAATTCGGTGAAAAAGTGAAAACGGGAAGGTTTTTTGTATCCTGTAAATGTATGTGTTTGACAAAAAATTTTATATCGGAAAGGACATTTGTATGATGATATATTGAAACCTGGAACGAAATAGGTGAAATATAAAATATATAGTTTGGCCAAAATCGGTTAAACTTATGGGAGCAACATTTGAATTCGGGCTATATTTAAATCTGAACCGATCTTACCCACTTTCACCATAGTTTTGTTTAGTTAGATTATAAGATGTTGTGCGAAATTTAAAGAAAATCGAAAATCGCTTTTAAAGCGGCAAAGGTCAAATCGGGAGCGACATTTGTATGGGGGCTATATCTAAATCTGAACCGATCTTACCCAATTTCTGCATAGTGTTTCTAGTTGGATTATAAGATGTTGTCCCAAATTTAAAGAAAATCGGGTACAATATATGGTTTTTAGAGCGCAAAATTCAAATCGGGAACGACATTTGTATGGGGGCTATATCTAAATCTGAACCGATTTGACCTATTTTCACCATAGATGTTCTTAGTTTAAATATAAGATGTATTGCCAAATCTGAAGACAATCTGATACAATATGTGGTTTCTAGAGTGGAAAAAGTCAAATCGGGAGCGAAATTTGTATGGGAGCTATATATAAATCTGAACCGATCTGTCCGATATTCACCATGGGAGTTTCTAGTGGGAATATAAGATGTTTTACCAAATCTGAAGACAATCTGATACAATATGTGGTTTATAGAGCGGAAAAAGTCAAATCGGGAGCGAAATTTGTATGGGAGCTATATATAAATCTGAACCGATCTGACCCATATTCACCATGGGTGTTTGTAGTGGAAATATAAGATGTTGTACCAAATCTGAAGACAATCTGATACATTATGTGGTATCTAGAGCGGAAAAAGTCAAATCGGGAGAGAAATTTGTATGGGAGCTATATATAAATCTGAACCGATCTAACACATTTTTACCACAGGTGTTTCTAGTTACAATATAAGATGTTTTGCCAATTTTAAAGAAAATCTGTTGTAATATGTGGTATCTAGAGTGAAAAGAGTCAAATCGGGAGTGAAATTCGTATGGGGGCTATATCTAAATCTGAACCGATTTTCTTCAAATTAAATAGCGTTCGTCCTTATAACGAAAAACATCGTTGTGCAAAGTTTCATTTGGTTCTGTCTACAATTGCGACCTGTATCGTGATTACAAGAATAGATGGACGGACGGACGGACGGACGGACGGACGGACGGACGGACGGACGGACGGACAGACAGACGGACATTGCTAAATCGACTCAGAAATTGATTCTAAGACGATCGGTATAATTAACAATGGGTCTATCTCGTTTCCTTTTGGGTGTTACAAACAAATGCACAAAGACATAATACTCTCGTGGAGTGTATAAAAACAGTTTAGGTTCAGTAAAAACCAAGCACTGGACAAAAGAAGACGACTTTGTCATTTTTAAGTAATTTTCAGCCTGATGGCTTCGTTAATCGACAAATTGACGGCATTTGTGATTCAAAGAACGAATTTTGCGTCCAAGACCAAAAAAATATTTTTTGTGAGCTGATTCATAAAATCAGCATATCTTTATTTAAAATACCAATTTTCGTTGAAGGTAGCTTTAATAAAGAGTGATTTTTTTGAGGTTAGGATTTTCATGCATTAGTATTTGACAGATCACGTGGGATTTCAGACATGGTGTCAAAGAGAAAGATGCTCAGTATGCTTTGACATTTCATCATGAATCGTCTTACAAACGAACAACGCTTGCAAATTATTGAATTTTATTATCAAAATGCGTGCTCTGTTAAGAAAGTTCATTGCGCGCTTCCATTTTATGGTCAGTTTAATCGACCCACTGAAGCGGCTATTCGGGCTATTGTGACTAAATTTCGCACCAAATTTACATTGTTGGACATTAAACCACCAACACGCTTACGTAGAGTGCGAACTGAAGAAAATATCGCAGCTGTATCGGCCAGTGTTAATGATGACCACCAATTTTCGATTCGTCGCCGTTCGCACCAATTGGGTCTCTGTTACTCAAAAACGTGGAAATGCCAAAATTGGACTAAGCGGATGGACCACCTAAGACGCAGCCGCGGTCAACATTTAAATGAAATTATCTTCAAAAAGTAAATGTCATGGACCAATCTAACGTTTCAAATAAAGAACCGATTTTATGCGTTTTTTTTTAAAAAAAGTTATCAAGCTCTTAAAAAATCACCCTTTATTTGTACTTTATTTTTGGAAATAAAGATCCGATCACACATAAAAAAACATATTTTCCCGCGCTATTTATAAAAATATCATGAATTTTTAAATTATTTATATATTTATCTTTTATATATGTTTCCTTTATTAGAATGTTCGCTATTAAAAAATAAAACAAAATATCTGTTTACGATATTTTCAATTATTTGTTTTTTTGCCAGCAATTTTTTTTTTCAAAAAAAAAAATTTTGGTCTCAATTCTTTCGAGACTGTTCACTGTATCTATGTGAAAATGAAAATCGCAATTTACATTTGTAGCCACCGTCAGAATGTTTTAATGGACATTGGCTCTTCGAAAAATTGCATAGTGTGTGCACTACAAAAAGCCTACTCTGTAGCCAAAGTGTCCTAATCTCACGATTTATTTAATTTACAATATACAGTGGCTCAAAATCAAAAACCCATAACTTTTGATCCAGTAAATATTTTTTAAAAAAAGCTGAAATTAGGCAAGAGCCTAAGGATTATTTTGAGATATTATTACTGAAAATTGGGCTATCCGGTACATTTTGGATATTAGCCCAAAGTTGTTTACCATTTGTATTAAAAATTAATATTTTTCTCATTTTTTTCTATTTTTATACCCATCACCTCCAGGATGGGGTTATACTAACTTTGGCATTCCGTTTGTAACACCTTTACCCTATAAAGTATATATATTCTTGATTGTCATAAAATTCTAAGACGATCTAGCCATGTCCGTACGTCCGCCCGTCTGACCGACTGTTGAAAGCACGCTAGAATATCAACGAAAGAAACTAGGACGTTCAAATTTGCCATAAATGCAACTTATAATCGTAGATCGGTTGGGATTGAAACTGGGCGAAATCGGCCCATTGGAAAAAAAAATCCTTCACAAGGACTGAAAAAACCCATAATAACCCCTAATATTTTAGAGTGTCTTCTTGTACTTACTTTATATTGAGTATGCGCATTCCGCCTATAACAAAAACGTGCACCTAAAACTGATTTTTATTCGTAGGGGGTGAAATGGGGCAAAAAGGCATAAAAATAGTACCTATTAAACGACAGCAAATAGAAACACGGTGTGTACATTCCTCCAATTGAGTAGATACATAATATAAAAGTAAAAAAAAGTAAAAAGCAAATTCGTACTTTTAAGGGGTAAAATGGGAATAGAGGGATAAAAATGGTACCAACCAAACGGCTGCACGTAGAATAATGCAATTAGATGTATACAGTCCTCTGATTGCGTAGACACGTAAAATAGACGGATTTTTCGAAATTCGTAATTTTTGGGGTTGAAATGGAAAAGGGGATAAAAATGGTACCAACCAAATGGCCGCAGCTAGAATCATGGAATTCGGTGTATACATCCTCTGACTGCGTAGACACGAAAAATAAAAGTTTATTTCCAACCGTACTCTCAAGGGTTGGGTTTAAAATGGAATTATATGAATTATAAACTCAACGCCAAAAAATGGAAATATTTTTTTAATTTTAAAAGGCACTTCTTATATTTAAATATTTTTTTTTATAATTTTCATATGTTCTATGAAAGGTAATAATGATGGCTACAAATGTTGCAAATTCACTTTCCAATAGAAGCAGTGGTTCATCCATTTTTATTTTTATTTATTCACTGGTTTTCAAAAATTTTAATTTTGGAATTAAAATAGGATGGAAATACAACCAATCAGAGTCGAGGTACAGTGGAACGGTGCACAGTGGAATTGTTTCGTAGATGCTGCGGCGAAAATACGAAGGAATGGAGCTAGGCCATTGAACTTTTGCATACATCTCTGACTTTGATACATTAGTAATAATCTTTTCTAAAAAGTAATTCTCTAAATCACCACAACCAAGTCTATAAACCATTAAAATTTGGTGAGGATTTTGGTGTTTTTGGCAATGTTTCCAGTTGAATTGTAAGATGCTATGCAAAATTTGAAGTAAAGCTCTTAAAATGTACGGTTTCTAGAGTGGTAAAGTCAAATCGGTAGCGACATTTGTGCGGGGGTTATATCTACATCTGATCCGATTTGCTTCAAATTAAATAGCGTCCGTCTTGGTCCGCAAAACTTACTTGTGCCAACTTTTGTTAGGATCGGAGAATAATTGCCCAAATTATAATCTTTATTTTTAACAATTTTCGAAATCTCACATAAAACCACCTATATCTCATAATCGATGGTAACCAGCTCTGACAACTAAATAAATAACTTCTAACATTGTTTATTATCTTCAGATAAAACTGAAGACTGATCTCATGATTCCAAAAAATGTTCAAATTGTAAGCTATTTTCTATCGCTAGTCTGTTCATAATGAAATAGTAAACAAAACTGATAATTCATAACAGCGTTGATAATTAAAAATAAACAAATATTTATTATGGATGATTATTGAGTTCTGAATTTAATTGCAAATGATTGTGTTCAGATTTAACACATCAAAATTCACGGTCCAGAAATCACAATAATACCAGGGACCAGTATTTGCATTCCATTAGAGAATATAGGAAAATTTGTATTGAGAACAGAGAACACTCTCGATCAAATTAGATCGCAGGTCGCAAGATTATAAAAAAATTTAGGTTTTTCCGAAGAATTTGTCTCATTAAATCTGTGTTCATAAAGATCACAATAATAGAGAATGTTATAAAGAAAGGTCCTCACAACCATAGCAAATCGAAACTAGTTCACGTAGGCACTTGTCATGCTAGGACAAAGGATTTCGACGTGACACTTTACCTATTGAAAGAAGAACCTTTACTTTTTTCCAACTCTATACCAAATAAATCACATTTTTCCATTTCTAAACACATCATTCCCAGGTAAATTTTTTCCAGTAGCAAGGCCGGCCACTCCTTCAAAGATCAACGATGTGTGTAAATCAATTGTTTCCATGAATTCCATGAAAAACCTTTCCGAAAAAATTATGTGTTTTCACACAAACACACAAAACAAACAATTGTCCCACCTTTGCCGGTTATTTGCACATTAATGGACCTAAACAAAGAATGCATGCGACATGGAGAGATCTTGGCCATTACACCGAGGCGGAACAATTTAATTTAAACGGAGATTTTTTCATGGGTGCAACGCTAGTCAATATGTTCTCATGCAGATGAAATGCCAGAGAGATAGATGTTGAAGGAAACTGGTTGTTGGCTGACTGAACTGAGGTAAGCCTCGATAGATGCGAAATTAAATAAGGGAATTAATGTATAAATGGATAATAGAATAAATGAATCGAAATGAATAAATAAGGAAATGAATTACTGATGAATTAAGTAATTGACTAATTGATCATTAAATAATACAGGGTTTTCCAAAAAGAGGTGTTATTTTGGTATTCAAAGAAAAATGTCATTTTTTGAGATAAATTGTCGGATGTTTATTCCATAATAAAGATGAAGGTATGTCGTTAATAATGAAAAACCACATCAGCCAAATAGCCACCACGACCACGCTTACAGGACCTTGATCCTTTTCATGAAATTTTCCATAACCAAATCGCAAAGTGGCTGTCCTATGTCCTCGATAGCCTCACGAATTCTATCTTTGAGGTCTTGAATCGACGCTGGGCTGTAGAGCTTATCTTTCACGTGGCCCCAAAGGAAGAAGTCGCAAGTTGTTAAATCACAAGATCTCGGTGGCCTATTGTGGTCACCTCTTCGAGAGATAGCATGGTCCGGAAACTTTTCCCACAAAACAGCAATGGTTTCGTTGCTTGTGTGGCACGTAGCACCGCCTTGTTGTAAGTAAACGTTGTCCAGATCAATATCATCCAACTCCGACCATAAAAAATCTTTAATCATCTCTCAATAGCGCAATCCATTCACCGTAACTGTTGATCCAACCTCATTTTGGAAAAAGTAGCGTCCAATGACCCCGCCGGACCCTAAACCGCACCAAACAGTCACATGATAAGGATGGAGGGGCTTCTCAACAAAAACTCTTGGGTTTTCCGAGCCCCAGATGCGACAATTTAGCTTGTTGACGTAGCCACCGAGATGGAAATGGGCCTCATCTGTCAAGATGATTTTTCGATGGAACTCCGGATCATTTTCATTCATGAATTTTATTAATTTCAATGCGTTGTTGAAGCGTGGAACGATACCCTTTAATTAGTAATGGCGTAGTTTCGACTTGTCAAATGCCTAAAGAATAAAAGCTTCAAAAGTGACAGCTACCGAAATACCGGGTGACTCAAACTAACACCTCTTCTTGGAAAACCCTGTAGAATAGTTGAATATATAGAATGGTATTTTACACATATTTTTGTCCTTCATCCGAATGTGCGCACCGCATTCGTCTATGGCTACCTGTAGCTATGCTAAAACTCACAATGCCGATATTTCGAAATTTCACAAATAATGCAAATAAAAACAAAACATAGACGAGAAGAAGAATAGAAAACAAAGACGTGAGAAATCACATCACTGAGTTCACAAAGGTACGCTAAGAGCCGTTTCTAAAAACAGCTGATGAGCGTCCATCGACTGACTGCAGGTTCTGAGACAGAACAGAAAACAAACACCAACTGCAGAAAAAACAACAACAAACAACATCAATATCAAGCCCAACTACTGTTGCTAGCACTACAAACAACCGACCCCCGACCTCACCCCGTGAGTAACCTAAGTAACGTGCCGAAGCGACGACAAGTGAGTGAGTGAGTTTGCCGAAAAATATGTGGGTTTTTCTAACAAATGAGCAGTCACCGCACATTGGGTTGAGGTTTTGATTTAAAATAAAAAATCACGATTTCTTGTTAGAGATTTATGACAAATTGTATCTAAATATTCTATACCTTTTTTGTAAGTTAAAAACAAAAAGGAAGTATCCGAAGAAGTAAAAAAATGCTAAATTTTTGATTCGGAAGTTATGGAAATTGGACTCTTCACCAATGATTTTATCATGGGGTTATCATAGGAGGGATGTCCTTTATTTTGGAAAGTATCCACTTTTTCAGTACTTTCCACATCTATATTAAAAAGTCTGTCGTTACGGGGACCTTCTTGCTACTACGGCACTGTAACCATCTCAACCATCCTCTGTTATTGGGTGACTTATAGTGAAATTTTACATAGAATATTTTTTTATTCACATCATCCCTCTAAAATTCAGCTTTATGGGACAGTTTATCACCAATGCGGAAAAAGTACGAAATTAAACCTAAAATGAATTTTATATCTTGACTTATTTCAGGCATTTAAGTTAAGTTTTGCGTTTCGATTCATCAAAAGAATGTGCAAAAGTTGGAAATATTGACCCGCCTCTAAAATAACAAGCATACTCAAACTTTATTTTTTACCCCCCTTCTATCAGAATCCATTGTGAGAACTTTTGTTATTTTCGAAAAAGTTTTATTTTGTACCACAGTGTAATTAGTACAAAATGAAATATTTGAAGTAAATTAATAAAACTATAAATTTATACAATTGTTACACAAAATTTAAATTAAATGAATGAAATTATTCAAAATTATACACTGTGCATTTATAAAAAAAAAAGATTTTCCCGAGTCACGATTCGAACCCGAGAAAAAATAAAACAATAAATTTATACAATTGTTACAAAAAATTAAATTAGTAACTGTTACAAAAATGAAATTAAAATATGAACTCGAGACCATCTGGGTGTGAAGCGTTCACCTTACCGCTGTGACATCCTATAAAAATCGTTCCCAATCACTTGTGAAAATGCTATTCATAAAATATTATATGATATTAACATATTATTAACTAAAGGGTGTTTTTATTGAGGTATAGTACTTCGAATTGAAATACAACACAAGAAAATCGTTTTAATGGCCATTAATTTGGCTTTATTGGAAGGATAATTTTATGCCATTAATGTTTAAATATGATTTCGGGCATGTGGCAGCCGCGGCTGGCTCGAATATAGCCAATTCTACAGGTCCAATTTTCAACCACTCCAATTGCTGTGCACGGTGGCGAATCGATTCATTCGGGTCCTCTTCAACACTTTGCTCTACAGCGGCAATTGTTTCTTCGGTGCGCACTGTTCGACGTCTCTGCGGATGCGTATTATCACATAGAGTAAACGTAGTGCGAAAACGATCCATGGTTAACCGAATTAATTGCTCTGATGGACGATCATGTCGACCATAAAATGGTGAACTTCGCGAACTGAACCATTACTTTCGAAATAAATTTGCACGATTTGCAAGCGTTGTTCTTTTGTCAACCTGTTCATGATGAAATGGCAAACCAAACTAAATATTAATCACTTGACAGCTGACAAAATGGCCGCCAGTTAAAAAAGTGATGCCAACTTAAAGTTCTATACCCCAATAAAAAACACCCTTTATTTGTGGAAGTTGTCCAAAAGAACTTCCTCAAATGCGGGAAATATGGAAATTGGGATGCGACTAAACTGTGCATTAGCGGTGGCATAGTGTTGTATGGGAATTTTAGGAGTTCGATTTGGATACGCTAGAACACCCTATCTTGTGAGGTTCGGAAAGAATTCATGAGTGGTTGGGATGGAAAAATACACAAAAAGCCACAAAACTGCCACGGAGTCGCACCCAGAGGGCTTAAATGAAAGACCGACCCCCATTAATTATTCCTTCCCCAACATTTTTTTCGAATACATATATCCCTCTTATCTCCACTCCTTATGGGCGCTTTCATACAAAAACAAAATTATAAAATTTGCTCTTACCGCTCTTACTGGCCGAATGAGGACGCTAGTGGACGCTAGCTAGCCGCTGAACGAAATGAGGTAGAAGGCTCACATTTTCCCTAAATGTGCATTGTGGTTGCAGATCGTTCGGATTTAAAGTGGGCGAAATCGGCCCAGAGGGAAAATTGTTTCCCTAACAAGGACGGAAAATATCCCTAATATTTATACTAAGCATTTTTTTTTAATTTCTGCTTTAATTGCGCTTGAAATTTGTTGCGTACATTCTTCTTGTAGTCTAAAAAGTCAATAAAAGTTTAAACGAGCGAAATGGGACAAGAGGGATAACAATTGGTACCAGTGATACGACAACATCTAGAAACATGAAATTTGGAATTTGGAATCCCTCTAATTGCACAAAATTCGTAAATTTGGGATAAAAATGATACCAATGATACGACAAGAGCTAGAATCATGAAATTCTGTGTGTACATCCCTCTAATTGCGTAGAAACGTAAAATAGAGGGATTTTTTCAAAATTCGTACTTTTAAGGGAATCAATTGGAAAAGAGTGATAAAAATGGTACCAACCAAACAGCTGAAGTTGAAATCATGAAATTCGGTGAATACATTCCTCTGGCTGCATAGACAGGCAAAATATTTTTCCAAATTCGTACTTTATTTTGTTGCTTTTACTACAAAAATGGGTACAATCATGAAGTTAGAGGGTCAACATGGAAAAGGGAGTGAAACTGGTACCAAGCTAAAATTATGAAAGTGGGTGAGTATATTCCTGCCTGTAACATATTGAATCTTCAATATTAGAACTTTTCTTATCAAAATGATATAGTCATATCGGCTGTGGCTGGAATCAAGAAATTGCAAATGGGGAAAATCGGGCTTGAGGGAAATTGTTTCTACCTAATAATAGGGCAGATTTTTGAAGATTGCCGCCTAATGTTCTCTTTTTTATATATAGTAGAGGACAATTAACATTATAATAATGAAGCATCACAATTTTCCTAATATGGTAGTGCACTTCTGTGTAAAGTTGACAGCCTCTAATCTGTAGGTAATACTGTGGAATGCACTTCGTGGTGGAGGGTATATAAGATTCGGCCCAAGCAAACTTAACGCCTTTTTACTTGTTTATATTTGTTTATGAAAGAAAGGTCCAAAGAAAAGAAAGGTACGGACTCACCCGTAATAATTTTCTCTCCCCAACATTTTCCCCAAACATGAGAATCGAAAAAATGTGTCACTGTTTGGGCTGAAGGCATAATTATTAATGGTCCAACCACCTAAGGCGGCACTGGTAGTTTAAATATTTCCCTGTCTCTTACGCTCACATTTAAGTAAAATTAATAAAAAATGGCGACAATTTGAATCTTTTTGGGCTGAAGGCATAATTATTAATTGTCCAACCGCCTAGGGTGACACCTTCCCCGTATTTACAAAAATCACAAAGAACGAAACCTAAGAAAGTCGATAAGTCGGCTAATATTCTACTCAATGGCTTCGTAAGACGTTAAAATTGTTGGATTTGAGATTTAGAAAATATACGGTTGATTCTTGAGAATGCAAGGAATAATTAATAATTGTTCTAGCGCCTAAGGAGACACCTATAATTTAAATATTTCTTTTATATATTTCTCTCACACTCATAATTTAAAAACAGCTTTAGTCCTTTTGGACTGTCTCTCAAGCTCACAATTTCCAAAGATTGGCTACGTGACCACCTTTAGCCATTTTTGTCCATATCTAGCCCATTGTGCGCCGCCGTATGTTTACTGAGATTTGCGGCAAGAGAGTTTTATATTCTTGGGTGTTTAATGGTGGTTTGTTTTTACAAAAAAAAACACAACTCACCGAGAGCTGGCTATATTTGTTGTTAAACAAGAGAAGAAGAAGAAGACTAATAACAACATAAGCATAATTTTAGGTAGCCGCTTTGCGATGAAAACCGAACCGACCACCCGTCCGTAAGACAACAACAGCAATAACAACATTCATTGAGAGTATGTTCGGTGCAAGTAGTGAGTGAGTGAGTGAGTGGCGAGCAAGCCAACAAGTGAGCAAGCCGTTGTAAGCGCAAAACGACACCTTCATCTAAGCCATCGCATCGGGGCTTACGTTTAGTCATTTCGAAAACATACACGAGGAAGGTGGTAACGACAACCTACGGACGGTTAGACGGAGTTACGAAGTTTGAAAAAGTAGAAAAAAAACAACGAAAAATAGCACGGTTAACGAAAACGATATAGAAACGAGCGCAACAAGTGCGCCTGCGCAAAAGGTTTTCCGCAAAATCAAAACGAAAGGAAAAACGATTTAATTTTTAAAATAAAAAAACCAAAATAGTGCCTTAGCAAAGAGTGATTCATTCAAGATTTTCTAGGAAAATTATTTATTTTTCAAATCATCATCGTCATCATGAAGCGTTTAAAAAACATCGCCCGCATAGCCTTTGACCTGCTGATCTTCGCCGGCCTGTGCCTGTGCGAGGTGGCTTTGCGCAAATGGCTTAAGCCGCACAAGCGCGGCTTCTTTTGCAACGATGAGTCACTGCAGTATCCCTTCCGTGAAAGCACCATCACCGTGGCTGTTATGGTCAGCATTGTCTTGGCCATACCTAGTGCGGTGATTATCGTCATAGAACTGTTCAAGCAACTTTCTCCGGCAGCGCCGAACGCCGAAAAGCGCAAGACGTCGGCGCAGAACTCCAAGCAGGGCTGCCGTCTGGGTGAGCGTTTAATGCGCTGCTATGCCCAGATCGGCTACTATCTGTTTGGGCTGGCGCTGACCCTGGTGGCCTCGCACATCACCAAGAAGACGGTGGGCCGTTTGAGGCCGCACTTTTTCACCGTCTGCCAGCCCCAGCTGCCCGATGGCTCGACGTGCAAAGACTCCTTCAACTATGGCCGCTACATCGAGGACTATCAGTGCCTGGGCCAGAATGTCACCGAGGCTACGCTGGGCCAGGTGGGTCAATCGTTTCCCAGCGCCCATTCCAGTGTCTTCTTCTATGCCATGATCTATTTGGCCTTTTATCTGCAGGCTACGCTGAGTACACGGGCCTCCAAGCTGCTCAAACATTTGCTGCAGTTCACCTTCATCATGTTCGCCTGGTATGTGGCTTTGTCGCGCATCTCCGACTACTGGCATCACTGGTCCGATGTGCTGGCCGGCATTTTGCTGGGAGCCTTTATAGCCTTCGTGGTGGCCATGTATGTGGCGCATATTTTTGTGCGCAAACCGCAGCGTCTTAACTCGAATGTGGCACCCAAGCCGCCAGCCAAGCCCACGGCCACGCCCTCGGGCTCGTCGGGTAAATCGAACGCCACGCCACCGGTCTTGCCAGCCTACACCTTTGGTACGCTGCCGTATTTGCCCCATCCCCATGCCACGGCGGCGGCTGTGGCAGCGGCCGCCGCTCAACAACAGGCTCAGTATGCCCAGACGTATCATAATTATGGCTATGTGCCATAGCGCCAGCTAATGTGAAAGTAGTCAGACGTCATAATCATCATCAGCAGCAGCATCACGCGCAACAGCATCAGCTTCAGTCTCAGTGTGGCATGCCTCAAAGCTAACGAGTTGCAGTATTTCCATTTTTTTCAAAAGACTTGAAAACAACAAAAACTCTGCGATTGCGTGCCACAACAACTGTTTTTATGATATTTTTTAGTTTTAAGTTTTTTCGCGTTGTTTTTCGTTTTCGCCTGTAAATTCTTGTTTTTACCATGTTTGGTGATCACGTTTTCAAGGAATGTGTTGTAATTTTTCCAACGTTCGATTGTGTTGGGTGGGTGCAAAAGTTGATGGCTTTCTCTTTTCTTTTCGAAAGCAATATGGCAACATTGTTATTTAAATGGCCGACAGCTGATACAATGGATACTTTAATGACTAGCTCATGGTGAGGAGAGAAATGTGTTCAAGCTGAAAAGAAATTTTACTTTCATGATGTGACAAAAGAAACATTCTTTTGTTGGCCAGTGTTAAAAGTTGAATTAATTTTTTTGAATAGATTTAATCTTTTTTTTATTAACAGAATTCCATTCAAGAAATCCAACAATACTTTCAATAGTTAAACTTCTATGGCAGTAAACAGCTGATCTTTCTAAATATATTGTGAAGGGTTGGCAACTATCAGCATGAGAAAGCTCTTGTCAACTGTGCTAAAGCTCTCAAATGGCATTATAAAGATTTAAAGCTTTTCAGTTGTTGGCTAGATCTTTCAGCTAGATCATATATCTATAATTCAAAAATTTCTTCCATATTCCGCATATTTTCGGTACACCTAGTCCCTATTGTATCTACGAACTTCTTAGCAAAGAATATATGGGAAAAAACTTGGCAGCACTGTCTAATATACGGCCTGATTTTTACAACATTTAGTGTCACAACAACCCCATCACTTTTTGTCCTTTTCTACTCTATTTTGTTATTATTTTCGTTTTAGGTGAAAATTGTGAAAACTGAATTACGAAAAATTATATATTTATAAGAAAATTAGCAAGTTTTATTGTAACTATTGTAAATAATTTATATAAGAATTTATCGTTCTCAAAACAAATGTGTTGAAATGTTTGTATTTGAATAAAAACATATATAATTTCTCAAATATTTTGTTAAAATCTTCATGTTGATAAGCTCAAATTATTTTTTATACAACATTACTATTTATACTATTCATTTTTATAAACGCAATAAAAATAAACTCTTTATAATTTGAGAAATTATACACATACAAAATTTTAAGAATCTGACTTTTCTAAACAATAAAATTGAGAAATGAAAGAAAAATGCTTGTTCTTTGTTAATTATTAAATAAATATTAAACAAAACTTATTTCGAAATATCAATTAAATAGTCGGGAAATATTACTTGGCTGCACTGTCATCAAAACTGCTCACCGCTAGGCAACGTTGTTAGCACCAAATCTCAGCGATTTTGGGGAAACTCTCGAGCAGGATACAAACTTCTTCGTGGAATCAGAGAGTATATAGTTATAATAATGGTTTATGTGATGTATTTACCCACATTCACACATCAAAATTTAAAGATAACCAACTAATTGAGTTTGACATTTTTTTAATTTTACATTCCGGGAAACAAAGATATTGCAGTCAAACATTGTTTGATAGCTTTCTATAAATTTAAAATTTTCAAAAATTCGTCTATGTTATTGAACTATGCAACAACAAATTAAAAATTTTGTGTCCGAGACATAAAAATGTATTTTTGTGTGCCTTGGGACAAACTGATTCATCAAAACGACACATCTAATTTTTTTGGATAAATATTTTTTTATAATTTTTTACTAAAACTCCAAATTTTGTTGGAGTTTCTCTTTTTGGAAATATAGGTCCGATGTCACCAGCACATAAATGAAATTAAAGATATTTTTAATGGCTATAAATATAAATAAATAAATTTAGGAAGAAGAGTCTCCAAATAATTGACAAAAAATATTTTTTTCTAGCATGAAAAAAAATCGGAAAAAAATATTTTAATTTTTTAACTTAAATTCCAGTTTTGACAAAATCAAATAAAGCGTTATTTTTGCTATTTTGTAAACGATTTTTTAGCGCTATTTATAAAAAATTAAAGAAATATTGGTCATAACTTTTACATTTATCATTATCTTTGACATTGTTTCCGCGTTGGAATTGAAGCTATTAAAACATGAAAAAAACATTTTTCCGTTTTTTTTATTTTTAATATTTTTTCATGCAATTTCTTAAATGTCTGACCTGAGATTTGTTTTTGATGAATAAAACTATGCAACAAAAATATATTAAATTAAAGGTAATTATGATGGTTATAAACCAAAAATAAACCAAAAAATTGACAAAAAAAAATTTTTTCTGGCATGAAAAAAAAAATCGAAAAAAAATATTTTAATTTTTTAACTTAGGCCTTGTTTTCTTCGCGAAAATTCCAGTTCTATATTTTATAGAATATTTATATGATTTCGTAAAAATTGGAATTCTCGCGAAAATTAAAAATAATAATTTTCGAAGAAGACACTTTGCATCTGCAAAGATTGTCATAACTTCTACATCTATTCATAAAAATATATTTTTTTCGGAAAAAATGTTTTTTCTGGCACGAAAAAAAATAATTTTATTTAGGACTTCTTTAACTTAGGACTTCTTTTCTTCGCTAAAATTCAGCTTTTACAAAATGAAATAAAATATTACTTTTTCTAATTTGTAAAAGTGTTTCTTTTGCTATTTAAAAAAATAAAAATCATAATTTTCTTAAAAAAAATGCGTCTACAAAGATTATCATAACTTTTACATTTATCAATAAATCTTTCATATTAAGACGTTAGAATGGTAGCTATTTAAATATGACATAATATGACTTAAACCAAAATAAATGACAACACCTACAACATAACAGACCAACTATACATACAAACAACAACAATACACACGAGGTACAGTGAAGACGGGATATATATATATATAAATTTGTGCTAAAAATTCAATTATCGTAATATTGGTACCCTCAGTCCGATGACACCAATATAAATATTAAATAAAAGGTAATTATGACGAATACAAATGTTGCAAATTTCACTTTCACGTAGAAATTGCCCGTTCCTAAACAGTCTCCTAAAAATAGATTTTTTTCTAAAAAAATATTTTTTTTGGCACGAAAAAATCGTAAAAAATAGAAAAAAATGGGAAAAAGTTAATTTAAAAATTTTAACTTAGGCTTGGTTTTCTTCACTAAAATTCCAGCTATTACAAAATTACATAAAATATTATTTTAGCTTATTTGTAAATGTTTTTTCGCTATAAAAAATAAAAATCGTAAATATCTAAGAAAACACTTTGCGTCTACAAAGATTGTCATAAAAAATGGATATATTTTTTAAATATTAAAAATATGGATATATATTTTTTAAATTTTTACTAAAATTTCAATTTTCTTGGAAGATAGATTTAGTATTTATACTCTCAATTTGGAAATATAGGTCTGATCACACCCTCTTATATGTTCGATTAAAGGTAGTTATGATAGCTACAAATGATGTGAATTTCACTTTCACATAGGAATGGTGGTTTAGAATTAGTTTTCAAAAAATTGAGAAAATATATTTTTTTACTGGTGTTTCCAAAATATTAAAGGTATTTTTATTCAAAAATTAAAAACAAATTTCCATAATTTTTAGTAATATCATTTTCGGGTTTAGGAAGCCAAAATAAACATGCCATGATTATTTACCTTAAAAATATGTTGCAAGTTTAAACCTATGGTTAAACTATGTTGTAACTGAGAAACGAATATGGTTTTTGAATCAAAAACTGGATCCCTTCAATATTGATTGTAATATCTCGATTCTAAGAACTTCTCTTCGGAGTCTTTTTATTTTGTATACTTTCTTTCGATTCATATTAGTACACTATTTTCAAAAATAAGGCATGCCAAAAGTGCCCACTTTCTCTAAACAAAACATAGCTTTGACTGCAAGACCCACATAGAAAATGAAAATGAGAGTATCATGAAATACCACAAAATTAGTCGAAACAGTTGTAAAAATAGTACCAGTTGCTAAAAAAAACAAGGAAATGAGAATTAGAACAAAATTTTAAAAAGAGGGAGCAATATACATAGTTAGGAAGGAACAAAAATATCGGTTAAACATTCTGTAAATGAAAGTAAAATTCCAAATCCATACTCTCACCAATATTAGAAATTCTTTAATACTTTCAATGGCCAATGAAATTAATTATTTATCATTTAATTTACAGTGGAAGAAGAAATAGGTTTTGACTTTAAGTCATCAAAAAATCTATAAATTTTCTGTGAAACTCATATAGATTTCTCATTCAGTCACTGCATGATAATCTTTAGTTTAGCCAAAAACTGATTTTATACTTCTAATACTTTCGTACATGAGAAACTTGTTTGATGTCAATACCATTTGGTATTGTCGCTTATTAATTGCTAATTTAAGTTGAACTAAGATATCTCTGTTTGTTGGAAACATCTCATCTCATGAAATAACAAATATAGAATGATTGATTAATGACACTAAATTAAGTTCAGACTAAAAAATTGAGACTAAACGCCTTTGCTGGCAAATAAAAACGTAGCAAAAATATAGAGAAGTACATTTTTTGAAATAGCACTACACAAAAACAAAAATATTGTACCCGAGACCTACAAATTTATTTTCGTGGTTCATAAAATGGAAATGGATAATTTTTTTTTCAATTCCAATTTTCGGTGAAGTTACCTTTAATGTTTGTATTCTCACTTTGGTAATATTGGTCCTATCACACCCGTTCAATTAATGCAAACTAAAGAGTGATTTTTTTGAGGTTAGGATTTTCATGCATTAGTATTTGACAGATCACGTGGGATTTCAGACATGGTGTCAAAGAGAAAGATGCTCAGTATGCTTTGACATTTCATCATGAATCGTCTTACAAACGAACAACGCTTGCAAATTATTGAATTTTATTATCAAAATGCGTGCTCTGTTAAGAAAGTTCATTGCGCGCTTCCATTTTATGGTCAGTTTAATCGACCCACTGAAGCGGCTATTCGGGCTATTGTGACTAAATTTCGCACCAAATTTACATTGTTGGACATTAAACCACCAACACGCTTACGTAGAGTGCGAACTGAAGAAAATATCGCAGCTGTATCGGCCAGTGTTAATGATAACCACAAATTTTCGATTCGTCGCCGTTCGCACCAATTGGGTCTCTGTTACTCAAAAACGTGGAAATGCCAAAATTGGACTAAGCGGATGGACCACCTAAGACGCAGCCGCGGTCAACATTTAAATGAAATTATCTTCAAAAAGTAAATGTCATGGACCAATCTAACGTTTCAAATAAAGAACCGATGAGATTTTGCAAATTTTATGCGTTTTTTTTTTAAAAAACAAGCTCTTAAAAAATCACAAAGGAAATTTTTTTTATTTTCTATTTCATATAAAACAGTAGTATAGGAACAATGTACAAAAAGTTGAGAAAAATTGATCTTTAAAAAATAGGAAAAAATATTTTGTTTTATTTTTATTATCTAATATTGTAAAGAAGAAAACAATGTCTTTAAGTAAAATATCTATAGAAAAATGTAGAAGTTATGGCCCCATTTGTTGCCGCAAAAGATTATTTTTAGAAAGACATTATTTTTTTTAATTTTTAAACGGCGCGAAAAAAACGCTTTCAAAATTAGATAGCAGAAAAATTTTGTCTTATTTTATAATAATAATATTAGCGAAGAAAACAAGGCGTATTTCTAGAAAATCTATAGATAAATATACAAGTTATTACCTTATTGTAGAAGAAAGGGAATTTAAAAAAACTAATTAAATTCGTTGTATTTAATTTAAAAAAGTATAGTCATAGTTTCCAAATAGATGTTTTTTATATATTGTTTTTCAATTAATAATTTAAATTGTTAAGATTTTTGTTCTATTTTTTATGGGTTTTTCCTGCCAGCAAAAAAAAAGTTTTTTCATAACAAAAAAACAATTTTTTCTTATTTTTTTGGAGACTGTCCCTAAACAAGTCTTTCTATGAAAATTAACAACACTTGTATTTGTAGGAGAGTACAAATATTAAAGGTACCTTCGGCGAAAATTGGAAATTTAAAAAATACGTAAAACAATAATATCGATTTTGAGTTTAAAAAGCCAAAATATATCTGAAAAATGTTCTACATTGCCCTTCGACAAATTTTTTTTTGCATAGTGTTGTTTGTGTGAATGATCAGTTTTAAGACAACTTTGTGGGCTTCAAATTTGCTTATCATAATTTTCGATAAAAAGCTTTTTTTTTTAATTTTTTTTAAATAAGAAAAAATTCTAAAAAAAGTAGAAAACACATTTATTTTAAAAAATACCTTGATTTTGAAATTATTTCGCATTATCTCTGTCGTGAAATACAAAATATAATGATAATACTAAATAAGGCCGAAGCATCTTTAATATCCTGACAACGGTTCTGCTTCTAGGATTTATAACTGTTTCGTAGTATTAACGAACCATAGTATACATACAAATAGAAAATTATGTATTTTTGAAAGAACAATTTGTAAGTGTAATTTAGTGAAGAATCATTAACTTCTCGTTTTAAATAAATTCGGCTGAAGTTGGAGGGATAAGTGTCACAAAACTATCCAACTAATAGTCAAGCCAGAAATAGTTTGTTTCTCTTAAACACTCTACTTTTACAGTAACAGTTGAAATATTTCCTGCACATGATAACGTGTATCGTAACAGCCGATGCATCCACTACGAATCGCTGTTTGGTTTGGATTTTGGGCTGTACTGAAAAACTTGGTTGATCGAATGAGGTACTGCCGACCCAGTCGTGGTAGTCATATGAATGATATTATGTTCCATTATTAAATGACAAAGTTCAACCTGTTCAATAAAAACCAGAAATTTGAAAAAATTATCAGTACTTTTTTATAGGCGATTCTAATTGAAAATTTTAAATGACCCACCCTACATTAAAGGTACCTTTGGCGAAAATTGAAATTTTAGTAAACATTTTTCAAAAAAAAAAAAATATCATTTTCGAAACTAATTTTACATAGTTTGTATGAACTATGTTGAAAATTGTAATGTAGTTAGAAACGAAATAGATCGCATTTTGAACGAGAAGCATCTGATGGAAAATGTTCATTGATTTACTCCATGGAAAGCGAATGAAGAGAGCTAAGAGTTTTACATTTTGCAGATATATTCCTAAGAATTGTAGATCGGTTAAGGTTCACAGAGGGGATTTTTTCTAAAATCCTGATATAGTAATATTTTGACTATTTAAATAAATTTTTGGAAGATTCAACTTTATATTCACTATTTAGACAAAAACTAGCAAAAAATTTTTAGTTAACTTCGTTGCCCAAACAGCCACCCTCCAGAGCCAACAACTTTTGCCTACACCCAATATTTTGCATACCATACCCAACAACCTGTACACTTAAGCTTGCGTACTTGTTGTCGTCCACCTTCGTAGACTTTGTTTGTCTAACATGTAGACACTTTTGGGCTAACATGCACGATTTGTCTTCGATTTAGTTTAGTTTAAGTTAACCATATTTTTTTGCAATTTTTTATATTTAATATACATAAATATAATAACTAGAATTCTGTGTATATGTGTAATGTGTGTGTATGTATGTTTGTAATTCTGGTTTTAATGCAATTTTTATTTTTCATTTTCATTTTAATTTTTTTCTACAATCCATTCATACATACTCGTATATCTTAATTTATTGAAATTCTTTATGTATAGTAATTATATGGTGGCATTCTTAAGAAATCACAAGAATTGATTATATTTGGTACTCCGTAGTTGGAACGGCGTTGGTCGTTGCACAAAGATATGTGTAAAATGTATATGCAATATATGTCTCTGTGTATCTTTTCGTATATATATAAAGGAAAAAAACAAAAACAAAAAACTCTTAAGACTGGATTTATGCTGATGTGTTTTTTGTTGTCGCTTTGGAATTTGTTTTACTGGTATTTGGTTTTATTTATTATTTTGCAAGTGCTGCAGACAGACTGATAGACGGAGGGACGGACGAAAACCTGTTGGTCCAAAAGGCAAGGTAGGTATGGATATGGATGTGGATGTGGACAGCGCACCAGTCGCAGACTGTTCAACCATTGAAGACTGTGTTGTCTCTCTTTTTGGTTTGGTATGCAAGACATGTCGGGCCTTAAGTTGCAGCGCATTTGAATTAATGTCGGTTAAGTGTTATCGTCATTAATGATCAGTGGGTTGATTGCCTGCTTGCTTGGAATTGCTGTTTTGTTTGTCTGTTCCAAACACAGACAGGATTAGTATAGTTTTGGCGAAGGTTTTATGCAATTTGCCCAAAAAAGCAGCTCCCACAGGCAACAAAAAGTTCTCAGAAAAAATGTAATGCTTAGGTTTAAGGCTACGGTATTGAGGTCAGTAAACCATAGTCATTAATATAAAAAATTCAAAATCCTGTCATGTTGTGGCGCATATTCATGTGGGAAAGTGGTAAAGTTGTGGCGAGTAGAATATACACTAAATGAAAAAGAACTTAGGTTAAGTTAAACACGTAAAATAAACGGATTTTTCGAAAATCGTACTTTTTGGGGTTAAAATGGAAAAGGGGATAAAAATAGTACCAATTAAATGACCGCAGCTAGAGTCATGAAATTCGGAGTATATATTCCTCTGACTGCGTAGACACGAAAAATAAAAGGTTTTTCCAAATTCGTACTTTCAAGGGATACAATGTGTACAGAGGGATAAAAATAGTACTAAATAAACGACGACTGAAATTCGGTGTGTACATCTCTCTAATTGCGTAGACAAGTGAAATAAAGATATTTTAGAAGGTCGTACTCTTAAGGGGGTAAAATAGGGAAAGAGGGATGAAAATGGTACCAACCAAATGACCGCTGCTAGAATCATGGAATTCGGTGTGTACATTCCTCTGACTGGATAGACACGCCAAATAAAAAGATTTTTCCAAATTCGATTTATATAGTGCAAATGTATTGGTAGCCTTGCCTTATAAGCGTGGTTTGAAATAATAAAAAAATATATTTATTTATAAAATTATTTTTGCAATATTTGTATTTGTTTTGGTTTGGCTATATTAAAAAAAAATATATTTCCCTGTAATACTACTGCACTTCTACGAAAATCGACAGCCTCTGTGGAATGCAATCCATGGTGGAGGGTATATAACGTTCGGTCCGGCAGAACTTAACGGCGTTTTTACTTGTTTTTACACTCGAATTATGTCTCGGAAACTACTGAGAATCCCACTCTATTTTTTACCAAAAAAAATAATCAGAGATATTTCAAAAATAAATTAAAAAAATCGAAACATTTTTTATATTCTCAAATTTTTTTTCTCCATATCCTTCATACAATAAACAATATGAACATATATAAATATCTTACAGCTCCGGAATATGCACATAAAACAATTTTGGGAAAAAATTCCATTTATGTCCTTTTAGAATTAAAGTAACGAGATGCAAAATTTCAAAGTATGTATTTGGCAAATGTCATCCATATTGCAAAATGTTAAATGGAACGGAAATATTTCTTGGATTCTTCGATTTAATCGAATAAAGATAATTTAACAAATATCACTTTTAATTAGCTAGGCGATACAAATCTTCCACAAATATGGTAATTTACTATATATAATTGACATGGAGTGAATATAGCAGAATAGAAGGTTACAAATTCATTATATTAATATTTAAGATTTCAGAATTTTTGATATCTTTATGAATAAAGTTCGATAAGTTGTCTCTTGATATAAGATTTTATAAAAAAAAATAAAATATATCCACACAATCTATGTATTGAAAAAATGGCAATAATGCTGTCTCAAAATATTAATTTAGGTTTTCGATCCTTGAAAACAGTTGATTTCATTTTTTATTTATTATAGGTTAGTTTAGGTTGCACTTGAAGCCAACTAAATTCGGCCCATTGGGATTCCCGTAAGTAGTATAGGATTTAGAAGGTAGGGTGAATGAATGAATAATGAGTGAAGAGAAAGGCGTGGTTACCTCATATTTTGTATTACCATTGATTATTTTGAAGCAGGAGGATTTCTCTACAAATCGGATGAGGGTTATTTCTAAAAATCCTTAAAAACTTGATAAACAAGAGAAATATGAGAATTTACTTTATTAAAGTTCGAATGTTTTATTCGAAAAAATGTTTTTATATAGCAAACAATATGTTGATGATTTCCCGACCAGTCCTGGGATCCCGGGAAATCGAAAAAATAAATAAAAATAATAAAAAGGTGCGGGAAAATTCAAACTAAATGGGGTAGAAAGTGGAGGGTATCATAAAGTCGGCCCGCCCAACTTTAGCCTTCCCTTACTAGTTTTTCTTAATTCCCAGATTTTTTTGTATAAAAAAGTACCTCTTCGATTTTTTAAAATAAATTTTCATACTATTCATGATGGTGATCCGGGTACTTACTCCAAAACAAATATAAACGTGATTGCTGTCGTAATTAAAAATATTTAATCAAAAATAACCTATTTTAAGTTGGCTTCAAAAAAGGTGTGGATGTTCGCGACTAAAATGAATATTTGGTTAGTCTAATGTACTGTCCCAAATTATTTCGGCATTATCAATATCGCTTTAGAGGCACTTTTGGAGCGTCCCTCTGACACTATTAACTATTATATAAAATCTATTATCTATAAAATCTAGAAAAAATATTTTTTTTAAGATTTGATTTTCTTTTGTAAAATTAGAAGAAATTTTGTTTGAAATCAAATACAAAATATATTTGTATTTCATACATCGAAAAAGTTAAAATAAATAAATAAAATACTATTAAGACTGTTCGAGTACGAGACACTTTCAGAACTTGAAATAATACTATAATAAATAGTAGTATAGGGTGTTTTTTATTGAGGTATAGAACTTCGAATTGAAATAAAACACAAGAAAATCGTTTTAATGTCCATCAATTTGGCTTTATTGGAAGGATAATTTTATGCCATTAATGTTTAAATATGATTTCGGGCATGTGGCCGCCGCGGCTGGCTCCAATATAGCCAATTCTACAGGTCCAATTTTCAACCACTTTCTCCAATTGCTGTGCACGGTGGCGAATCGATTCATTCGGGTCCTCTTCAACACTTTGCTCTACAGCGGCAATTGTTTCTTCGGTGCGCACTGTTCGACGTCTCTGCGGATGCGTATTATCACATAGAGTAAACGTAGTGCGAAAACGATCCATGGTTAACCGAATTAATTGCTCTGATGGACGATTATGTCGACCATAAAATGGTGAACTTCGCGAACTGAACCATTACTTTCGAAATAAATTTGCACGATTTGCAAGCGTTGTTCTTTTGTCAACCTGTTCATGATGAAATGGCAAACCAAACTAAATATTAATCACTTGACAGCTGACAAAATTGCCGCCAGTTAAAAAAGTGATGCCAACTTAAAGTTCTATACCCCAATAAAAAACACCCTGTACAACATTACAAGACAATAACGTGTACGTACAAAAACATTAAGATTGAGATTGTTTTTAATTTAATAATACTTTTATTAAATTTTTGGAACACAAAAAATCAGAAACGATTCTTTAAATATATATTTTTTGTATATCTTACATGGATGTGACAAAGAAAACAAATTATATGCGAAGGTAATACAGAAGTTATTATATATTAAATGTGAGTTCCTCATTAAATAAGATTAGCATAAAAACAAATATTTTTATTTTAGAATGGCAAAATACATTCAAATGGTCAAAGTTCAAGCTGTAATATATGTTCTTTGTAGTCGAAAGAATCTTAAATATTAATAATTTCGTTGATATTAATAATATTTCATTGACATTAGATTTAGTTTATTTTTAGTATTGACTTGTAGTCTGTAAGGAATATTGTATTTCCATAGACTGAATAAATGAAATGAAACACTCAATGACAATGTCCGTTAGCGCAACATACAATTTCATTCCAGTTATGAAGCTTTTTCTTTCATCATTCCACTGTAAACACACTTTCAAATTCATATTTCTTATTCAATACTTACCAAATGTTTCAATATTAAAAAACTGCATCATAATCCGTCTATTTTTAACTGATCATGAATAGAAATAACCCTATTATAAAACACTGCTTTGTGGTCAGTGTGTATTGCGTGTTTTTTTTTAGAATTTATTTTAAACTACTTGCAACTAAACATAATTAGTATGAAATGTGAAAAAATTAGAAATACAATATGCGTTCAAAACTAAACCATGATTCAATTTTCAATCATCTACTCTGTTTAGTCATATAATTCCGAACTAATTAACTTAATATAAGCTTAAACGTTGGACTGATTGACTATCTAAATAAGTAAATACATAGTAATTTGAAGCAGATTGGCGTTTCCGTAAAAAAATCTTGGCTGTTATGGCCAAAAAAGAACTCCGACAAGAAGATGTTGCTGAACATTTAAAAGATATTAAAATAATTAACTTACTCATCATGGTTTTTATAGAGTTTTTTTGATGATTTTTTATCAGAGAATTAAAACTGTTCTCAGGGCTGTACATACCTGCAAAGAGAAGAAAGGAAATGTTGTAGATGAAATAAAATTAATTGATTATTTTTTCTAGAGAACTAATAAGAAAAAATAATGATGAGGTTCAACTATTTCAATTTCGATGATCATCTTTTTCATCGTATTTTGGCTTAACTCCAATAAAGCCTTTGCATATTTCTTCACAGAAAGAAATTTAGTTAATCTTCAATATTACTGATGTAAACATCTACTGCCGGATGAATTTCAATCAATAACTCAAGTTCTTACGTAAATGGGTAAATTTGCACTACATGACGGAGTCGATCTTTGGCCCGGTTGTACTTAGCACTGTTTTACTTGTTATACCCTCCACCTAACTTTGTCATTCCGTTTGCAACACCTTGAAATATCGACATGAGACCCTATAAAGTTTTTTTTTTTGATAAAATTATAAGACGCTACGTTACGTTAAACAACTAAAATTTTGCTTTTGGCACTCATGTTGTATTGTCTTCCAGGACAGCAACCGTGGTTGGCTGGTCCCTATAGATGAGAGAATTCATAGAGAATTCGTAAAAATATCAAATTAAAAATGTTTGTAGAGTTCAGTGTTTGTTTGTTATTGCCTCTTCATAAAGTGCCGACAAACTTCTACACTCCACAATAGTATACTAAGTTTGTCATTCCATTTGTAACACCTTCAGATATCGACCAGAGATCCTATAATGTATATATATATTCCTATAATATATATAAATATATATATATATATATTTATATATATATATATATATATATATATATATATATATTATATATATATATATATATATATATATATATATATATATATATATATATATATATATATATATATATTCATAAAATTCGAAGACGATCTAGCCATGTCCGTCCGTCTGTTGAAAGCACGCTAGCATCTAAACGAAAGGAAATAGAACGTCCAAATTTTCCATAAATGTGTCTTATAGTCGTAGATCGGTTGGGATTGCAACTGGGCGAAAACGGTCCAAAGGGAAAATTTTTTCCCTCACAAGGACTAAAAATATCCATAATAACCCTTATTATTTTAGAGTAATCTATATATATATAAAAGAGTTGCGTGATTGAGTGACTGACTGATTGACTGATCACTCTCCAGACCAAAGGGTTAAAGCTAGAATCATGAAATTTGGTGTGTATATTTCTCTTACCGTGTAGAGGTACTTTTAAGGGGTAAAAAGGGATAAAAATGGTATCACCGCAATGACCAAACGGCTGGGCCTAGAATCTTGAAATTTGGTATGGACATTCCTCTTGCGGCATGAAGGCATTTGTATAATTCGTACTTTTGGTAAGTAAAATGGGGCAAAAGGAACAAAAATGGTACCAACAATACGGCTGAAGCTAGAATCATGATATTTGGTGTGTACATTTCTCATACAGCTATATATCAGACTTGAAGGGATTTTTTCGTAATTCGTACTTTTTGGGTAGAAAGGGATAAAAATAGTACCACCGCAATGACCGAACGGCTGGGCCTAGAATCTTGAAATTTGGTATGCACATTTCTCTTACAGCGAAGAGATCAGATTTGAACGGAGTTTTTCGTAATTCGTACTTTTAAGGGGTAAAATGGGTTAAAGAGGGATAAAAATTGTACCACCGCAATGACCAAACGGCTGGGACTAGAATCTTGAAATTTGGTACAAAAATTTCTCTTATAGCTTCAACGCGCCCAAGAAAATATTTTTAAAAATTCGTACTTTTTGGGGGGTGAAATCGGGTAAAAAGGGATAAAAATAGTGCCAATAAAATGGATGGAGCTGAAACCATAAAATCCGGAGTGTACATCCCTCAAAATGTTTAAAATCGCAAAATTAAGGAATTTTTCGAAATTTGTACTTTTAAAGGGAAACGGGGATAAAAAAGGTACCAACAACACGGATGACGCTACAATAATGAAATTCGGTGTGTATATTCGTTTTACAGCGCAGATCACTAATAAGAAAGCATTTTTCGAAATTTGTACTTTTAAGGGATAAAAATTTTACCACCGCCCTGACTAATCTTGAAAATTTGGAACGGGCATTACTTTTATAGCACGAATGCGACCAAGAAAATATTTTTCAAAATTCGTACTTTTTGTGGGTGATATCGGGTAAAAAGGGCTAAAAATGGTACCAATCAAACGGATGGAGCTGGAACAATAAAATTCAGTGTGTACATACCTCAAAACCATTAGAAACGCAAAATGACCGCATTTTTTTTAAATTCGTACTTTTAATAGGTAAACGGGGAAAAAGGGGATAAAATAGGTACCAACAACACGGATGACGCTACAATATTGAAATTTGGTATGTATGTATATGCGTTTTACAGCGTACTTTTAAGGGATAAAATGGGAATAGAGGGATAAAAATGGTACTAACCAAACGGCTGCACCAAGAATGATGCAATTCGGTGTATACATTCCTCTGATTGCGTTGACATGTTTAATAAACGTATTTGTGAAAATCGTAATTTTTGGGGTTAAAATGGAATAAGGGGGATAAAAATAGTACCAATCAAATGTCCGCAGATAGAGTCATGAAATTTCGAGTATACATACCTCTCACTGCGTAGACACAAAAATAAAAGGTTTTTTTTTAAATTCGTACTTTCAAGGCACACAAAGGGTATAGAGGGATAAAAATAGTACCAACTAAATGACTACAGCTGGAATGATGAAATTCGGTGTGTACATCCCTCTAATTGCGTAGATACGTAAAATAAAGAAATTTTAGAAAGTCGTAATCTTCAGGGATAAAATAGGAAAAAGTGGATAAAACTGGTACCAACCAAATTTCCGCAGCTAGAATCATGGAATTCGGTGTACACATTCATCTGACTGTATAGACACGCAAACTAAAGAGAATTTTCTAAATTCGTACCTTTTACTTTTACGCCAAATATTTGTTGAATCATGAAGTTAGGTTATTTTGTACTATGAACGTGAGATAATGGATTTTCAAAATTTGATCTTTTGGAATTAAAATAGAATGGATACAACCAACTGTAACACCCACTATCTACCCATATTTATGGTATTTAAGCTTTTTGAAAATATAAATATAAGAATATTTATTTTGTGAATTGACTTGAGGTATTATTTCGATATGTAAACGCATTGGTAGCCTTGCATTTGAAATAATAAAAATGTTATATTTATTTATACAATTATTTTTTCAATATTTGTATTTGTTTTGGTTTGGCTATATTAAAAAAATTAACATTTTCCTGTAATGTTACTGCGGTTTTTAATTTAACCCCATCAAGTTTCATGTCTATTCACAAAATTAAAAAAAAACATTGCACATATATAGCAGGGATATCTGCTAGTCTAAGTACAATATCAGCTGCAATCGGTTACAATTCCCCTGCCTCCTGTCTTAACAAACCGAGCACGAAAATATTTAATCTCGATAATAAAACATTTAATTATAATATTAATTAAGTCGCTCGCTCGTTCGATTATAACAACCTCCGCTTATTTATGCCGCAAACCTGCCCAGTTGAAACCATGAACTGCTTTTCAAATCACATGTGCAAAACTTCTCTCGGGCCAAGAACAAGAACTAGAATAAGAACAAACGCCCTTCACAAGAATGGCATTCTGTAATAATAAATAAATTATTACTTGGAGCACCACCAATACCAATTCCAATACAAATGGCATTACAATGAAACAACAACAACGACAACAAACCATACATTTCTTTATAAACAATTCCATTTGTTGCTAATTCAAAGGAAACTAGCGAACAACTGAAAAACCGTTTCAAACGTGACAGGCCAAAGAAATTGTGAATGCATGAAAATCACCGTTATTAGCCAGCCAGCCAGCCATTCTTTCGTACGTTTATACGGAATATTATTCATTTTTGTGCCGGCGATTCCAACAACTGTTCTTGACAGCGCCAGAACACTTTTGATATGTAAAACATAATATTTGTTCTTAATAACACAGCCAACATTGTGTAGGAAACGACGATCGATTGGTACAAATGGTAGGTTTGTAACATAGACGGAAAAGGCAACAGTTAAACACCAAAAATTTCCAATATGAAAACGCGTATCAAAGCAAAATATCAGCTGTTAAGAAATATACCTGAAGTCAATATTTCCGGCGAACTAATTCTTATTAAAAAATAAATTTAATTTGTTTGTATTTTATTTAATATTTACATAATTTATTTATTCGAAAGAGGTTCATCATATTTTATATTTATTATATACTTTTTTATAAATTTTCCGATCCCATATTTTCCGTAAGAAATGTGGTCAAATATTACATTTTATAGAATGTATGTCTTTCATTTTTACGAAATTTAAGATAACCTTTTTCAAAATAAAGGCTGATTTTTTAAAAGCTATAGGAAAGTTTTTCAAAAAAAAAATAAAATTCAGAAAAAATCTTTATTTGAATCGATAGTACGGTCCATATAATTTAATGTTTGAAGATTACTTCATGCAAATGTTGACCTTGACTGCGCCTCAAATGGTCCATCCGCTTAGTCCAATTTTGGCATTTCCACGTTTTTGAGTAACAGAGGCCCAATTGCTGCGATAATAGCTAAAAAATCACCCTTTAGAAGGCAAAAGATAAATCGGGAAGGATTTTTGAATGGCGGCTATATTAAACCCCTGAACGATGTGACTAGAGTGATCAAAAACCCGGGTTTTCCATGATGTCGGGTTTTTCGAAAAACAGCAAAAAGTAGGAAATTTTGCAACGTAGGATGCATACAATAACTGACCTTAGAAGCCCAGATAGGAAAATTCTAAAAATTAAACCACTCCCTGCGTATGTACCTCGCAATTTTATGTAGTTCATATAAATTATACAGTTACTATAAATTCATCTTTAGTCATAAATATTTAACGAATATGGTTAATAATACGGTAATTGATCCAATTATCAGAAAGACAAACACAAATTATACAGTAGAAATAGCATGAATCGCACCGACATTTGAAAAGGGGGCCTATAACAACATTTTAGGTCTGGTGAAAAACGTAGGCCTATATATTTTTCATTCACGGTAGGTATTCCCAGTTGAAAAATATCATGATCTGTAAAATTTGATGAAGATCCGATGTAAGATGTAGTTTCTAGACCTGTAATAGATCAAAATGGGCCCCATTTGGGTTATACCAAAGTATGGGCATCTCACAAACAAGTAAGGAAGGACGGACTTTCTATCTCATTACAATTCAATTCGGTAAAAAAGTGAAATCGGGAAGGATTTCTGCATCCTGTAAATTTGTGTGTTTGGCAAAACATTTTAAATCGGAAAGGACATATGTATGGGGGTATATTGAACCCTGGAACGATGTGACCCGCTTTCACCATGTATGTTTATTGGTGAAATATAATATGTAAAGTGTGACCAAAATAGGTTAAACATTCGGGAGCAACATTTGTATGAGGGCTATATCTAAATCTGAACCGATCTTACCCACTTTCACCATAGGTGTTTAGTTGGATTATAAGATGTTGTGCCAATTTTTTTTAAAGAAAATCGGGTAGAAGATGTGGTTTCTAAGGCGGAAAAAGTGAAATCGGGAGCGACAATTGTATGGGGGCTATATCTAAATCTGAACCGATCTAACCCGCTTTCTCCACAGGTATTTCTAGTTTGATTATAAGGTGTTAAGCAAAATTTGAAGAAAATCGGGTACTATATGTGCTTTATAGGGCGGAAAAAGTCAAATCGGGAGCGATATTTGTATGGGGGCTATATATAAATCTAAACCGATTTTTTCCAAATTCAATACCGATGGTCCTTAGCCAGAAAAAATAACTTCTGCCAAGTTTCATGACAATCGGACAACAATTGCGACATGTAGAGTACGAACAAGCTTAGACGGACAGCAGACGGACGGACAGACAGACATCGTTAAATCGACTCAGCTGGTGATTCTAAGCCGATCCGTATACTTAAAGGTGGGTCTAGCTCGAAGTGGTGTAGGGTATAAAAACCGGTTAACCCGGTTTTCGGGTTTGATCACTCTAGATGTGACTAACTTTCACCATATACAATGACTTATAGGTGAGAAATAAAATTTTATATCAATCTTGAAGAAAATCGGGTAAAGTTTATAGTTTCAAGAGTTTAAATCTGGCCTACATCAAAAACATGGAACTGTATATGATTATAGTGGAAATATGACATAACTGTTTCTGGAGTAAAAGTAAGGTGATATGCCAAATTTGAAGAAAATGATTTTAAACCATTGTGGTCAAATTGGGAGCGTAATTTGTATGGGACTATATGTGGGGACTAGTGGGTAAAAAGTGTTTCAAAGGATTTATTAATTCAGAAGAAATATTGAGGAAAAGATTAATAAAAATGACATCGAAAAAGCATGGTTACGTAGTCAAATGAATATACCTTCCGAGGTTCTCATTTTTGGCTCCAACACTTTGGTTGGCACCTCTGGCACGGGGTCTCCCTTTAAAAGTAAAAATTTCGAAAAAATCTTTTATGCTTCACGTCTATTGGCTAAATCAATCCAGAGGGATTTTTTGTCGTATTTAAATATTTTACTACCATGGAATGGTTTGTGATAGGCGTGTAGTGAAGCGTATAATATAAATATATTTGAAAGTGTGGTCCTTTGCTTAGCAGAACTATAAATATTTCCATTTTTAGCCATCTTCTACAAAATCATAATAATAAGACCAATTTGTTCCTTTGGTGTTGAAATTTGGCAATGAGATCTTTTAGGGAGTAAAATGGGACAACAACTTATAAACAAGGAACCTTCGTCCAAACTAATGGACATGAGACGCCACACAAAAGGACATTACTCTGACTACGCTAACGAACAATATAAATGGATCTAAGAAATTTTGAACTTTTATGGCTGATGTCTGACATGGACGTGATATTCGTTGTGTACATTACTATGACATTGTTTTTATTTTTTCAAATTTATACTTTTAAAGGGGAAGCGAAACAGAAAGGGATAAAAATTGCACCAACCAAAGTGCAATATAAAAGGCTTTCGAAATTAGAACTTTGAGGGAGGAAGTGGGACAATTTAGAAGCTAAAATTAAAAATGTGGAGTGTAAATAACGAGATTTTTCGAAATTCAAAGGGGAAACGGGATACATACAAAAATATTTTTTCCTATAGTAAATCCTATATAATTGTTTATCAAAAATCAAATATTTCTATTATCAATTTTTATACCCTCCACCTCCAGGATGGGGGTATACTAACTTTGTCATTCCGTTTGTAACAAAAGTAAAGTATATATATTCTTGATCGTCATAAAATTCTAAGATCTAGTCCGTCCGTCTGTTGAAAGCACACTAGCATCTAAACGAAAGGAGCTAGAACGTTCAAATTTTCCATAAATGCGTCTTATAGTCGTAGATCGGTTAGGATTGAAACGGGGCGAAATCGGCCCAAAGGGAAAAAATTCTCCCTCACAAGGACTAAAAATACCCATAATAATCCCTAATATTTTAGCGTATTTAAGCAAGTTTTTTCAATATTTCTGTTTATATTGGCTTGATATTTGGTATGCGCGTTCCCCTTATAGCAAAAACGTGCACCATAAAGTGATTCTTATTTGTAGGGGGTGTAATGGGGCAAAAAAGGGATAAAAATGGTACATAGTAAACGGCAACAGCTAGAAACACGAAATTTGGTGTGTAGATTCCCCTAATTGAGTAAATACATAATATAAAAGTATTTTTTCCAAATTCGTACTTTTAAGGGATAAAATGCAAAATGCTGCACCTAAAATACTGAAATTCGGTGTATACATTCCTCTGATCCGAAACGTAAAATAAAGGGATTTTCGAAATTCCTACTTTTTGGGGTTAAAATGGAAAAAGGGGATACAAATTGTACCAACCAAATGACCGCAGCTAGAGTCATGAAATTCGAAATATAAATTCGTATAGACACGAAAACTAAAAAGCTTTTTCCAAATACATACATTCAAGAGATACAATGGGAACAGAGGGAGCAAAGTGGCACCGACATTCATCTAAATAAGTAGACACGTAAAATAAAGAGATTTTATAAGGTCGTACTCTTGAGCGGGTAAAATATGAAAAAGGGGATAAAAATGGTACCAACCAAATGACCGCAGCTACCGTGGAATTCGGTGTGAACGTTCCTCTGACTGCATAGACACGCAAAATAAAAAAATCCAAATTCGTACTTTTTACTTTTACGACAAAAACTTGAAGATGAATCATGTACGTGAGATAATGGATTTTCAAAATTTTTACTTTTGAAATTAAAATAGAAAGAAAATACAACCAACTGAAGCACCCACTATCTACAAATATTTATGGTATTTAAGCTTTGTTGAAACTATAAATATAAGAATATTTATTTTTCGAATTGACTTGAAGTATTATTTCGATATATATAGTGTAAACGTATTTGTAGCCTTGTCTTATAAGCTTGGTTGGAAATAATAGAAATATTATATTTATACCCTACACCACTTCGTGGTCTAGGGTATTATTTTTTATAAAATTATTTTTTCAATATTTGTATTTGTTTTGGTTTGGCAATATTATTGGCTATGAAAATCGACAGCCTATGTGGAATGTAATCCATGGTGGAGGGTATATAAAGTTCGGCCCGGCCGAACTTATCACCTTTTTTACTTGTTCTGTGTATAAAAGTTTAAGTCGAATTTATCAATTAAAAAAATTGTCTCTAATAAAACCTAAGAAGAGAATTAATATAAAGGGATAAATATAAATTGAAATACGTTATTCCTTTTTTTGTTTTTTGCACACTAGTCTCACCTCGAAATTTTTATTATAAATTTGTCAAAAATTATTTTTATCTATGGTACAGCCTATTGAAAAACATGTTAAGCTGGGCCGAATCATTATTCCTTCACTATGGAGTGCGACAGATTAGAGACATTTCCTAGAATTGAAGTAATATATTCGAAATTTATTACATTAGAATGTGTTTTTTGGTTCACCTTATTTGACGACAGAAGTTCCACCGAAAAATGAATTTACTTTTTCATTTGTTCATAAAATTTAATTTTTAAATTTTTTTATTTTTCGTAATTTCGAAATAAAACTATTTCTATATTAATTTGAATTAAAAAATTGCATTAAAATCTATTTTCCGGCGGAACTTCTTTGATGCTGGATAAAAACCAAGCCATTTTTATACCCTACACCACTTCGTGGTCTAGGGTATTATAAGTTAGTTTTCCGCCAAATGTTTGTAACACCAAGAAATAATTGAGCTAGACCCACCTTTAAGTATACGGATCGGCTTAGAATCGCCAGCTGAGTCGATTAAACGATGTCTGTCTGTCCGTCTGTCCGTCCGTCCGTCCGTCCGTCCGTCCGTCCGTCCGTCCGTCCGTCTGCTGTCCATCTAAGCTTGTTCGCACTCTACAGGTCGCAATTGTTGTCCGATTGTCATCAAATTTGGCAGAAGTTATTTTTTCTGGCCAAGGACCGTTGGTATTGAATTTGGAGGAAATCGGTTCAGATTTAGATATAGCCCCCATACAAATGTCGGTACCGATTTGACATTTTCCGCTCTAGAAACCACATATTGTACCCAATTTTCTTTAAATTTGGTACAACATATTATAATCTGACTAGAAACACCTATGCTGAAATTGGGTAAGATCGGTTCAGATTTAGATATAGCCCCCATACAAATGTCGCTCCCGATTTGACATTTTCCGTTCTAGAAACGACATATTGTACCCGGTTTTCTTTAAATTTTGCAGAACATCTTATAATCTGACTAGAAACACCTATGCCGAAATTGGGTAAGATCGGTTCAGATTTAGATATAGCCCCCATACAAATGTCGCTCCCTATTTCACTTTTTCCGCTTTAGAAACCACATATTGTACCCGATTTTCTTTAAAATGGGCACAACATCTTATAATCCAACTAGAAACACGTATGCAAAAATTGGGTAAGATCGGTTCAGATTTAGATATAGCCCCCATACAAATGTCGCTCCCGATTTGACATTTTCCGTTCTAGAAACGACATATTGTACCCGGTTTTCTTTAAATTTTGCAGAACATCTTATAATCTGACTAGAAACACCTATGCCGAAATTGGGTAAGATCGGTTCAGATTTAGATATAGCCCCCATACAAATGTCGCTCCCTATTTCACTTTTTCCGCTTTAGAAACCACATATTGTACCCGATTTTCTTTAAAATGGGCACAACATCTTATAATCCAACTAGAAACACGTATGCAAAAATTGGGTAAGATCGGTTCAGATTTAGATATAGCCCCCATACAAATGTCGCTCCCGATTTGACATTTTCCGCTCTAGAAAAGACATATTGTACCCGATTTTCTTTACATTTTGCAGAACATCTTATAATGCAACTAGAAACACGTATGCAAAAATTGGGTAAGATCGGTTCAGATTTAGATATAGCCCCCATACAAATGTCGCTCCCGATTTCACTTTTTCCGCTTTAGAAACCACATATTGTACCCGATTTTCTTTAAAATTGACACAACATTTTATAATCGAACTAGAAACACCTATGCTGAAAGTGGGTATGATCGGTTCAGATTTAGATATAGCCCTCATACAAATGTTGCTCCCGAATGTTTAACCGATTTTGGCCAAATTTTACAAATTATATTTCACCAATAAACAGACATGGTGAAAGCGCGTCACATCGTTCCTGGTTTCAATATACCCCCATACAAATGTCCTTTCCGATTTAACATTTTCTGTCAAACACATACATTTACAGGATGCAAAAATCCTTCCCGATTTCAATTTTTACCGAATTGAATTGCAATGAGAATTGTTTGGGTTATGCCCATATGTCCATACTTTGGTATGACTTTGGTATACTACTGTATAATTTGTATTTGTCTGTCGGACAATTGGATCAATTACCATATTATTTACCATATTCGTTAAATTTGACTAAAGATGAATTTATAGCGTATATATTATATTCATATAATTTATATAATTTGTATGAACTACATAAAATTGTTCCCATGAAATACCTGGGTTTAGTATTCAAAGTGAGGTACATACGCAGGGAGTGGTGTAGGGTATTATATAGTCGGCCCCGCCCGACTTTAGCCTTTCCTTACTTGTTTTGTCATGGTTTTGATTTTGCTAGAGCCGAAAATTGTAAAAGAAACTAACCCCAAAGAAACTAATAAAATGATGAACGAAATTTCGAAAAAAAATTATACTGAGTTAGAGGAAAGCACGCTCGAATTTCATTATTATAACTGCATCCGTTTGGCTGGTACCATTTTTATCCCCCTTTTTCTAGTTTTACCTCTGAAAAGTACGAATATAGAGAGATCTCTTATTTTCGCGTCTACGTCGTCAGAGCGATGTATACAAAATTTCATTATTATAATACAATTTACACACATATTTACTAAGAGCACAAATATTCGATATATACTTTATAGGGCCTCAGGTTAATATTTTAAGGTATATAATCTTAGTATACCCCCACGTCCCATGGTGGAGGTTATAAAAACAACTTAGGTCAGTGACAATTTTATGTCAATCTGGTTTGCCTGCCCTATCTCAATATGAAATTTATGTTCATATTTATCTGCAGTCACATTCCAGCGGAGAGTGTCTCGACAGTTCGTTTAAGCCGGAACAACACCTCACAGGTTTACATGGCCAATAAAAGCCAACAACGAAGAGTCAGTCATTAATGTTTAACAAATTATTTGCTTATTTTGAAATAAACGCAAGAAGTAAATCAATGAACAAAAACCGAAAACAGATTCACATTTCAAAAGAGCTTAACGTTTTTATCGTTGTGTCGTCGAGTCTTGTTCAAAAGACAAAATCTCATCAACATCATCATCGCCATCCGGTCAAGACAAATAGAAAGAGAAAAGAATGAATACATTAGCATATCAACAAAACGCAAACAAAACAAAACAGTTGAAAAAAAACTGTCAAAAATTTCAGAGGGACTTGTTTAGGGGCACAAAAACGAAGGCAAGATTTTGGAATTTGAAAACACAAATTGAAACTAGTTTTGATCGAGCGCTTAACATTAACAGACAACCGTGGCAGAAGCTATAGTTTGGAAATACGAAGAAAAAATACACAAAAATTATTTGAAACGAAATTTTTAAATTTAAAAAAACAAAGTTTAAAAAATAATTATTTTTTTAATTACATCCGCAAGACGTAAAAAATACAAAAGAATTTGAAACGAAACTCTCGACATGAGCATCTGCACCAATCCCAACACCCGTCTCTTGATGAGACTGGTCGTTGACATTTTGCTGCTGTCGAGCGTTTTCGCCGTGGCTCTGGTCATACTGCCGCAAATGCTGCGCACACGCCATCGCGGTTTCTTTTGCGGCGACGATACGATCGCCTATCCCTACGAACAGGAGACTACCCTGAAAAGGATTCATGTGACAATTTTGGTTATCGCCGTACCTGCCGCTTTGGTCATCATCATTGAGATGTTGCGCGTGGCCTTTCCGGCCCCGAACTCGTCCACCAGCTCGTCGAAGCTGGCAGCGCACGTGCCGAAGCCACCGCAGCGTTATGTGTTTGTGGGTGTGCGCATACCCACCTTTGTCAGCGAGTGCTACAATCTGATGGGCGTGTACCTGTTCGGCTTAGCCTTGGTGCTGATCGCCAGCAGCTGCACCAAACATTTTGCCGGCCGTCTGACACCCTACTTTATGGACGTGTGTCAGCCTTTGTTGCCGGCCAATGTGACCGCCTGTTCGGATCCTTCGCATTTCGGCCACTTTATTGAGCTGTACACCTGCTCCTCGCTGACGGCGACCAGTCAACTCTTGACCTCCATGCGTCATTCGTTTCCCAGTACCCATGCCGCGACCACCACCTATGCCATGCTTTTCCTCGCCATTTACATGCAGGCCCGCCTGAAGACGGGCTGGGTTAAACTGTGGCGCTGTCTGCTGCAATTCTGTGCCGTCACCATTGCCCTGCTGGTGGCCTTGGAGCGTGTCAGCTCGTATCGTCATCACTGGAGTGATGTGGTGATGGGTGTAGGCATTGGCAGCCTCCTGTCCTTCTTTATGACCATCTTTGTATCGCCTCTATTTAGGCAAGTGCCCATAAAGGTAAGAAGGGTTCGTGATGATGCCTCGAATATTTACGGCTACTATACGGTAATGCCGCGGCCGCGATATTATGTTTGAGAAGGAGGACTGCTGGGATTCGCATAGTTTCTTAAGTTAAGTGTATGTGTGTGTGATGTAAAGTGTGCCGTAATATTGTAAATAAATAATTTGTACTTTTTTTAAAGAATTTTTTATTTAATTTTGTGTTGTTTCACAGACTAGGCAGACTTGTTTTCGAATTAAGGATAACTGCCAGAAGACTTCTTACAAGACGGAACACTCAATGAAATGATGACAAGTAGAGCTTCATGTAAGAATAATGGTAAAACAAGTCACAGACCCATCAGGACATCGTAGAATAACACTAACTGAGAAAGGCCAAGGCCAAGTTAGGCGCAATATTTGAATTGTGTTACTAAACAGCAGGGCTTTTTAACTGTTCAGCAATTTTTTAAAAATAATGAAAACTTTTCAGACAATTTTTTCTGCAACAAGTAGGCTCATTTTCTTCGGCTTCGTTAATCGTCAAAATTGTCACATTTCGGGTTCAGTAAATCCAAGCATCAAATTCATGTTCGACGTGAAACTTTTTTTGGGATTTATGGATTATATCAATTTCATCTTGATAGCTTCGATAATAGTCAAAATTGTCGCCTTTGGGGTTCAGAAAATCCAATAGTGATTGTTGAACAAGAAAGTTATTCACAATGTGTCACTTTTTGGTTTTTGGTCCATAAAGCATCATTGAACCATCTTATCTTGATGGCATCGTTAAACGCCAAAATTGTCGTATTTCGGGTTCAGAAAAGCCACTAGTGATTGTTGAGCAACAAATAGTTTCAAGAGGCATGATCAAATAATTTCAATTTAACGGTTACGTTAAACAACTAAAATGTCGCTTTAGGCACTCATGTAGTGTTGTCTTCCAGGACACCAACCGTGGTTGGCTGGTTCCTATGGACAAGAGAATTCATAGATTTCATAGAAAATTCATAAAAAATATCAAATTAAAAATTTTTGTAGAATTCATGGTTTGTTTGTTAATGCCTCTTTATAAAGTGCCGGCAAACTTCTAGGATACTAAGTTTGTCATTCCATTTGTAACACCTTGAGATATCAACCAGAGATCCTATAATGTATATATATATATATTCCTATAATGTATATATATATATTCGTCATAAAATTCTAAGACGATCTAGCCATGTCCGTCCGTCTGTTGAATGTACGCTAGCATCTAAACGAAAGGAGGTAGAACGTCCAAATTTTCCATAAATGCGTCTTATAGTCGTAGATCGGTTGGGATTGAAACTGGGCGAATTCGGTCCAAAGGGAAAAATTTTCCCGTCACAAGGACTAAAACTACCCATAATAACCTTTAATATTTTAGAGTATTTAAGCATTTTTTTTCAATATGTCTGCCTTTACTTACTTGATATTGGGTATATATTTTTTGGACGTTTTGATATAATCGTGTTTTAAGTTTTTTGTCAAATCGGGTATTTGAATAATATTATAAGTTTTATTTTTTATTTTGGATTTACCTACGATTGGATGTCAATTTATTATTTTTAATGCGTCCGATGCGAATTTTTTAATAAGAAATTTTATGTTATTTTTTCCAAACACCTTTTGACCCACTTTGTGAACTAGAATTTGACTAGATATAGAATCAACGATGGAGATTCTAAATATGTAATAAAAAAATATCATAAAATTCTATCTGGTTATGGGTCAAATTTATTATTTTTGGGCGATTCTTCATTTGGGATATTTTTCGTTTTCACATTGAGGCCCATTTTTTTGGCGTTTTTGTACAAATGCATATTCCATTAATTCTGCAGGTACGTAAAATAAGGGGATTTTCGTACTTTTAAGGGACAAATTGGCGCAAAAGAGGGACAAAAGTGGTAGCAAACTTACGGCAGAAGGCGATTTTCGATATTTGTGATTCTAAGAGAAAACACGGCACAAAGGGATGAAAATAGTACCAAGGAATTCATGCAGCTAGTATACTGAAATTCGGAGTACAGAACACGTAGACGCTAAAAATAAGCGATCTATTGACATTCGTACTTATGGAGTGAATATGACGACAAAGTAGCTGTAATTAGAACCATAAAATTCGATGTATATATTCCTCTGACTGTGTTGGGAAAAGTGTGGCAGTCAGAATCATAAAATTGTATTGGATAAATTTCGCTGACTGTGTAGAATAATTTGACAGAGCAAAATATTTTCTTTAAATTTGTATTTTTGTCTCATTATTTGCACACAACATATTATAAATTTCCTAAAATCTTTCTACAATTCTACGCAAAGTCGACAGCCTCTAATCTGACTCACTCCATTAAGGAGGATACATAAAATTCGGCCAGGCACACACTGATCCGATTCATCTACAAAAATCAGAAAATTTACATGCTGCGAATTTAATTGTTGATATCGTTTAAAAGGTAATAGTCGATCTAAGAAAAATTTGCAAATACTTTTCCATAGAAATATATATTTTTGGGGTTTCAGATAACGGCCGATTTGTATGTAAAATAAATTTTGTAGTTGCAAGACCATATTTATATTAATTCCTATGGTTTCACTGTGGAAAAAAGGGCAGCAAGTTTCGTGAATAATTGAACGGATATATTTTTCAAAAATAAATTTTTAGACTGAATTGAATATTCGCATACTTTCTGAATAGCTGAGTATTTGCACGAATTTTGATTTTTTTACTTAATTAAGTTTAATCAATTTTTTAAATTTATGTTTTAAAGGTGAATATTTGAAAATTTCCAAATTTTTGATGGTCAAAAAGAAAACATCATATAATTCTGTGAAATTTTGTTTCATAAAATAGATTTTATTACTAAAATGGAAAAATCTTCTAAGCAAAAAAATTAAGCAATACTTTCTTCGTTGTTCTCTGTTAATGCATTTTGGAAAATTTGTTTAAAGAATACTTCAAGGATGTAAGATTTTATGGCATGCGAGCGCATGTAAATATTGAACCGATATATTAATCTTAAGTTATTTATTAATATATAAAATAGCCAGTTGCCATCGATTAAAAATAAAATAATTTTTGTCAAAATTTTAGAAAATTGTAAAAAACTAAAATATGTGTGTGGGCACTGACAATTTTCATTTTATTGTGGGCTCAAATGAAATCACTGCTAACGATTATTAACATAAATATTAAAATAAGAAATTTATGACGTTTTTTTATTTTATGTTACATGGGAGGTAGGCGTGGTTGTGGAAGGATTTAAACAAAACCTTGTTTTTGATATAATTTGGCAATACAAGGGATGATCCTAACTCTATACCTTCTAATTTTTGCCGCAGCTTGTATGCAAATATTCCACTGTGCGACGCACAGTGGTTCAGAATCAAAATCCATCGGCTAAAATTCAATAACTTTTATTCTAATAGACATTTTTGAGTTTTGTAAAAAACTAAAATTAGACAAGGACCCAAGGATTATTTTGAGATAATAACATTAAAAATCTTCATTTGCCGGAAATATGCCAAAAAAACCCTAATAAATAATAATAAGAAATAATAACACTTGATTTAGCATTATTATTTCGGTTTTTGGGCATATTTCCGGCAAATGAACTTCTATTGTTATAAAATTTAGCATGTGGATAAAGGAAATTTACTCAGCTTTTTATCTGAGTTAATGAGATGAAAACGAGTAAAATGCGTTTTGGAACTAAAAAAATCGGACTTTCTACAATAAATGTATCATATCTTCTAAGGGTGCAATTTCGTGCAGGCAAAAGTTATCCTTTCCGAATATATATATATTTCGTTAAAGGCTTTAGAAGGAAAAAAGTTGTGTTAGTCCAAAGTCAGACATTTCTTCAAAAAGAATATTTTTACAATATTTCTTACAATCAAACTATATTTGGCACAAACATAGTTTTGGCGTTATAATAAAGCTAAGAAACCACAATTTCTAATAACAAAAATATGACTGCGAAATCTCTTAAAATATGTGAGAAACAGTTCGATAAAGTCAAAAAAAAAAAAAGAAATTACGTTTTTTCAATTTTCAAAATGTGAAAATCTGTAATACAAAAAAAATATTTTTTTCCTCGCATTATGAACAAATAAGTAAAATGTTAAAAAATAAAAATTTAATTTTCTTGAACTGGGATATTGTCCTGGCTCAAGACCATATATTTAATAGAATGCAAATTTATTTACAAATGGCATGGTGACATTTATTACTTGGCTGCAGACTACCACGATCATGATTTCGACCATGTCAAAAAACTTTTCAAGTGGCTTCGCAGCGACTTTTCAACATCAAACCCGGTCTCTATAAGGAGATGATTCTCACAAACGAACGAGAAGCACAACTCACTTGCCGAATTTGCGTTTAAAAAATCGCACCAAGTAACAAAGTACGCATGCCATCTTACAAGTATCTCATTGAGTTGCATATGTAAGTATGTGTATATGCAGGTATAGTTACCCAGCAATACATCTGCCGTGCCAACGCACATTTGTTTTAGTTTTTTCGTTTGATTTTTTTTGGTCTGTAATCAATATTTGATTTGAACTGGGATATTTTCCTGGATCTTTAAAATCTTAAAATACGATTTTTACTGTTAATATCTCAATAATAATAATAATCCTTGGGTCCTTGTCTAATTTTGCTTTTTTTGCAGAACTCAAAAATGTCTACTAGAACAAGAGTTATAGAATTTTGGCCGATGGATTTTGATTCTGAACCACAGTGCGACGGTACCATTTGAGCCTGGTTTGTGTTTTAATCTATTAGTGCCAAAGCAAAATCTTCTCGAATTTTTTCGATTTCTTTAATTACATTTTTTAATCATTATTCATGTGAAAAAACTACTTTAAATACATCCCACTGAAAATATTTCCTACTATTACTTTTACGGAGATTTTTTCTGAAAGCAGTCCATTAAAACAGATAATATTTTTGAATTCAGCACATCTCTATCCATTTAGATTTGAAGTTTAATTTTATTCTGATAACTCCTTCTAATTTGGTCCAATGCTAGCATGGAAATGGAGCAGTGCGCGGCGTAGCTTAACGCACTTATTTCATTTAATTTAATATTTTTTCGCAGCATCCAATATAAAATATCTTTAATAGTGCAACGCATTTTATATTCGACAGATCAGATTTGAAATGGTATGAAATGAGCAAGTAAATACTTACAACATTATATCATTAAACCAACTAAGATATTATTTCGCCTGAGAACAAATCGTAAACATTATGACCGGCCATGCCAACAAAGAACCACACACAACACACAAACTTCTCATATTCATAAATCCGAATCGGGTTACATATGTGCCGAAACTAAATAAATCTTATATAAAACTACATACTACATATTTTACATGCGAGTATACTGCGAGTATTTTGTAATAATAATAAACAAAAAATAGCAACAAACTCCCCTTGCAAAAAGGTTAAATAATCACACGGGCCACACCAACACCAAAAGCTAACACAAAAACTATGAATGAAATACGATATTCTTTAGTTAAACAAGTCACGTTTCTTCTACTTCGCTCCCCCAAAAAAGCAAAGTGTTTTCGGTAAATATTTCAAATGTGAGTTTCAATATCACTTCTCCTCCAAACAAACCAAACCAAACCGAAAACAAAAACTTCGAACGTAATAAAATATTTTACAATATGCATAACATGCCAAGAAAATCAATTGAGCTGCTAACATTGCGGTACGCTAGTGTCACTGCAGCTAATGCTGTGCGAGCGGTAGCAGCAAACTGCTAGATTACGTCACACAGTGGTCTGAAAAGGGTAGGGTGTTTTTGGAAGTAGCTTAGCTATTTGCTTTCTGTGGGTATGATCCTAGACTAATTTCATTTAAGGTGATCGCAAAAAATAAAATTTTCAAAAAAGCTATTTTCGGTCTCACCATTTAAGGTATAATATGAGAAGAATTACACAGTGCGACAGAAAACTGTATCAGAAATACAATTTTTCCCTGTGTTCGACCGGACCAGAATCTTATATTCCCTCCACCATGGAGTGCATACCACAGTATTACAGGCAGAGAGGCTCACCCTTTATCATCATATGGGGCCCATACCAAAGTATGGACATATGGGCATCTCCCAAACAAGTAAGGAAAGGCTAAATACGGACGGACTTTCTATTCGGTAAAAAAGTGAAAACGGGAAGGATTTTTGCATCCTGCACATGTATGTGTTTGACAAAAATGTTAAATCGGAAAGGACATTTGTATGGGAGTATATTGAAGCCGGGAACGATGTGACCCGCTTTCACCATGTATGTTTATTGGTGAAATATAATATGTAAAGTTTGGCCAAAATCGGTTAAACATTCGGGTGCAACATTTTTATGAGGGCTATATCTAAATCTGAACAATCTTACCCAATTTCTGCATAGGTGTTTCTAGTTCGATTATAAAATGTTGTGCCAATTTTAAAGAAAAATGGGTACAATATGTGGATTTAGAGCGGAAGAAGTCAAATCGGGAGCGACATTTGTATGAGGGATATATCTAAATCTGCACCGATCATACCCACTTTCAGCATTGGTGTTTCTATAAAATGTTGTGCCAATTTTTTTAAGAAAATCGGGTACAATATGTGATTTCTAAAGCGGAAATTTTAAAGAAAAATGGGTACAATATGTGGATTTAGAGCGGAAGAAGTCAAATCGGGAGCGACATTTGTATGAGGGATATATCTAAATCTGCACCGATCATACCCACTTTCAGCATTGGTGTTTCTATAAAATGTTGTGCCAATTTTTTTAAGAAAATCGGGTACAATATGTGATTTCTAAAGCGGAAAAAGTGAAATAGGGAGCGACATTTGTATGGGAGCTATATCTAAATATGAACCGATCTTACCCAATTTCTGCATAGATCGATTATAAAATGTTGTGCCAATTTTAAAGAAAATCGGGTACAATATGTGGTTTCTAAAGCGGAAAAAGTGAAATAGGAAGCGACATTTGTATGGGAGAAAATCGGGTACTATATGTGCTTTATAGGGCGGAAAAAGTCAAATCGGGAGCGACATTTGTATGGGGGCTATATCTAAATCTGAACCGATTTCCTCCAAATTCAATACCGATGGTCCTTGGCCAGAAAAAATAACTTCTGCCAAGTTTCATGACAATCGGACAACAATTGCGACCTGTAGAGTGCGAAAAAGCTTAGATGGACAGCAGACGGACGGACGGACAGACAGACATCGTTCAATCGACTCAGCTGGTGATTCTATTGATGTTACAAACATTTGGCACGAAATTAACTTATAATATCATAGCCCACGAAGTGGTGTAGGGTATAATTACAGTATATATACCCAAACACACACCCCCAACAATTTGTCAAGGGGAAATTTACACATTTAAACTGCAAAATGAGTAAAATTTGTAGACTAAATTTCAGTATCAAATTTGAAACATGACGTATGTATTAATTGCAACAGTAGACCACTGTTTCATTGTCTGTCTTTGAAATAAAACCAATTTTTTTCTATTTTGAGGGTAATTGGGGATTTTTTATAAAAATGTTGGTGTCAATGAACAAATTTATCTGGCAAGCCTGTTTTAAATAACTATATAGGAACTTTTATGAATTTTTGAAAGCAATACTTTCGAATGGCGAATATTTCTTATTAAGAAAATTGAATTGTTTTTGATAATGTAAACAGGGAGAATCATACTCAAATATAAACACTATGCTAATATACATATTTTGCATCGTGTGTGGGGATAACACATCAATAGAACTTCTGTATAGAGTGTATGCGTTACCATGTTGTCATCAGCCGTATATACGTTTGCAACTATTCTTCGAAATTAAAAAAAATATTCGGAAAATATCGTCTTCTTTTCGACAATCTTTCCGAGAGCTTGACATATATTTCGTATAGATTTCATGTTTGTATCCAAATTGTCGTCTAGTAAAGCACAAGATGTGTTCTACGTTTGCTGATTGTGGCGAAAAAGTCGAGAAAATTTTGAAACCTACCAAAAGTGGTCACATCCTCAGGTCACCTACCTTCAATGGAATTTTATTAGAAAACGTAGCTTCAAATTTAATTTAATAATTGTGGCTTTCGCTTCATATTTACTCAGATTTTTATACACTCCACCTCCAGGATGGGGGTATACTAACTTTGTCATTTCGTTTGTAACACCTTGAAATATCGACCTTACAACCCTATAAAGTATATATATTCTTGATTGTCATAAAATTCTAAGACGATCTAGCCATGTCTGTCCGTCCGTCCTTCTGCCCGTCTGTTGAAAGCACGCTAGCATCAAAACGAAAGGAGCCAGAACGTTAAAATTTTCCATAAATGCGTCTTATAGTCGTAGATCGGTTGGAATTGAAACGGGGCGAAATCGGCCCAAAGGGAAAATTTTTTCCCTCACAATGACTAAAAATACCCATAATAATCACTAATATTTTAGCTTATTTAAGCATGTTTTTTTGAATATGTCTGTTTATATATGCTTGATATTTGGTATGCGCATTCCCGTTACAGAAAAAACGTGCACCATAAAGGGCTTCTTTTTTGTGGGGGGGGGGGGGGGGTGAAATGGGGCAAAAAAGGGATAAAAATGGTACATATTAAACGACAACAGCTAGAAACACGAAATTCGGCGTGTACATTCCTCTGATTGAGTAGATACATAATATAAAAGTATTTTTTCCAAATTCGTACTTTTAAGGGGTAAAATGGGAATAGAGGAATAAAAATGGTACCAACTAAACTGCTGTACCCAGAATAATGAATTTCGGTGCATACAATCTCTGATTGCGTAGACAAGTAAAATACACGGATTTTACAAAATTCGTACTTTTTGGGGTTAAAATTAAAAAGGGGATAAAAATAGTACCAATCAAATGACCGGAGCTAGAATCATGAAATTCGGAGTATACATTCGTCTGACTGTGTAGACACGGAAAATAAACTGATTTTTCGAAATTCGTACTTTTTTGTGTCAAAATAGAAAAACGGATTAAAAATAGTACCAACCAAATGACCGCAGCTACAGTCATGAAATTCGGAGTATACATTCCTTTGACTACGTAGACATGAAAAATAAACGGATTTTTTGAAATTCATACTTTACAAGGGATACAATAGTACAGGAAGAATGATGAAATTCTAATTGCGTAGAAATGTCAAGGCACGCAAAATAAAAAGTTTTTTTCCAAATTCGTACTTTTTCTTTTACGGCAAAAATCGGTTGAATCATGAAGTTAGGTTATTTTGCACTTTTCACATGTACGTCTGATAATGGATTTTCAAAATTTGTACTTTTGGACTTAAAATAGAATGGAAGTACAACCAACTGTAGCACCCACTATCTTCCAATATTTATGGTATTTAAGCTTTTTGAAAATATAAATATAAGAATATTTATTTTGTGATTTGAAATAGATAATGGTTTGATATAATTAAAATATTGTATTTATTTATATAATTATTATTATTTTTTTTTTTTTCAATATTTGTATTTGTTTTGGTTTGGCTATATTACAAAATTTATATTTTCCTGTAATATTGCTGCACTTCTCCTAAAACGACAACCTCTGTGGAATGCATGGTGGATGGTATATAAAGTTCGGCACGTCCGAACTTAACGCCGTTTTTACTTGTTTTCTGTTAGTTTCTTTTGGTTTTGTTAATCAGAAATTGGCACCCATACAATGCGATTTGATGCCCATGAAATTTTTCTTAGACGGTTTTTTGAAGTCTCAGGTTTATGACAAAAAGCCCACGAATCCCATGCTTTAAAGCAGGAAACTTAAGGATGACTTTCGGATGTTTCCTCTGATCAACCACTTACGAAAGAAACGTTGCAATTGTTAAAAAAACACAACCTTTTCCTACCCATTGTGCGTGGCTGCGACATACACAGTTATCAAGCTAAGAACGATGACATACATACACCACAATTCAAAATATTCAAACAAAAAAACTGACCACAAAACGCCGAACCGGGGGACCACGACGCAACGTGACACAGACATCGGTATCGACGTCAACGTCAACGACGATGAATATCATTATCGAAAGTATCATCCTGTCATGCCAAGAGATAAAATTCGAATATGAAACCACGAAATACTTCTGGTGTGTACAAATGGACATTAAAGTGGATCACAGTTCATACAACAATTGATGGGCTTTCGGTTAAAAAAGGAAGAAGTGAGCTGAGGCGCTGTTTTGAAATAATTTTTTGAGGGATTTTGAAAAATAATGTTTGGATTTTGTGAATTTCCTTCGTTTATTGACTTTGTCTTTGGGCAAAGTTTGCCTAACGACAATTTTTCGCTTATGCTCACAATACTCAATTTCTCGAGGACTAGGTTGACCACATCCGATATATTTTTGTGAATCGAGAAAATAAACCCAGATTATTTTTTATTAAGTTACATCTATGGCTTTCACGACCCATTCTAATGTAGTGTCATGCTTATATGTGAACGCGGCGAGCTTATTTATTGTCGTTGTTGTTTACAGGCAATAAATGAAATTTAATAAAAATTATAATAAAACGATTACTTAATAATAATTCAATTTTATAGCAGACGTAACATCGCACTCGAGCGTATTAAATAGGACGCTACGAAAAATCTGCCAAATTCACAAGTCCCCTATCATATTTCACGGAATTGATAGACTGATGGCTATATTAATTTCTGTGGTTGATTGAAATTTCTTGTAGAATGTTTGACGAAAATTTGATCCATATTCAATTGTTGATTTATTCGATTATTCAATCACTCTTCTTGCTTCAATAGAGGATCTTCTTAAGTCGGCTTTGTTGGTTTCAACACTTGTTCTTCTTGGTCGTATAATCTTCATGTATATATTTCTGTATATGAATATTCTTAAGCTGCCCGATGGGTTGCTGCTCGCTCTCTCTCTCTCCGTCTTGTCTAGCTCACGGCTTGCCTAGCCAGTTGGCTGGCTGACAGACTCGCTTGGTGTGTATATGATGATGTTTTTATTCAGGGTCATAAAATGTTAAGTGGGTCTTCCCAAAAACCAACACCAACAACAGCATAATCATGCTGCTGACTTACAAGACAATCCGACATAGAATTTATTAATAACTTCACAGCTACGACGACGAGTCAGTATTTTTTAATGGAATAATTAACAGCCGCAACAAGAATTAAAACAAGAATTTCCTACATAATGCCCATTGTTTTTGTTTATTCTTTGTTGTTGTTGTTCAAAAAGAATAAAAGTTTAATTTGATGTCACAGTAGTAGTGATATGAAAGCTACAATGTGATGGAGCTTTTGTTGGTAATCGCCGCAGCGATCATGAATGGGTAGAGCTTGCAATCCACGGAAGGTTTAGAATTCCACTCAAGTTGACTGTTATGCGAGAGATAAGAAAAGTTGTTTCCCGGTTATATGTATGACTACAGTGGGACGAGTAAAAATGTTAAGCTTAAGTCGGTAAATTGAGTGCCCAAATATACGTAACAGACAGAGAGCTTTCAAGTGTACATCTGTACACGGTAGTTAAGAATTTTACTCAATGTTTACTTGTAAAATTAAGTTGGGGAAAATAGTTAGGCTACACCGTTTACTTTGCAAATTCATAAGAAATTTAGTTTTTTTATTGTCATTTGTATGAAAATATTTAAAATAGTACAAAGTATTGTGGTAGAAATTCTGAACATTACAAGATATTAATAGTCAGCGGGTTTTAATTTAAAACTTTTAAACTTATAACTGCTGACGACCACAATGAATAAATAGCCCTAAAATAGCATTATTCGCACAGAGGCTTGGATTTATGTGAATCAATAAATGTATTGCTGAGAGTTCATTGATCTAGATAAGCTGATTCCATCCATTCGGGGGAAGCCCGCTATTATTATACTCTACTTCTGTGGCAAGGCGCCCTACAGTAGATAACGCATACAAGACACTCGAAAAATGTCAGGCACTTATTTCTTATATGGGAGTTTTTCCTTTAAAAAAATAGTTGTTATAAGAATATGAATCGAAAATAAACTATTTTTATCATAAGGTAATTTAACATTTTTTTTAATTTTTATGGTATGAGATACAAATATGTACATATATATATTTTTCTAAATTTAAGCAATTTTTTTCTAGTTTTACAGAATTTTTTCTTAGATAGCCAAATCAGAACAAATAAAAATATTGAAAAAATAATTTTATAAATAAATATAAAATTTTAATTATTTTAAGCCACTTATATAGGCAGGGATACCAATATGCTTATGTCATATACAGTCGTGGTCACGAGTTTAGCACACTTCACATGTGTTGCTTATAATAGCAAATAATTTGTTCTGATAATGAACTCTGCGCAAAATATTTGTTTTTATAGCCTCCACCTCCAGGAAGGGGGTATACTAACTTTGTCATTCCGTTTGTAGCACCTTGAAATATCGACCTAAGAACCTATAAATTATATATATATTATATATATCGTATATTGTATATAGATCGTCATAAAATTCTAAGATGATCTAGTCATGTCCGTCCGGCCGTCTGTTGAAAGCACGCTAGCATCAAAACGAAAGGAGCCAGAACGTTAAAATTTTCCATAAATGCGTCTTATAGTCGTAGATCGGTTGGGATTGAAACGGGGCGAAATCGGCCCAAAGGGAAAATTTTTCCCTCACAAGGACTAAAAATACCCATAATAATCCCTAACATTTTAGCGTATTTAAGCATGTTTTATATATGCTTGATATTTGGTATGCGCATTCCCGTTACAACAAAAACGTGCACCATAAAGCGATTCTTATTTTTTAAGGGGTGAAATTTGGCAAAAAGGGATAAAAATGGTACATATTAAACGACAACAGCTAGAAACACGAAATTCGGTGTGTACATTTCTCTAATTGAGTATATACATAATATAAAAGTATTTTTTCCAAATTCGTACTTTTAAGGGGTAAAATGGGAATAGAGGGATAAAAATGGTACCAAACAAACGGCTGTACCTAGAAAAATGAAATTCGGTGTATACATTCCTCTGATTGCATAGACAAGTAAAATACACGGATTTTTCAAAATTCGTACTTTTTGGGGTTAAAATGAAACAAGGGATAAAAATAGTACCAATCAAATGACCGCAGCAAGAGTCATGAAATTCGGAGTATACATTCCTTTGACAACGTAGACATGAAAAATAAAAGTTTTTTTTCCAAATTCGTACTTTCAAGTGATACAATGGGTACGGAGGAATAAAAAACAAACGGCTACGCCTGGAATAATGAAATTCGGTGTATACATTCCTCTGACTGCGTAGACACGGAAAATAAACGGATTTTTCGAAATTCGTACTTTCAAGGAATACAATGGTACAGAGGGATAAAAATAGTACCAACTAGACAACTACAGCTAGAATGATGAAATTCTAATTGGGGTAAAAATGGTAGCAACCAAATGGGCGCAGCTGGAATCATGGAATTCGGTGTATACATTCTGACTGCATAGGCACGCAAAATAAAAAGTTTTCTTCCAAATTCGTACTCATTCTTTTATGGCAAAAATTGGTTTAATCATGAAGTTAGGTTATTTTGCGCTATGTATGTCTGATAATGGATTTTCAAAATTTGTACTTTTGGAATTAAAATAGAATGGAAATACAACCAACTGTAGCACCCTCTACCAATATTTGTGGTATTTAAGCTTTTTGAAAATATTAATATAAGAATATTTAGTTTTTGATTTGAAATAAATAATGGTTTGATATATATATATATATATATATATATATATATATATATATATATATATATATATATATATATATATATATATATATATATATATATATATATATATATATATAAAATGATTCTTTCAATATTTGTACTTGTTTTGGTTTGGATATATTAAAAAATATATTTTCCTGTAATATTACTGCACTTCTACGAAAACCGACAACCTCTGTGGAATGCAATCCATGGTGGAGGGTAGTTCGGCCCGTCCGAAAGTTGTTATTTTCTGTCTCTTTTTGCGTTTAAATTAATTAATTGCCATGTATGGGACATTTTTACTCAAATGGAAGTTATTATTTAACAAAATTTATAATTAGACATTGCTTAAGGAAAATGGTGCATTGAGGCGCAGCGTCAGTTTATTATGCAATTGAACGACATTGGAAGTACCGCTGGGGATATTGCAAACATTCTGAATTGATCCAGACAGATTGTATGCAATACACTAAGCCATATTGGCACGCACAATGTCCTACGCCGGGAAAAACAACCGAATATCGGATTTTTTTAATTTATAGAACCTGCGTAGCAGATCCATTTAAAAGCTCAACTGTGATTCAGAGAGACCTTTCGGCCAAATTTGACATTAGCATTTCCTCAAGAATCATAAGAAGAAGAACCAGGAAAAAAAATTATTTGGATGCATTGTTCAACATAAGCCACACGTATCAAAAAATGGCTTACAGTTTCAAATTCGGATCTAATAGAAAACAATACTCCAAACATGCAGCACAACCCGAAGTACAAATATGAGTGGGTAAAGTTTGTTGGCGAAAATCTGATGGTGTATATTGCGTTTTCTGGACACGGCGTTGGTCCGATACACAAAATCGATGCATGCAATGGATCAGTATATTTACCAAAATCTACTTCTTGATGCTATGATAACATATTCAGATATAAACATGCCAATTAAGTGGCGTTATATGCACGACAACCAACCAAAACACACTTAACGCCAGTGAAGAGATGTTTGGAGCTGAACAGAATAGATTTTAAAAATTGTGCAGAACAGTCACCGGATCTCAATCCTATTGAGAATCTATGGAATGGACTTTAACAACATATTATCGCAATAAAACCCAAAAATTCGACCGATTTCTTGAATGCAACTCAAAATTCCTGATATGCTACTCCAATGGAGCGTTTTATGTCTCTAGTGGAGAGTATGTCCAGAAGATGTACAGCTATTACTCAAAATAGTGGTTATCCAACCAAATATTAAGTTTCTAACAAAATGTATTGGTTATTTCAGTTTTTTCCGGTTCGATTAAAGTTTTTTTAATTTATGAATTATGAAATTACTGTCCAATCGCTTTTCGTATTATTTGTACTTTAGATTGCATAAAACTAAAATGCAACAAAAACAACGTTAAATGATCATCTTATCGTACGTAGTAGTTTTAGAAAAAATACCGGGCAAAAAACATAAAAAGAAGTTGAAATTTTTGCTTTATAAAGTTACATGTGGTGAATGTGCTAAATTCGTGGCCACCACTGTACATTCATATGTTGAAATAAAACTTCAAGCCAATTCAAAAAGAATATATAAGACAAATATTGGGGTATAGAGGGTGCATTTGCACCTACAGTGGTTTGGTTGGTTGTATTTCTATCCTACTTTAATTCCAAAAGTTCAAGTTTTGACAATTTGCGTACGTAAGATATACTGACGCAGTTGAATATAACCTAACTTCATGATTCTAGCCATTAGCTCGCTACAAGTTTTATCATTTTTATTTTATTTATTTTGTTCTGTAATACCGTGCGACACACAGTAGATCCAAATCATTTTTTAATTAATATTGAAACTTTTTAACGGAAAGAGATATGTTGGCGAAATTCCACATGCATGGAGTAGATGTGTTCCTGATGATTTGAATTTTTAAAGTTTTTTTTTAAAAAGGCGACAATATTATTTCGCTTGTAACTTTTTTCTTTCTTCCTATAGGCGCGAATTTCTGTTATTTATCGTAAAGAGGACTTTATTTAGAAGCGTATAATGGAATCATTAGAGCCAATGGAATTCCCCGGTAGTTCCACTCCAAAATTGTAAATTTTTCAATACAAAAAAAAATATTATCAAAAATTCACAAAGCGCAAATCACCGTTTAAAAATGGTTTTGTATTATTGTTTAGGTTTAGTTTATAACTATTATCACATCCCTGCTGGCGAACATAAAGGGTGATTTTTTAAGAGCTTGATAACTTTTTTTAAAAAAAAAACGCATAAAATTTGCAAAATCTCATCGGTTCTTTATTTGAAACGTTAGATTGGTCCATGACATTTACTTTTTGAAGATAATTTCATTTAAATGTTGACCGCGGCTGCGTCTTAGGTGGTCCATCCGCTTAGTCCAATTTTGGCATTTCCACGTTTTTGAGTAACAGAGACCCAATTGGTGCGAACGGCGACGAATCGAAAATTGGTGGTCATCATTAACACTGGCCGATACAGCTGCGATATTTTCTTCAGTTCGCACTCTACGTAAGCGTGTTGGTGGTTTAATGTCCAACAATGTAAATTTGGTGCGAAATTTAGTCACAATAGCCCGAATAGCCGCTTCAGTGGGTCGATTAAACTGACCATAAAATGGAAGCGCGCAATGAACTTTCTTAACAGAGCACGCATTTTGATAATAAAATTCAATAATTTGCAAGCGTTGTTCGTTTGTAAGACGATTCATGATGAAATGTCAAAGCATACTGAGCATCTTTCTCTTTGACACCATGTCTGAAATCCCACGTGATCTGTCAAATACTAATGCATGAAAATCCTAACCTCAAAAAAATCACTCTTTATTAGGAAAATAGTCCCAAATTATTGAACATATTTTCCTCACTCTGGGAATTTGTGTATTAATGCCAACAGTCATTAAAATTGGATGAGAAATGTATCTTTTAGGGCGATACATTAATTTTAATGGTAATATTTCCATATATTTCCTTTATTTCAACAGACTTTGTCTTTGATTAAGGTATGTGCAATACAATGGATAATAGATAAATACAATATAATCAGGAAAAAATAGTTCGCTCAGACAGATCTCTGGGATATGACCAATTCTCACAAAAAAAATTATTATGCCGAAACCCAAAGCACCGATTTCAAAATAAAATCTTAAGTTTATCTACGGACGCAGCTGCTAAAGATATTTTTTGTCTTTTGATCCTCGATCGAAATACAATAATTCGCTCTGCCGCATCACTGGAATATGAAGAACTCCCATAAAAATAATTTATTGTGCCAATTAATTCTCGAAACCCAAGGCCCCGATTTCAAAATAAAAACTTATGTTTACTTACGGACACAGCTGCTCTAAATATTTTTTTGGTCTTCTGATACTTTATCGAAATTAATCAAAAAAATCTTTGGTTTCTTCCCGTTATGGGTATTGTGCGATTTTTAATATGAGGTCATGTATTGTATTATAAAATTCTAATTGGACCCATTTAATGGGTACCAAATTTTATCCTTCTAAATATATATCGAAAACTACGAATATCGAAAGATCTCTTTATTTTTCCATGCTTTATATAAGGTTACTTTCTATATATGTTTGTGTGCCACAAAATTTGAAATCAATTTTTGAAAGCTTTTTTCTCAACCAATTTTGCTCAAATTTTGCACACTTAATCATTTTCGATGACAATACAAGGAAATGGAAAAATTTGACCAATTGGACAAAGGGGCGTGGTACCTCCCATACAAACCACAAATTAAAAATCTATTATTTCTGCTCCTGATAACGGTATTTAAACAAAATTTGGTACGTCGGTTTGGTGTGCATGTTGTAAGTGCTGTAAGTGCTATTATTTCTGCTCCTGATAACGGTATTTGAACAAAATTTGGTACGTCGGTTTGGTGTGCATTTTTTAAGTGCTGCTGCAAATATGAGCGGGAATGGACAAAGGGGCGTGGTACCTCCCATACAAACCACAAATTAAAAATCTATTATTTCTGCTCCTGATAACGCAGTAATTTTTCCTTCTACAAAAGATAACTAAAAAAGAATTTCTAGGCCCAATAGAATTCTGCTTGCATAAAGCATGGATTTGAAAAAAATTTTTTTTTTTTGATTTACTAGTTAGATCTACACACTCTATTTTAGATCTACGTACAGACAGCATTATTATCCCCTTTCGCCTCGCCCCCTAAAAGTACGAAAGTCTAAAAATTCTTCTATTTTACACAACCAAATTCATGATTTTCAATTTAGCCGTTTGGTCGTACAATTTGTATCCCTCTTTTTCCCCATTTTACCCCTCATATGTATGAATTTTGATATAATATCAAAATAATAATAATTTGAATTAGATGGATGTGTAAAGCACCTTTCTAGATATTGCCGTTGGATTCGTACAATTTTTATTCCTTTTTGCTCTATTTCACCTCTTATGGTATGCATTTTGAAAAGAACCGAAATTTTCAGCATTTCAGACATTAGGGTTCACACTATAAATGAGTATATGTGGCAAATTTCTAAGGATTTACTCCAAATACTAGGAGTTATTTTCGGTCCTTAATATGGACAAAATCCTTCCTCAGGTCAGAGTTTCCTCATTAGTGTAAAAGTACGTCACATTTTTTCCAAAAAGTGTCAATTGGTCCCTATCGATATTACTTTATATCAAAAATGTAACTAGTTGAATTATAACTAGTGATATAGCTAGCGATATTTTGTCAGTCGCCAACTTCGGTACGAGCTGCATACGAAGTCAAGGCCTTTGTTATTTGTTAATTTTCTTTTTTGGCAAAAATTCTGGAAAATTCATTATTAAGCATCGGGAAACAGTGTAATTGGCGTGACTGAGCCTGAGTAACATCTGACCATTGACCACTATTAACTTAATTAAATGTTTGTAGAAGGGGTACGAAACCCCAACCAAACAACAGTGATCTTTACGAAGCGTCACTTTCAATTCTCAGAGCATGGTGAGCAGCATTGCAGAGCTATAGAGCGAGAGAGTGTGTGAGAACGAAACAGAAAGAGGCAGAGCAATGATGGGATGGGATTTAATTGTCTGTGGGATTTTTAAATTGACGGCGCTTAAAGGGGGCCTCTTCGCAAGTGAGTGTGCCCAGAAAACGTCATCAATAACAAGCCCGGAACAGCAGCTTTATCAACGCCAACATCACGATTAGTTGTGGTCCTAAGGCCAGAGCGCCGCACCAGCTGTAGTGACCGACCGAACGACGTTCACATGTACGTGTTGTAGTGGAGTGGCGTAGCACACTTGAGTACGGATAACCAACTCGCCAGCGAGGCGTTAAAGTGCAATTTCAAACATTAATCAACATCAAGACGAGCTTGACGCGCGTTTAACACACAAACCGAGGAACTGAGAAAAGAAAAACTAAAAAAAAAAACGAAACAAAAACACAAACAGAATCAAAAGCAAAATCAAAACTTCAATCAATTAAAGAAAAATAAAGAAAACGATCTAAATCAAAAACTCCATAAAGAAAAGCGAGACAATCTCAATTTACGCACCAAGTGAAGTGGAAGTGAAGTGAGTCTCAACATTTCAACAAATCGTTGGGCGGCATTTGTGATTTTTCCAACGTCCAAAACTGATCGTGAATAAATTGAAACAAAAAAGAAAATAAAAAATCTATGAAATAGTTTTAGATTTACTTTTCAAGTTCGCTGTAAATGTGTTCGCTCGCCTGATGCTAGTCGCTCGCCTGATGCTAGTCATTCATGATCACTGAAGCGTTGAACAGATCTTGAATTTGAAATTAATTTTGAACTAAAAAACACTGGCAACTACAGCGAAGCACTAACAACACCCCAGTCAGCCAATATTTGAAATGTACGTACCAACCAACCAGCCAACAAACAAACAAACAAACAGATGTATTTAAAAAGTAATTAAATGGAAAAGTTTATTAATACAAATAACACAAATTACATGTGTGCACATATATATATAAACTACTGTATAACTTAATTAAATAGAAGGAGGAGGTGTTTTTTTGCTAAAGCCACCAGATAAAAAGTGAAATTTGTTGTTCGAGTCTGCTTGATCCACATTAGCCATGAATTAGAAAATCAAAGTGTTTTAAGCCGCCGACGCCCAATTAAAGTCGTAACAAAGGAAAGGCAAAAAGGTTTGCATAAGTGATGTATCGACATTAAATCTGAAAGTCATTCAATGCTTAAGGAAATCCGAGTCCAATTGGTGAATGGAGATTAATTCCAGTAAAGAGATGTTAGCAGATATCAACGTTCATGCAAATATGTAAGAGTCTGTTTTCGGAAAACGAATTCGCGAAAGAAGAGCTAATCGTGAGAGACGAATGAATACTGTAAAACTGACATCGCAATAACTTCGCATGTGAGAGTTTCTCTCTCGCCGATATACGGTCACACAATGGTTAAATCAATTGCTTGAGCATATGTCGGTGTGAGAGCGTCTCTCGAGTATGTGATATAAAAATACTCTCACATCAACTCCAAATGAGAAAGTCAGTTAATACTTAAGAAGATTTAAGTCCAACTGATAAATGGGGATTAATTAAGAACTAAAACTAATTTGCAAATTCCATCGACTAATTTTAAGATCTTTCATTATGCCCCATTTAAAGCATATTTCGTCGTGAGAGACGAGGAAATCGTCTGGGAATCGAATAAATTGTTCTCGCAAAACATTGCACGCGAAAGGCTCTCATATCTCACACAAGCAATTGAGAAAGCCTCTCGCAAACTCTCACATCGACTCCAAATGAGAAAGTCAGTTAATACTTAAGAAGATTTAAGTCCAACTGATAAATGGGGATTGATTAGGAACTAAAACTATTTTGCAGATTCCATCGACTAAATTTAAGATCTTTCATTATGCCCCATTTAAAGCATATTTCGTGAGAGACGAGGAAATCGTCTGAGAATCGAATAAATTGTTCTCGTAAAACATTGCACGCGAGAGGCTCTCTCATACATCATATCTCACATAAGCTATTGATCATATCTCATACACATCATATCTCTCGCAAACCGAGTTTATCAAATTATGATCTAAAGCGTCTTTGAAAAGAATGCGTTGAAAATAGAATAAGACCTAGGAGGGAATCATGCAGATAGACGGCTATAACGGGTGATTCATCGTGAGGTTTAATTGATAATGTAAAACAAATAAAAACGGCATTAAGTTCGGCCGGCACGAACTTTTTATACCCTCCACCATGGATTGCATTCCACAGAGTGTGTCGACTTTCGTAGAAGTGCAGTAATATTACAGGAAAATATATATTTTTTTAATATAGCCAAACCAAAACAAATAGAAATATTAACAAGTAAGGAAATGCTAAAGTCGGGCGGGGCCGACTATATGATACACTCCACTTTCTATCCGCATACAATTCAACTCGGTAAAAATTGAAATCGGGAAGAATTTTTGTATGTTTCCTAATCATAGGCTAATATGACTTAGTCCAATTTGTCAAATCGAAAAGAATATTTGTATCGGGGCTATATCTAAACATGGAATAATCTAAACTTTCAAAATAATTTCCTCCAGTTCAAATATAACGTGTTATGCTCACTTCAAAGAATATCGGTGAAAATTCTTGGTTTCAGGGGCGGAAAAAGTCTATCTGGGAGCGAAATTTGTCTTGGATCTATATGTAAATCTGAACCGATCTGACCCATTTTCACCATGCGTGTTGCTAGTTGAAATATAAGATATTTTGAAAGATTTGAACAAGATTTGTTAAAATATGTGGTTTATAGAGTGGAAAAAGTGAAATCGGGAGTGAAATTTGTGTGACAGTTATATATAAATCTGAACCGATTTTTACTACAGATGTTTCTAGGTGAACTATAAGATGTTTTGCCAATTTTGAAGAAAATCTGTTAAGATATGTGGTATCTAGAGCGGAAAAAGTCAAATTGGGAGCGAAATTTGTATGGAAGCTATATATAAATCTAAACCGATCTGACCCATTTTCATCATGGGCGTTTCTAGTTGAAAAATAAAATGTTTTGCAAAATCTGAAAACAGTCTGTTCAAATATGTGGTTTCTAGAGCGGAAAAAAATCAAATTGGGAGCGAAATTTGTATGGGAGCTATATATAAATCTGAACCAATCTGACCCATTTTTACCACAGGTGTTTGTAGTTGAAAAATAAGATGTTTTGCCAAATCTGAAGACAATCTGATACAATATGTGGTTTCTAGAGCGGAAAAATCAAATCGGGAGCGAATTTTGTATGGGAGCTATATATAAATCTGAACCGATCTGACCCATTTTTAACACAGGTGTTTCTAGTGGAACTATAAGATGTTTTGCCAATTTTGAAGAAAATCTGTTAAGATATGTGGTATCTAGAGCGGAAAAAGTAAAATTGGGAGCAAAATTTGTATGGGAGCTATATATAAATCTGAACCGATCTGACCCATTTGCGCCATGGCTGTTTATAGAACAAATAAAAGATAATTCGACTAATTTGATGAAAATCTGTTAAAATATGTGGTTTCTAGAGCGAAAAAAATCAAATCGGGAGCGAAATTTGTATGGGAGCTATATATAAATCTGAACCGATCTAAACCGATTTTTACCACAGATGTTTCTAGTTGAACTATAAGATGTTTTGCCAATTTTAAAGAAAATCTGTTAAGATATGTGGTATCTAGAGTGAAAAGAGTCAAATCGGGAGTGAAATTCGTATGGGGGCTATATCTAAATCTTAACCGATTTTCTTCAAAGTAAATAGCGTTCGTTCTTATCCCGAAAAACTTCGTTGTGCAAAGTTTCAGTTGGTTCTGCCTACAATTGCGACCTGTATCGTGATTATAAGATATAATTATAGGTATAATTAACAGTGGGACTATCTCTCTTCCTTTTGGGTCTTACAAACAACTGAACAAAGACATAATACTCTCGTGGAGTGTATAAACAAATAATTTTATAAATTAATATAATATTTATATTATTTAAAACCAATACGTTTACACTATATATATCCAAATAGTGCTTCAAGTCAATTCAAAAACTAAATATTTTTATATGAATATCGTCAAAAAAAAGTAAATGCCATAAATATTGGTTGATAGTGGATGCTACAGTTGCTTGTATTTCCATTCTATTTTAATTCCAAAAGTACAAATTTTGAAAATCCAATATCTCACGTACCCAGGGCAAGATAACCTAACTTCATGATTCAACCAATTTTTTCCGTAAAAGTAAAAATCCGTTATCTCACGTACAAAGGGCAAGATAACCTAACTTCATGATTCAACCAATTTTTTCCGTAAAAGTAAAAAAGTACAAATTTGGAAAAATCTTTTTTATTTTGCTTGTCTATGCAGTCAGAGAAATGTATACACCGAATTCCATGAATCTAGCTGCGGCCATTTGGTTGGTACCATTTTTATTATTTTTTATCCTCTTTTTCCTATTTTACCCCCTTAGGAGTACGACTTTCTAAAATCTCGTTATTTTACGTGTCTACACAATTTGGGGAATGTACACACCTAATTTCATCTTTCCAGCTGTAGCCGTTTATTTGGTACTATTTGTATCCCTCTGTACCCATTGTATCCCTTGAATGTACGAATTTAGAAAATTCTTTTTATTTTTTGTGTATACGCTGTCGGAGGAATGTATACTTCGAATTTCATGATTCTAGCTGCCGATATTTGGTTGGTACTCTTTTTATCCCCTTTTTCCATTTTACCCCCTAAAAGTACGAATTTCGAAAAAAAACCCTTTATTTTACGTGTTAGGTGCAGCCGTTTGGTTGGTACTATTTTTATACCCTCCACCTCCGTTTGTAACACCTTGAAATATCAACCTGAGACCCTATAAAGTATATATATTCTTGATCGTCATTAAATTCTAAGGCGATCTAGCCATGTCCGTCCGTCTGTCCGTCCGTTGAAAGCACGCTAGCAGCTAAACGAAAGGAGCTAGAACGTTCAAATTTTCCATAAATGCGTCTTATATAGTCGTAGATCGGTTGGGATTGAAACGGGGCGAAATCGGCCTAAAGGGAAACATTTTTTACCTCACAAGGACTAAAAATACCCATAATAATCCCTAATATTTTAGAGTATTTAAGCATGTTTTTTATAGTAAAACGTAAGTAAAAACGTGCACCTTATTTGTAGGGGGTGAAATGGGACAAAAAAGGGATAAAAATGGTACATATTAAACGACAACAGCTAGAAACACGAAATTCTGTGTGTACATTCCTCTAATTGAGTAAATACATAATATAAAAGTATTTTTTCCAAATTCGTACATTTAAGGGGTAAAATGGGAGTAGAGGGATAAAAATGGTACCAACCAAACGGCTGTACCTAGAATAATCAAATTCGGTGTATACATTCCTCTGATTGCATAGACAAGTTAAATACACGGATTTTTCAAAATTCGTACTGTTTTGGGTCAAAATAAGAAAAGGGGATAAAAATAGTACCAATCAAATTACCGCAGCTAGAGTCAAGAAATTCGGAGTATACATTCCTCTGACTGTGTAGACACGGAAAATAAACCGATTTTTCGAAATTCGTACTTTTTGGGGTCAAAATAGAAAAAGGGGATAAAAATAGTACCAACCAAATGACCGCAGCTCGAGTCATGACTTTCATACTTTTAAGGGATACAATGGTACAGAGGGATAAAAATAGTACCAACTAAACGACTACAGCTAGAATGATGAAATTCTTATTGCGTAGAAACGTCAAGGGGGTAAAAATGGTAAAAACCAAATGGGAGCAGCTGGAATCGTGGAATTCGGTGTATACATTCCTCTGTCTGCATAAACACGCAAAATAATTTTTTTTCCAAATTCGTAATTTTTCTTTTACGGCAAAAATTGGTTGAATCATGAAGTCAGGTTATTTTGCACTATATATGTCTGATAATGGATTTTCAAAGTTGGTACTTTTCGAATTAAAATAGAATAGAAATACAACCAACTGTATTTAAGCTTTTTGAAAATATAAATATACGAATATTTATTTTTTGATTTGAAATAAATATTGGTTAAAATATATTTATTTATAAAATTATTTTTTCAATATTTGTATTTGTTTTGGTTTGGCTATATTAAAAAATTTATATTTTCCTGTAATATTACTGCTCTTCTACGAAAACCGACAACCTCTGTGGAATGCAATCCATGGGGGATGGTACATAAAGTTCGGCCCGGCCGAACTTAACGCCGTTTTTACTTGTTATCCCTCTATTCCAACTTTACCTCGTTTGGAAAAATTACTTTTATATTATGTATCCACTCAATTGGAGGGATGTACACGCCGATTTTTGCGTTTCTAGCTACTGTCGTTTGATTGGTACCATTTGTATCCCTTTTTTGCCCCATTTCACCCCCTGCAAATACGAATCACTTTATGGTACAGGTTTTTGTTATAGAGGGAATGCACATACCCTATATCAAGTAAGTTCAAACAGACATGTTGAAAAAACATGCTTAAATACTCTAAAATATTAGGGGTTGTTATGGATATTTTCAGTCCTTGTGAGGGAAAATGTTTCCCTTTGGACCGATTTCGCCCAGTTTCAATCCAATTTGGAGGTCCTAAATCCTTTCGTTTATATGCTAGCGTGCTTTAAATAGACGGACAGACCTGGCTAGATCGTCTTAGATTTTAATGACGATCAAATATTTCAAGGTGTTACAAACGGAATGACAAAGTTAGTATGAAATTACTTTTATTAGAGCACCATCAACAATTATCTTCGGCAATATCTATCAAAAAATAATAGCCAGTAGATCAGTATATCTTGGCGCCGCCAACAAATGAGAACGAAGATGCATTTGCAAAAACTCACGCATCAAATATACCGTATCTGACATGTTTCGTTGCATCAGCGTGGTCTTTATTTGTACGAACGTTAGATTTCATTAAATTAGTTTAGTAGTAAATTAGTTTAATTTAGTAAATTAGTCAGAGTTCCACAGATTAGATCAGCTGGACCATAAAAGGTGTGATAATAGTTAGGAAGATAAATTTCGATATAAAATATATATTACAAAGCACACAAAACCCTAAGGTATGGAATAGCTTGTCTGGACACATTTTTTGTTGAAATATTGTATGGTCGTTGCAGTTGCAGTGTGAATGAATTTCGTTAATGCAGCGTTCAGCTACCTCCATTAAGACGAGGCCAGTCACGGGCTTATTGCTTATTGGTACGCCAAAGAGACAAATCGCTATAGATGAACTAATTTTCTTCCAAGGACTGTATACACTAGTTTGTTGAAGGACAATGAATAACATTTTCTGATTTATTTCGGCTTTGTATACTCGAAAACTATACTAAACATGTTATATATAATTTTTTTTACTAAAATTCAAATTTTTGTCAATGATAGTAACTGTAATAGTAACCTGTTGGCATATTTGGCACAGCAATCCTATAATCTGAGTTTCTGGTCTGAGTTTCTTTTTATAGCGGTCAATTTTTCATTTTTTTGGTCAAAGGGGGAAACAGTTTGTAATGATAAATGTTGGCTGTAAAGTCAAAAATTGTGAAAACCCGCGTTACTTTTTATCATACAGAGAATACCAAAATATTTTTTGGCATATGATTTCGGACTAAATGGGGAAAATATGAGAGAGTAGTTTCAAAAAACCCAACGACCACAATTGAAGCTTTTTTCGTGACTGACTATGTATACATATGTTACAAGCCACATTGGTTCTTATTACACATGCCAAAAATCCGGCGGATCAGATGGATAGATCACGAGAAAATTACAAAACAAAAATGTTATCTATATATAAAAGAGTTGCGTGATTGGGTGACTGACTGACTGATCACTCCCCAGACCAAACGGCTAGAGCTAGAATGATGAAATTTGGTGTGAACATTTCTCTTACCGTGTAGAGGTGTGATAAGACGGGATTTTTCGAAATTCGTACTTTTAAGGGGTAAAACGGGGTAAAAAGGGATAAAAGTGGTACCACCGCAATGACAAAACGGCTGGGCCTAGAATCTTGAAATTTGGTATGGATATTCCTCTTGCGGCATGAAGACAACCCAAAAAGTGACATTTTAAAAATTCGTACTTTTGGGGGTTAAATGGTACAAATAGGGACAAAATGGTACCTATAACATGGTTGAAGCTAGAATCATGAAATTTGGTATGTACATTTCCCTTACAGTGAAGAAATCAGATTTGAAGGGAGTTTTTCGTAATTCGTACTTTTAAGGGGTAAAATGGGGTAAAGAGGGATAAAAATTGTACCACCGCAATGACCAAACGGCTGGGACTAGAATCTTGAAATTTGGTACAAACATTTCTCTTTCTTATATTTCTCGTACTTTTTGTGGGTGATATCGGGTAAAAAGGAATAAAAATGGTACCAATAAAACGGATGGAGTTGGAATAATAAAATTCGGTGTGTACATACCTCAAAACCCTTAGACACAAAATGACCGAATCTTTTTAAATTCGTACTTTTAGTAGGTAAACGGGGAAAATGGGATAAAAAAGGTACCAACAATGATGACGCTACAATAATCAAATTCAATATGTATATTCGTTTTACAGCCCAAATCCCTGATAAGAAGACATTTTTCGAAATTTGTAATTTTAAGGGATTAAATGGGATAAAAATTTTACCACAGCCCAGACCAAACAACTGGGCCTAGAATCATGAAATTCGGAACGGCCATTACTTTTATAGCACGAATGCGACTAAGAAAATATTTGTCAAAATTCGTACTTTTTGTGAGTGAAATTGGGAAGAAAGGGATACAAAATGGTACCAATCAAACAGATGGAGCTGGAATCATGAAATTCGGCGTGTACATCCCTGAAAATGCTTACAAACGCAAATTGAAGGAATTTTTCGAAATTCGTACTTTTAAAGGGTAAACGAGAAAAGCGGGATAAAAAGGTGCCAAGAACATGGATGACGCTACAATAATTAAATTCGGTACGCATATTCGTCTTACAGTGTAGATGAGTAATAACAAGGAATTTTCCGATATTTGTACTTTTAAGGGATTAAATAGGTTAAAAATTGTGCCACCGCCAAATTGTACCAAAATACTGTGCCTAGAATCTTGAAATTTGGAACGCATATAACTCTTATAACGCGAATACGACCACGAAAATATTCTTCATTAATTTAAACTTTTAGGTGTGAAATTGGGTAAAAACGGATAACAGCGGTACCAATCATAAAATTTCGTTTGTACATGCATAGAAACACAAAATTAATATATTTTTCGATATTCGTACCTTTTTATATCCCTATAGTACCAACAACACGGCTGAAACTAGAATCGTGTGTATCTTCGTCTGACAGTGTAGACGCGAAACATTAACTGATTTTCAATATTTATACTTTTGTATATGTACTTTAAAGGGGGAAGCGGATCAAAAGTGGTGCAAATGATACCAACCAAAATTGGGGATATGGGATAAAGATAGTACCAACCAAAGTTTTCAGTTAGAATATGAAAAGAAATTCGGTGTGTACATTTCTCCGAGTACATAAATTAATGTTTCGAAATTTGTATGTTTAAGGACAGAAACTGCACAGAAAGAGTTATGTGTGAACATTATAGTCATTATCTTTTTTTTTATTTTGATAAAAGCTTATGTCAATTTGCGTGGAAATTATAGAAGTTATATTAGGTTTAGTTTTACGTACGGGTCGTTTGTTTTGCAATATGGACTATACGTGTGTGGGTACCATAAGATGTATATCAATATCCCCCATTTTCGAATTTAAACTAAGTTTGGGAAAGTATGTACTATGTGCAGAGTACTATGTGCAGAGTTTGAATAAATTCTTTAAGTCCCTTCCAGAGTCATCGTGTATACCAGCGAGCCAGACGGACGTGAAAGGGACTTGGGACATACTTATGGTTTTAAATCTCTGATATTTTCACAGCTTAAGAAAGAAACGTACAAATTATTTTCTACTTTATAAGATTTTTGTAGAAAAATTGTTTCCATTTTGTGCCTATAAATTAAACTATATCCTAAGTGATATCCTTAAAAACAGTTTGAATACTGATACAAACTACTGTCTTACCATACCCTTTTCCGCGTACGAAGTAGCGGGTATTTGCTAGTACATACATATAAATTTAGCTATCTCTCCCGCGAAAATGAAAATTTTGCAAAAATATCCAATTTGTATTTTTAGTTTACCGCGTTTTACCGAAATATCCAAATTTTTTGTTGTTGAAAAAGATCGATCTTCCAAAGAACGTGGACGAATTATAAACCTAGAAAGTTTGTTGTATAAGTTGGTGTGTAATTTTGCTATTTAAGCGCGAAGACCTTTATTTACAACTTTGGTTTCTTCGGTGACCCCCATTGAAATTTTTTCGTAAAACATTTTAATTCTTAAATTTCCTATTTGAAAGGACTTTTTTGATTTTCTTGCAAATAGGGTCTAATTGACCCATAAAGAGAGGTGCTAGAGGGTTAAGATCTTCCACAAAAATAATCCTCATAAAATTCCACAATATAGTTCTGACAATAAGAATTCCCTCAGACATTAACTTACAACACTTTTCTCACTTAGTATAATGAACGCTTCGGCCAAAAAAAAAATGAAAACTTTGATCCACTGAAAAAGAAACTCAGACCAGCTTGACTATAAGTTTATTCTATAGAAATGATCTTCTCAACATGCCCTTTCAGAATTATAGGGCCCCTATTCTGTTCCAATCAAATCCAATCTAATTTTGGAAAGACAAGTCGGATTAAATACGCCCAACACAAGTACTTATAACGACTGCAAATATTACGAATTTTACTTCGAACTTTTATGACGAAGTCCCAATTTGCCCTATTCCCCCTAAACTCTCTGAAAATCTCCGAATTTAACTCTAAACCAAAGACAGACAATACTCTGGGCGCCCAGAGCATTGCCTAATGAACTTTGCCTTTAATGATAAATCCAAAATTAACAAACTTCCGGTGCCCCCGCGACCAGAGAAAAAAACAAAACATGTACAAATACCACAAGTTTCCCAGGCACAAATTTACGCCTTCTTTGGAATTGAATTGAATTTTTGTGTGTTTCAGTTCAGGCAACAGAGACCAGAGAGACCATCCCGCAAAACAAGAGAGACAACAGATAAATGCAAGTTAAAGTTAATGTAGATAGATTTGGTTTATTAAGATTAATGCTAACTGTCAATTTAAACGCAGTTTAACATACACAGAAAACTCTCTATTCAAAGCACAAAATTAGTGGACAGGGCCCAGTGACAACTCCAAATGGTGATGATGGTGGTGGGTGAGGAGAAGGGTGTCTAGCGAACATGCTCACTTTAGCCTATTGACATTTGATGTTATGGGTGATGAGCAGCCGTCATCTGACAACCGTGTTATGATGACAATGACGCTGATGCATTGGCCCATGGCACAGTGGGAGAGATGGGCAGGCTTTTGGAAATCTTCTATTCGGTTTCTTTTGGAAGGAAGACGAAATTGAAAGAATGATAGTTTGCTGGAAGGCTTATCAATCCAAATTATGTGTGAACTATGACATCGTTCAAATTACCGATGACTCTTCGATGGGTGGCGATGGATTTCAGAGGTTTGATTTGGAAGACTCTGGCGAATAGATCACTCAATTGTGGCCAAAAGAAGTTGGTGATAGAAATTGCATCATCCTTTTGGAAGAAAAATAAGTCGATGAAACCGGTGGCTCAAAATCCACACAAATAAATGACTCTATGCGTATGTGTCGCTTCTTGAGGACCACGTGATGATAGATATGGTTCCAAATCTAGAAAATTATCGGCTCTAAAATCCATCTCTACGCTGAAGGCAATGAAATTTGGATCCCCTTCCAACTTGTATCTGTTGATCGAACTTTTTCAAATGATAAAGATTTTTAACCACTTTTCCACTTTCCGAATTGACCACTGTGCCTGCTACTTCCATGTTCGGCACAACCTCCAGCCACTCATTACTCAGTGGCAACCGAGTTGAGGAACTACTCTGAATATGAACAATAATAGGGCAGGCACAACATGTTGCAAGTATGCCCCGCGACGCCACGTACTTACTTACATATGCATGAGTTGTAAACATAAACATTAAAGTTCAACTTTGATCGCGGAACGCGACTCCACACATCCCCAGACAATGCGAGCGTTGAGTACGCCGCGAATGGGGGATGATCGTTGATTAACCGTCAATTAGATTATAACAAAAATGTTTTTTATTAACGACTATGTGGTTCGCGTTGATGTTTTTTCTGGAATGACGAATTTAATTAAAACTGAAAATGACTACAAAAAAATTTGAGTGGTAAAAAATAAACTGCAATTCATATATTTCCAGCAAGCGCCAAATGTGACCGCATTTTTTCGGTGGGATTGTCTGGGGTTTTTTCTGGTTAAAACAGAGGAGTGGGGCTGTTGAAAATGTGCTGGTCAGTCACTCAGCCAGACACACTTTAATTAGTTGAAAATTATGAGCTAAACATAGTTTAAAGATAATTTATTCGGCTAACAACTGATACTGTTTTTCACAGAATTGTAATACTTTTGTAAATAGGTTAATTTATAGGGGGTTGATTTAACATGTCCAGACATTGACCATGTGCTCTGCAGCATTTTGGATGCGAAGATTTAAAGGAATTTTTAAAATTCCTAAATTTTTGTTTCTCAACAAAAGACATGCAAACAACTACAGGGTCAGAATTTCTCAAATTTGCAGAATATTATTTATTGAAATTTAAAACAAAAATACAAAAGTCAATACTCTGGTCGTAGGAAAAAAATATGCTACTATTTATTTGTGATGTATTACAAAAATAGTCGAAACTATCTCTTCGTTGTTAGTGCGAAAAAATGTAGATATTAGAATATATTTTTATAACGTGAAATAAAATCACATAAAAAACTATAATTTTCTATCAACAAACCAAGCAAAAATGTAAATAAAAAATAAAAACATTATGTGTGCCAGTTAAAATGATAGTAGTCTAAGTCACAAATCCAAAAAAATTGAGATATGCCAATTTTTCTCTTTAGTTTGATCAGATCTCTAATTTAAGAACTTTTATTTTTGAGATTTATAAAAAATTTACCCTTACAATGACATTTCTCATTTTATGCACACCAAAATTGACTTTAGTGTTAGTTTGAAAGTGGTCTAAGTCATACTATATCCACTAATATTGATGTGTGGCGATGCAAATATTTTTTGTTTATAATGTCAATTTTAGGTGATTCAGATAATTTGAATAACATATAAAATTAAATTATTTGAAAAGTAAAAAATAATTAAATAAGTAAATATTTATATATATTTATTCATTTTTTTTTTTGAAATAAAATATTTTGTGTTTTCTTTCATTTTTTGGTAAGGATATATTACTTTTGCGAAAAGTATTAAAAATTTCTATTTTTTCAATTTTAAGAAGAATGAAAGTGGTCTAAGTCAGTGCGTCCTCTGAAAGTAGTGATTCCCTGAGAGAAACCAACGTTGTCGATTTTTTTATCAAACTGCGATATAGTAGTAGGATATTCTAAGAAAAAAAATGTGCTTCAGTGGAAAATATTTTTCAATTGACTCAAACACAAACCATTGTATATCTCAGAACGGATAAAGTGTGACTTTGACCATTATCATTCTAACTGGCACATATGTGCAGAAAAATATGTATATTAGGCTGGGTGCGGCCATACAAATGGAAAAACAATTTCCAGTCACCCCAAAAAAATAAATTTTGGATTGTTTAACGATGATTTGCAAAATATTTCGTTACTAGATCAAACCGTCTGTGAGCTAAACGCTTCCTGAAAACACTCCCAAAAAATATGTTTTTCCCGTGTAATTTTTTTACGTTGCATTTTGTCCAATTTTTTTCACAATTAATAGACCCTTGGAAGCACTTTAAATATAAATTTTAATTCTTGTCTTATAATAAGTTATTGGTCGAATTATTGTACGTTTATAGTAGTTGTTTGTGTTTTTTCCTATTAACAACTGAACAATTTTTCTTATTTTGTGGTAGAATTTTAGGAAAAATAAATAGCTGCTGTCAACACCTATCGAAAGATGTATAAATTATGAAAATCGAAAGGAAATTGACGCTTATTTTTGTGAAAAGAGTTTGAAAATTTTGGCTCTGAAAAGCTATCTCCTGTATTAATTTATTTCACAAACATGGAGTCAGTGACGTCATTTTTCGTCCGATATTCATCACTTAAGCATTTTTTCATAACATCTTTTGTAAAATGTTCCCAAGAAAGAAATGAGTTTTTAGCTGTCATTTTGAAAAACCGCAAAAAAGCAAACTAAACGTCTAAGAATACGACCAATGAGTTACTATAAGACAAGAATAAAAAATTATATTTAAAGAGCTTCAAAAAAATTGGACCAAAATGCAACACAACAAAATTACAGGGGAAAAACATGATTTTTAGAGGTGAGCGTTTAGTTCACAAACAGCCTGATCTAGGAACGAAAAATTTTGCTGATCACCATTAAACAATCCAATCTTCATTTCTGGGGGCTGACCGCTGCAATTTATTGTCGCGACCCATCCTAATGTATATAATGCATTGTTAAATTATGATTGACAAAATATTTTTTTCTGAAATAATAGACCCTTGAAACCTAAAACTGTTTATTCCTACCTTAGAATAACTTATTGGACTGTATTTTTTGAGGGTTTCAATGTGACAGTACTTTTTGTGACAGTACTTTAGAAAAAATAAATAAGTTTATTTTTTTGAATTGTTAGTATTTTTGCATCAAAAGAAAAAAGTAATTACATAGGAGTATTTGTGGAGATCGCTAGGATTCCGTTACCATACCAAAAAAACCTACATTTTATTCCAAAAATAAATCTTTATATATATTTTTTTAATTTTTAGTTAATTTTTATTAGGTAAAAACAAACAATCCGGTAGGCTTGTTGAATGAATCAGTAGGTGCTACTGTGCACAGTGGTAATTTGCGGACAATACATTTTGGAACAATTACTTTTCAAAAATCTAATAATACAAATAATTTGTTTTATTAAAAGTAATATTTATTTCTTAGTACAATCTAGTGAAAACAATTAAATATTTTAACAAAAAAAAAAAAAACAAATTAATTTAAAGACAATGTCCACTTATAGAGCGTTTTTATACCCTCCACCTCCAGGATGGGTGTATACTAACTTTGTCATTCAGTTTGTAACGCCTTGAAATATCGACCTGAGACCCTGTAAAGTATATATTTTCTTGATCTAAGATCTAAGACGATTTAGTCATGTCCGTCAGTCTATTGAAGGCACGCTAGCATCTAAACCAAAGAAGCTAGAACGTCCGAATTTTCCATAAATGTGTCTTATAGCGTAGATCTGTTGGGATTGCAGTCCCAAGGGAAAAAATTTCCCTCACAAAGACTGAAAATAACCCCAAAAATCCTTAATATTTAGAGTAATTAAGTATGGCTGTTTATATTTACTTGATATTGTGTATGCGCATTTCCCTGATAGCATAAACGGTCACCATAAAGTGATTATTATTTGTAGGGGGTGAAACAGGGAAAAAAGGGATAAAAATGGTTTCTCTCAAACGATAACAGTTAGAGAAATTTGATGCGTACATCCCTCTAATTGAGTAGATAAATAATATAAAAGGATTTTTTTCAAAATTCGTACTTTTAAGTGGTAAAATAGAGGGAAACAAATAATTCTAAATAAACGGCTGCACCTAGAATTGTGAAATTCGGTGTATACATTTCTCTGACTACATAGATACGCAAGATAAAACGAATTTTCAAAGGATAAAATGGAAACATGGTAATTGCGTCGACAAAGGATTTTTTCAACATTCATACTTTAAAGGGGCTAAAATGGGAAAAAAGGAATAAAAGTGGTACCAACCAATTGGCCGCAGACATAATCATGTAATTCGGTGCACAAATTCATTGCATAAACGCGCAAAACATAAAGAGTTTTCAAAAGGTTTTTCTAAATACGAGGTAAAATGGGCATAGAATGATAACCAGTAAGGAAAGGCTAAAGTCGGGCGGGGCCGACTCTATGATACACTCCACTTTCAATCCGAATACAATTCAATTCGGTGAAAAAGTGAAAACGGGAAGTTTTTTGTATCCTGTAAATGTATGTGTTTGACAAAAAATTTTATATCGGAAAGGACATTTGTATGAGGATATATTGAAACCTGGAACGAAATAGGTGAAATATAAAATGTATAGTTTGGCCAAAATCGGATAAACTTATGGGAGCACCATTTGAATTTGGGCTATATTTAAATCTGAACCGATCTTACCCACTTTCAACATAGTTTTGTTTAGTCAGATTATAAGATGTTGTGCGAAATTTAAAGAAAATCGAGCACAATATGTGGCTTTTAAAGCGGCAAAAGTCAAATCGGGAGCGACATTTGTATGGGGGCTATATCTAAATCTGAACCGATCTAACCCGCTTTAGCCACAGGTGTTTCTAGTTAGATTATAAGATGTTGTGCGAAATTTAAAGAAAATCGATTAGAATATGTGGCATTTAAAGCGGAAAAAGTCAAATCGGGAGAGACATTTATATGGAGGCTATATCTAAATCTGAACCGATCTTACCCAATTTCTGCATAGGTGTTTCTAGTAAGATTATAAGATCTTGTGCCAAATTTAAAGAAAATCGAGTACAATATGTGGTTTCTACAGAGAAAATTTTCAAATCGGGAACGACATTTGTATGGGGGCTATATCTAAATCTGAACCGATTTGACCTATTTTCACCATAGATGTTTTTAGTTTAAATATAAGATGTTTTGCCAAATCTGAAGACAATCTGATACAATATGTGGTTTCTAGAGCGGAAAAAGTCAAATCGGGAGCGAAATTTGTATGGGAGCTATATATAAATCTGAACCGATCTGACCGATATTCACCATGGGTGTTTCTAGTTGAAATATAAGATGTTTTACCAAATCTGAAGACAATCTGATACATTATGTGGTTTCTAGAGCGGAAAAAGTCAAATCGGGAGCGAAATTTGTATGGGAGCTATATATAAATCTGAACCGATCTGACCGATATTCACCATGGGTGTTTCTAGTGGAAATATAAGATGTTTTACCAAATCTGACGACAATCTGATACATTATGTGGTCTCTAGAGCGGAAAAAGTCAAATCGGGAGAGAAATTTGTATGGGAGCTATATATAAATCTGAACCGATCTAACACATTTTTACCACAGGTGTTTCTAGTTACAATATAAGATGTTTTGCCAATTTTAAAGAAAATCGGTTGTAATATGTGGTATCTAGAGTGAAAAGAGTCAAATCGGGAGTGAAATTCGTATGGGGGCTATATCTAAATCTGAACCGATTTTCTTCAAATTAAATAGCGTTCGTCCTTATCCCGAAAAACATCGTTGTGCAAAGTTTCATTTGGTTCTGTCTACAATTGCGACCCGTATTGTGATTACAAGAATAGATGGACGGACGGACGGACGGACGGACGGACGGACAGACAGACGGACATTGCTAAATCGACTCAGAAAGTGATTCTAAGACGATCGGTATAATTAACAATGGGTATATCTCGTTTCCTTTTGGGTGTTACAAACAAATGCACAAAGACATAATACTCTCGTGGAGTGTATAAAAATAGTACCAGAATAATAAAATTTGTATAGACCGAATACCTCTGACTGCGTAGACACTAAAAATAAAAAGTTTTTTTTCCAAATTCGTACTTTTAAGAGATACAATGGATAGAGATATAAGCTAAACATTATCCCTGTATATCACTCTAATTGCGTAGGCGCGTAATATAACTAGATTTTCGAAAATCGTACTTTTAAGGGGAAAAAGGGGATAAAAATGGTACCAAATAAGTGACCATAGCTAGAATCATGGAATTTTGTACTTTTTTATTTTTACGGCAAAAATTGTTATCTTGCACTGTGTACGGGAGAAATACTGGATTTTCAAAATTTGTACTTTTGAAATTAAAATGGAATGGAAATACAACCAACGAAACGGCTGTAGCTAAAATGCACCCACAATCCCCCAATATTTGGGATAATTAAGCTTTTTTGAAAAATTGCTGCCTTATATTTATTTACCTTTGGGTGATTCCACGTAAAGTGACCCTCTTTCGCACAAAATTTCAAAATTAATTTATAATTTAAAACAACACCGATAAACATTCATAATTTTTATAATTCTCATAATACATATTTTCGATTATATTTCAAAAAATAATGACAACAACTTCCTTTTCCAGATATAGACTGGTGTCGTAACCGGATTTCCGTCAAAATGTCACGCCCGTTACAATTTAAATATCCTATATTTCTTATATCCACGAAGAGATGTCGCTAACGTATACTTTAGAAGAAAGCGTGTGAACTACTCTTTTGATAAGCAAAAATGAATAAAGGCATGTAATGAAAGAACATTTCCGAATTCAAGGAAATAAGTAAAACCACAAGATTTCCTGCAAAGCTAAGGTCACACCCGTTACGCTATAGTTTTTCTTATTATATCGATCAAAATTAAAATAAATAAAAAACAAACTAAAAATCTCTAAAACAAAAATTGGACCAAAAATGGATAATGACCCAAATCAGAAAATTAAGTTACACCCAAAAATACATGAAAAATCACCCAAATCAAAAATCGCACCAAAAATTCGACAATTTTTCGATGGAAAATCCGCCAAAATTGTGTAATAATATAATAAATAATCCGCCCAAATCCGGCTACGCCAAACCCAAAAGGCATATAAGAAATATTGCCAAAAAATTATGATCATTTGGTTTAGTTGATAAGTTTTCGTATTTGGGTCATTTTTCATATTTTGTTTTGGTGTCATTTTTCATAATATTTTAGGCGATTTGCATAGTCCCTAACATTGTTTTTTGAATGAGTTTTCGTAAAGAGTTCGTATATTATACACTATTCGCCAACTTTCAACTTTTGTACCATCCTAATGTACATATATCCTTCTTTGCCAAAGAGTTGCAAAATTCTCCCAATGCTGACAATCGATGCATTCTCATTGCTTTTCTTTGAACTCTACCTACGGCAGCCTCTGAGTCATAAACCCGTTTAGTGTTTATGTTGTGATTTCTATAAAAAAGAGAAACAAACTCGCAATCTCATTTATCGCTAAACGCTATTTTACTTCGATCACTCATGGACGGCCTCGTTGCGAAACGCAATGCGTAAGAAATCTGAGGTTAATAAACCGGCAAAGGCAGAAGAAGTAAAGACCGCCCGCAACACCCGATTATATATAGAGTAGCTGAGGAGAGGCACATCGCCACATATGGAACTAATAATAATAATAATAGCTAGACAACAGCAACAGGAAAGCGAAAAATATCAGCATGGCTTCGTAATCAAAATAATAATAAAATCAAAACAAAGCATAATCATCATCATCATCATCCTGTCTTCTTCCGTCATGAGTAATTACAACGACAACAATAAAAGTTGGAATCTCACAAGCCTGTGGAATGCCAAGGAACCGGCGAAAGAATGGAATATGTTGTTGTTGTTGTGGATATTTGAATATCTACATAAATATATGGAGAAGTTTAAAGCTTTTGGCGCCATAAAAGTAAAAACAAGCACACAACTGGAATTGATGATGATCGTCATGATGACAGTGTGCAAATAATAGTAATAATACTACAATAGGCAACAATTAATTATTAAACAATATTTACCTACCGACATATCTCGGTACACATTCCAACACACCTACAGCAACAACAACAATAAAAGCAGCAACAGAGGCACAAGCTTGGTCAACATACGCGTCGTGCCCGTGTACCTGTTGTCGATGACTCAGAATGATTCAAAAGCGTGCAGACGTTACCAACTGCCTACGAAAAGAGACTTAGAATAGAAGAGGTTTCGGTGATCACGTGAATATTAATAAGTTGTTTAATGATCATTGATATATTAGATGTTGATCCATTGAAAATCGAACTGCTAAACAACTGTTTTATATGAGGACTAAATAGTCAAGGAGTAAAAAAATTCCCAACTAAATGCCAATTGCAAAGTAAATCAAATAAAAAACGAGTTAACTTTGAGCGGGCGAATCTATATCATTTTCATCCTCAAAGTGAAAATTTCGAACATTCATTATCTTGCGCAACCATAGTGGACTGTACTGTCCACAATTAATTTAATGATCCTAAAAGATTCTAAAATGACTCTAAAAGTTCGAATTTTGCAAAATCGTCTTATTTTGTGCTAGATGAATGTAAAACCTAATTTCATAATTCTATCTTCATAGGTTAGGTTAGGTTAGGTTGAATGGGTTTCCAGCTAGTAGCGAGTTTCACTCGGAGGCTTAGCTTCATTCAATGGTACCATTTTTATCCACTCACGATCCACTTTGGCCTGAAAGTGTGCATTTTCACAATATACCGAATTTAAAAATTCTGTTGCTGCAGTTTGGATGGATCAATTTTGTTCTTTTTCCCCATTATGGCTCTAAAAGTACGAGGGAAATATTTTGCAACATGGCATAAAACAAAAAGATTTATGTTAGTCGGAAACATCCACACATTTTTTTAAGTCAACTTAAAATATATTGTTTGAATTATTTATATTATATATTTTATTTATAATGTTACATTTATTTTTTAACGATTTTAGTGGATTTTGGGAAAAAATATTGATGTAATCATTTACTTAAAAATAATTATACACTTCACTAGAGTATTATGTTTTTGTGCATTTCTTTGTACCACCCAAAAGAAAGCGAGATAGACCCATTGTTAATTATACCGATCGACTTAGAATTACTTTTTGAATCGATTTAATTCAAATTACAGGTCGCAATTATAGTCCGATCTTAACAAAAATTGGCATAAGTAAGTTTTGTGGATCAAGGACGAACGCTATTTAATTTGAGGCATATCGGTTCAGATTTAGATATAGCCCCCATACAAAAGTCGCTCCCGATTTGAAATTTTCCGCTCTAGAAACCACATGTTGCACTCGATTTTCTTTAAATTTGGCACAACATCTTATAATCCAACTAGAAACACCTATGCAGACATTGGGTAAGATCGGTTCAAATTTATATATAGCCCCCATACAAATGTCGCTCCCGATTTGACATTTTCCTCTCTAGAAACCACATATTGTACCCAATTCTCTTTAAATTTGGCACAACGTCTTATAATCCAACTTGAAACACGTATGCCGAAATTGGGTAAGATCGGTTCAGATTTAGATATAGCACCATACAAATGTCGCTCCAAATTTCACTTTTTCCGCTTTAGAAACCACATATTGTAACCGATTTTCTTCAAATTTGGCTAACACCTTATAATCTAACTAGAAACACCTATCCAAAAATTGGGTAAGATTGGTTCAGATTCAGATATAGCCCCCACACAAACCTCGCTCCCTATTTCACTCTTTCCGCTTTAGAAACAACATATTGTACCTGATTTTCTTTAAAATTGGCACAACATTTTATAATCGAACTAGAAACACCTATGGTGAAAGTGGGTAAGATCGGTTCAGATTTAGGTATAGTCCCCATACAAATGTCGCTCCCGATTTGACTTTTTCCGCTCTAGAATCCACATATTGTACCCGATTTTCTTTAAAATTGGCACAACAATTTATAATCAAACTAGAAATACCTATGCAGAAAGTGGGTAAGATCGGTTTAGATTTATATATAGCTCCAATACAAATGTCGCTCCCGATTAGACTTTTTCCGCTCTAGAAACCACATATTGTACCTGATTTTCTTTAAAATTGGATATAAAGTGGGGTGTATCATATAGTGGCTCTGTCCGTCTTTAGCCTTTCCTTACTTGTTGGGAGATGCCATATGCCCATATAACCCAGATGGGGATCCATTCTACTCTATTACAGCTCTAGAAACTACTTCTTACATCGTATCTTCATCAAATTTTGCGGATCATTATATGTTTCAACTAGGAATACCTACCGTGAATGAGAAATATATTGGCGCATGTTTTGGAACATGTGTTATAGGCCCCCTTCAAATGTCCGTCCGATTCATCCTAATACCGCTGTATAATCTGTATCATTCGATGTTGATCAATTTTTCATGTTATATTTACTTTATTCGGAATACCTTCTGGCAAATTGGATCAATTACTTTATTATTTACCATACTCATTAAATTTGACTAAAAATGAATTTATAGTAACTGTATAATTTATATGAACTACATAAAATTGCTCCCATGAAATACCTGAGTTTAGTAATCAAAGCGAGGTATATACGTAGGGAGTGGTGTATGGTATTATATAGTCGGCCCCGCCCGACTTTAGCATTTCCTTACTTTTTTAAAGTACAATCTATATCTTTGCTTTATAGTTTGGCCTTTAAATTCTCACTCTGCTTCAAAGGTCTTGAGAAGGTTGAAAGTGGTGTAGTGTGACAAATAATGAAGACTTATTTTAAATATAATTGCAAGTACTTTACGTTGGATACAGGCCAAATATTTATATTTTTATAGTTTTTCATTTTCTTTTGCGCATTTCACTAAATGATTTAATGTAAATTTTAGAGTGGAGAAATAAAAGTTTATTTTCTACAAAATATTTAGTTCATTAAAATTATATTTGTACAAATAAAATCCAAGTTTTTGACATTCCTGTTCATATCTCTCAAATTTACGGATAGAAATATTTAAAATTCATCAAAATATATCAGAATGGTAAATAAAGGCATAAGACGATCATTTAAGTAAAAATCCTTAATTTTGGAACACATTTCCCTACTTTAGACATTCGTTTTTTTCGAAGAAAAATGCAAAATTTGCATTATTTTTATTTATTTGTTTTGATGAATTTTAGGTACCTCATTTGGACCTCAAATTCGTAAAATGTTGACAAATGTTAACTGGAATGACCGAAATTCGTATTTGTGCAAATATCTCTAACTCAGCCAATTACCGACAGATTTTTAAAAACCAAGTGATATTTAATCCCGACTAAATGTTACTTTTAAATAAATTCACATATATGGCGGACAACTTACAAACTAATGTGCACAAACATTGTCAAATTTCAGAAATGGCGAAAAAAATAAGAAAATTGTAAATTGGCACTAAAATTTCTCAAGGTTTCCTTAATAATGTATAGCAGAGTTCACGATCTGATTAATAGGGTTTGCCATTTAAACTCTAAATTAGATTCGGCTATAAAAAGGTACTGATTATTTTTTCAAATTTCTGGTTTTATGGGAAAGGTTCAATGACTACTACGTCTGGCTCGGCAGTACCTCATCCGATCAACCCACTTTTTCAGTATAGTACAAAATCCACACCAAACAATGACTCGATGTGGATGCATTGGCTTCTCAGTGGTCACGAGTGGTTTCTCTGAATCCCATACGCGGCAATTTTGCTTATTGACATAGCCACCTAGATGAAAAGGACCTTCATGAAGGTTGAACGCTCGAACGGTGGATCGCTTCTCGAAAATTTTCCAAATAAATTTCTTACAGTTTGCGTTAAAGACTCACTACTTTGGAAGTAAGTTTTTAATATTTCCCAATTTTGTTCGAGCGTATAGCGTCCCATTTTGCAAATGGTATTTTTGATATTTCTAGTAAAAGCAAATTTCATTACTTTGGAAATACAATGATTTGTCCAAAATACAATGCTGAAAACATATGGTATTTGTACAGTATTTTGTATTGTATAACACGATATGATGTACAAAATTGTATTTATTGTAAAAGTTTATCATAACTACATTAACCGTGAACTCCGCTTATACCGTTCGCAGGGTCTAATATGTTTCTTTTTAAATCCGTCGGTAGTGATTTACCATTTATTTAATAATCAACTAAGATAAGTGTTTATAAGTGCGTTTTCCAGTTAGTCAAGATTTTGGGGATATCTAAAAAATTCACGCAACAAGAAAAATTCACGCTTGCAAGAAAAATAGTATCATTTCCATAGGGATTTGGACTGTCGCAGAGTATAATTCTGGATGTTCTCTGGAAGTATTTAGGCTGCAGATGTCTTACCTTGTAGAGTAATCCCCAAAAGTTCACTCCTTTTGCTGCGAATACCATTTGAAATATTTATGCATCGAGTCATTTTTGGGGTGTACATGGGAAGTTGCAATTGTTTGTAGTTCTCGTTTTGTTTAGGAACAAAGTTGACTCCTTCAATAATAATTTTGAAGTTCAACGCAAAAATTTTTTTGCTGGGCGAGTATTAAAGTTTTTGGCGTCATTTATTTACATAATTTCAGAAATTCGTGGAGACGTAAAGTTGACTCCATCCAAACTATTTTAAATTTCAACGCAACAATATGTATTTAATTTTTTGGCGTTCTTTATTTGCACAAATTCAGATATATAAAACTGCATTAGCTTTTCTCCTGTCATAGTCTGAAGGAGATTTTACACTTGCTGTCCTTTTTGGAACATTATTATGGATACCTTAAATGCACGACCATACCCCTTCTTAGTATAAGTCTCTTTTTGGCTAACTGCTATTTGTCTTTGGTGGGGATTTGCATTATTGTACTTGTGTTTGAGCTTCGCCAGACGATTTTATTTTTGTGTGTTTTTTTCTCTTTGGTAGAATGCCATTTTACAAATCACAGAAAAATAAAAATAAATAACATAATATCAACCAAACAAATACGCGTCATAAAAAAACGAACAAACGTTTTGCAAGACTTTTTACACATTTTTCACTCACTCACGAATGTTGATAAAAAAACAGGCAATAAATGACAAATACCCGTAATAAAACTTGAAATAGCTATCTGATATTATATACAAAGGTCTGGCGGAGTGGAGCGCGGATAGTGGATAATGGAGATAAGAGACAATAGTACGAGAGTAGAGAACAATTGTAACATCGATGGACAAACAACAAGTGGATCATTTGTGTGATATACCGCTTGAGCGTGCTCTCACTCTCTTTCACTCTCGCTGTCAATCTCTGTTGACATTTCCTATTTCTCACACTCTGCACGCCCGTGACCCAAATATTGATTAAAGGTTACATGTGTCAAATACGACGGCAACATATTGAAATGTGACATATCGTGGGGTAGTGGAGCAAGTGGAGCAGTGTTGCCAAATGGGTTAAAGTAAATGCAAACAATAATAAAAGCAAACAGGGGAAATTGGAACGTTGAGTATGCAGTTAAATACCTCGATATCTAAACCATAATTGAAGTGTGAAATGTATTTGTCATACTACTTGTCGATTAGATATGGTATATTTATATTTATATAGAGACTAATAAAGTCCACTATTTAGATTTAAGAAAATTTGCATTCGATTGGCATTGAAAATATGCAGATTATGCCGCATTTTGCGCAAATTTCTAGCGCATAAAACTAATAAAACTGTGACAATTTAATTCTCCAATTTCTATTCAAAATAAAAAAAGTTTCTTATTTTGCCGCCATAAAAATATTAATAAAGTTTTGATACCAAAAAAATAATTTTTGATTGACATTAACTGAATTTGCTAAAATTCGAAAAAAGATCTGTCTGCCTATCTGAAGCTTGTGATCGAAGTCCATGTCGTATGCAATTTAGCAGTGATTTCTTTAGGCTAGTGACGCTATTTCTTGTAGCGGAAATTGGTTCAGATTTAGATATATAATTATATTTCCTATTTTACTGCTCTAGAATTCACATATTGCACCAGATCTTCCTAAAATGTTCCACATCAAGACACATTTCAACTGGGAATACCTACCGAGAAGGTGAACCATATGGTTCCTTGATTTGATGTATTGTCGCCCCATATACACGCACATAGCTCTAAAATCCACATCTTGCAACCGATCTTGATCAAATTTTCCACATCAAGATATATGTATTTGAACTGGAAATACGTACTGTGAATGTGAACCAATTGGGTCCGTCTTTTAACATAGCAGCTATACAAATGTCGCTCCTCTACAGACAATTTCTGCTCTAGAGTACAAATATAACTTCCGATCTTGATAAAAATTTCCAGATCGCCATATATTTCAACTAGGAAGACCTACTATGAATGTGAACCACATGGGTCCATGTTATAATATAGCCCACATAAAAATGTCCCTCCGATTTACTCTATTAGTTTTTATATTACATCGGATCTTGATCGGATTTTCCAGATCAAGATATATTTCAACTAGGAATACATATCATGAAAGTGAACCACATGGGTTCATCTTTTGATATAGCCCCCATACAAATGTCCCTCCGATTTACTCTAATATCAGATTTTCCACATCATGTATTTTAACTAAGAATACCTGCTATGAATGTGAACCACATTGGTTCATGTTTTGATACAGACCCCAAATATAACATCGGATCTTGTTCCAATTTTCCAGATCAGGATGTATTTAATCTAGGAACATATATCCTGAAAGTGATCCACGTGGGTCCATGTTTTGATATAGCGTCCATACAAATGTTCCTCCGATTTACTCTATTATCGCTCTAGAATTCTCATAGAACATCAGATCTTGATCAGATTTTCCAGATCAAGCTACATTTCATCTAGGAATGTCTACTGAGTAGGTGAACCATATTGGTCCGTGTTTTGGTATAGCACACATCGCTCACATATATACTCATACAGATCTAGAATCCTCATATTACATCCTAACTTGATCATATTTTCCACATCAAGATATATTCCACCTAGGTATATACATCGTGAATGTGAACCATATTGGTCCTTGTTTTGATATAGCCACCATACAAATGTCCAAATTTCAAAACTTTCAAATTTCATTGGATCTTGTTCAAATTCACCAAGTCAAGATATATTTCAACTGGGACTACGTACTGTGAAAGTGAACCATATTGGTCCATATTAATGTAGATTCGATTTATAATTCAAGATAGTTTTGAACTTGAAATGCCTACAGTGAAGGTGAACCATATTGGTCCATGTTTACAACTACACCCCATACAAATGTCGCTCCATTTACACTAGTACTGGTTTAGATTACAAATATATCATCCGATCTTGATCAAATTTTCCACATCGAGGTATATTTCAACTGGCAATGCGTACTATTTGTGTGAACCATATTGGTCCGTGTTTTGATATAGCTCCCATACAAATATCACTTCTGTTTATACTATTACTGTCCTAGAATGCATATGTAACATCCGAACTTGATCAAATTTTCCAAGATCAATATATATTTCAACTGATATACGTACTGTGGCTATGAACCACATGGGTCCATGTATTGATATAGCCCCCATACAAATGTCGCACCGATATACACTGGTATAGAAGGCAAATATATCACCCGATATTGATGAAAACTTGCAGATCGGGATATATTTGGACTAAAAATAACTACAGTGAAAGTGAACCACATGGGTCCATGTTTTGATATAGCTCCTTAACAAATGTCCCTCCGATTTTTACTATTAAAGTTCTGAAACATATGGTTTTGATAAATTTTTTCTGATCATATTGTATTGCACATAGAAAAAACCGATTACGTCTGAATTCCGGAAAAAACTATGATTTCTTTCGAAAGCTAAATATGTAATCTATTTTTACTGGAATATTAATATTCCAAATACATCATTTATTAGTGACTAATTTCATAAGCCTTTGCCTTGTTGATTTTATCTTAGGAATAATGTCGTGTTTCCTGCAATTAATTATATTATTTTTTCTTCTTCTTCTTCTGAAATTTCATTCCACGTTCTACCTGAAAGGCTTTGTTTCCTGATTGGACACGAAACGCTGGTATAATTTTGCCATCATTGTTTTTTCATTAACATTTCAAAACAAGACAAAACTACTGGTTGTTGTAGTTGATGATTAGTAGTCGCTGGATATCTCTCCGCTCTAAGTTACACAAGTCAAATCTTAATTGATCGATCGTTACGTTATACAGTGGGTCGTATCGACTTTTTTGGTTTTCCATTTTTTCGGTGTTATTGAAAAGAGAAAATAGTTGTTTTGTGATTTTTGATTTTTTAAGAGCTTGATAACTTTTTTAAAAAAAAAACGCATAAAATCTCATCGGTTCTTTATTTGAAACGTTAGATTGGTCCATGACATTTACTTTTTGAAGATAATTTCATTTAAATGTTGACCGCGGCTGCGTCTTAGGTGGTCCATTCGGAAAGTCCAATTTTGGGCAACTTTTTCGAGCATTTCGGCCGGAATAGCCCGAATTTCTTCGGAAATGTTGTCTTCCAAAGCTGGAATAGTTGCTGGCTTATTTCTGTAGACTTTAGACTTGACGTAGCCCCACAAAAAATAGTCTAAAGGCGTCAAATCGCATGATCTTGGTGGCCAACTTACCGGTCCATTTCTTGAGATGAATTGTTCTCCGAAGTTTTCCCTCAAAATGGCCATAGAATCGCGAGCTGTGTGGCATGTAGCGCCATCTTGTTGAAACCACATGTCAACCAAGTTCAGTTCTTCCATTTTTGGCAACAAAAAGTTTGTTAGCATCGAACGATAGCAATCGCCATTCACCGTAACGTTGCGTCCAACAGCATCTTTGAAAAAATACGGTCCAATGATTCCACCAGCGTACAAACCACACCAAACAGTGCATTTTTCGGGATGCATGGGCAGTTCTTGAACGGCTTCTGGTTGCTCTTCACTCCAAATGCGGCAATTTTGTTTATTTACGTAGCCATTCAACCAGAAATGAGCCTCATCGCTGAACAAAATTTGTCGATAAAAAATTTCGAACCGAACACTGATTTTGGTAATAAAATTCAATGATTTGCAAGCGTTGCTCGTTAGTAAGTCTATTCATGATGAAATGTCAAAGCATACTGAGCATCTTTCTCTTTGACACCATGTCTGAAATCCCACGTGATCTGTCAAATACTAATGCATGAAAATCCTAACCTCAAAAAAATCACTCTTTATTATAAACCGGTAATAGTGTAAATCGTAGGGACAATTATGTGGGGAATATATCAAAACATGGGTCCATATGGTTCACCTTTACGGTATACCTTCCTAGGTGAAATCTAACTTGATCTTGAAATTCTGATTAAAAGCCCATGTAAAATGTGGATTCTAGAGCGACAATCGAAGTGTCATTTGTATGGGAGTATATCAAAACATTGACCTATATGGCTCACATTCACAGTAGGTGTTCCCAGTTGAAATCTAATATGATCTGGAAATTTTGAATCAAAGCCGATGTAAGGTGTGGATTCTAAACCGGGAAACCATTAATAGTGTAAATCGCAGAGACATTTGTATGGATACTATATCAAAACATGGGCCCATATGGTTCATATTCCGTAAATGTTCATAGTTGAAATATATTTTGAGGCAGAAAAAATTATGATAGGATTTTATATTTGTATTCTAGAACAAAAATAGTGTAAACCGGAGCGACATCTGTATTGGGATTTATCAAAACATGGACCCATATGGTTCACTTTCACGGTAGGTGTTCCTAGTTGACATACATATCGATCTGCGAAAAATTATCAAAATCGGATATTATATATGTATTCTAAAGCAGCAATAGTATAAATCGCAATGACATTTGTATAGGGGCTATATGAAAACATAAACCCTTATGGTTCACATTCAAAGTAGTTGTTCCTAGGTGAAATCTATCATGGTCTGGAAAATTTGATTAAAATCCGATTTAAGATGTGGATTCTGGAGCCATAATAGTATAAATCGAAGTGACATTTGTATGGGAGCTATACCAAAACATAGACCCATATGGTTCACATTCACTGTAGGTGTTCCCAGGTGAAATCTAACATGATCTGGAAATTTTGATTAAAATCCGATGTAAGATGTGGATTCTATACCGGTTACTGTGTAAAATGGTAGGACTTTTGTATGAGTTTATATCTTACATTTCAACTTTTTCTTTCTTTTTAAGATGTTTTCCCGGAAACTGTACCACTTTAGTCTTTTTATTTTGGAAATAACACAAATCGATACAACCTACTGAACTTTTGTTTTCCGCTTTTTGCTAATGATTCGATTCAACTTTAATCAGTTCTTAAGGTTTTAACAAATTCTCGTTTTTTGTTTTCGTTTTCTAGGAGAGAAAATGTTGACCTTTTGATGTTGATCCCCTCTCTCCCCCTAATATCGATTTACACCATTAAACCCTCTCTCTCTCTTTCATTACAATCATCATGATCATTATGGAATTTGCGTTGTTAGGTCGTTGTTGTGATTTCTTCCCCTCGCCCTTCCCAACAATTATTCTTTGTTGTTTGAAAAATTGTTTACTACTGTCATTTGTTTAAACTCGTGTTTACATGGCAAACCAAATGTTAGTAAACAATGACATGTCTGGCTGTCCCTCCGTCCGTTCGCCCATCTCTATTTACACTTCATGTGTAATTTAACAGTATCGTGGTGTGTCGTTAATCTCCTCGTCACATTCTTAAGTAGCTTAAATGCGTCGAGCTTAAACTAAACAATGACGCCGACAACAAGAGACGCGAAAATGCCCGCAATACACAATGTTGATTACTATCTTTTTACTACGCAAATTTTGTTTTTCTTAAATTTCGCATTTTTATTGTTTTTGATAAAATAATGATTGTGCTAAAAAGCTGAAAAGAACTGAGCAGTGGAGAAGCCAGTCTATTGTTGTCTGAATTATCTTATCTGGGCGAGGTGATCTTGAAGTGAAATTAAAGCTCAACAAATTGGCGTAGAATTTCAAGCACCCACACTAACACAACAGACATGGACATGGACATGGCATAGTGAGAGAAAAGATGGGGGACGAACAAATTCACGGATTTAATGTGGGAATTTTATTTAATCATGACAGATTATCAAACATTCGTTAAATACGGACATTTTGAAAGAAATTATGTAGTAGTTTTTCGAGCTATTTACACCAAATCATGATTATTTTAAAAATATTTGCATTTATCGATAGACATTTTACAAATAAAGGGTGATTTTTTAAGAGCTTGATAACTTTTTTAAAAAAAAAAACGCATAAAATTTGCAAAATCTCATCGGTTCTTTATTTGAAACGTTAGATTGGTCCATGACATTTACTTTTTGAAGATAATTTCATTTAAATGTTGACCGCGGCTGCGTCTTAGGGGTCCATCCGCTTAGTCCAATTTTGGCATTTCCACGTTTTTGAGTAACAGAGACCCAATTGGTGCGAACGGCGACGAATCGAAAATTGGTGGTCATCATTAACACTGGCCGATACAGCTGCGATATTTTCTTCAGTTCGCACTCTACGTAAGCGTGTTGGTGGTTTAATGTCCAACAATGTAAATTTGGTGCGAAATTTAGTCACAATAGCCCGAATAGCCGCTTCAGTGGGTCGATTAAACTGACCATAAAATGGAAGCGCGCAATGAACTTTCTTAACAGAGCACGCATTTTGATAATAAAATTCAATAATTTGCAAGCGTTGTTCGTTTGTAAGACGATTCATGATGAAATGTCAAAGCATACTGAGCATCTTTCTCTTTGACACCATGTCTGAAATCCCACGTGATCTGTCAAATACTAATGCATGAAAATCCTAACCTCAAAAAAATCACTCTTTATAAAAAAAAACAAGTAAGGAAAGACTAAAGTCGGGAGGGACCGACTATATGATACACTCCACTTTTTATCCGAATACAATACAACTCGCTAAAAAAGTGAAAACGGGAAGAATTTTTGTATGTTTTCAAATCATAGACTAATATGACCTGGTGCGATTTGTCACATCGAAAAGAATATTTGTATCGGGCCTATATCCAAACATGGAATAAAGTAACTTTCACAATAAGTTTTTCCAGTTCAAATATAACGTGTTATGCTCGGTGAAAATTCGTGGTTTCTGGAACGGAAAAAGTCTATACGGGAGCGTAATTTGTATGGGAGCTATATATAAATCTGAAACGATCTGACCCATGTGCAGCGTGGCTGTTTATAGAACAAATATAAGATAGTTCGCCTAATTAGTAAAAGATCTGTTAAAATATGTGGTTTATAGAGCAGAAAAAGTAAAATCGGGAGCGAAATTTGTATGGGAGCTATATATAAATCTGAACCGATCTGACCCATTTTTACCATTAGTGTTTCTAGCCTAAATATAAGATATTTTAAAAGAATTGAAGATCAGTTAAAAAATGTGTTTTATAGAGTGGAAAAAGTAAAATCGGGAGTGAAATTTGAATGGAAGCTATATATAAATCTGAACCGATCTGACCCATTTGCAGCATGGCTGTTAGTAGAACAAATATAAGATAGTTCGCCTAATTTGTAGAGGATCTGTTAAAATATGTGGCTTCTAGAGCAGAAAAAGTCAAATCGGGAGCGAAATTTTAATATATATAAATATATAAATCTGAACCGATTTGACCTATTTCCACCATAGGTGTTCCTAGTTTAAATATAAGATGTTTTGCCAAATCTGAAGACAATCTGATACAATAAGTGGTTTCTAGAGCGGAAAAAGTCAAATCGGGAGCGAAATTTGTATGGGATCAATATATAAATCTGAACCGATCTAACGCATTTTTACCACAGGTGTTTCTAGTCGAAATATAAGATGTTTTGCCAATTTTTAAGAAAATCTGTTGCAATATGTGGTATCTAGAGTAAAAATAGTCAAATCGGGAGTGAAATTCGTACGGGGCCTATATCTAAATATGAACGGATATTCTTCAAATTAAATAGCGTTCGTCCTTGTACTGAAAAACTTCGTTATGCAAAGTTTTATTTGGTTCTGTCTACAATTGCGACCTGTATCGTGATTACAAGAATAGATGGACAGACAGACAGACAGACAGACCGATTGCTAAATCGATTCAAAAAGTGCTTCTAAGTCGACCGGTTTAATTAAAAATGGGTCCATCTCGTTTCCTTTTGGGTCTTACAAACAAATGCACAAAGACATAATACTCTCGTGGAGTGTATAAAAATACTCAACTCATAATTTTTCGAAATCCCAAAAATCCTAACAAATAATACCGAATTCAATAAATCCTTTAAAAATGAAAAAAGTATATGAAAAAGCAATTGTTTTGAATAAAACTTGCATTCAACTTTTTTATTCTTATATTATTACCAGTTTAAACACGTTTTTGCATCCTTGAGTATAATTAGCTTGTCATGCATTGATTTTTTAGAGCAAGAAAAAAATATTTTTTTTCTCCAATCTTTGGAGACTGTTCCACTGTTTCTCAGTAAACAAAATGGAAGTACTTCGTAGGAATCACATTTTAATCGCATCTCAAAATACAAATGTGCATTTTTCCCGCTTTTGATGAAGTTCTTTTACATTTTACGAACAGCATTTTCACAAGTGAATGAATTTGAATTTTTAGTATGGGATCACAGAGGTAAAGTTTTCGCTTTGCACCCAGAAGGTCTAGGGTTGGTATCGTGGCTCGGGAAAAAAACATTTTTTGTTTTTGTTTTTTATTACTTTTATAAATAAACAATGTTTAATTTTGTATAATTTGAACTTAATTTTTTTTAATTTAAAAATTTTTGATTTGAAAAAATACAAATTTATTACCTTATTTATGCACTTCAAATATTTCATGTTTATTAATTTTAAATACTACATAATATTAGTAAAATTAAATAGTGTTAATTTATTTAAAGCTAATTTAATTTAATTCATTAATGAAGATTCCAATTTTCACTACTTCTGAATCACAAGATGAACTTCTTTGAACTTCTTTCCACTTCTTTGGGTGCCCCCCTTTTTGCTAGGTTCTACGTGAAAGAGGAATTCACAACATTTGTAGTCATGCCAAGTAATTTTTATTGGACAGATACGCGTTTATTATCGGTTTTATTTCCAAAATGAAAGTACAATAGTAAAACTAAAAAAATATATCGATAAAAAAATAATATCTTATATTTATCGAGTTAAGAAGGCCAAAATGCATCACAAAATTTTATACACGACCGTGCAGAAAAATGCATACAGAATATTACAGAAAAAAGCAGAGAAACAGTTTGAGAAACATTATATATATTACAAGTGACTGCAAAAAGTAACAAATATGAAATTTGGAAATGTGTAGTAGATTAGTAAGGCCCATTTTACCAAAAGTAAAGTTAAAAATGTAAAAGCACCTTTTCGACAACTTTTTTGTTCAATTGCAGAAAAATACAAAAAATATTTAGATTACTTACTACTAAAGTCGCCTTTCATTTGGAATCAATGTCGCGTTTGTTGAAAACGTACAAAAATAGATGTGAAGTCCTTTGAAATGCGAACACATGCTTATTATTTATATATAATTTTGACGCTGACGATTGTTTCTCACTGGAAATATTGCCTAGACTACAATTACAATGATTGAGGCTGGTTTTTTCAAATATAAAAGCACCCCCGTATTTAGGTAAACGACAGTATAAGTACGTTATAATATTTACTCGATATACTCAAAAATGTATGAAATTAATACAGGTTGGCTCAGAATGTGCTATATGGTTTGAATTCTTTATAACTTTTTTAATTATTATTCTTTCTTTTTTTAGCATTTTGTGAAGGAGACTTGGGGAATCATTACACAATCGAACAACGTACAAAAATAATTGAATTTTATTTTTCAAACCAACAGTCACAATTCACAATAGTCACAATTTGGTAATGAGCGATGAAGCCCATTTCGTATAAATGCAGGATTTGGGCTACAGAAAATCCAAGAGCCGTTCATCAGCGACAATCACACCCACTTAAGTGTACTGTTTGGTGCGGTGTATCCTACGAAAGGATAAATGGCCCATATTTTTATTAATTTTGCGAAAAGTTATGGGAAATTTGCTAAAAAGAGCACTTATGGGCAAAGCAGAAAATGTACATCACTTTCAGGATATAATTTTTCAAAGCTAATTGCAAAAAATATATAATAATCGCATGAATAAAAAAGTTATAAAACATTTAAACCATGTAGCTCATTCTGCGCCACTCTGTATAAAGGATTAATTCTTTTCTTAAATCATTTTGGTGAACCATCTCTTTGTCAGCTTATAAAATGATCCGGCAGTTTATTTTGAAGTTAATCTGATTTCTGGCAGATCAATCATCATCATGTTCAAGTTTCTCAAGGGCACTGTAGTATAGGAACATCCTGAAGAAATGTTATAATGTATTGTCTTCGTCAATTGATTTACAGCATTATCCCAATATAGACATACTTTCTATATTTTATTAATTTGAATTTTTCTTATTCTTGTTTTCTTCCAGTGTAATCTCATATTTGTTCTTGGATATAATTTATGAAATTAGTATGTTTACTATGATTCTTCAGATTTTCTGCAACAGCTATTCTACGGTAGAATAATATACTATCAACATCTGAAGCTTCTAGCAAGGCAAAATCTCACCGAGAATAAACACAAAGAATTATGAAAGCTGACATTCAGCAAACGAGTGAGCAGTTATTCTTTTATATGGACGGCTGCTGCTGCTGCTGATGACGGCGGCGATCACAGCGATAATGATGATCACGATGACGATAGTAACTATGTTTATGACGATCACCAACAGTGAATACCAGCAGAATACAGGCAACCCCACATATAAATATAATCCCAAATAACAGAAGCGCTATAAAACAAGAAAACAGAAACAACCCACAATCAACAACTATACACCGGCAAATCCAACCACCGGCTGGCAGGCTGACTGGCTGTCGGTTAGCTTATGGTGGGGGTAACTCGTACGTGTGCTGCTCACTTTACATTACTCTCTCTGCCCTGACACCAGAGCTCTCATTGGTGTTGAGTAGTGGGTTTTTTTCTGTCAGTTCATACAAATTCACGATATTAATGAAAAGAACGTCAGTCTAACGACAACAAACGACCCTGCGACAACGAACAACAATTGCGCGTAACTACGATTGCGGCAAAGCGAGGCGCTTCAATGATTACGGGATCATCAGAGTATCAGTAGTATGAAAGTTGAAAGTTGGCCAAAAAAAAGTCCAATCAATCAAAACGCAAATAGCAAAGCAAAGGTGGAGCAGTGGAATTTAAAATAAAAACGAATTTTAAATAAATTAACAATCTCCCCATAAAGTTAACTTTTTTCTGGGGAGTTCAGAAATAAACAAACTGAAGTGACTGTGTTAAATAATTAATGAAAAGGAAATTATAAAATTTATAAGCAAAAAAAAAAGTAATTATAAAATTACGTCACTAGTTAACAAAGTAAAGCAGAAAATAATACAAAAATAACAACAACAAAAATTTATTATACAACAAACGAACATTTTAAGTAACTCAACAAATATTCATTTTACAAAAAATACATTTAACAAATTAAACCAAAGAATTCACATCACAGACTAAATGAGAATTGTTAAACACACATTTGCAGCATATTAAGAAGCCCTGTGAGCAATAAACAACTTAAGAACATTTTAACATAACAAAATATACAAACAAACTTCAGCTAAAACAAAAAGCCAACATTCCATAGATATTAAAATATTACGTTTAAACTATTTATTTTTAAAAATTATAAACCAAATGAGAATTATAATACAGTGTAATTAGTCACAACAAGATATTGACAGCTTGAAGTTAATTACAGAGACATTAAAGAGCTTTGAAAGCTTTCACGTAAACCATCAAAAAACTCTCACTGAAGAAAGTACTTCACAACCACTAACATAACGAGAATTATAAGGCGCCAAAGTGAACAATTCATAAAAACCTACATTTAAGCATAAATAGGAAAATCAACAATTCACGAGGAAGTCTGGACAACAGAGACCTAAGAGACAACATTCGCTTAGAATCAAATCTGTGCAGCAACCATAGCGCCAAGAGAGGAGAAGTTGACCAGGAAGTCCGGAGAGTTTACAAGAGAAGACAAGTACACTGAGAAGAGAATTTACAAGAGTGTGTGAGAGAGTGCACACACAAGTGCTTTTTACACAGCCAAAGAAGATTAACTCTCGCTTGAAAAAAAATATTCTTTAACGAGAACTTAGATCCAATTTTCCGAGTGCCGAGCGAATCATCAATTGAACGAGAATTACAAGCCTGCTGAGTAGAAGCCACCACAATTTCCACAAACTCCCAACACACCGCCCTCCAACACAATGCAGACTTCGTGCCCTACAACGAGGCCCGATTCCGCCCAGGTGGCTGAGAATCGCAAACTGCTCAATCGCATCCTCTTGGACCTGCTGATCATCATAGTCCTGGTCATACCCATAGCCGTGTGTGAATTTGCCATCGAACCCTTTCGTCGCGGCTTTTTCTGTGACGATGAATCCATACGCTATCCCTTCAAAGACAACACCGTGACGCCCGTCATGCTGGGCGTGATACTGGGCTTGCCACCCCTCATAATACTGGCCGTGGGCGAGTATGCGCGCCAACGCAAAAAGGGCAGCTTAAGCAATACCCGCTATCTGTGGGGTCGCCACATACCCATTTGGTGGGTGAATTTCTTCAAACAATTTGTGTACTTCTGTTTCGGTCTCCTGCTGACCTTCGATGCCACCGAGCTGGGCAAATACACCATTGGACGGCTAAGGCCGCATTTCATAGCCGTGTGTCAGCCCCAGTTTTCCGATGGCTCCACCTGCAGTGACTCGTACAATCAGCATCGCTATGTGGAGAATTACTTTTGTCTGGGCACCGGCTACACCGTGGCCGATGTCCGGCAGGCTCGCCTCTCCTTTCCCAGTGGCCACTCCAGCCTGGTGTTCTATTGCATGGTCTATGCTTCGTTGTATCTGCAGAAGCGCATGCACTGGCGGCGTTCGGATTTGACGCGTCACTTCATACAGTTCACCCTGATCATGATAGCCTGGTTCACCGCCCTGACGCGCATCATGGACAACTGGCATCACTGGTCGGATGTGTTGTCCGGCTCGGTAATTGGTGTGGTGGCAGCTTTGATTACCGCCAATTATATTAGTAAACTCTTTAAGAAATCCTACACGGATTTGAGTTCACTGCGCATGAATGGCTTAGCGCGGCAGGACACCTCGGCCACGTTGAACGAAGTGCTGGCCAGCACTCCGCCGCCCTACACGATCGACAGCCAAACGGCGGCGGCCTTTACCAACGAACAGTATTGCACAAAAGTATGAAGTGTCAGGCCGGCCAATAAATTTAGATGTTGTAAATATGTTAAATTGTTAAAAAAAGTGTCAATGCCAACCCACCACAACCGCAACCACCCAGTTGAAGAAAATCCAAATAATGTCTCACATAGTATTATTAAGTTTTAAGTTTTCTGTTTTGTTTAATAAACAACATTGTATGTATAAATTATTGTCAATTCTCTTGTCTACATTTTTGATTTTTTTTTCTTTCTGATCGTAGCATATGTTAAGGTAAGAGTTTTTGTGGTAAATTTCATTACTTGGATTTGTTGTTGTTGTCAGGGGTATGATTCATACAATGGGGTTCACTGTTTCTCGATAAGAGTATGAATGACTTTGCCAAAAAAATCGTCGATCGTTGATCGTTTTATGCCCGCCTAATTAGCAGATACCGGGGAGAGAGCGATAATAAAGTTGTCTGTTAACAGGGCAGGGATTTTGGTAACATAGAAACAGTTTATAGACACGAAAAAAAATACAAATTAAAAAAAAAAAAACAAGTAAAAAAGGTGTTAAGTTCAGCCGCGCCGAACTTTATATACCACCACCATGGATTGCATTCCACAGAGGCTGTCGATTTTCGTAGAAGTGCAGTAATATTGCAGGAAAATATAATTTTTTAATATAGCCAAACCAAAACAAATACAATATTGAAAAAATAATTTTATAAATATATATTAATATTTTTATTATTTCAAACCACGCTTGTAAGGCAAGGATACCAATACGTTTACACTATACATATGTATAATAAAATAAAAATAATACTTCAAGTCAATTAAAAAAATAAATATTCTTATATTTATATTTTCAAAAAAGCGTAAGTACCATAAATATTGGTAGATATTGGGTGCAGCAGTTGGTTGTATTTTCTTTCTAATTTAATTCCTAAAGTACAAATTTTGAAAATCCATTATTTCACGTACATAGTGCTTAATGATTCAGCCAATTTTTGCCGTAAAATTAAAAATTACGAATTTGGAAAAATCTTTTTATTTTGCGTGTCAATGCAGTCGGAGGAATGTATACACCGAATTCCATGAATATAGCTGCTGCCATTTTTATCCTCTTTTTCCTATTTGACCCCCTCAAGAGTACGACTTTCTAGAATCCGAATTTCACAACGAATTTCATCATTCTAGCTGTATTCGTTTAGTTGGTACTATTTTTTTCCCTCTGTACCCATTGTATCCCTTGAAAGTACGAATTTGGAAACTAACTTTTATTTTTTGTGTCTACGCAATCAGAGGAATGTATTCACCGAATTTCATTATTCTAGGTGCAGCCGTTTAGTTGGTACCATTTTCATCCCTATATTCCCAGTTTACCCCTTAAAAGTACGAATTTGGCAAGACTACTTTTATAACATATATCTACCCAATTAGAGGAATGTACACACCGATTTTCGTGTTTCTAGCTGTTGTCGTTTAATATGTACCATTTTTATCCCTTTTTTGCCCCATTTCACCCCCTATAAATAAGAATCACTATAAGGGGAATGCGCATACCAAATATCAAGCAAATATAAACCATGCTTAAATACTCCAAAATATTAGGGGTTATTATGGGCTTTTTTAAGTCCTTGTGAGGGAAAAATTTTTCCCTTTGGGCTATTTTCGCCCAGTTTCAATCCCAACCGATCTACGACTATAAGACGTATTTATGCAAAGCTCCTTTCGTTTAGATGCTAGCGTGCTTTCAACAGACGGCCGGACGGACATGGCTAGATCGTCTTAAAATTTTATGACGATCAAGAATATATATACTTTATAGGGTCTCAGGTCGATATTTCAAGGTGTTACAAACGGAATGACAAAGTTAGTATACCCCCATCCTGGAGGTGGAGGGTGCAAAAACAATGGATAAATATGTTGTCATCTTATCAAGTCTCTTAATTTGTAATCAAAGATCGCAGTTAAGTTTTAGCTGGTCAATGAAGAACGCTGCTTAATCTGAAGCAAAGCTCTTCAGATTTGGATAAAGCCCCCATATAAATGTCGCTACCACCTTGACTTTTGCCACTCTTGAAACTACATATTCTACTCGATATTATAATTCCATTAGAAACATCTGTGGTCAGATCGAATTAGATTTATATACAGCTCCAATACAAATTTCTCTCTCGATTTGACTTTTTCCGTTCTAGGGACCACCTATTTTGCGCCATTTTCTTCAAATTTGTCAAATCATTTTAAATTTCAATCACAAACAACCTTGCTATAAGTGAGTCAAATCGGTTCATATTTAGATATAGCTAACATACAAATTTCTCTCTCTCTCCGCTCTAGACACCACATAGATAGTACCCATACAAAAATCGTTCCCGAGATCACTTTTCCCCCTGAATTTATTTGTAATGGGTAGAAAGTGGTGGCTATCATATAGTGGCCCCCGCCTGGCTTTAGTCTTTCCTTACATGTTATATTTTGTGGAACAAGTGCGATATCACGACTGTCCGATTGCGATTTGTGACGACAGTCACAGATGTTCCTGATCTTTAAGTTTACAATTACCTTAAACTAATGAGTATGAGAACTATCTACGATTCCAATCCAATAGTGAATGACAACTACACGGAGAAACAGAAGTAACAGTAGTATCCATCAAAGGGGATATTGAATTTCAGTCGAAGTCAATTCAAGGTTCAAATTCGTGGGTAATACAAATTGATAGTCATTTTTAAGTGCTTTAGGTTCATAAACATTATTTAATTAATTCTATAATTTTTGAACGGAAAAAGATATACTGATGAAATTTCACTTGTTTAGAGCACCCAGGGTCATGTCAAATTTTGAATACTTACGTATTCAACTCAATGAGATGCTTGTAAGATGGCATGTGTACTTTATTACATGGTGCGATTATTTAAATGCAAATTCGGCGAGTGAGTTATGCTTCTCGTTCGTCTGTGAGAATCATCTCCTTATAGAGGCCGGGTTTGATGTTGAAAAGTCGCTGCGAAGCCACTTGAAAAGACTTTTGACATGGTCGAAATCATGATCGTGGTAGTCTGCAGCCAAGTAATAAATGTCACCATGCCATTTGTAAATAAATTTCCATTTTATTAAATATAGATGTAAAATGGTCTTGAGCCAGGACAATATCCCAGTTCAAATCAAATATTGATTACAGACCAAAAAAAATTCAAACAAAAATAAAATAATTTATCAATATTTTGCAAATATGCACTTAATCTTTATTCTTATATTTGCATTTTTAAACACTCCACCATAACCGATCATGATAAACTATGGTCACTAATATAATTTATCAATATTTTGCAAATATGCAGTTAAACTTTATTCTTATATCTGCATTTTTATACACTCCACCATAAATTGGGGTGTACATACATTTTATAATTCTGTTTGCAACACTTTGAATTCTTTATCGGATAGCCCATAAAGAATAATATACGTATATAGCATAGGGTGGGCTATTTAAAACTTTAAGTTAGAATCGACTATAAAAAAGTACAGATTATTTTTTAAAAATTGTTGGTTTTATTGGAAAGGTTGAACTCTGTCATTTAATAATTGGACACAATATCATTCAATGGACTACCACGACTGGATCGGCAGTACCTCATCCGATCAACCTAATTTTTCAGTACAGCTCAAAATCCACACCAAACAGTGACTCGTTGTGTATGCATTGGCTTCTCAATAGTCACTTGTGGGTTCTCTGAACCCCATATACGGCAATTTTGCGTATGAACATAACCATCGAGATGAAACTGAGCTTCGTCTGTAAACACGAAAATTTTCCAAGTAAATTTCTTACAGTTTGCGTTAAACACTCACGAGTTTGGAAGTAAGTTTTTACATTTCTCAATTTTGTTCGAGCGTATAGCGTCCCATTATGCAAATGTGAAAAATAAACCCGAAAATACAATTGATTGTCATTCTACCGTTCAAAGTCGAAGTAATCGGTAGTTCAAATTTAAAATGTTATATGGCTCTCCCTATAGACTCCAGCGTAAGTAATGAAAAGGCTACAATTTTATTAAAAAAATCCCTAATTATCTCCACTTTAGAAGTTTGGGTATTTTGCTGCAAAAGAAAAAAAATTGTTATCGCGATAAAATAAATATGTAAATAAAAATGGCGAACATTTTAGTAAAATATCCATAATTTTGGAACATATTTCCCCTGTTTGGGAATTTGAATATTTTAGCTGAAAAAAGAAATTGCGACAATTTTAGCAAAAAATCCCAAACTGTGGAACATATTATCCCCACTTTGGGAATTTGAGTTTTTTTTTTGAAAAAAAAAAGGAAAAACTTGTTTCCCCGCGGTAAATATAAATGGCGACCGTTTAAGAAAAAATCACAAATTTGGAACATATTTCCCCAAGTTTCGAAATTTGGATATTTTGTTAAAAAAATATATGCAAAAGTCCCAAATGTTGGAACATATTTTCCCCAATTTGGGAATTTAATTATTTTGTCGGGAATTTAGTAAAAATCCCGAATTTTGGAAAATATTTCCCCAGTTAGGGAATTTTGATATTTTGTTTGAAAAAAAGAAATGGCGGCGATTTTAGTTAAAAATCCCAAAAGTGAGAACAAATTTTCCACACTTTGCGTTTTTTTTTTTTTTTTTTTTGAGTTTTTTTTTTGAAAAATTGAAAAATGTGTTACCCTGCGGTAAATAAAAATATGAAACATTTTGGAACATATTTTCTCCCAGTTTGGGAATTTGGATATTTTGTTTGAAAAAAGAAATTACGATAACAGTAAATAATCACAAACGTTGGAACAATTTTCCCCACTTTCTGCGCTTTTGAGTATTTTTTTGGGAAAAAATGGAAAAACGTGTTATAAATGGCGACCATTTTAGTAAAAATTCCAATTTTTGGAACATATTTTCTCCAGTTTGAGAATTTGGGTATTTTATTTAAAAAGAAATATAAATGGCGACGATTTTAGTAAAAATTTAAAATGTTGGAACATATTTTCCCTACTTTGGGAATTTGGGTATTTGTTTGAAAAAAGGAAAAAAATAATCTGCGGTAAATAAAAATGGTGACCGTTTTAGAAAAAATCCAAATTTTGGAACATATTTTCCCCAGTTTGTTAATTCGGGTATTTTGTTTAAAAAAGAAATGGCGACGATTTTAGTAAAAAATTCCAAATGCTGGAACATATTTTCCACACTTTGGGATTTTTTTTTTTGAAAAAAAAAAAAAAACAATGGAAATACGTGTTACCCTGCGGTAAATATAAATGACGACCTTTTTAGTAAAAATTCCAATTTTTGGAACATATTTTCCCCAGTTTGGGAATTTGGGTATTTTGTTTGAAAAAAAATTGCAATGATTTTGGATAATTTGGTAAAAAAATATGCAAAAGTCCCAAATGTTGGAACATATTTTCCCCAATGTGGGAATTTGATTATTTTGTTGAAAAAAATGGAAAAACGTGTTACCCTGCGGTAAGTATAAATTGCTACCATTTTAGTAAAAAATCCCGAATTTTGGAAAATATTTCCCCAGTTTGGGAATTTGGATCTTTTGTTTGAAAAAATAAATGGCGACGATTTTAGTTAAAAATTCAAAATTTTTGAACATATTTTCCTTACTTTGGGAATTTGTTTGAAAAAGGGGAAAAATCTGCGGTAAATAAAAATGGCGACCGTTTTAGAAAAAATCCAAATTTTAGAACATATTTTCCTCAGCTTGGGAATTTGGGTATTTTGTTTAAAAAAGAAATGGCGACGATTTTAGTAAAAAAAACCCCAAATGTTGGATCATATTTTCCCCACTTTGGGAATTTGGGTATTTGGTTGAAAAAAGTAAAACAGATTGTTAATCTGCGGTAAATAAAAATGTTTTAGTAAAAAATTAAAAATTGTGGAACATATTTTCGCCAGTTTGGGAATTTGTGTATTTTGTTTTTAAAAAAGAAATGGCGACGATTTTAGTAAAAATCCCAAAAACGTGTTACCCTGCGGTAAGTAAAAATGGCGACAATTGTAGTAAAGAGATAAGAGAGAAAAATTTGCACCCATTGCCCGTTTTGGAATTTGGGTATTTTGTCTGAAAAAATAAATGGGGACGATTTTAGTAAAGAATCCAAAATTTTGGAAAATATTTTCCCCACTTTGGGAACTTGAGATTTTTTTTTTAAATGGATAAAACTGGTTACTCTGCGGTAAATAAAAATGGCGACCATTTTGGTGAAAATCCGGAATTTTGGAACATATTTGCCCCACTTTCGGAATTTGGGTATTTTGTTGCCCATTATTTTTGGAGATTTTTTTACATAATTCCAAAATTTCGTTGTAATATCTCAATTTTTATAGTTTATGCAGTATGAAATTGTTTTTCTACATTTTATGATTTTTTTTAGTTGAAACACAAAAAGTTATTGTCTAGGTGGATGGTACTAGAAATTCGGAATAGATGTTCGAAATTGCTTACTATAGAGTAGACCCGCTGCAGGTCCTTTAATCTTACCTGCTGCCTACACAACATTCCATGTACTTAATACAATACAGCCCTTTCCATTTGTTCTCGAAATTACATAGCAGTTTTGTGATGTCGTGTCACTTATCACTCCCACACTCGGCCTGCATTACAGCCTCGATAATAAAACATTCTTTACACATACAACAAACAGTACAACAATGAGAGAGGACGTGCAGAAGCAAAAACGAAACATACAAACAACGAAAAAAAAACTCCAAGTCATAAAAACCTATTTAAATGGCAATTAAAAAATAAAACGAGAAAATTACAAAATTTAATTGCTTTAAATTTTATTTAATGAAAACTACTATCTAACAACTCATTGAGAAATGGTAGAAGAAGACGACAACGCGACGACGCAGAATGAAAGGAAAAACGCAATAAAATTTAATTCGATACAAAACATTGTCGCGCAGGGATCAGGCATTTTCTTTTATTTCCATTTTTCGTTGTGCAGCAACGGCACGAGTATAGAATGGCTTCTTATGTAATGAGGTAATAAAAAAAATGAACGACATTAACTACCAAGTAGCCCCTAGCCCCATGTGGTAGGGAAGAGGTTTAATGAACCAAAAAGTGATAACGAGAAAGTCGGCTAACAATCAAACATTTTTTAAATAAATACAGCAGCGGCTATAGGAAATGCTTATGGGGCGTTCCATTGAAAATTATTCAAATACGTCATTATTTATCCCTTTCTTACCTATCCCTTTACAATCAACGAGGAAATGAATAAGAAACAGATACAAAAGGCATTATGTTCGTTCGAGCCGAATCTTATATACCCTCCACCATGGAGCGCAATTTCTTGATTCCAACTGCAGTCTAAGTGCCTGTACCATTTTGATGGGAAAAGTGCTAATATTGAAGTTCCATATGTTTCAGAATAGAATATTTCATTATCTTACCTACAGACGTTTTCTTGGTACCAGTTTCACTCCTTTTTCAATTTTGACCCTAAAAGTACAAATTTAGAAAATTAGCACCTCTTATTACCCGCGTCTACGTAGTCAGACGAGTGAAAATACTGAATGCCATGATTCCAGCTACAGCCGCTTGATTGGTGCCAAATTGAATCACATTTAGATCCTGAAGGTACAAATATCGAAAGGTTTCTTTATTATTCGCGTCTACGCAGTCAATGCAATGTACATACTGAATTACATTATTATAGCTGCAGCCGTTTGGTTCGTATCATTTTTATCCCCATTCGTCCCATTTCGGCCTAAAAATAAAAATTTCGAAAATTTTCTTTTTGTTTCGTGTCTTCACAGTCAGATGACTGTACACACGAATTTCGTGATTTCAACTTAAGCGGTTTGGTTGGTACCTTTTTGATCCCCTTTTTCTATTTTGACCCCAAAAGCACGAATTTGGAAAAATCCTTTTGTTCTGCGCGTCTACATAGTGAGAGGAATGAGCGCATGATTTAAAATTCTGCTGTTGGTTTGGTACTATTGCTATCCCTTTTCGTCCCATTTGTTAAAGGAAAACTTCATACCCCTCGACAATTTTTTACACATTTTCCCAACCGTCTACCCAGTAAGAGGAGTCTATACACTGAATTTCATGTATCGAGCCATTTGGTTGGTACCTTATTTATCCCCTTTTCCCATTTTTCAACCTACGAATTCAAGTACGAATTTGCCAGTCAGAGTAATGTCTGCAACGAATATCAAGATTTCAACTTCAGCCCTTGGTTTGGTACTATTCCTATCCCTTTTCGACCCATTTGACATTTCAGTACTTGTTAAGGAAAACCTTATCCCTCTCTCTAACAATTTTACCCATTTGGAATTCCAACCACCTACACAGTCAGAGGAGTATATACACTGAATTTCATGTAGCCAGCGGTAACGGTTCTTAGGTTGGTACTATTTTTATCCCCTTTTCTCATTTTTGATCCAAAAAGTACGAATTTGGAAACAGACTCTCGTTTTGCGTGTCTACAGAGACAGAGCAATGCCAACACCGAATATAATTATTTCATTTTTGGTTGGTACCAATTTTATCCCTTTTCCCTATAAAAGTACAATTTTCAAAAAAATCCTTTTATGTCGCGCGTCTACACAGTCAGGTGAATGAATATACCGAATTTCATGATTTAGCGGTTTGGTTGGTAGCTTTTCTAGCCCTCTTTTCGCATTTTATGGGGCATACCACCCTACAATGTATCTTTTTATTGCTGCAGCTAGCAAAAACAAATAAATTTTACTTTCTTACTAGTTTTTCTGTCCAGGGTATCATATAGTCGTCCCCGCCCATCTGTAGCCAATCCTTCTTATGTATTTATTATGTGAAATATATGTTACTCGAATGATCGTATTTTCCTGTTCTGATTGCTTTAAGGTGAATACACTCGAATGGAAAAAATTGTAACAGTTGTGAAAAACATTGCAAGCGCCTGGCATAAATTCATTTAAGGTCACTGATTTAAATTTAGTCAAGTGGAACATACAATAACAGCTGATGGATCGTAATAAGGCATTATCTCAATTATTTTGTTGACAATTAAAAAATTGTTGAATTCATTCATAAATAGGTTTTTTCCTGTCAAATAAAAAGGTTTGATAATTGTGATTACTTTTAAAAGAATACTAAAATAATAAAATTTTAAAATAGAAAATTCACAACTTTCTTTAGAAAATTTATAACGGACACTAGGCACAGCATATATTCAGAGTACAGACTACCCCGGTCCATAAATGACGAAAACACATAGTTTTTGTTGAAAATACCACTTTTGGCTAATTTTATACCCTCCGCCTTAGGATGAGGGTATATTCATTTTGTCTTTTCGTTTGTAACACCTTCATATATTCAACGAACGCATCGAAACAACGCTAACTTCCGAACCAAATTTTCAAATGTGTGTAATAGTTGTGGATCGATTGGGTTTCAAAGTTGCCAAAGTGGCCCAGAGGGTCAACATTATCTATATCAAGTTCTGGAAACAAATGATTTAAGGGATAACAAGTAAAAACGGCGTTATGTTCGACCGGGACGAACTTAAAGTTCTAAGGTAAAGTTCTAAGACGATTTAGCCATGTCCGTCTGTCTGCTGAAGGCACGCTCACTTGCAAACTAAATGAGCTAGGTGGCTCAAATTTTCCATATACATATGTGTCTAAAGGTTGCAGATCGCTTATGATTGGAAATGGGCGAAATCGGCCGAGAAATAATTGTCTTTAAAAAGGACTGGAATTACCCCCTATTATTTAAAGTATTTAGAATTTTTTAATTTCCGCCTCATATTCAAATTTAGTACATACATACAGCGTGAACGTGAACCAAACCTGTTTTTTTTTGTAAAATTCACATTATTAGAAAAAGTACAAAAAGGGATAAAAATGGTACCAATCTAACCAGAACAGCTAGAAACATGAAATTCTGTATGTACATTGATGTACTTGCGTAGACTTGTAAAATAAAGGGATATTTCTAAATTCGTACTTTAAAGGGATAATATGGGAAAAAGGAATAAACATGTACTTTAAAGGGCTAAAATGGGAAAAGGGATGAAAATGGCACCAATGGTATAAAAATGGTAAATAATGAAATTTGTTTTATACATTATTGTGACTGTGTAGACGCACAACAAAAAGGTATTTTTACGAAATTTGTAAATTTAGGGGTGAAACGGGACGAAAGAGGACAAAAATAGTACCAACCAAACCGCTGCAGCCAGAATTATGTACATCGGTAAATATGTTCGTCTGACTATGTAGAAGCGCAAAACAATTTTTTAACTTAATGGTACTTTTAGGGTTAAAATGGAAAAGGGGGATAAAAATGGTACGAACCAAACGAATAATGAAATTTGTTTTATACATTAATCTGACTGTATAGACGCGCAAAAAAGGTATTTTTACAAAATTTGTATATTTATGGATGAAACGTGGCGAAAGGGGACAAAAATAGTATGTAAATGTAATTTGACATTTATGTTCCTTTGATTGTGTAGAAACGCAAAACAGATTTTTTTCTTAATTGGTACTTTTAGGATTAAAATGGAAAAAAGGGATAAAAAAGATAGAAACCAAACGGCTGCAGCTAGAATCATATAATTCAGTGTGTATGCTCCTCTGACTGTGAATATGGTTATGATTGTAAATGGTTACAATTTCTTAACAAGTATCTCTAAAAAACGTAATATAGGGTGGGCAATTTAAAATTGTAAAATTGAACTAACGATTTCTTTGACATTAAAAGCTAGAATAGCATTCATTTTTATTTTCATGTTCAGGGTTATGTTTGACATTTGGGAAATATTGAAAACTTATTTCCAAAGTAGTGAGTCTTTAACGCATATTGTAGGAAATTTACGCGGCCTTCAGTTCAGCCTTCATGAAACTCATTTTCATATCGGTGGCCAAATTGCCGCATATGGGCTTCAGTGAACTCATACATGACTATTGAGAAGCCAATGCATCCACAACGGGTCACTGTTTGGTGTGGATTTTGGTCTGCACTATAAAATTGTCTAAACATTTTGATAGCCTCTCCCTGCCAGCGGGAGTTGTCTCTAAATTTAAATTTCGTTCAATCCATATGAAGCCCTCTTGTAACATTAGTGAGAAATTCGAAACCAAAACACCCGGTTTTCTCGATGCATGCATGAGTTATTGTGTTAAGCAACATAGCCATAGACGCTGAGAAGACATATGATTGTTGCAAGCGAAATTATGATTACTGCAAGGTTATTTAAAAACCATCATATTATGGTTTAAGTTATGATTGAGGCTACAACTAAATACATAGTTGTAGCTAAATATGAAACAGCAACGATTATATCTCTTCATGTTGATAATATCTATTTTTTTTAGTGCATTTTCGAATCTTTGGGGGTATCTATTAATATGTGCAAAGTTTGAACACATTCATTAACTCTTTTCGAAAATTTTCAAGTAAGACGAACGGATGTACATGACTGAAAAGGCTTTCCAGAGAATTTAATTTAATTGGAGATTATTCCTACAATTTCTCTCCGCACCACCTGGAATATGTGTTTCCTACTACCCCGTATGACAACGTATTATCTAACATCTCCTGCAGTTCAATAATCTCATCACTTGAGTTCATATTAAAATATGAGTCGCAAATATTGTAAATAAAAATACAAATATGAGATTATTTGAGAAACGTTCATGTGTGAATGTTTAAGGTGGCACTCGGAGAATTTACGTCACTGAATTTTGCATTTTTAAATAAATTAATTTCTCGTGATTGACACAAGTGATTGGCAAAGCGATACTGGACATACTGGTGTGATAAAGCAAAGGGAGAGTGTTAGACAGTGTTGATAATTCCCGATATACACTTGAATTGGAAATAATGCTAATTATCTCAAATGTCAATCTTTTTTGATTTGTTTCAGAATTTACATGGAGAGAAAAAATATTGCGATATGTTTGCATGTAAAAATTTATATATTTTCTAAAAGTATTTTATATAACGAAAATTGTGTCCTAAAATAAGAATCCTTACTTGTAAGCCAAATGGTAAATGTGATTTGAATGCAAACAAGTAAAAAAGGCGTTAAGTTCGGCCGGGCCGAACTTTATATACCCTCCACCATGGATTGCATTCCACAGAGGTTGTGGGTTTTCGTAGAAGTGCAGTAATATTACAGGAAAATATAATTTTCTTAATATAGCCAAACCTAAACAAATACAAATATTGAAAAAATAATTTTATAAATAAATATAATATTTTAATTATTTCAAACCATTATTTATTTCAAATCAAAAAATAAATATTCTTATATTTATATTTTCAAAAAGATTAAATACAATAAATATTGGTAGATAGTGGGTGCTACAGTTGGTTGTATTTCCATTCTATTTTAATTCCAAAAGTACAAATTTTGAAAATCCATTATCAGACGTACATAGTGCAGAATAACCTAACTTCATGATTGAATAAATTTTTGCCGTAAAAGAAAAATTACGAATTTGGAACAGAGGAATGTAAACTCCGAATTTCATGACTCTAGCTGCGGTCATTTTATTGGTACTATTTTTATCTCCTTTTTTCATTTTAACCCCAAAAAGTACGAATTTCGAAAAATCTGTTTATTTTAAGTGTCTACGCAATCAGAGGATGTATACACCGAATTTCATTATTCCAGGTGTAGCTGTTTGGTTGGTTGTTATAGATACGTTATTAGAATTGTTTTTTTTTTATGCCGTTAGAGAAAAATGAGATGAAATGTGTATGTGAGGAATTATTATTTGTTTTGAGATGAAGTAAGATGATGTTTAATTAATGTGAGACGCGCTAGGTTCATCCAGAAGAGGTAAATAACATAATTTCACAATTGGACGTGTTATAGTCCCTGAAGCAGTTCGGATATCAGCCACCCTAACATTATTGTCGGAGCCATGATGAGTATTTTGGATTCTACCTAAACGCCAGTCACTTGGGGGTAGTAAATCGTCCATGATTACTACTAAGTCGTCTACTTTTAGATTGGGGGTAGAGTTCCTCCACTTGTAACGTTTGTGAAGTGCTTTTAGGTAGTCTTCCTTCCATCTTATGGCGAATTGATGATGTAATGCTTTTAACTTTATCCATCTGTTAATAAGAGACAAGTTTTGTGACATTGGCTCTGGGATAGCCATTATGGGAGATCCTTTCAAAAAATGACCGGGAGTTAGAGCAGTTAAATCAGAAGGATCTTCAGATACAGCCGAAATTGGTCGTGAATTGAGAACTCCTTCGATTCGAGCAAGAACGGTTGCGAATTGTTCAAATGTGAATCGGTGAGCGCCTGCAATTCGTTTGAAGTGATGCTTAAAACTTTTTACTGCCGACTCCCAGAGACCGCCCATGTGAGGTGCATGTGGTGGAATGAAATGCCATTCGAAGCCGTGTGTTGAATACTTGTCAGAGATATCATTGGCCGTTACTTTGAGAAAAATGCTAAATTCTTTAAGAAGCTTGCGACTTGCACCAATGAAGTTTCTTCCATTATCGGAGACTACCCGTTTGGGTAGCCCCCGCCTCCCGACGAATCGGGCGAATGCGGCCTCAAATGCTGCTGAAGACAATTCAGAACAAGGTTCTAAATGAATAGCTTTGCTGACGAAACACACAAATAGACACACATAGCCTTTTAGTAGAGGGGCTCGACGAAGTACAGAGCTTTTAAGTTCGAAAGGCCCAGCGAAATCAATGCCTGTGACATGGAATGGGGGTGTAATAGTGCATCTTTCTGGCGGTAAAGGGGCCATGATTTGCGCACAAGGCTTATGTTTGAAAATTATGCATGTTTTACATTTGTGTATAATGCCTTTTACTCTTGGTTTGAGACGGGAGATGTAAAATTCGGTTTGGACCATTCTGCACATTTGTGTGCATTCGGCATGAGCAAGAAATAGATGTAAATGTACGAGATACAAGTGGGAAAATCGAGAGTTACCCGGAAGGATGATTGGATAACGTTCGTTGTAGGGCAGAGACGAATTGACTAACCTTCCATTGACTCGCAAAATTTGATTTGAATCCAAGAAAGGGTTTAAATTTGCCAATGGACTTTTATCAGATATCTTTTTAGAATTAGTCAGTAAATCGTATTCGATTTCATAGTATTTCTTCTGGGCTAAAGAAATCAACCGCCGTTTTGTGAATGTAATTTCAGAGTGTGTAATACTGCTAGAAGTGATTTTTTGAGTCATTCTCAATTTGCTGTTATTGTAGAAGCGGAATACATACGAAATTACTCTTAATGCTCGGGCGTATGAGGAAAATCTGAGTAAGATATCTGTTTCTTCCACAGTTTCATGAAGTGTGTGAACATTTACGCGTTTACCTATTTCTGGGGGTGCTAATGGGTTTCTCTTTGGCCAAGTTGACGATGGATTTGTCAGCCAATTCGGTCCATTAAACCATAAACTATTCTGCGCAAGCTCTTGTGGTTTGGAACCTCGAGTTCCGAGATCGGCAGGATTGTCATATGTTGGAACGTGTCGCCAAACACCATTCGGAACTAGATCGTGTATTTGAGCAGTGCGGTTTGCGACGTATGTTTCCCATGTCCACGGTGGTTTTGAGAGCCACCCAAGCACGATAGAGGAGTCAGTCCATAATGTAATACTATGGAATGTTAAATCAAATGTGGAAAGGGCGTAGTTGATTAACTTTGCAAGCAGAAATGCTCCGCTGAGCTCTAGCCTGGGCAAACATACGGGCTTGAGAGGGGCAACTCTACTTTTCGAAACAAGTAGGTTGGAAAAAACTACTGATTTTGAAGTCTTGCATCGCACGTAGACGCATGCGCAATATGCTGCTTGGGATGCGTCAGAGAAACCGTGAATATCAATATGATCCGAGGGTCGATACTGAATCCATCTGGGTATTGTAATAGATTCTATATGAGAAAGATCGGAAACCAAGTTATTCCACTGTGTTTGTGAGTCTGGACTAAGGATGTCATCCCATCCCAAACCTTCCAACCAAAGTTGTTGCATCAAGACTTTTGCCCTGATGATGATCGGGGTGATCCAACCTGCTGGGTCGAAAAGTTGAGCGACAGCTGAGAGAACTTGTCGCTTAGTAATCGACAGACTTCTTTGCATTGATCCAAGGGAGTAACTAAACGTGTCGGTTAAAGCATTCCACTTAATGCCGAGCGTTTTTGTAGAACTAGAATCATGCAAGCGAAGAAATTCAGAATCGTATAAGTCTTCGGGTGGAAAGTGTGCAAGTAACTTCGGATCGTTAGCAGTGACTTTTTTGAGAGGGAATCCAGCAGATTTAAGAACTTCTATTAGTTCTTGCTGAGATTTAATTGCTTCTTCAATTGAGAAACCTCCCGATAAAATATCATCTACATAAGTTTCATTTCTGAGAATTCTCGCGACATTGGGGAACTGACTTTCGGAATCAGATGCTAGTTGCAAGAGAGTGCGTATTGCGAGAAATGGTGCGCAATTTATTCCGAAAGTAACAGTTTTTAGTTGATAATCCTTTACAGGACTTTCATGATTTTCTCGAAATAGTATTCGTTGATAAGGTCTGTCGGAAGGGTGTACCAGAATCTGTCTGTACATTTTCTGAATGTCTCCACTGAAAACAAACTCATACCTTCTCCAATTTAGAATGGTGGATATCAAATCTGATTGTAGTGTTGGGCCCGTGTGGAGAACATCATTTAGGGATTTTCCCGACTTTGTTTTCCGAGAAGCGTTAAAAACAATTCTGACCTTAGTCGTTTTGTGCTCGGGGCGAACTACGGCATGGTGTGGAAGATAAAATGATTTAAATTTGCCATTTGAAATGATTTCACGCGAGGATGTTTCTTCAGCGTGATCAAGCGAAATGTATTCATTCAGAACATAACTATACTGTGTTTCCAAGTCGGGATCCCTTGACAGAGTTTTCTCCATGCGCGCATATTGCGCAAGAGCTATAAATCTGGAGGAACCAAGGAATACCGATTCAGGAAACTCGTTTTTGAATGGTAATCTTACTACGTAACGTCCGCTAGATTCACGAAAAGTTGTTTCTTTGTAATAATCTTCACAAAATCTGTCTGCTGCAGAGATGTGTGAAGAAGTGGGAACTTCTTCCTGCTCCCAGAATTTTCTTAACAAATCGCTAAGCGACGAATCGTCAGACTCTATTATATTTGTAGAGAACGAGTGTACTGTTTCAGTGTGCATTGGACCGCTTAGGACCCAACCAAATATAGTGTTGTACGCTGAAGTATCGCCACATATATTTTTCTTTATTCCTTCGATGTTAATGAAACGTTCCGAGTCATTACCCAGAATAAGGTCAATTTGAGATGACTTGTTAAAGTGTGGATCGGCCAATTCCAGATCCTCAAGTTCTGCGGGATTTGATATTTCGAAGGAAACAGTGGGGAGACGTTTAGTTACCTTAGGTAATACTATGGCTGAAATAGTAAAACGTACATTGTGTTTTTCAGAGACAATCACCAGTTCACATTCTCTTTCAGAAGTTTGTCTCTGGCCACCGATTCCAATTATTTCAAAATGAGATTTAGTACAGGGAATTTGTAAGCGATTTCTTATTTTTTCCGAAAGAAATGTTCTTTGGGATCCTGGGTCTATTAATGCTCTAATTGTGAACTGTTCCCCTTGGTGCTCAATTTGGACCAAAGCAGTTCGAAGAAGAATCGTATCATTATTTGACGAGAAGTTTGCTTGAACTGCAGAGGAACGATTCTGTTGCGAAGTAGACGGAGATTCGAGGGGCGAAGTATTGTTTGAAATAATTTTTCTCTTATTTGGAGAATTCTGGCCTTTTTGAAATGAGCTGTGATTGGGAATACGTGTTTCCTTGTCACTTATAGTAGTTTTATTTTGAAGGTGCAGAAGGGTATGATGTTGTTTTTTGCACGATGAACAAGTTTTTGTGCTTCTACACATGCCCTTGAGATGAAATGAGGAAAGGCAATTATTGCATATTTTATGGTTGAACACAAAATCTATGCGTTGTTGAGGAGTGAGCCTACGGAACTCAGGGCATTCTCTAATACTGTGCTCTGATTCACAGAGCGGGCAACAAGAGTTTAATTTTTCTTGGGAATGATATGTTTGAACTTTTCCAGAATTAGATGTGGGTAGATTATGTCTTTCTTTTGTGGACTTAATGCTTGAGATCCGTTCTACGACCTCATATCTATTGACTAAAAACTTATCCAGTTTTGACCAACTAGGTAATTCTCGGTGAGATTTAAGCGACTGTTCCCAAAGTGCGAGTGTCTCATCTGGTAGCTTTGTGGAGATCATATAGATTAGAATAGGGTCCCAGCTTTCGGTCTTAACGTCGAGTGTTTCAAGAGTGCATAGACAGTCATTCACTGTGGATTGAATCTTTTGAATAGATTCGCTACTCTCCACAGTGGCAACGGGAATATTAAAAAGTATTTTTAATTGATTGTCCACTAGTACTCGCTTATTTTCATATCTGTCTTTGAGTGCTTTCCACGCGAGATCGAAATTCTCGTCGCAAAGTGAGTATCGCTTTACAATTGCGCCAGCACTACCTCTTGTTTTATTCCTTAAATGATATAGTTTCTGAGCCTGAGTTAGTTTTGGATGGTTTACGTAGACCGCCGTGAACATGTCACGAAATGACGGCCATTCTTCGTAACCTCCTTTGAAAATCTCGGTATCGCATGGTGGGACCTTTATGCAACTATTGGAGTTATCTTGTGAGTGATTTTGAGTATTATGAAATAGTGAAGATGCAAGAGAGTGCCTTGTGGAAACATTCTGACGAGTATTCCCTTCGGATATTCTAAGTATATCCAGAATTTGAGATCTAGCGGTGTAGTAGGCTTCAGAACTGGCATTAAAATTTATCTTTGCATTTTCTTTGAAATCTTTCGTATTGGTGGATTTGGGAGATGTCATTAGGCGTTCGTATGTGGCTTGTAATTTGACCCACCGATTCTCTAAATCTTCTAATTTGACCTCTAATACAGAATCGGTTTGGTCTTGAATTTCGCATTGCTCAAATTGGGTACAAAAAGTAACTAAATGATCGCAATCAAATAGAAATTTGTCATGTTCAGGCGAGGTTTGTAAGGTCGCACTGACTGTGGTATTGGAGGTACCAGCAGGCACTACAGTCTCTTTACCCATTTTAAGACTGTAAATATGCAGAAATTTTAATTTGGAAATAAATTAATTTTTCGAATACGAGAACTTTACTGGGAGTATTGTTGATAGTTTTCTATGTATGTCGTATAGAAACTAGTACAGATGTCAATTTCAAGGGTGATACAGATAGTTTCTGTAGGTTTGTGATCAAATATGATTATTTATGACCTTTGTAGAAAATAAATGACCAATTTTGCAAAGAATAGAACCGCGCTGAGTTATTTGACAGCAACTCTTTGAATAATAGTACATAAAGGAGTAAGCTTGCAGAACGTTATAAAAATAAAACTCCAAACGGTAGTTTTATAAGATCGCGCGAATATAATCAAGGGAGTATTTAAACTTTATAGTTGATTTCGTTGAGGTTTACTCACATTCAAGAAGATAAAAAATAAGGTTGATGATGCTATCTCAAAAACCGTTTTTGTAAATGTAAGTGAAAGTATTTTTATGAAGTTCTTCAAATGAATCTTCATGAAGTTCTTCAAACTTTTCACTAATTTAGTCGATAAGTAAATGTTTAATTCAGCAACATCAGGAATTCCACCGTTCACGTGGTGTAAAGAAAAACAAATTGTATTTTGTTTGAGATTAGATGAATCTAGAATGATGTAATAACTTGGGTGAAAAGTTCATTTTTTCTTGTTTGAATGTCTATTGACTTTCCTTTTCCTTCTAATCTTGAACTTAACTGTGAAATTACAGCATTGGGTTCTAAACCGAATCAGTGTGGTGTTCTGGTAACCACAGCTATAATTTAAAACAATTGAAAACTCACATAAATTTATGAGTTTTATTTAAACAACGTGTGCAATTCAATTAATGTTGGCAATTCTTCAAAAGAGTTGATATTCGAGAGAAATATTTAGACAGAGTATAAAAATTTGTGCAACGTAATCGAAACTTTCAATAAAATTAAGTTTTGGTTTCAAAAATTCCGGTTATAAATCGTAAATGTTGAAATATTTGCACAGATAGTTGATTTTTGTAAAAAATGTGCAAAGAAATTATGATCTTAAGCTCAGATTTATGCTGATAACTGGTGTATGTCGGAATAAGTAATATAAACAAATAATTTCTAATTTGTTTAAAGAATTTTTAAATCTGAAATTGATGTAAACTGTTAATTTAATAGGGCCTGATACGTGAATACAAAAATGTTGACTACTTTGTATTCACACTTGCAGTTAAAGTTGTTAAAAATTTAAAATGTTTTTAAATGTTTAGATTTAATCCCATGTATAATATCCGAGCTTTCGTAGAAAAATATAAAATTAAATCAATAATATGTATTAGGGGGTTAATTTGTTAGAAATGCACAAACTACTGATTGTAAAAAAATAAAATTTGGAGAATTATTAATAAATTTTTCTTTACAACACAATTCGATGTTCTTCAATTGTTATCCAATAATAAATTGTGTTTGTTTGTAAATGGCATTCAATTTCAATAATTCGTGAGTCATACTAATATTTTTGCTGGGTGTAATTTCCAAATTTCACCACAAGAATATGGACATAATTTCGATGTAGATGGGTTGTTCATATATTATGTAATAAATCACACTAATATTTTTTGTTGAGTGTAATTTCCAAATTGGACCAAAGAATATGGGAATAATGTTGTCTTCTTCTTGTTAGAAATGGTTGGAATGAGAATAAATGTGTATAAGTGTGTGTGTGCTTCCCTTAAACCGTGATCAACTTCATTAGTAGACAATTTTGATGTGCGTTCTCTTAATTTAACTCTCTTAATTTCGTTTTGTTTTGATTTCAATTATGTGTAATAAATTTCGACTGCTTTTGTAAGAATGTGATATGAATGATGTTAATAAGAGACAAGGTGTATTGGGTATTAATGGTTTAATGTATTAGTTAATAATAATACATTGATTTACCTTGTTTTGGACAGAGCCGTAAATAGAGAATTAAATGTTTGCTTTGTTGTACCTTTTTGAAGGATTGTATGCGCAGACGAATGATGAAGAATATTTGTTGTAAATTTATACACTGTGCCAGTTGTTTGCTGTAGTTTTTTGTTTGTTGAAACTATTTTAATTAGCTATTGTTGGTGTGTTTTTAAACTAATAGCAAACTGGCTTACAATTACTTGTTGAAATTTTTTGTTGTGCTGTCTTTATTTATCACAAAGCTTTTAAAATATTATTGAGATTAGTTTGCTGTTGTTATTGTGCTTGGAAATTAAATTTCCTCCACCATACGTTCTTATTGGAAAGAGCAATCTTCCAGTTCTCACTGCACAATTCTCAATTTCGCTTCTTGTCGTTAAAATTGCAGGTTTCCAAGATTTAATTCCAGTAAGAGGGCTCGTTGGAATTCTGCTCTTTTTTCTATTTTTTGTGACTTTCGTCAAACTTAAAAAAACTTTGAGAGAGTGCCCTGAACTCGAACGTTGTATATAAGAGGAGTTAGGTAAAAAGAAGATGTGAGATATGAGAACAGCAAAATGAAAATCCAGATGGAAATACCGTTGTCTGGCAATTTTTGATGTACGTGACTTGCCAAAAATGATGTTTTTGAAATTTTGAAAATAACGGGACAATGAAGTAGGCAAAAATTTTAAATAACTTTGACAAATTTTCGGACAGACGATTTCACTAATTTCGGACGGACGATTCCACTGATTTTTAGGCACTTTTCCGAGTACTATGTGTTGTTTTAATTTTAGGCGATTTAAGCCGACAATATTGTGACACTTTTTTGTTATTTTTGTTGTAGTTTAAGTACCATGCGGCAATGACTTGAACGTATTTTTTGGATTTCACACTGTTGCTTGGTTATTTTTTTGGCAACTATTGGCGTTGTTGCTATTCCGGACGGACGGCACAATTACAACACTTTTATTTTGTATTTTGATCCAAAAAAATTACTTGTAATTTTGAGCGGTTTAATACGAACGGACTACACTTGTAATTTCTAATGACAGACGGACTTTAGTTTTAATTTTATTATATGGATTTAGCACGGACGACGACACTTTTATGACTTGACTTGTATGCAATTTATATTTTAAAGACACAACCGTATGCAAACACAAATTTGACGAACACTTTTTTTTTTGCTCTTCTTTTTTTTCTGTGACAATCAAACTTCTTCAATTTTCTTTTCTGTTTGCTCGTTTGTTATCTATGTATGTTTGTTCTCTAAATTGTGTTTGATGCGTTTTGTGGTAATGGTTGTACACTTACCGAACCGGTCACACTACTGATGTGACATGTAGCTTGACATTAGGAGTTACCTCATTATTTTCGTATTTTGCTTTTTCCTGTGGTTATTCTCCTTGACGGTTGCGGAGGACCATGAATAGGTGTGCGGGGGGTTTCCAATTGGAAGCGGTGAGCGTGCTCTGGTTGATCAGCTGCGGACGTCCAAAGCGCTTGCAGAAATTGCTTGTTAGGTAATGAAAGCCAGAGAGGAATATAATGGGGAATCTGCAGGCCGGTGACGTCACAAATTAACTTCAACCGATTACACTCGAAGATAGTGGACTGTATTTCTGGTGTTGAATGAAGTGACTCCGTTTTGAGCTACTAGAAAAGGGGGTTGAGTAAATCTGGTATATCATTTAGTTTCTCAGTGAAATGAGAAACGATGATGATATGCAGTTTTTTCGTAGGTAAGTAAAAGGTAAAATAAACCAAGTTAAAGATTAGTTTTCAGATTGGTTATTTTATTTAGAGTTGAGAAGATGCTCACCAGTTCGGCTGTGTCGAGTAAGTGGCAGATTTGTTCAAATTCATTTACGAAGAAGATTTGACATTTTGTTACAACTAATCTTATACGCGATTAACAATTCACAATAGTTCATATTTCGAAATATAAGATATTCTATTACAATTTTTAGTAAATGTGTTTACAATTCAAAATAGATTAATGTAACGTATTTTATATTTTAAATACGATTAGTAGAAATTAAGAACAAACGAGTTAAGTTTGTTCACCATTTTTATCCCTTCGTATCCATTTTATCCCTTGAAAGTATAAATTTGAAAAAAAAAAACATTTTATTTTTCATGTCTACGTAGTCAAAGGAATGGATACTCTGAATTAAATGACTCTAGCTGGGGTCATTTGGTTGGTGCTATTTTTGTCCCCTTTTTCTATTTTGACCTATTTTTATCCCCTTTTTTCATTTTAACCCTAAAATGTACGAATTTTGAAAAATCCGTGTATTTTACTTGACTATGCAATCAGAGGAATATATACACCGAATTTCATTATTCTAGGTACTTCCGTTTGGTTGGTACCATTTTTATCCCTCTATTCCTATTTTACCCTTTAAAAGTACGAATTTGGAAAAAATACTTGTATATTATGTATCTACTCAATTAGAGGAATGTACACACCGAATTTCGTGTTTCTGGCTGCTGTCGTTTAATATGTACCATTTTTATCCCTCTTTTGCCCCATTTCACCCCCTACAAATAAGAATCACTTTATGGTGCACGTTTTTGCTACAAAGGGAATGAGCATACCAAATATCAAGCAAATATAAACAGACATATTCAAAAACATGTAAGGAAAGACTAAAGTCGGGCGGGGCCGACTCTATGATACACTCCACTTTCAATCCGAATACAATTTAATTCGGTGAAAAAGTGAAAACGGGAAGGATTTTTGTATCCTGTAAATGTATGTGTTTCACAAAAAAAGTTAAATCGGAAAGAACATTTGTGTGGGGTATATTGAAATCTGGAACGAAATAGGTGAAATATAATATGTATAGTTTGGCCAAAATCGGTTAAACATTTGGGAGCAACATTTGTATTGGGGCTATATCTAAATCTGAACCGATCTTACCCACTTTCCCCATATGTGTTTTTCGTTGGCTTATAAAATATTGTGCCAATTTTAAAGAAATTATGTGATTTCTAGAGCGGCAAAAGTCAAATCGGGAGCGATATTTGTATGGGGGCTATATCTAAATCTGAAGCGATCTAGTTCACTTTAGCCGCACGTGTTTCTAGTTGGATAATAAGATGTTGTGCCAAATTTAAAGAAAATCGGGTACAATATGTGGTTTCTAGAGTGGAAAATGCCAAATCGGGACCGACATTTGTATGGGGGCTATATCTAAATCTGAACCGATCTTACCCAATTTTCGCATAGGTGTTTCAGTTGGATTATAAGATGTTGTGCCAAATTTAAAGAAAATCGGGTACAATATTTGGTTTCTAGAGCGGAAAATGTCAAATCGGAAGCGGCAGTTGTATGGAGGCTATATCTAAATCTGAACCGATTTGCCTCAAATTAAATAGCGTTCGTCCCTGATCCACAAAACTTACTTGTGCCAATTTTTGTTAACATCGGACTATAATTGCGACCTGTAATTTGATTACAACAATAGATGGACAGACAGACGGACATTGCTAAATCGTCTCAGAAAGTGATTCTAAGCGATCGGTATACTTAACAATGGGTCTATCTCGCTTCCTTTTGGGTGTTACAAACAAATGCACAAAGCCATAATACTCTCGTGGAGTGTATAATTATCCTAAATTGAATTTTTTCCATACAAAAAATTTCTTACTATTTTTCTAACTTAAAACATGGGAAATTGCATTCCATACAACTATAAATAACTATATAACTATAAAATATAGTTGGTCTTGATTTTATGGAACTGTATGTCGAACGACCACCAAAAATTGATGGGGTTCCAAAACACATTTTTTTTTTGCATAGTGTAAATTTAATTGAACTGATCGTGATCTGGTTTATTCTTACAAAATAATGTTCCAAATAGAAAATCACCTCCGAAGATTTAAATAGTTAATAAAAAATTGGTGTTGATTTTATGTAAGAGTATGTCCAATGCCCAGAAGAAAATTGTTGGGGTCCAAAACGTATTTTGACTTTTTTTCTTGGGACATATCTTTTACTGAGACTACTGCTGAATTATTTTCCAAGCCGTCTTCTAAAGCATCAAGGTAGAAAAATTTCCCAGAGGTGTCATGTTTTTGTGTGTTTTCCATCATTTCGTGTGTTTCCATGATTTTCCAGATTTTCCATTTATATTCAATTTTTTTAAACAAACTCCGTCAATTTTTATTTCAAAACTAAATTTATTAAAACTAAACTTCACAACAACTACTAAACAACTTCCAACAAATTTAACTATCACCCACTGTGAGAGGACATCCAGTTCCTCGGCTGCCATCTTCTACCGCCGTCAAAGATTCCAGATGAACCCCTTCCAGCTGCTTTTGCTTTAGCAATCTATCGATTGCTTTCACATATTTTTCGGCATACCAAGAAAAGGACACCGCCACAATGATGCCCAAGAGCGAGCCAGCGAAAATATCCGACCAAAAATGTTTATAATCAAAAACGCGACTCACTGCAACACAACCGGCCAGGACAAGGCAACATAATTGCACGACGGGCACTAGAGGGCCGTAGGTTCCCACATGTCGCTGCGAGTTCCTGGCAAAGCGCTGCAAATACAGGGCGGTATAGACCAAGCCATAGAACGCCAAACTCGAGTGACCACTGGGAAATGAACTGAATATGGAGTCGGTAACCTTGGCTGAGCCGGAGCATATATAACGGGCCACATAAAACGGCTGAGTCAGGGTAAAGTCGAAATCATCCTCGCAGGCAACTCCTTTAAGCGTCACGGGTTGGCAGATGGTAAAGAAGTGCGGCCTCAATCGGGCCACTGTAAATTTGGCGGCACTCTTGAGGAAACGTTCGGTGGCAAAGCCATACAGAAATGGCATTAATGCGGCCCACAAATTACACAAATACCCACAAAATCCCCTAAGTTGGGGGTAAGTTTTGCAACGAATCCACTTGTGCTGCACGAACTCATTGAGGGTAATAATCGTCAGTGGCATGGCCAGACCAATCATATATAACGGCACTATGGCTATGGTGTCCTTAACGAAGGGCTTCTTAATGCTGACATCGTCACAATAGTAGCCCCTCCTTCTGATGGAACTCAGCAGCTTAACGAAATACAGTCCCGCGTACAAAATAAGGGAGTAGATCACAATGCCACAGATGTGTTTCAGGATGAATAGCCTCATTTTCGGTGTTGTAAATTTTTCGAATTTTCAAAAAGCGACTCTTCCTCTTCTTCTTCGTAATCTATTTTAAATTGTTTCCGTTCAGATTTATTATTTCACGCAACGTTTTAATCGATACTAACAACTTGGCAGTGTTTTTGGATTTTGATTCAGGGTTTTGTTCGATGCTTGAATTCCGATTGACAGCGCTGGCCGTTGATGATATTGTATTTATTGCACGCTAAGGGGAATGCTGCCTAATAGGCGGCAGTGGGGTGCCAAAGAAAATATGAAGGAAAATAGTTTTAGATTATAGACTAAATAATTCTAAATGCAGAATCTTATAATCTGATTATTTTGTATTTTAATGAATCGTTGCAAAACTCGTTTTGCATTTTTAGTTGTTAGAACTTATTGCATTTAAGTTCGCGTTATATAGCGCACAATCAGGCGTTACATAAATTAATAACGAGAGATTAATTTAATTTAACGAACTTTATTAAATCTAAACAAATTGGCTTTTGTCCAGTCCTACACAGAATTATGTCAAACATTCTAGAAATAACAATCGTACACATTGACTATTTTGTTTAGTTCCTTAGTTTTTTTTTACTTAGCTATCCTTCCCCCTTTTTGTTCAATTTTAAATCATAAAGTGTTATCACTAAGCGTTCATAAAATCTCCCAAGACTTGAATGCAAAAAACTAATCAATGCATATGCATATTTACATCAACTATTGATTACAGAGTAGGACAGCGTATATTAAATTATAGGGAGAGGCTTTTAAATCAAAATGAGATCTGTAAAGAATTCAAAACAGAAAAGAAAGAAGAAAAAAACAGGGGGAAAGATCCTAAGACAAAAAACATTTGATAATAACGTTCCACATAAAATGAGGGTTGTTGTTTTGACACCAAAAGGAAAATATGTAGTTGTAATTAATGTCTCCAAGACCAAAACAAGTAAAAACGGCGTCAAATTCGGCCGGGCCGAACTTTATATATCCTCCACCATTGATAGCATCCCACAGGAAAATATATTTTTTTATATAGCCAAATCAAAACAAATACAAATATTTAAAAAAATAATTTTATAAATAAATATAATATTTCAATTATTTCAAAACACGCTTATAAGGCAAGGCTACCAATACGTCAATTCAAAAAATAAATATTCTTCTATCTATATTTTCAAAAAGCTTAAATACCATAAATATTGGTAGATAGTGGGTGCTACAGTTGTTTGTATTTCCATTCTATAAAGTATAAATTTTGAAAATCCATTATCAGACGTACATAGTGCAAAATAACCTAACTTTTTATTTTGCGTGTCTATGCAGTCAGAGAAATGTATCCACCGCATTCCATGATTCCAGCTGCGGCCATTTGGTTGGTACCATTTTTACCCCCTTAAGAGTACGACTATCTAAAAGCTCTTTATTTCACGTTTCTACCCATTTAGAATTTCATCATTCTAGCTGTAGTCGTTTAGTTAGTACTATTTTTATCCCTCTGTACCATTGTATCCCTTGAAAGTACGAATTTTCCGTGTCCACGCAGTCATAGGAATGTATACTGAGAATTGCACGACTCTAGCTGCGGTCATTTGGTTGGTACTATTTTTATCCCCTTTATTCATTTTAACCCCAAAAAGTACGAATTTGGAAAAAACCATTTATTTTCCATGTCTACGTAGTCAAAGGAATGTATACTCCAAATTTCATGACTGTAGCTGCGGTCATTTGATTGGTACTATTTTTATCCCCTTTTTTTATTTTAACCCCAAAAAGTACGAATTTGGAAAATCAGAAATTCGAATTATATTATTCTAGGGACAGCCGTTTAGTTTTACCGTTTTACCATTTTTATCCCTCTATTCCCATTTTACTGCTTAAAAGGACTAATTTGGAAAAAATACTTTTATGTTATGTATCTACTCTATTAGAGGAATGTACACACCGAATTTCGAGTTTCTAGCTGTTGTCGTTTAATATGTACCATTTTTATCCCTATTTTGCCCCATTTCACCCCCTACAAATCACTTTATGGTGCACGTTTTTGTTATAGGAGGAATGCGCATACCCAATATAAAGAAAGTACAAGCAGACATATTGAAACTAGTAAATCAAAAAAATTTTTTTTTTCAAATCCATGCTTTATGCAAGCAGAATTCTATTGGGCCTAGAAATTCTTTTTTAGTTATCTTTTGTAGAAGGAAAAATTACTGCGTTATCAGGAGCAGAAATAATAGATTTTTAATTTGTGGTTTGTATGGGAGGTACCACGCCCACTTTTCCAATACCGCCCCTTTTTGGCACAACTATGCGAATTGATGCTAGATGCACTTACACAAAATTACAGCACTCTAGGTGTCATAGAACTGACTATATTCAATAATAGGTTTTAACTTCGTATGGGAGGTGCCACGCCCACTTTTCCAATACCGCCCGTTTATGGCACAACTACGCACATTGATGCTAGATGCACTTACACAAAATTACAGCACGCTAGGTGTCATATAACTGACAATATTCAATAATAGGTTTTAACTTCGTATGGGAGGTGCCACGCCCACTTTTCCAATACCGCCCATTTTTGGCACAACTATGCACATTGATGCTAGATGCACTTACACAAAATTACAGCACTCTAGGTGTCATAGAACTGACTATATTCAATAATAGGTTTTAACTTCGTATGGGAGGTGCCACGCCCACTTTTCCAATACCGCCCGTTTATGGCACAACTACGCACATTGATGCTAGATGCACTTACACAAAATTACAGCACGCTAGGTGTCATATAACTGACAATATTCAATAATAGGTTTTAACTTCGTATGGGAGGTGCCACGCCCACTTTTCCAATACCGCCCCTTTTTGGCACAACTATGCGAATTGATGCTAGATGCACTTACACAAAATTTCAACACTCTAGGTGTCATAGAACTGACAATATTCAATAATAGGTTTTAACTTCGTATGGGAGATGCCACGCCCACTTTTCCAATACCGCCCATTTTTGGCACAACTATGCGAATTGATGCTAGATGCACTTACACAAAATTTCAGCACTCTAGGTGTCATAGAACTGACAATATTCAATAATAGGTTTTAACTTCGTATGGGAGGTGCCACGCCCACTTTTCCAATACCGCCCATTTTTGGCACAACTATGCACATTGATGCTAGATGCACTTACACAAAATTACAGCACTCCAGGTGTCATAGAACTGACTATATTCAATAATAGGTTTTAACTTCGTATGGGAGGTGCCACGCCCACTTTTCCAATACCGCCCCTTTTTGGCACAACTATGCGAATTGATGCTAGATGCACTTACACAAAATTTCAACACTCTAGGTGTCATAGAACTGACAATATTCAATAATAGGTTTTAACTTCGTATGGGAGATGCCACGCCCACTTTTCCAATACCGCCCATTTTTGGCACAACTATGCGAATTGATGCTAGATGCACTTACACAAAATTTCAGCACTCTAGGTGTCATAGAACTGACAATATTCAATAATAGGTTTTAACTTCGTATGGGAGGTTCCACGCCCACTTTTCCAATACCGCCCATTTTTGGCACAACTATGCACATTGATGCTAGATGCACTTACACAAAATTACAGCACTCTAGGTGTCATAGAACTGACAATATTCGATAATAGGTTTTAACTTCGTATGGGAGGTGCCACGCCCACTTTTCCAATACCGCCCCTTTTTGGCACAACTATGCACATTGATGGTATATGCACTTACACAAAATTTCAGCACTCTAGGTGTCATAGAACTGACAATATTCAATAATAGGTTTTAACTTCGTATGGGAGATGCCACGCCCACTTTTCCAATACCGCCCATTTTTGGCACAACTATGCGAATTGATGCTAGATGCACTTACACAAAATTTCAGCATTCTAGGTGTCATAGAACTGACAATATTCAATAATAGGTTTTAACTTCGTATGGGAGGTGCCACGCCCCTTTGTCCAATTGGTCAAATTTTTCCATTTCCTTGTATTGTCACCGAAAATGATTAAGTGTGCAAAATTTGAGCAAAATTGGTTGAGAAAAAAGCTTTCAAAAATTGATTTCAAATTTTGTGGCACACATAGAAAGTAACCTTATATAAAGCATGGAAAAATATGCTTAAATACTCTGAAACATTAGGGAATATGCCCCTATCCTGGAGGTGGAGGGTATAAAAAAGTAAATGCATTTAGTGAAGAGAAATAATGACCAATTCCATAATCAGCAGACCTGGTTCGTAGAACTTAATATAAATATATTTTAATTAAATTTAAGTGAAATAAATTTATTAGTTGTACTCTTTTATACCCCCACCTCCAGGATGGGGGTATACCGACTTTGTTATTCCGTTTGTAACACCTGGAAATATCGACCTGAGACCCTATAAAGTATATACATATATTCTTGATCGTCATGAAATTCTAAGACGATATAGCCATGTCCGTCCGTCTGTTGAAAGCGCGCTAGCATCTGAACAAAAGGAGCTAGGACGTCCAAATTTTCCATAAATATGTCTTTTAGTCGCAGATCGGTCGGGATTGAAACTGGACGAAATCGTCTCAACATTTTCCCTTTCAATGATTGAAAATCTAACATTTTAGAGTATTTAAGTAAGGTTTTTTTACGCCCCACCTCTAGGATGGGGGTATATTCACTTTGTCATTCCGTTTGTAACACCTTGAAATATTCAACGGAGACCCCATAGCCATGCTCGTCAGTCTGTCTTTTGAAAGTACGATAGCGGCCGAACGAGTAGAGCTAGGAGATTCAAAATTTCCGTAAATGTGTCTTATGGTAGCAGATCGGTTGGGATTGAAAGTGAGCGAAATCGGCCCTGAGGGAAAAAAAATTCCCTAACAAGGACTGAAAATATCCCTAATATTTAGACTAAACAATTATTTTGAAAATTTCCGATTCTTATACACTTGAAATTTGTTTCGTACCTTCCTCTACCCAGCAAAAAAAATTGGAAGTACTTCCGTAGGAAGCACATTTTAATCGCATCTCAAAATCCAAATGCGCATTTTTCCCGCTTCTGAGGAAGTTCTTTTAAGCAACTTCCAAAAAAGTTTATAATATTTTAATATTCCGTAACATTTTATGAATAGCATTTTCATAACTGAATGTGAACGACTTTTTAGTATGGGGTCACAAAGGTAAGGTGTCCGTTTTGCACCCAGAAGGTCCCGGGTTCGAATCGTGGCTCAGGAAAAAAAAACTTTTTTATATTTTTTATTACTTTTATAAATAGACAATGTTTAATTTTGTTAAAAATATATAAATTTATAGTTTTTTTTAATGTACTTAAAATATTTCATATTTTTATTAATTATTAATAATACATAATATCAGTAAAATTAAGTAGTGTACATTTTTTCATACAATTATTAATTAGTATTTATTATATTTATTTGAATTATATATTAGTTCATACTAAATAAATATTTTGTTAAGTTGCCTATTGTCAGTTCTATCGAACTAAATGATTTGATTTAGTTATTCACCACTCACAACAGAGGATAGCTGAGATGGTTAGAGTGCCGTAGTAGCAACCAGAAGGTCCGCTGTTCTACCCCCGGTAGCGGCGGAAATGGAAAGTAGTGCGAAAGTGCTACCTTTGCAATACTTTAAAATAACTTTTAAGACTTTCAAAATAAAGGACATCCCTCCTATGACAACTCCATGTTAAATTCATTGGTGAAGATCCCAATTTTCACTACTTCCAAATCACAAGATCAACATCTTTTTCACTTCTTTGGGTGCTCTCTTTTTGCTGGGTAGTAACGTGTAATCATCAAAAAGTACAAACAAGATTTAGCGGGTGAAAAGGGACAAAACGGGATGAGAATGGTACCAATGAAACATGTAAAATAGATATGTAAAATAGAGGGATTTTTCAAAATTCGTACTTTTAAGGGGTACAATTTGAGAAGAGGGATCGAAATGGGACCTACCAAACCGCTGAAGTTGAAATCATGAAATTCGATGTGTACTTTCATCTGACTGTGAAGATGCGAAATAAAGAGGATTTTTTTTGAAATTTGTACTTTTAGTCGGAAAATGGGGTGAATGGGGATAAAAATGGTACCAACCAAACGGTTGCAGCTATGATAATGAAATTCGGTGTGAACATTTCTTTGACTGCGTAGGCGCGAAAAATGAAGAGATCTTTCGATATTCGAACCTGCAGGATATAAATGGGTTTAATTTTGTCCAAATTTGTGGAAAATGGGCGAATGGGGATAAAAATGGTACCAACCAAAAGGCTGCATGTATAATAATGAAATTCACTCTGACGGCGGTGACGTGAATAATAAAGATATCTTCCGATATTCGTAGTTTCATGATCTAAATGGAATTAAATTTGGCTACAATCAAACGGTTGCAGCTAGTATCATGATATTCAGTATTTGTACTCGCCTGTCTACGTAGAAGCGAAAAATAAGAGGTTCGAATTTTGGCTGTAGCTGGAATCAAGAAATTGCAAATGGCAAATTGAGGAAAATTTCTACCAAATTATATTTAGGGCACATTTTTGAATATTTCTGACTAATAATTATATTAAAATTCTTTAATAGTAGAGTACTATTTATATTATAATAATGAAGAATCACAATTTTCCTAATATGGTAGTGCACTTCTGTGTAATGTCGACAGCCTCTAATCTACCGATAATACTGTAAAATACAGATTCGGCTCGGCCGAACTTAACGCCTTTTTACTTGTTCACTTACTTCATGTTGATATTCCCCTTTTAACAAAAATGTGCATCATAAACTGATTTTTCGTGCAAAATGGGATAAAAATGGTACGCATTAAGCGACAACATATATATAAAAGTATTTTTTTCAAACTTCGTACTTCTAAGGGGTAAAATGGGAACAGAGGGATAAAATGGTCCCAACCAAGAGTCCCCACTTAGAATAATGAAATTCGGTGTAAAAATTCCTCTGATTGCGTAGACAAGTAAAATAAACAGATTATCCGAAATTCTTACTTTTGGGGGGAAAATGGAAAAAGGGGATACAAATAGTACCATTCAAATGACCGCAGCTAGAGTCATGGAATTCGGAGTATACATTCGTCTGACTGTGTAGACACGGAAAAAACTGATTTTTCGAAATTCGTACATTTTGGGGTTAAAATGGAAAAAGGGGATAAAAATAGTACCAACCAAATGACCTCAGCTAGAGTCATGAAATTCGGAGTATATATTCCTCTGACTGCGTAGACACGAAAAATAAAAGATTTTTTTCCAAATTAGTACTTTCAAGGGATACAATGGGTACAGAGGGATAAAAATAGTACCAACTAAACGACTACAGCTAGAATGATGAAATTCGGTGTGTACATCCCTCTAATTGCGTAGACACGTAAAATAAAGAGAGTTTAGAAAGGCGTACTTTTAAGCGGGTAAAATGGGGAAAAGGGGACAAAAATGGTACCAACAAAATGGTAGCAGCTAGAATCATGGAGTCCGGTGTATACATTCCTCTGACTGCGTTGACAAAAAAAATAAAAATATTTTTCCAAATTCGTACTAAGAAGTTAGGTTATCTAGCACTATGTACGTGAGAAAATTGATTTCAAAATTTGTACATTTGGAATTAAAATAGAATGGAAATACAACCAACTGTAGCACCCACTAACTACCAATATTTATGGTATTTAAGCTTTTTTGAAAATATATATAATAAGAATATTTATTTTTTGAATTGACTTGATGTATTATTTCGATATATATAGTGTAAAGGTATCGGTAGCCTTGCCTGGTAGTTTGAAATAATAAAGATATTATATTAATTTATAAAATTATTTTTTCAATATTTGTATTTGTTTTCGTTTGACTATATTAAAAAAATTATATTTTTCTGTCTTTCATTTTGCAGGAATGCAATCCATGGTGGAGGGTATATAAAGTTCGGCCCGGCAGAACTTAATGCCGTTTTTACTTGTTTTTTAATAAAATGTTTGCTCAATCTGGAAGGACAGGGAACACATATAAATTATTTCTTCTTTGCACATGTAGGAAATTACAAACGAGCGCATTGTCTTTTGATTTGAGGTAGTCTTTTTTAAACCGCACAGTAGCTCAAGAATATTTTTGTAATTAAAAATTGAATCATCAGTGATATATTTAAAGTGGAGTGGTTATTACTTGATATTTTTTTCATCACAATATGCAAATCTGCTCTCGAAAAGTTTTGTGTGTATCACATTTCAGAGAAACCCGATTTTAGAACCGGTTTTTTCAGAACCGGTTTTAGAATCGGTTTTTTCAGAACCGGTTTTAAAACCGGTTTTTTGAAACTTTTTGAGAGGGTTTTCGTTTTAAGCGGTGAAAAATCAATAAATCAAAATTAGTCAATTTTTTAATAGAAAAATCTGCATCTAAATTATTTCTTCGTAATAAACAGCAGAAATTTGCACTTCCAAGAATAAACAAAACATACAAACGAGCGCCGAACATATCGTTTACGTATGAGCTCTTAGCTGAAATTTAATTTGATATCGAAAAAAACAGATTTTCGAAGGGACAATTGTATGGGGGCTATATAAAACATGGATCAATATGGTTCCATGATCTGGGTTCTGATGTGGATTCTAGAGCAATATAGATAATATATATATTGTTTATCCCCTTACTATTGGAAATTCCTTCGGCCCATTAGCGAATGACTCTCATGAGTAATTAAAAACTTCTCTCACATCGAAAACCACAACATTTATTAATATGAAATAAAAAATAATTAACAATTACATTTATTTTTAATTTATTTCCATGATGACACAATACCCAGGGTCTCTAGTGACAATTTAACAAAGACTTCTGCTGCTTCTTTTACTAATTAACCCGGCTCAACCTTTAAGGCATCACCACTTGAACTCCAGTCACATTTAACTGTTCCCCGGAACGTGTGATATCCGTCGACTGTGTGCTGCAGAGAGATGCGGTGCTGGGGGCCCCACCACGCAAGGTGGGATTCCTTTTGGGCAAATTGACAGCCTCAAGGAATGTACCACTACCTTTTATATGACCATGGACATGGTGGGCAACCGCAATGGCAACACTTAGACCCAACAGGCCACCGGCCAACACATCCGACCAGTGATGTTTGTAATCTAGAACACGGCTGATGGCAACAAACCACGCCAGGAGCACGCATAACAGTTGTAGTAGCGGCACAAAAAGGCCAAAACTGGCGCGATAGCGTCGCAGGCACAGCGAGAAACGTTGCAAATAGTAGACAGTGAAGGCGATGCCATAGAATGTCAAACTGGCATGGCCACTGGGAAAGGAGGAGCGCATGGCCTTGTCTCTGTGCATCTCGACACTGGCATCGATGACAGCCCCAGCGCTGACCACGCCACCCACACAATCATAGTTCTCGATGAAAACTCCATGGTTTAGGGGATTCTCACATGTGCTGCCATCCCACAGCACCGGCTGGCAGGCAGCAAAGAAATATGGCGGCAGACGACCTAATGCATATTTGCCAATTTCATTGAGCAGACGTTCGCCGGCAAAGCCAAACAGGAAGGGCAACAGCGTATCGTGTATCATTAGCAATAATCTGAGACCATTCCTTTTGGGTCGGCTATTCAGCACCAGACTCTCGATGAGGCCGCCGACAACGATCGCGAACACGGGTATGCCCAGGCCAATGGTGTAAAGAATGGGATAGGACAAGGTATCCTTGCGAATAGGATACTTAAGAGACTCATCGGTGCAAAAGAAACCACGTCTGGTCGCCGGACCCCATATGTTGGAGATGTTCAGCGAGAGACCCAGCAGCAGGGTTATGATGACAAGGTCCGTTAATAAACGCACCAAATATTTTATGGTTATATTCATGATATATCGAGATATTCACAGATATTTCCGTCCTCTAACTTGAACGCTTCAATTGCAACTGATTCGATTTAGCAGCAAAACCGTACAGTGAGCAATGAAGGGTCGGATCTTGATGACTGCACATGGATATTATGGTTTATTGTGGTTTCGATAAAACCCTGATTTCATTCATAATCCACACAAAGATCTAAGCTGATGTGGTCTGTGTCTGTTTATGGAAGCCAGGCTATATCCCAAACGAATTGAAATATGTAGCTGATAGTAGGCAGATATATATCATGATATTAAAAGACTATTTAAAGAATTTTCCTGCAGAATGAAATAAGTTACGAATTGCTCAGTAAAACTAAACCTAAAATATGTTCATGGCCGAAGCCATAGTAACTGGAAAAATAAAATATAATAGTAATTAACAATATAATTAATAATTATAATATAAAACACGATCCATTAATTTGAAGACGCACTGTAGCTCAAGATACAAAATATTTAAGACTTTAATTTAGAATGGAATTTTGTTGATATATTTTTATCACGAAATACGAATCTGTCTTCGAATTTTTTTGTTTAACATATCGTAGAAAACCGGTTTTGGAACCGGTTATATCAGAACAGTAATAGTAATTAATAACATGATTAATAATTATAATATAAAACACGATCCATTAATTGGAAGTCGCACTGTAGCTCAAGAAAAAAATTATTTTAAGACTTTAATTTATAATGGAATTTGGTTGTTATTTTTTTCATTACGAAATACGAATCTGTCTTCGAATTTTTTTTATGTGTTTAACATTTCGTAGACAACCGGTTTTGGAACCGGTTATTTCAGAACCGTAATAGTAATTTTTCAGAACCGTAATAGTAATTAATAACATAATTAATAATTATAATATAAAACACGATCCATTAATTTGAAGTCGCACTATAGCTCAAGAACAAATTTTTGAGACTTTAATTTAGAATGGTATTTGGTTGATTTTTTTTTCATCACGAAATACGAATTTGTCTTCGAAATTTGTTTATGTGTTTAACATTTCGTAGACAACCGGTTTTGGAACCGGTTATTTGAGAACAGTAATAGTAATTTTTCAGAACCGTAATAGTAATTAATAGTAATTTATAATATAATTAATAATATAAAACACGATCCATTAATTTGAAGCTCAAGAAAAATATTATTTTAAGACTTTAATTTAGAATGGAATTTGGTTAATATTATTTTTATCACGGAATGCGAATCTGTCTTCTAATTTTTTTGTGTTTAACATTTCGGAAAAACCCGGTTTTGGAACCGGTTATTTTAGAACCGGTTTTTTCAGAACCGGTTTTCTCGAAGTTGAATAGAATTTTGAGTAATGAAAAAACAATAAACCAAAATTCATTCCGCTCAAAAAATATTTTTTTTCATTGATTACAATCAATAAAATATATTTTTTCTGAAATATTGAGTGGCTTAAAAATTCAGATCTCTTATAACACAAACGCGTCAAATCAAAAGGCAATGTGGACATTTTATAATCATTCATAAGATTTAAACTATACGACTGTACTGGAAAAATATTAAAAAATATATGTGTCATAGTCAACTGAAAAATATTTTTCCACCGAAGCACAAAACTTTTTTTAGAATATCCTTCTACTATAGCGAACTTTTATGAACAAAAATCGAGAACGTTGGTACCTCTAAGTAAAAAATGGAGCCCATTTGAAAGAGAGCTACATTAAAAAGTAGACTCTTATAGATCACTTTCACATTAGGAATTCTTAAATCTGCAAAATTTTATCAAGATCGCGATAATAGTGTAAACTGAGGGCCCAGTTGTACGGGGGATATACCAAAACATGGACCCATATAGTTGACTTTCCTAGTAGGTGTTTATAGTTTAAATGTATCATGGTGTGGGAAATTTGATCAAGATCCGATATAAAATGTGCATTTTAGAGCAATAAAAGTGTAAATCGGAGATATACTTGTATGTACACTATATCGAAACATGGACCCATGTCCCCACCCAGTTTCATGTTAGCTGTTTCTAGTTCGAATTTAACATGATCCTAAAAATTTTATCAACATCGAATGTAAAATGTTTTTTAACTTCCAGTACCCATGCGATCGGTTTTAAGATTTAAACTTCAGGAAAAAAGATTAAAAATGAAAATATGTTTGTTTGCAGAACGAAGTTTAGTTTTTCATAACTCAGTGTCAATCTGCCCGCAGAAAAAGTTTATTGTATAACATTCCGTTGAAACCCGGTTTTAAACTCGGATTTTTTAGAACCGGTTTTCTCGAAAATGTGACATGATACAATTTTTGAAGGCAGTTTCATGTTAAGCGATGAAAGAACAAACTATCCGTCATTTGTTCCTATTAAAATAAGAAAAATTCTTGGCCACCGAGTTTTCAAATAACGAAACATCAGAATTTTGACATGGGGTATATGAATTGTGTGAAAAACAATTTTATTTTTTAAATCTTCCTGTGTTGAAAAATCACCAAAATCGCAGACCAAATATGAAATTAGTTATCGGTTTTCCATGGAATTACTCTATATTATGAACAAATAGACGAAAAGTCTTTAATATAGGGTGGGCCATTTAAAACTTTCAATTAGAATCGGCTATAAAAAAGTACTAAATATTTTTTAAAATTTTCTGGTTTTATTGGAAATGTTGAACTTTGTCATTTAATAATGCAACACAATATCATTCGTATTACTACCACGACTGGTAGGTACCTCATCCGATCAAACCAATTTTTCAGAATAGCCCAAAATCCACAACAAACAGTGACTCGTTGTGGATTCATTGGCTTCTCAATAGTCAAATGTGGGTTCTTTGAACCGCATATGTGGCAGTTTTGCTTTTTGACATAGTCACCTACATGAAAATGAGCTTCATGAAGGCTGATTTCTTCTCGAAACTTTTCCACATAAATTTCTTACAGTTTACGTTAAAGACTAAAGACACTACTTTGGAAATAAGTTTTTAGTATTTCCCAAATTTTTTCGAGCGTAAATTTAAATTTAAAGTTTCAAATGACCCACCCTCATATAGAACTTGGAATCACAAGTGTAACTGTGTGTGTGGGAGAATAATAGACCTGGATTGGGATTAGAACATCTCATGAGCCTAATGCAAGAAAATGATTTTGCAACTCCATAAGAATTTCAAGGGAGAATATTCCATATGGAACCAGATTTGTGGATAGAAGAAGAAAACAAAGTTTATAAGATTGACAAGATAATGTTGGATTTATTTTCTTGAATTTGATCTTACCAGTCTGGTAGTTGATGTTAAACAGGGCTAAGGTTTTGTCGCAACAGACGGAAGTTCTCCTTATGACATTATTCACTTTTAGGGCGAAAAATTATGTTGCTGCAGTTGATTGTCTAAATACAAGTGTTATGACAATCAGCCTGCATATACATTGTGATAATTGGGAATTTGTAAACATTTACTAGGAGTTAGGGCATTGCAATTAAGTGAATTTTCTTAAAGCTATTTTGGCGTAAACAACAAGAATACATAAAAAAAGAAGAAACAAAAATGGTTTTGACTGAAATCGAATTGTTACTAATGAGTCCGCTTAGCCGAAGTTGTTTTCTTCTTCTTCTGTGTTTAATTTTATATTCATTCTAAATATATATTTAGCCATGTATAGGTGAATCATCATAAGATATATATTTTTAAACGATTTGTAATAATTTTGTTTTTATTGGATGACTGATAACGCTGTAGCACTCCCTTATTATTTTCGTTACGTTTGCGATGGGAAGATGTCCACAAAGACTATCGATTTTCGTAAGAGTGCAGTAATATTAGGAAAATATAATGTTTTTAATATAGACAATTCAAAACAAATACAAATTTCTTAAAAAATAATTTTATAAATAAATATATATAAAGGGCAAGGCTACCAATACGTTTACACTAAAGATATCGAAATAATATTTCAAGTCAATTCAAAAAATTAATATTTTTATAAAGGGTGTCCCAAGAAGAGCGCAATTTTTTAATTTTAAATAAAACACAGATATTTAAGAAAAAATCGTGAAACTTTATTATAACGTAAAGTAGACAGAATGAGGTTATGTATGGAACAATATATCGTGCAGATGGCCGCCGCGGCTTTGCTGGCATGCACGCGATCTTTTAATGAAATTTTCAATGACCGTTTTGCATGAATGCTGCAGTATTTCATTAATGCAGCGTCCAATTTCGTCTTTTAATGCTTGAGTCGTCGTCGGCTTATTCGCGTAAACCATCGACTTCAAAAAACCCCAAAGAAACAAATCTAATGGTGTTAAATCGCACGATCTAGGCGGCCAATTCTGATCTCCAAAACGCGAAATAACACGACCGGGAAATGACTGATGCAGCAATTGAATTGTTTCTCTGGCTGTATGACATGTGGCGCCGTCTTGTTGGAACCACATGCCCTCCACATTCATTTCTTCAATTCTAGGCAAGAAAAAACTGGTTATCATTTCACGATACCGAACACCATTGACTGTTTGCGCTTGACCTGCCTCATTTTCATAAAAAAAAGGTCCAATGATTCCTCCAGCCCAAAAACCACACCACACAGTGACACGTTGAGGATGCATTTGCTTCTCGTGAATCACTCGAGGATTTTCCGCACCCCAAATGCGACAATTCTGCCTATTGACGAAGCTATCAAGATGAAAATGGGCCTCGTCACTGAAGATGATTTTATCGGCAAAATCATCGTTTTCATGTTGTCTCTCCAATACCCAATTAACGAACTCCCTTCGCTGTCCATGGTCAGTTGGCTTCAGTTCCTGAGTCAATTGAACTTTGTATGCATGAAGATGCAAATCTTTCGTCAAAATTCGCTGCAAAGTGGATTTGGAGACATCAATTTGCTGAGCTCGGTGTCGAATTGAGGTGGATAGAGTTTGAGCGACATCATCACGTACAGCTGCGACATTTGCGGTCGATCGACCTGGTCGATGGCGCGTTGTTGTCTTTACATCACTAACAGTCCCAGTTTCGGCAAATTTATCCATTAATCTCTTTACAGTTGACTCTTTTGGAGCATTATTGTGACCCTGTAGCCGCAAAACTTTCACCATTTTGGTAAAACAATTTCACAATGAGAATGCGTTGTTCATTCGTGTAGCGCTCCATTTTTACTAACCTCGTACCTTCTACAAACAAACAATAACAATTGTTCAAATGTCAAACAATGACACTTCGAATGTTGCCAGATTTAAAAATTGCGTTCTTCTTGGGACACCCTTTATTTATATTTTCAAAAAACTTAAATACCATAAATATTGGTAGATAGTGGGTGCAACAGTTGGTTGTATTTCCACTCTATTTTAATTCCAAAAGTATAAATTTTGAAAATCCATTATCTTACGTACAGTTGGAAAAAATCTTTTTATTTTGTTTGTCTATGCTGTCAGAAGAATTTATACACCGAATTCCATGATTCCAGCTCTATTTAGTTGGTACCATTTTTATCCCCTTTTTCCTATTTTACCCCCCTAAGAGTACAACTTCCTAAAATCTTTTCATTTTACGTGTCTACGCAATAAGATTGATGTACATACCAAATTTCATCATTCTAGCTGTAGTCGTTTAGTTGGTACTATTTTTATCCCTCTGTACCCATTGTATCCCTTGAAAGTACGAATTTGGAAAAACCTTTTATTTTTCGTGTCTACGCAGTCAGAGGAATGTATACTCCGAATTTCATGACTCTTGCTGCGGTCATTTGGTGGGTACTATTTTTATCCCCTTTTTCAATTTTAACCCCAAAAAATGCGAATTTCGGAAAATCCTTTTATTTTATATGTCTATTTAGTCAGATGAATGTATACATCGAATTTCAGAGTACTCTGGGTATAGTCGTTTGGTTGGTAAAATTTGTATCCCCTATTCCCATTTTACCCCTTAAAAGTACGAATTTGGAAAAACTACTTTTATATTATGTATCCACTCAATTAGAGGAATGTACACACCGAATATCGTGTTGTCGTTTAATAGGTACCATTTTGTATCCCATTTCACACTCCTACAAACAGCCATGATAGGTCAATCATCATAAGAAATATATATTTTTAAGTGATATGTAATATTTTAGCTTTGTTATAAAAATTGGATGACTGATAACGCTGCAGCACTCCCTCATTATTTTCGCCATTTTTGCGATAGGAAGCAGTATACATTTGGATTTGTGAACTGAAACTCTTAGTGGATATAGCAAAAACCAATCATAGAAAAATATATTAAAAAAAATTTGGATAAATATTTTTCATAAAAATTTTATAACACCATACTGAACTGAAAAAAATCAAAGAAAAAACATACCTAATTTCCATTGATGTGATCTGAAATCACATTAAAATAAAAATTTTGATTTTAACTGAAATTGAATTGTTTCGAGGGCGAATACATACTTCTTTTTGGAGGATACTAAAGACTTCGCATGACCGAAGTAGTTTTCTTCTTCTTCTACATATAAATTGATATTCATTTTTTATTTTTATTTAGCCATGTATAGGTGAATCATCACAAGATATATATTTTTAAACGATTTGTAATACTTTTGCTTTTTTATAAAAAACTTGGATGACTGATAACGTTGTAGCACACCCCACTTATGGCTGTAGCACTCCCCGATAGCAGGTCGTTCTGTTGTCAGGAATATCAATATTCGTAATGTTCTGAGGAATATCAAGGGGTTTCCCTCAATGTAATGCGATTTAAATAATATAATAATGTTTGTGAAAAATAATAAAAAATTGAAAAAAAAAATATAATTTTGTTCTATTGTTTATACCCTCCATTTTATTGCTATGCATTTAATGTATTTTTTATAAAATCCGCAATAACTTCCACATTTTTGGCCTGATTTGTGTTTTAATGGGGTCGCTGAAAATGTGCTTCATTAAATCTATTTTTTAAACTGATTTTACAAAAATCAAAGATTATTTTTTTCTATAAAAAATTAAGATTTGATAATTTTGTATTAAACTAGAAGAAATTTACTTGAAATTAGACAAGGAAATTATATTTATATCTATTACAATAAAATAGTTATAAATTTATTAAAATTACCTTATGATAAAAAACTTTATTTTCGATCCACTCCAGTTTCTTATATATATATATATATATATATATATATATATATATATATATATATATATATATATATATATATATATATATATATATATATATATATATATATACCATAAAATATATATATACACCATATATATATTTGGATAGTTCCATCAAAATTGGAGAGAAGAGTCAAAGTTTGTGTATGAATGTAATGTAATAAAAATTCAGTCGGCACGAGAAGGCGTGGTCCCAAGGGCGTGCAATTTTTGAGAGTCAGCCTTCAGTTTTTGTGGGACATCAAATATTTCGATTTTTTTAAAATAACGGACACTCTAGTGCATTTATTTAAAAATATTTTACTTATAAAACATGCATTTTTAAAACATTTACCGATAATACAATTTAGAAAATACTTTTCGTTACCCATTCCTATGTACATATATGCATTTGTATGCAACGACCATACTCAATTTCTTATACATGGCCCCTCCCGACAGCACTCTGCTCTCTGCTGCTTCTAATTAATTATTGGAAAATGCATAACATCTGCATCTGTTCGATAAAAGATTATCATTTAACAAATTAAAAACATTAAATGCAATGTTTAGAGTATCTCTTTAACACAACAGCCAGCACAATTACATTAATGTAAACAGACTGAGTGAAGATATCTTTACAACATCATACGAGTAGTATGAGTTATAAAACATAAAACTCTGACTCAGATGCCGCGCGAATGAACTGTGAAGACAGAAACTAATCGAGAAAATGTGTGAAATCAGTTGGTGGTAAATAGAAATTCAATTTTTCCCATTTTCCTTTGAAAACATTTATGACTATGTTTGATTAGTCATCAGTCATCAGTGTGAGTTCATATGTATTTATCTTTGAACATGTGGATTAGTTTTAAAGAAGATGAAAAACAACAACAACAAATTGCATCACGTTTGCAGCACAAATTTAATGGTTTTGGGGATGCAATTTGTTAATGTTCTTTCTTTCTAATAATATCTATTATTCGAAATTAATTGTGGTGCAAATTTCGAATAACATGAAAAAGGGAACGCCACCAAAGATTGTTTCATTATTTCCATTCAAAGGCGAAGTTCGAATGAAAAAGGCCGATTTGGGCAGCAGGCCTACAGTGGGCGATAAGAAAAATGCAAATAATTACAACACTCCTGAAGAGCTTAATCGATTTTGATTGAATTTCACACCGATAGAGTTGAAGTGTTGATGCAGTTCTCCAGGTACAGTGGGTACAGTGAGGAAAAAAAATTATTTATTGTGTAGCCAAAATAGAGTTTAAGCATGGTTCTAGGTGAAAGTGAAATTCGCAACATTTGTAGCTGTTACAATTTTCATTAATAGGGCATGTATATTAGGGGTGGGATAGTGTTGCATGGGAATTTTCGATTTTGATATGTCAGGTAGGACCCCCTATTGTGTGAGGTTCGGAAAAAAATGAATGAGCCAAAAAATGGGGGTGGTGGGGTGTGTGCACGAGGGTTCTCATCGGGGTAAAAGTTGAAGGAAAAGGGGTAAAAATATACAAAAAGACCCAAAACAGCCTCGGAGTCATCCCCAGATGAGTTAAATGTAAGACCGACCCCCATTAATTTTTTCCTCCCCAACATTTTTTGGAACACACATACATACCCCTTATCCCAACTCGTTAGGGGCTCCCAAGGAGGCCGCTAGTGGAGTTAAATGTATGACCGACCCCCAATTTTTTTCTGAACATACTTACCTCCTATCGTCAACCCTTAGGGTGGCCCCCATACGATTTTTTTTATAATTTTTGTTATGACAGTAAGGCCCAAAACTGCCCTGGAGTCGGCCCTAGCTGTGTCAAATGTAAGACCGATCTCCACTAATTTTCCCTCCACAACATTTTTTCGAACAAACTTACCCCCGCTCTTTAATGGGCTCCCATTCAACAACTAATTTTTATAAAATTTTCTCCTACAAGTACCTACTCCTACCACTACCTACTCCTACCACCACTACCACTCCTACCCCAAGAAAGCCCCTAGTGGAGTCAAATGGCCAACTCCCAATACTTTTTCAGCACCAATATTTTCCCCGAATGCACTACCCTCTATCTTAAACACATAAGGTGGTCCCAACACATTTTTATACCCTACACCACTTCGTGGACTAGGGTATTATAAGTTAGTTTCGCGCCAAATGTTTTTAACACCAAGAAATAATCTAGCTAGACCCACCTTTAAGTATACTGATCGGCTTAGAATCACCAGCTGAGTCGATTTAACGATGTCTGTCTGTCCGTCTGTCCGTCCGTCCGTCCGTCCGTCCGTCAGTCCGTCCGTCCGTCCGTCCGTCCGTCAGTCCGTCCGTCCGTCCGTCTGTCCGTCTGCTGTCCATCTAAGCTTGTTCGCACTCTACAGGTCGCAATTGTTGTCCGATTGTCATGAAACTTGGCAGAAGTTATTTTTTCTGGCCAAGGACCATCGGTATTGAATTTGGAGGAAATCGGTTCAGATTTAGATATAGCCCCCATACAAATGTCGCTCCCGATTTGACATTTTCCGCTCTAGAAACCACATCTTGTACCCGATTTTCTTTAAATTTGGCACAACATCTTATAATCCAACTGGAAACACCTATGCAAAAATTGGGTAAGATCGGTTCAGATTTAGATATAGCCCCCATACAAATGTCGCTCCCGATTTGACATTTTCCGCTCTAGAAACCACATATTGTACCCGATTTGCTTTAAATTTGGTACAACATCTTATAAACTAACTAGAAACACCTATGCAGAAATTGGGTAAGATCGGTTCAGATTTAGATATAGCCCCCATACAAATGTCGCTCCAGATTTGACATTTTCCGCTCTAGAAACCACATCTTGTACCCGATTTTCTTTAAATTTGGCTCGACATCTTATAATCCAACTAGAAACACCTGTGCAGAAATTGGGTAAGATCGGTTAGGATTTAGATATAGCCACCATACAAATGTCGCTCCTTATTTGACATTTTCCGCTCTAGAAACCACATCTTGTACCAGATTTTCTTTAAATTTGGCACGACATCTTATAATCCAACTAGAAACACCTATGCTCAAAGTGGGTATGATCGGTTCAGATTTAGATATAGCCCCCATACAAATGTTGCTCCCAAATGTTTAACCGATGTTGGCCATACTTTACATATTATATTTCACCTATAAATATACACGTGGGTCACATCGTTCCATGTTTCAATATACCCCCAAACAGATGTCCTTTCCGATTTAATTTTTTTTTTGTCAAACTCATACATTTACAGGATGCAAAAATCCTTCCCGATTTCACTTTTTTACCGAATTGAATTGTAATGAGAATTGTTTGGGTGATGCCCTTATGTCCATACTTTGGTATAACCCAAATGGGGCTCATTCTGATCTATTACAGCTCTAGAAACTACATCTTGCATCGGATCTTCATCAAATTTTGCGGATCATGATACTTTTCAACCAGGAATACCTACCGTGAATGAGAAATATATAGGCCCAAGTTTTGGACCAGGCCCAGAATGTTGTTATAGGCCCCTTTTGAAATGTCGGTTCTATTACTACTGTATAATTTGTATTTGTCTGTCGGATAATTAGATCAATTACCATATTATTAACCATATTCGTTAAATATGACTAAAGATGAATTTATAGTAACTGTATAAATTATATGAACTACATCAAATTGCTACCATGAAATAACTGGGTTTAGTAATCAAAGCGAGGTACATACACAGGGAGTGGTGTAGGTTATTATATAGTCGGCCCCGCCCGACTTTAGCCTTTCCTTACTTGTTTTATTTTCTTTTTAATTAAGGAAAGGCTCAAAACAGCCACCTAGTCACCCCTAGAGGGAAAACATGTAAGACTGGCCTCCATTTATTTTCTCTCAACAACATTTTCCCCAAACATACTTGCCCCTATCTCCATTCCACTCTAACTGCCCCAAGGAGGCCCCTAGTGGAGTCAAATGTATGACTAACCGATATTTGTTCAGCCTCAATATGTTCTCAGAACACACCTACACTCCAACTGCAACCCTTAAGGTGGCCCCCATACAATGGGATTTCCGCGCTAAACAAAATAAAAAAAATCATCGAAATTTCAATGTGATTCCATTTTGACTCAAAAACTTTCACTGTAGAAAAGTTGAGACTTTTAGAATTGATTTAGCGTTGGTGAATACGTTGTGTTAAGCCCCTTCCGTCGAAGAGATCTTTAACGCCACTGTCTACTCCTGATGATGCTCAAGATTATAAGTTGCAGTTGACGCCGGCAACCGATCGTATTCATGCTGTTCATCTTTATCACCGAACGAACAGCTAACGCCGCCATAGTCATCTGTTTATTTGCTGTTAATAGCTTAAATTTGATTCTGTTTGTTTTCTTTTTCTACCTGAGCATTGCGGCTACCTTTTATTTTGGAAACATTTAAAACTCATTTTTAATTAGATCATTTCTCAAAATTTATGTACAAAATTGGAGATTTAATTGTGAAACAAAATGTTATTCACGTTTGAGCTTTTTCTGAAAAATTCAAATGAGTCTTGATCTTACCAGAATGCAGTCAACATATATTTATTTCGTTTGTGGTTTGAACATACCTGCAAGCAAAAGAACATATTTGGAATTAGTAAAGATTTTTAGATAAATGTCATATGTAAAATGTGAGAAAAGGATTGGCATGTGAGTCATTTGAATGAGGGAATGATATTAATGAGAACAAGCAGAGATTAATTTATAAATTTCCAAAGAAGTGGACATGAGTCAAAGGAGTACAGCAAAAGGCAGGGATTTTATTAATTCAGAGAATGGAAGTAATTTGAAATTTGTGGTAGTTTTAAATATTCAAAACAGAATAAATCGAGATATTTTTCTTAAAAAATTGTCTATGTTTTGTCTCCTCTTCAGTTCACTCTTAAACCCTTTAAGTCTCAAATTTGCCAGTTGAATGCTCCCCTAGGTCCAACATAATACCGTATTTTGCTGTGCTAAAAATTCAAATCATTGCAATACTGTCACTTAGCCAACAATAAATAACAACAAAATCATTTATATTAATAATGTATGTTCACAAATCCCCCACCGGCAGGGAGATAACAAAAATAAATTAAATTTTCATTTGTAAAAGGCACAGAATGAGTGTCCATTGTCATCCTGCGATGTACGCCCCCACTACCTCTGCACACCCATCCAATGGACACCAAGAGCAGGACAGGAGAACAAAGGCATCAACATCATCAACAGCAGCAGCAGCCGAGTGGTGCAACAGTCAACAACTTATGGTGGCCATAAAAAATGCAACAATAAGTGTTACAACAGCCACTCGACAGGATACTTTTGCCATAAACTCAAGTGACAAATGATGCTGTTAAATGAGAGTTGATTGCATTTTTTGCAAGTCTGTATGTGTGTGTGTGTGTGTGTCGGGAACCATCATAGCCCAGCACCGCCAACAACTCCCTCCCAGCAAATGGCCAAGGGCTTGGGAAAAAAGTGGCTCGGTTAACAAACATCAAACATAAACCAGCCCACTACAGCCGCCTAAAAGTATGCACGGAAATGGTGCACCTCCAAGCCAGAGTTGGGGCTCCATCCACCATCAGGTGCCTAGCTGGCTGGCTGACTGGCTGTAAACGAAGAACATGATGGACTGTAAAGCAAAATGGAAAAGTAACACTACGTGCTCGCTGTTCGTCCTTTATTCTTTCTGTCGTTGTTGCTGATTTTTTTTTGTTTTCTCCATCCCCCGTCATAAGAATGCAATGAAGTATGAAAGAAATGTGCGAAAACATTCACAGCTCAACCAGGTGTACGATGGCAGGACAATGGTCGTAAATGATGAGGATGTTGCTGACTGCTGCTGCCCGTGACCATTGTACGCTGTTAGTTGCAATCTCTGGCTGTCAGACACATGACATTTCTCTGGCCAGTCAAAGAAAAGCCAAACTCGCAAAAAATGTCCGCTATACAAGGAATCTTTCCATCTTTCCTTCAACTCCTTCGGTGTGTGCATTCGCCACGCCAAATCAGGTCTTATGGTTTATTTCCACTCTGGCCGTGGTGCATAAGACGACGACGACGACGACGGACTGGGATGAAAGACCAGGAGTGTGAAGGAGTAAAAAAAATAAATCAGAAAACACAAAATGGAAATAAAGAATGAAGTCACGCCATGGAGTTGTCCTGCAATCAGAAATCGTAATAATCACTATCAACGTGATGTATTTCCATATCATTCATTTAACGTTTTCCTTCATTTGAAAATGAAGACAGTGGGATAAATTATAGAAAATAATAAAAAACCTGCAGAGACAAATTTTCTAGAAGAAAAGCCGAGACAATTTTTATAAGTAAAGGTGCCAAGACAATTTTACTGAGACAACTTTTATAAACGAAAATTTGTGGAGAACTATTATTAAAGCACAGTTGCTGTTGTCCCAGCAACTTTCTCTTAAAGAAAAGCTGTCCCAGCTTTTTCTTAAGGACAAGTTGTCCCAGCAACTTTTTCTTAAGGACAAGTTGCCCCAGCAACTTTTTCTTAAAGAAACGTTGTCCCAGCAACTTTTTCTTAAAGAAAAGTTGTCCCAGCAACTTTTTCTTAAAGAAAAGTTGTCTCAGCAACTTTTTCTTAAAGAAAAGTGGTCCCAGCAACTTTTTCTTAAAGAAAAGTGGTCCCAGCAACTTTTTCTTAAAGAAAAGTTGTCCCAGCAACGTTTTCTTAAAGAAAAGTTGTCCCAGCAACTTTTTCTTAAAGAAAAGTTGTCCCAGCAACTTTTTCTTAAAGAAAAGTTGTCCCAGCAACTTTTTCTTAAACAAACGTTGTCCCAGCAACTTTTTCTTAAAGAAAAGTTGTCCCAGCAACTTTTTCTTAAAGAAAAGTTGTCCCAGCAATTTTTTCTTAAAGAAAAGTTGTCCCAGCAACTTTTTCTTAAAGAAAAGTTGGCCCAGCAACTTTTTCTTAAAGAAAAGTTGGCCCAGCAACTTTTTCTTAAAGAAAAGTTGGCCCAGCAACTTTTTCTAAAAGAAAAGTTGTCTCAGCAACTTTTTCTTAAAGAAAAGTTGTCTCAGCAACTTTTTCTTAAAGAAAAATTGTCCCAGCAACTTTTTGTTAAAGAAAAGTTGTCCCAGCAACTTTTTCTTAAATAAAAGTAGTCCCAGCAACTTTTCTTAAAGAAAAGTAGTCCCAGCAACTTTTTCTTAAAGAAAAGTTGTCCCAGCAACTTTTTCTTAAAGAAAAGTTGTCCCAGCAACTTTTTCTTGCTGCGACAAATTTTGCATAGAAAAGTTGGTGCGACAACTTTTTTCATAGAAAAGTTGCTGCAACAACTTTTTTTCATAGAAAAGTTGCTGCGACAACTTTTTTCCATAGAAAAGTTGCTGCGACAACTTTTTTTCATAGAAAAGTTGCTGCGACAACTTTTTTCATAGAAAAGTTGCTGCGACAACTTTTTTTCATAGAAAAGTTGCTGCGACAACTTTTTTTCATAGAAAAGTTGCTGCGACAACTTTTTCCATAGAAAAGTTGCTGCGACAACTTTTTGCATAGAAAAGTTGCTGCGACAACCTTTTCCATAGAAAAGTTGCTGCAACAACCTTTTCCATAGAAAAGTTGCTGCAACAACCTTTTCCATAGAAAAGTTGCTGCGACAACCTTTTCCATAGAAAAGTTGCTGCGACAACCTTTTCCATAGAAAAGTTGCTGTGACAACCTTTTCCATAGAAAAGTTGCTGCGACAACCTTTTCCATAGAAAAGTTGCTGCGACAACCTTTTCCATAGAAAAGTTGCTGCGACAACCTTTTCCATAGAAAAGTTGCTGCGACAACCTTTTCCATAGAAAAGTTGCTGCGACAACCTTTTCCATAGAAAAGTTGCTGCGACAACCTTTTCCATAGAAAAGTTGCTGCGACAACTTTTTCCATAGAAAAGTTGCTGCGACAACTTTTTCCATAGAAAAGTTGCTGCGACAACTTTTTCCATAGAAAAGTTGCTGCGACAACTTTTTCCATAGAAAAGTTGCTGCGACAACTTTTTCCATAGAAAAGTTGCTGCGACAACTTTTTTCCATAGAAAAGTTGCTGCGACAACTTTTTTCCATAAAAAAGTTGCTGCGACAACTTTTTTCCATAGAAAAGTTGCTGCGACAACTTTTTTCCATAGAAAAGTTGCTGCGACAACTTTTTTCCATAGAAAAGTTGCTGCGACAACTTTTTTCCATAGAAAAGTTGCTGCGACAAGTTTTTTCCATAGAAAAGTTGCTGCGACAACTTTTTTCCATAGAAAAGTTGCTGCGACAACTTTTTTCCATAGAAAAGTTGCTGCGACAACTTTTTTCCATAGAAAAGTTGCTGCGACAACTTTTTTTCATAGATAAGTTGCTGCGACAACTTTTTTTCATAGAAAAGTTGCTGCGACTACTTCATAGTAAAGTTGCTGCGACAACTTTTTTATTAAAATCTTGCTGCGACAACTTTTTCCATAGAAAAGTTGCTGCGACAACTTTTTTTCATAGAAAAGTTGCTGCGACAACTTTTTTTCATAGATAAGTTGCGGCGACAACTTTTTTCAGAGGAAAGTTGCTGCGACAACTTTTTTCAGATGAAAGTTGCTGCGACAACGTTTTTCAGAGGAAAGTTGCTGCGACAACTTTTTTCAGAGGAAAGTTGCTGCGACAACTTTTTTCAGAGGAAAGTTGCTGCGACAACTTTCCGTTAGGAAATGTTGCTGCTACAACTTTGCTTTAGGAAATGTTGCTGCTAAAACTTTCCTTTAGGAAATGATGCTGCAACAACTTTCGTTTAGAAAATATGTCTGCAACATTTTTGTTTTTAGGAAATGTGGCTGCGACATCTTTCATTTAGGATTTTCTCGTTTAGATTTGATTTTCTTTGTACCACTGTTAAATCCTTTACGTGTTGCATTCTTGTCCTGTTGTGTCCTGTTTGAATGATTCCATTTCAGATTCGTTGTCCTCCGTCAAGATGCTGAGACAGCATGAATAATTGTTTATGTGTTAGTTAAAGGAAAGGCTATAAAACATCGCAAAAAAATCCGAACTGAGCTGAACCGGACTGAACCTAAGACGATGAAGAACAGAGAGCAACGAAAAAAAGAAACGAAACGCAGCAAGCTGATGACAAAAGTCAATGTGTATATGCATGAAATGTCATGACGCTGCACGAATGTCAGATATTTAGTGTTGGGAGTTTACGAGGATTTCGATTAAAGGATGTTTTAATGGCTGTCGCTGCTGATATGCTGTGTGAGGTGATGTTTGCCTTTAAGTAAGTTTCGAGTTAACAACAGCACCGGCTCAGCGGGCATCTCGGATGACGGCTGGTCATCTGTCACGGGGGACATTATTGTTTACCATTAAAAGAGATCCATTTATGGAAGGATTACTCCTGGCCTGCCTTTTTACAAACACTTTGATGGGTGGCATCTGATGGCAAATGGGTTAAGGTAGTTTTAGTGTCTTTTAGATTGATTTTGTTGATTTAATGCTTGGAAGGAATTTAAAGGGTTTTTTATGTCCAAGAGGTGATCACGCAACAGTTTTTCGGGAAGATGATTTAAGAGGATTTTTAGTGACTTTGGAATGAACTAAAGGTGCACATCAGGCATTCTTTTCGTATTAAAATATTAAGGCAACTTTTCTGAGAGTGGTCCTTCTTGGTCCTTCATTTGTTTGCCACATTTTCTTTACTACCCTCCTATAAGTATGGATTATGGGTATCATATATGCATAATACCATCAGACACATTGCCCTCTAAATACCTTCTGCACCGCACCGCACAAATCCCATTTATGCATTCCTCCATACAGTCAGTCAGCCAGCCAGCCACAGCCACACCATCCTTTCATTCATCCATCGATCCACGCAACCATCACCGTCACCGTTCCAGCGGCCATGGCCTTTGTGTGCCTGCCACACGATAAAAGTCATACTTATCAACAAATCCTCGTTAAAAACGCGTTTATGTTCGTGTGAAAAAATAACTTGAGGCCATTTTTAAAATTTTCTATGGTTTGTTGCAACACACACACCGGCACTCACCGAGAGACAGACGGACGGACGGACCGACCGACCGTCCGGGCATACTTACAGCGGAAAAAAGGTGAAAATGCTGCAGCAAAAAAAAACGGAGATTTTGCCTCGCGGTCTCTTTATATTTTACATCCTGGACTAACAACGCTGCCAAATGGCGCTGGCTCTGAGGTTGGCAATGGCGGTGGCGACGATGATGACGCTGTGATGTTGAGCACTTTGGTTTAACTGTTTTGGTTGTTCACTAGGTGCGTGGTGGGTGGGTGTTGGACATGGTTGCCGATGTTGCTGGCGTTGGAGTCGTTGGCATCTAAGTTAAATCATTTTGAGTCAGGTGTAAATTGAGACTATTAATCTGATTGTTGGTTATTAAAATCATAATCGTTATTAATAGAGATTAATATTTAAAATGGAAATAAGCTGGAACCCTTTAAGCACATTTCGTGGGGGGCAGAGAATTTTAAAGTTTGCGGAAAATGGGAAAAGCCTTTGTAAGGAAGGATATTTGTTTGGAACAGCACCAACTTGGAGCAGTGAATACAAAAGTTTTAATAACTTTGGATTTGTGAATTACTTTAGGATTTATAATCGTAAAGTTCTTTAGCATTAATGTAGCTTTGCCAAAATTAATAGGTGGGTGAATATTTATAATATTATTACTTAACAACGAAGATGACAACATTTGTATTGGGGCCCGAGCAGGAATACAGATTTACATACATGCCTGCAATTCAAAATGTAATTTTGATTGAAAATGTTAAAATTCAAAATTTTACTACTACGTCGTGTAGTGTTGCTATATCCCTACAGATTTATTTGAATAAATTTTGTGTCCGAAATCTAACAATTTATTTTTTGTGTTCATGATTTATAAAATCAACACAAATAACTTATTTATAGATTTTTTTTAATTGTTTTTACTAAAATTAAAATTTCCGTCAAAGGTACCTTTAATATATGCACTCTTTTTTGGAACTATAAGTCCGATATCATATTATATTAATTAATTACAGAAAATATATACTAACTTTGTCATTCCGTTTGTAACACCTTGAAATATCGACCTGAGACCCTATAAAGTATATATATTCTTGATCGTCATAAAATTCTAAGACGATCTAGCCATGTCCGTCCGTCCGTCTGTTGAAAGCACGCTAGCATCTAAACAAAATGAGCTAGAACGTTCAAATTTTCCATAACTGCGTCTTATAGTCGTAGATCGGTTGGGATTGAAATGGGGCGAAATCGGCCCAAAGGGAAAAATTTTTCACTCACAAGGACTAAAAATACCCATAATAATCCCTAATATTTTAGAGTATTTAAGCATATATTTTCAAAATGTCTGCTTGTACTTGCTTGATAATGGGTATGCGCATTCCCCCGGTAACAAAAACGCGCACCGTAAAGTGATTCTTATTTGTAGGGGGTGAAGTGGGGCAAAAAGGGATAAAAATGGTACATATTAAACGACAACAGCTAGAAACACGAAATTCAGTGTGTATATTCCTCTAATGAAGTAGATACATAATATAAAAGTATTTTTTCCAAATTAGTACTTTTAAGGGGTAAAATGGGAATAGAGGGATAAAAATGGTACCAACCAAACGGCTGCCCCTAGAATAATCAAATTCGGTGTATACATTCCTCTGATTGCATAGACACGTAAAATACACGGATTTTTCAAAATTCGTACTTTTTGGGGTTAAAATGAAAAAAAGGGATAAAAATAGTACCAATCAAATTACCGCAGCTAGAGTCATGAAATTTTGTGTATACATTCCTTTGGCTACGTAGATATGGAAAATAAAAGGTTTTTTCCAAATTCTTACTTTCAAGGGATACAATGGGTACAGAGGAATAAAAATGGTACCAACCAAACGGCTGCCCCTAGAATAATCAAATTCGGTGTATACATTCCTCTGATTGCATAAACACGTAAAATACATGGATTTTTCAAAATTCGTAGTTTTTGGGGTTAAAATGAAAAAAAGGGATAAAAATAGTACCAATCAAATTACCGCAGCTAGAGTTATGAAATTTGGAGTATACATTCCTCTGACTGTGTAGACACGGAAAATAAAGGGATTTTTCGAAATTGGTACTTTTTGGGGTCAAAATGGAAAAAGGGGATAAAAATAGTACCAACCTAATGACCGCAGCTAGAGTCATGAAATTCGGTGTATACATTCCTTTGGCTACGTAGACATGGAAAATAAAAGGTTTTTTCCAAATTCTTACTTTCAAGGGATACAATGGGTACAGAGGAATAAAAATGGTGCCATCTAAACGGCTACACCTAGAATAAAGAAATTCGGTGTATACATTCCTCTGACTGCGTAGACACGGAAAATAAACGGATTTTTTGAAATTCGTACTTTCAAGGTATACAATGGTACAGAGAGATAAAAATAGTACTAACTAAACGACTACAGCTAGAATGATGAAATTCTAATTGGGTAGAAACGTCAAATAAAGAGATTTTAGATAGTCGTACTCTTAAGGGGATAAAAATGGTACCAACCAAATAGCCGCAGCTGGAATCATGGAATTCGGTATATAAAGAGTGATTTTTTTGAGGTTAGGATTTTCATGCATTAGTATTTGACAGATCACGTGGGATTTCAGACATGGTGTCAAAGAAAAAGATGCTCAGTATGCTTTGACATTTCATCATGAATCGTCTTACAAACGAACAACGCTTGCAAATTATTGAATTTTATTATCAAAATGCGTGCTCTGTTAAGAAAGTTCATTGCGCGCTTCCATTTTATGGTCAGTTTAATCGACCCACTGAAGCGGCTATTCGGGCTATTGTGACTAAATTTCGCACCAAATTTACATTGTTGGACATTAAACCACCAACACGCTTACGTAGAGTGCGAACTGAAGAAAATATCGCAGCTGTATCGGCCCGTGTTAATGATGACCATCAATTATCGATTCGTCGCCGTTCGCACCAATTGGGTCTCTGTTACTCAAAAACGTGGAAATGCCAAAATTGGACTAAGCGGATGGACCACCTAAGACGCAGCCGCGGTCAACATTTAAATGAAATTATCTTCAAAAAGTAAATGTCATGGACCAATCTAACGTTTCAAATCAAGAACCGATGAGATTTTGCAAATTTTATGCGTTTTTTTTTTTAAAAAGTTATCAAGCTCTTAAAAAATCACCCTGTACATTCCTCTGACTGACGCAAAATAAAAAGTTTTTTTTTTTTTCAAATTTTTGCTTTTTCTTTTACGGCAGAAATTGGTTGAATCATGAAGTTAGGTTATTTTGCACTATGTACGTCTGATAATGGATTTTCAAAATTTAGACTTTTGGAATTAAAATAGAATGGAAATACAACCAACTGTAGCACCCACTATCTACCAATATTAATGGTATTTAAGCTTTTTGAAAATATATATAGAAGAATATTTATTTTTTGAATTGACGTATTGGTAGCCTTGCCTTATAGGTGTGGTTTGAAATAATTAAAATATTATGTTTATTAATATTTTTTTAATATTTGTATTTGTTTTGATTTGGCTATATAAAAAAATTTTATTTTCCTGTAATATTATTGCAGTTCTACGAAAATGGACATCCTCGGTGGAATGCAATCAATGGTGGAGGGTATATAAAGTTCGGCCGGGCCGAACTTAACGCCGGTTTTACTTGTTTTTTTTTTAATTTTTTTTTGCTGGAATGAAAATAATATAATATTTTTATATATTTAAAAATGTATCTGTGTTTGTAAGTTTATTTGTTCTTTATAGCTGCCTAAACCACCGGACCCATCTTCTTAAAAAATTTCACAGCATGTTGATGCTGAACCGGTGGTGATATACATTTTTGATATTTTCGGTGGGCGTGGCATATCCCACACAAATTGGGGATTTATTCGTTTTTTACCAGTAAAAATTACAAATAACAAGACGGCAAAAATAAATTTGTAAATAATGGAGATGAAGCTATTAACATTATTTTAAAGCCAATATATATATGTATATATATATATATATATATTTGAATCTGTGTTTGTAAGTTTGTTTGTTGTTTATAGCCGCCTAAACCACTCGACCCATCTTTTTGAAATTTTATATTCGGAGTACTGTTCCAGCAAGAGCCTTGCATTTTTGTGAAAGTTCACTAATTGGTTGTCTGCATAGTTGTGCCAAAAATCGGCGGTACTGAAAAAGTAGGCGTGACACGTCAAATACGAAGTCAAAACCCATTATCGAATATGTTCAGATCTATGAAATTTTGTGTGAGTGCATCTACCATCAATGTGCGTAGTTGTGCCAAAAATGGGCGGTATTGGAAAAGAGGGCGTGGTACCTCCCATATGAAGTTAAAAGCTATTATCGAATATTATCAGTTCTATGACACCTAGAGTGCTGAAATTTTGTGTAAAAGCATCTAGAATAAACCTGCGTAGTTGTGTCAAAAATGGGCGGTAATGGAAAAGTGGGCGTGGTACCTCACATACGATGATATGTGATACTTCCCATATGAAATTATAAACGGTTTTAGAATTTATTCGACACCGAGATGGGTGGAAAGTGGCCGTGACACTTCCCATAGGAAATTAAATCCTGTTTTAGTGTATATTCTGATTTGAATATTGTAAAATTACACGTTTTCTTTGGAATTTCTTAGGACAATAGTAAAGAAAGGTTATAAAAATAAGAAGTATCCTTTCGTCAAATGCCGCCTTACGTCAAGAAATGGAAATTATATAATTTTTTAAGTTTTTGTGTTGTTTGATTAGAGAACGATTTGATTTATTTTCTCTGTGTGTACATTCAAATTACAGCTATTCGATTAAATAATTTCTTCTTACGTAGGAAGTTCTTTGTTTAGGTAATGGCAAGGAGGAGAATCACACTCAACCAAAAATCAATTTGATTTTTGGAATTTCTTTCTTTATTCACCGTAAACTAAGGTTCTGATCTTCAATGTTCTCCAGGGAACAAATTAAATTCATTAGTATCTCAGGGTAAAGTTCTTGATTATAATTGGTACATATATTGCCGATCACGAGAAACATCAATATAAAAAGCTGATTTTAATTTTACCGCTTGTTTTTGGCCTGTCGGGGGTTTAGCTGTGCGGCTATAAAAACATTTTTAAATATCAAGTTGCAACTGATTTTGACTACCCGTATGGAATTTATATTGGTTTTATTTTAAACAAGCTTTATGCCACTTTGTGTGGGAGGCACGAGAAGGGGTGTGACAATATCGCCCATATTTCAAGTGTGTCAAACGTCCATAGAAGCATTGTCAAAGTTCAAATTTCAGAGCATTCCGACCATTCGTATATAAGTTATAATAGCTTTAATTTTAATCGGTTGACATTTTAATTATTTTTGACATGATTAAAATGACTAATTTTGGACGAAAAAAGATAATAAATTCTGCAACAATTCAAATTTGAGAAAAGGGTTATATTTTCTTAAATTTGAATTGTTGGCGAATTATATTTCATATAATTATAATATATATTATACTAGGCCTTCCCTATTCTTCGTATGCTTTTGAAGATAAAATGAGTACTAATTGATAGTTTTAAAATATAGTTTGTATGGGGTGTACCATGGTCCTTTGTCCTATCATGACCTAGTATATCCAGGCACTATCCATTGTCCTGAAGTTAGCTACTGTAAAATTTTCAAGCGAATCGCTCCACAGGTTTGGCGTCCTATACGGAACGTACAGAACAAGTAGGAAGGCGTTAAGTTCGGCCGGGCCGAATCTTATGTACCCTCCACCACGGTGTGCATTCCACAGTATTACCAGCAGATTAAATTCGATTTTACATATAGAAGCACAGTACCATATTACGAAAATTGTGATATATTTATGCACATTACTATATTTGTTTACTATTTCAAACTATAATGTATACTTATGCGCACTGTTTAAAATCGACTACTATATATATGCTGAAATTGTGAAAGTGAACATGCCTAAATATTAGGCGATTGTCAGTCGCCATTAGAAAGAAGCATTTCAGATACAGACAAAGTGATAAGAAAAGTATACATTTTAAAGATATCCCCACATAAAGATATCATACACCGAATTTCATGACCCGCTGAAGTTGATTCAGCGGGTTGGTAGGTCCTATTTTTAGCAATCTTTTTTAATTATATCGCTTAAAAGTACGAATTTCGAAAAATCCCTTTTCTTTTTCTTTTATTTCCTTTGTGTTGTTTCCAAGCTACAAGAGGAATGGCCGCAACAAATTTTAACAGTATGAAAATCAGAAATTTATTTAATAAGCCAAGGCTACCAATATTTTTATATTATGTATATATATAATGGAAATAATACTTCAATTCATAAAGTAAATATAAGGGAGCAATCATTAATATCCTAAATATTGGGGGATAGAGAGTGTATTTTCAACTGCAGTCCATTGGTTGGTTGTATTTCCATCCTATTTTAAGTTCAAAAGTATAAACTTTGAAAATACCTTATCTCTCACGTACGCAGTATAAGACAACTTCATGATTCTACCATTTTCTGTCGTAAAAGCAACAAAATATAGTACGAATTTAAAAAAAAATATTTTACGTGACTATGCAGTCAAAGGAATGTATACACCGAATTCCATGATTCTATCAGCGGCCATTTTGTTGGTACCATTTTTATCCCCTTTGTCCAATTTTGCCCCCTCAAGAGTACGACTATCTAAAATCTCTTTATTTTACGTATCTACACAATAGTACTCACGCAGACGTACTCACTGAATTTCATCATTCTAGCTGTATTCGTTTAGTTGGGACTATTTTTATCCCCTGTAGCCATTGTATCCATTGAAAGTACGAATTTGGAAAAAACGTTTTATTTTTCGTGTCTACGCAGTCAGAGGAATGTATACTCCGAATTTCATGATTCTAGCTGCTGTAATTTGGTAGGTACTATTTTTATCCCCTTTTTCCATTTGAACCCCAAAAAGTACGAATTTTGGAAAGTTCTTTTATTTAACGTGTCTACGCAATCAGATGAATGTATATATCGAATTTCATTATTCTAGGTGCAGCCGTTAGGTTGGTACTATTTTTATCCCTCTATCCCTATTTAACCCCTTGAAAGTACGAATTTAGAAAAAATACTTTTATATTAATTATCTACTCTATTAGAGTAATGTACACGCCAAATTTCGTGTTTCTATCTGTTGTCGTTTGATAGGTACCATTTTTATCCCTTTTTGTCCCATTTCGCCCCTACAAATAAAAATCACTGTATGGTGCCCTTTTATTCTATAGAGGGAATGCGTATTGCAAATATCAACTAAATACAAGCTAATATGTTCAAGAAACATGCTGAAATACTCTAAATATTGGGGGTATTTTCAGTCCTTGTGAGGCAAAATTTTTTCCCTCTGGGCCGATTTCGTCCACTTTCAATCCCAACCGATCTACAACCATAATTCATTCGTTCGACCGCTATCGTGCTTTCAACAGACAGACAGACGGACACTGCTATATCGTCTTAGAATTTTACCACGACCCAGAATATATATACTTTATGGGGTCTCCGATGAATATTTCAAGGTGTTACAAACGGAATGACAAAGTGAATATACCACCATCCTGGAGGTGGAGGGTATAAAAAGAGACTTACATACATACATTGATTTATATATATAGATTATATTTTAAGCAGTCCACACTTCGCGGGTGTGAATTATTAACAGGGCAGGGTTTCATTAACATTAAAACACTTTGTTTTTTGTTGAAAACCGAAAATAAAAATTTTCAGTAATTCAAAGATTTTTTAGATATTGCATCACATCATCAAAATCAAACTTCAAGGATAAATACTATCATAAACTTAAAAAAATCAAACTTTTGTTCGCTGTGTGTTGAAATTTCTTAGTAATATATATATAAGCGATTTTTATAATTTTTGTTTAACTAGCGATAATTTTATTGTCATTCAACAATAATGTTTTTTTCCTTTGTAACTGCAGTCTCCAATATTAAGTAGATCTGTGCTTCTCCTTTTTCGTGTGTCAATTTCCATCAAATTTCGTTTTTGCTATTTCAAGATGGAAAGACTTATGACATTGACCCATAGAGTTTACTTTCATTGTAGGTACTCCTATTTGAAATAAAACATGATCTGAAAATATGATCAAAGTCCGATATGAAATATTACTTATAGAGCGGTACAATTAAGACTTTTTGCCATTTGATTATACCAAATTATGGACCAGCTGTTGCACTTTCATTGTAAGTGTTGCTAGTTGAAATGTAACGACATTTGAAAAAAATGATTAGAATCGATATAAAATGTAGATTCTAGAGCAGTATTTCAACGTTATTCAATCCCGAAAAAAACTCAAACTACATATTCAACTATATTATACTATCCCCCAAATCAGTTAATAACCAAGAGTTATGTATGTCAAGCTCCACACAGCTATATCTACTCATTAAATTCAACTATTGTTTAGTTAGTTTTGGGGTTAGAGTTTGTATTTCCCAAAAATGATTTACACTCGAGTATTCATTGATTCATCTCTTGGAGATCTACTACTCATTGAATTGTCCTCATACTATGAGCCACCGTGGTACCGATTGAGAAGAGGATGAGCATTGTCTATGTTTAGCTTCAACAACTATATTTAACTTGATCTAATATTACGCATCACGCTGCAAATACTACTCTAATTTGAAGAAATGCTTATCAACTTTTTTGGCATAAGTAAGAGGTATGAAATGTAAACCGATAGATAATCGTGTTTATGCCTTAACAGCTCACAAACAATATTACTCATACGCCATTAGGTCTGTGGAATAAATATTACTAATACGCCTCCTACATCTCATAATCTGTATCAATTATACGCCACGATATCCAATCTTTATTGGGATTCATAGTAAAGGGTGATTTTTAGCTATTATCTTTTTGGCAACACTGGTTTAAACAGCTGACGCACGTTTCGAGTTTTGTTTCACTGTCAAACATCTTCAGTTTGTTCTATAATTTAACCATGAATCGTCTTACAAACGCACAACGCTGGTAAATTATTGAATTTTATTATCAAAATGCGTGCTCTGTTAAGAAAGTTCATCGCGCGCTTCCATTTTATGGACAGTTTAATCGAACCACGAAGGGCTAGTGTGACTAAATTTCGCACCAAATTTACATTGTTGGACATTAAACCACCAACACGCTTACGTAGAGTGCGAACTGAAGAAAATATCGCAGCTGTATCGGCCAGTGTTAATGATGACCATCAATTATCGATTCGTCGCCGTTCGCAGCAATTGGGTCTCTGTTACTCAAAAACGTGGAAATGCCAAAATGGGACTAAGCAGATGGACCATTTGAGGCGCAGTCAACATTTGCATGAAATAATCTTCAAAAATTAAATTATATGGACCGTACTATCGATTCGAATAAAGATTCCATACATTTTTCTGAATTTTATGTGTTTTTTTGAAAAACTTTCCTATAGGTTTTAAAAAATCACCCTTTAAAAGCAAATGCCTTCAGTGGGACTTGTGACATATCCCTCGAAGCTTCTATAACATAAGGGGTATTTTATTTGCCATCAGCTATTCAAATATTTATATTGTTGACCTATAACAGGGAAATTTGATTACTACATTCCTGTTTGCGACTATTATTCATTTATTAATCCTCACATAACATTTACGCTAAAATTCCTATAATGATCCAATATCCTTCTGATGGAAATAAATCACTAAAACTAGAGTTCGAATCCCAGTTCTTCCATTTAGCAAACAATGACGTTTTTAATATTTTCCTACCCTTCATTAACATACAAATAACTCTGATAGTTTAGGACAATCAATGCTAAAAAGGACTGTATCAATAAAACAACCAGAACAATAACACGAACACAAACACTTCAATTATCATAAGGTGAACAGACATATGTATGCATACATATATTCTACATGTGTGTGTATACGCCAAAAGGACGACCATCAATCACACGAACAGTAAGCCAAAAATGAAAAGGACATGTATACATTTCACTGGCTAAAGGACATAGCAGTGTAGTGCATACAGGAGGATACTTTGGAAAATATCTATAAACTCACATTCATAAGTGCTTAGCACGCTGTGCAGCAGCACAGATTTCTGTGAATTCATCATTGTAGCTGGCGAACTAAAGTACTCGCTGACTGCCATATGATTATGAATATTTTACAGCAGATACCAGCAGGAACTATCACCCAAATTCGCACATACATGGCGAGAGTGAAGGGAGGAAATAAAGCAATCGTCCAGCGGACGAAGAAGAAATCCAGTCCAAAGAACATATTTCAAAACAATATTTGCAATAAATTTTGCAGCAAATGAACATTTACATTTTGGCAATTTCCAGTTGGCGATATATGTGTTTGCTCGATTATTATCGATCGGCGGAGGTGTGATAAGTTGGAGAAATACAATGGAACATGAATTGATATATAAGAATTGAAAATAATATATAAAATAATATTAAAGCTTTCCTACGTTACGGGATAAAGTCGTTACAACATTGGCGCCCGAGCAGGGAAATCGCAGATGATGCGATAATAATGAATATGATCGGGTGATATAGAGTCGGTAGAGTCGCAAAGAAACAGAAATTGATATATAACTTTTCAAAAAAAACAAGAACATTAAGGCTGGCCTACGTTAAGGGATAAAGTCGTTACAACATTGGCGCCCGAGCAGGGAAACCGCAGATGATGCGATAATAATTAATGTGATCGGGTGATGTATAGTCGGTAGAGTCGTAAAGAAACGGGAATTGATATATAACTTTTCAAAATAATATATACAAGAACATTAAGGCTGGTCTACGTTACGGTATAAAGTCGTTACAACATTGGCGCCCGAGCAGGGAAATTGCGGATGATGCGATAATAATGAATGTGATCGGGTGATATAGAGTCGTAAAGAAACAGGAATTGATATATAACTTTTAAAAATAATATATACAAAAACATTAAGGCTGCCCTACGTTACGGGATAAAGTCGTTACAACATTGGCGCCCGAGCAGGGAAATCGCAGATGATGCGATAATAATAAATGTGATCGGGTGATATAGATTCGGTTGATATTGGCGTCCGAGCGAATAACATAGAAATACTAAAGAAAGCTTAGCTTAGCTTAGAAAATATTGTTCCACATTACACTGGCGCCCGAGCAGGACATTTTTAATCATTCTACAGTCTCTCCATCGCTTAATTGGTTTCCCATTTCACTCTATCCTTCTCATGAATGTAATCACAATTGTTATACCTTTCTCCTACGATGTTATAACGACACCATTCGCTTCTACTGTCTCAACCTCTTTTCGAAATAGAAGCCTTTTTCGCACTCCCCTGTTGCATGCAACGGGCACAATAACAAACAAAACATGCCTCCAAGTATGTGATACAAATTGAACATTCATATGAATGAACAAATGAATGAATGCATGAATGAATGAATGAGTGAGTGAATGAATGGCGAATGATGTATACAGCGAGCGTCTGCTGGGCAGACTTTCTGTGGATTGGGTTTGTTGGCGAGAGTGGTTTGTTTGAAAGCTAACATTTCTGAATATTGTATGCAGCACCATTGTAACTTCCGTTTGCCATAATGGAGGCTAATAGATCACCAATACACACACATACACATATGTGCATGGTACAGGCATGTGTATACCCATATTTACTACATGGCGAGAGAAATGCCCAGGTTGTCGACAAAGTGGGGCCTTAATGGAAAAAATAAAATATCTGATGTAATTTCTACCAGGATTTTTATACAAGGGATGATAAAAGGTTTTCCCCTCCGGATCACTGGAATATAACCTATTCTTATAAAAAAAATATTTTAAATGGGAATTAATTCAACAATGGGAAATTAATTCTCGAATCCCAAAAGAAAAACATTCGATCTACTCCACGGATATAGCTGCTAAAAAAATTGTTTTTTGTTTGTGGTTATTTGTTTACAAATCAAATTTTCGGCTTTATTTTTCCCGTTTTTGGAATTGTGAGATTTTTTGTAAGAGGTATATATATATATAGCAAATGTGCTTTTAAAAATTTTTCAAATATATGTAAAAGATTTTCTTTCGAAAAACTCGTTTGTGATAGCTCATATAGAAAATCTCGCAAGTCCCAAAAACGGGGAAACTTAATCCCAACAAGTAAAAACGGCGTTAAGTTCGGCCGGGCCGAACTTTATATACCCTCCACCATGGATTGCATTCCACAGAGGTTGTCGGTTTTCGTAGAAGTGCAGTAATATTACAGGAAAATATAATTTTTGTAATATAGCCAAAACAAATACAAATATTGAAAAAATAATTATATAAATAAATATAATATTTTAATTATATCAAACCATTACCTATTTCAAAACAAAAAAAAAATATTCTTATACTTATATTTTCAAAAAGCTTAAATACCATAAATATTGGAAGGTAGTGGGTGCTACACTTGGTTGTACTTCTATTCTATTTTAATTTCAAATTTAATTTCAAAAGTACAAATTTTCAAAATCCATTATCAGACGTACATGTGTAAAGTGCAAAATAACCTAACTTCATGATTCAACCAATTTTTGCCGTAAAAGAAAAAGTACGAATTTGGAAAAAAACTTTTTATTTTGCGTGTCTACGCAGACAGACGAATGTATACACCGAATTCCATGATTCCAGACATTTCTACGCAATTAGAATTTCATCATTCTAGCTGTATTCGTTTAGATGGTACTATTTTTACCCCCCTGTACCATTTTATCCCTTGAAAGTACGAATTTCGAAAAATCCGTTTATCTTTCGTGTCTACGCAGTCAGAGGAATGTATACTCCGAATTGCATGACTCTAGCTGCGGTCATTTGACTGGTACTATTTTTATCCCCTTTTTTCTTTTTAACCCCAAAAAGTACGAATTTCGAAAAATTTGTTTATTTTAAGTGTCTACGCAATCAGAGGAATGTATACACCGAATTTCATTATTGCAGGTGTAGCCGTTTGGTTGGTACCATTTTTATCTCTCCGTACCCAATGTATCCCTTGAAAGTACGAATTTGAAAAAAAAACCTTTTATTTTTCATGTCTACGTAGTCAAAGAAATGTATACTCCGAATTTCACGACTCTAGCTGCGGTCATTTGGTTGGTACTATTTTTATCCCCTTTTTCTATTTTGACCCCAAAAAGTACGAATTTCGAAAAATCAGTTTATTTTCCGTGTCTACACAGTCAGAGGAATGTATACTCCGAATTTCATGACTCTAGCTGCGGTCATTTGATTGGTACTATTTTTATCCCTTTTTTCAGTTTAACCCCAAAAAGTACGAATTATAAAAAATCCGTTTATTTTACTTGTCTATGCAATCAGAGGAATGTATACACCGAATTTCATTATTCTAGGTACAGCCATTTGGTTGGTACCATTTTTATCCCTCTATTCCCATTTTACCCCTTAAAAGAACGAATTTGGAAAAAATGCTTTTATATTATGTCTCTACTCATTTAGAGGAATGTACACACCGAATTTCGTGTTTCTAGCTGTTGTCGTTTAATATGTACCATTTTTATCCCTTTTTTGCCCCATTTCACCCGCTACAAATAAGAATCACTTTATGGTGCACGTTTTTGCTGTAGGGGGTATGCGCATACCAAATATCAAGCAAATAGAAACAGAAATATTCAAAAAACATGCTTAAATACGCTAAAATATTAGGGATTATTATGGGTATTTTTAGTCCTTGTGAGGGAAAAATGTTTCCCTTTGGGCCGATTTCGCCCCATTTCAATCCCAACCGATCTACGACTATAAGACGCATTTATGGAAAATTTGAACGTTCTAGCTCCTTTCGATTAGATGATAGCGTGCTTTCAACAGACGGACGGACGGACGGACGGACATGGCTAGATCGTCTTAGAATTTTATGACGATCAAGAATATATATACTTTATAGGGTCTCAGGTCGATATTTCAATGTATTACAAACGGAATGACAAAGTTAATATACCCTATCCTGGAGGTGGAGGGTATAAAAATGTGATATTTTTAGAAAAATTACCGCCACATCTTAATTTCAATCGTGGATTAGAAGAAAAATATGTAAATAATTTATTCGAATAAGCAATTTTCGAAACTTAAAAGTAAAAATAGAATTTTATCCTAAGATATGGCTATTAAAAATAAGGAATAGTGGTAATTTTTCTAAAAAAAACATATTCCCTCGTCCTAATAACTGTGATAATTTTCACAAAAGTGTTTTTGAAAACTATTCAAGAATTTCAAGAATTATTTTACTTTTGAGACCTCATACAAATTCTGCAATTCCTAAAATGGGGAAACTAAATTCCAAAAATGTTTTTTTTTTTGAGAAAAATTACCGCCATTTTTTAATTTCAAGAAGAAGAAAAAAATTAAGGGTTATTCTTATGAATAAAATTCAATTATTGCTTTTGCAATCAGTGGTCTTGTTTTCGAGAATTAATTGTCTAAGAAAATGGGATAAATTCTAGAGAACTGGATGAGCGAATTATTAAAATTATCCATTTCCGTATAATAAGTACTGCCATCTGTTGAAATATAAGACATGCTTAACCATAATATAAATTTAATGCCATAAATTATTTTTCAATTAATCTTAATGAAATTTGGTGCATAACACATTTTTGTACTCTAACTATTTGGTGCAAAGATTGATTTACATTTTGATACAGCCCTCATACATATCTTACATGATATCGACGACATTTTCTCTAGGAGAGGCAAATCTTATTACAATTATATAGTAAATTATACTTCTTATACAAATCTTATACCATTTTGGAAAGGCAACAAGTAGCGAACTACCGCTTTTGCTTAATTACACGTAAAACTAAAAAAATATAACTTTTTGAGAAAAACAAATTAATATTGAATATTGCATAAAATACACCAAAATTTAGATATCGTTACGAAAAATGGGATTATGTAGAAAAAATGTCTCTGAAAAGAAGTGGGGAAAGTATGTTCCAAAATATGCGAATTCTCTTTACTCAAATGGTCGCCAATTCTTTATTTACCCCAGGGATTTGGTAATAGTTCTTGAGTATTTATTCTAATCGGTGATATTTTCTAATCGGTGATTTGCGACTTTAGAATTACAGACCATAATCAAGGAAATTAATAAAAAAAAGCTAAAAATAAAAAAATTTCCCTGTCGGAGAGTTCGGTTAGCCAAAGGACACTAAAGGACGTTGAATTATGTCTTATTTTCGAATAATGACAGAAATAATTGTTTTCGTTTTTTAGGGATAAAATTGGAGTGGACAGTGGCCTACATATAGACGAGATAACCACGACTTAGCAAATTATTTGGAACATGCATTTGCTCTAAGCATGTAAAATTTCGTCAAAGTAGCTGTTTCCGTTCAAAAGCTAAAGAATTAATTCCAAAATAACAATTTGGAACCACTGTCCGGTGTATATTTGCCTCGACTTTTCCAAGAGGCTATGCATGGCAAAGTCCGGTCATGCTATTGATAAATTAAGTCATGTACGGTGACATGAAATAACTAAATTCGTGGGCCTCCAGTAGTGGTCTGGGTGTGAATCTAATCAAAGCGGAGAAAGTACTCTTTAGCCAATCTTCATGTTCTAGTGTCCATGCTCATTCCGACTTCCTTCTGCTGTAGCGTCCTCCAGGAGGAAGTCTTTGTAGCTAAGCAAGCGTGCAGTAAACTCTCCCACTTTAGCCATAGAAAACTTTGTATACAGCCAGCCAGACCTTACGTTGGTCAGTATAGAAATAAATGAGTCCAAAGTCACCCTATGGTTCTTTGAATATAGAGACTTTTATGTAGTCGCTACGCCTAAGGCATTAAAAAACGTAAAATCATAAAAATAAAAAATGGACCAAAAATTAAATTATGTTCAAAGATAAATTTGGAACTTTTTTTATATGAAAAATCGCCAAAATAGTAATTTTAAATATGAAAAATCGACCAAAAATATTGAATTATCCACTTCCCGGTCTGGCAAGACTGTAAGCTGTTAAATATATGTTATTAGAGTGTAATTTATTTAGTGAATGGTTTCCCATTTACTAATATGGATCGTATAACTTCCATAAAACGTTGAAATAGGTTAAAAAATACTACAAAAGTGGAGTTCCAATAGCGATTGCATCAGGAAAAAGTTACAGTTTTGTGCTCATGATGATGTGGAGGTATCACTGGGCTAGAAAAGTCGTTACCATCAACCCTAGTGCTGTGTCCGTATGATAACCGATTTTTTCTGGTCTGAAATTGAAGATTATGGCTGTTACTCCAAAGACTTTCGTGGATAATCCCCTAACGTTGGGGTATTTGAAAACCAATATTCATCAAGTTAAGGCCGAAATACCGCCAGAAATGTGTGTCAATTAAATACGATTTTATTCCATACATAATGACAAGGTCCAAGTTTATAATGAAATAAAGGTTTCAACGAAATCATTGCTTTATGTGTGTTTTATTAAATTTTACTTTTGAAAATGATTAACCCTGGTTTTTTGAGATATTTGTTTATACTGTCCCGCTCGAAGGCCATCTTAGCACCGATGGGAGCTCTACTTTAAGGCCTCCAGAGAGAACTAAAAACAATTTATACAGGGCCGCTGGAAGACCTGCTTCGCCCCCTATTCCAACGCTGTGTTATAGACTGTTCATAGGTGCAACACTTTCGCGCAGTTATTTTTCCGCGTGAGGTTATAGCAAAAAGTTCGATGTGTTGGTTGGAGTGGTGTAATAACCACCGCTGGCAATATAGAGAATTATTGCTGCCACCTAACAAAAATTGCCAGAGAAATGTTGTTTGTCGCTGATCTGGAGGTGCCGATTGTGTGTAAAGTCGTTTGTAATATATTTCATCATCGTCAGGACTGACCATGGTCCTAATCATCATCATCATCATCGGCATACTCGTTAACAACAGCACTGGTGTAGCAGTAACAGCGACATCAGTGTTAACTTTTCCACTGGTCATGGACGCAATTTCGTTAGAGGCCAAAAAGAGGCGGGGTTTTTGTTGTTGTTGGTGTTAGTGTTGCATGGAAAACTGGCGCAATTCCGGCCGTTACTATTGCCAAAATGCAATTTCCTAATTTCTCACAAGGGAAATGGGCTAAAAGTGGTCTAAAGTGTTGCACACACACACGAATACAACCGCCGCTGACTATGTGTTGCATACATTATAAATGCCGACAAATTTAAACGAGTTCATATTCACAAACATTTTCCAACACACCCGCACAAACACTCACACACACACAACACTTAGTTGCCAAACCAAATGCCAACAAAGTCGTGGGGGTTTAAACCTCACAGCCCTCACAACCTCCTCTACCACCCCGTTTATGCAATAATAATGACCGCTACTGGCCGCAACAGCAACAAAAAAAGAAATAGAACGAAAGCCCGGCCACCACCAATGCAACATTGAACATTTTCCTTGTAATGCAACATAAGCAAGCAACACAGACTCAATGGCAGGGCACCCATCTCCGAAACTTGGAAAAGCCTTTTCCCTTTTCGGTGTGTGTGTGCGAGTGTATGCACTTTACACCCATGCCTGCCTTAAAGCGCGAATGGCAGCAACAAATGCTCCGACTTTCACACGCATACACATGTCATACATGCATGGCCAAGGATATTTGGCCAAAACCGGCAATAACATCATCGACTCTAACACCAACACCAACACCAGCTCCACCACCACCTCCAACAACAACAAACTGCAGTAATTTTTAAATTTATGTGCGGTACAGTTACAGTTTTACAAATAGTCCAGGAAGCCTCTGGATGTTCGGTTATTATGGGGTGGTCGGGGAATTTGGTGATGGTGGCGGTAGAACTGGTGCTGTTGCCACTGGTGGTGTTGGCATTGGTGCTCTCTTAATGTTGCATGCACTCAAATGGAGCAACCAGACACATTGATTATCTTAGGGCCAGACGCCGGACTGCAGGGAAATTGTTCAGTATGTTTTTTTTTTGCTTTCGGTGTTTTATTTAGGGGGTCAGATGTTAAGGATTTCGTTTATAAATAATTTATAAAGTAGAATAAAAAAAATATGCAAAGGCTATGAAATAATAAAACAAAGCATATAGATGAAATGGCTCAGTAAATAATCGCAATTGCCCAACAGATAGTAGAAATCTCCGATGAATTGGGAGGAAGGAACGATGTATGTGGATAAGATCATAGATAGTAGGGGTGACTATAGTCAATCAAATTACTTTAAATCACCTTCAGCGAATAGGCAATTTTTGGATAAACGGGTACGTCAAGAAGTAAAACTATCGGATTTGACGCGATACCATTTCTCTCGAAGTCCAACATGCCGGAACGAAATATTGATGCAGTGGAGTCTCAGTTAATCATTGCAAAAGTAAAATTCTGCTTATAGCTTAAAACATATTTGCGTACCCTCCACCATAGGATGGGGGTATACTAAGTTTGTCATTCCGTTTGTAACATCTTATCGACCCAAGACAATATAAAGAATATATATTCTTGATCGTCATAAAATGCTAAAACGATCTTGCCATGTCCGTCCGTCCGTCTGTTGAAAGGACGTCCAAATTTTCCCTGAATACGACTAACAGTTGTAGGTCTGTTGGCATTGAAAGTGGGCGAAATTTCCTTAATAGCCCCTAATATTTCAAGTATTTTGAAGTTTTTATACCCTCACTCTACATAGTAGGAGGGTATATATCATTTGGGACAGAACAAAGTGTAACACATTGAAGGAGTGACTTAAGACCCTAAGTATGTTTGGACCAAATCCGTTTCACGACTTTTTAAGATGTTTGGGCCATGTCCGTCCGATAACTCTCGAAAGAAGTTAAGGAATCAATTGAAACTTTGCACATGGTAATATTTTCCCCAGACATAGTTTAAGTTCGAAGATGGGCGAAATTACCACGCCCCTTCTGGTAACATGGTACCAACACAAATGACCCATATTCCTATGTTAAATTAAACCTATTGTAACCTCCACACGGATCTTCGGAATCAGCTCTATTTTGGTATTTGGTAATGCTTTTACAATCACTAAATAGGGCGGGATTTGCCACGCCCCTTCTAGTACCTCCCACACAAATTACCCTAAACTACTTAAAATTTAAGCTGTTATAACTTCTATACAGATTATCGGAATACTGTGAAATATGATGTTTAGCAATGCTTTTATAGAAGATACATTCGCATGGAATATGGGATATATTGCCACACCCCTTCTGGTACCTCTCATGCAAACTGACATTAACTTGGGTCACAATAAAACTGACATAATACGGGTTGTCAAAATCATTCAATCAAAGGGATACAATTGGTAACGACCAAATGACTGTAGCTAGAATAACGAAATTCGGTATGTATATTCCTATGACTGTGTACAAGTACAAAATCAAGGGAATTTTCAAAATTTGTTCTTTCATAGGGAATCGGAAAATAGGGAATAAAATTGATAATGGCATGCTAAATGAAAGTTACTAGATTTTCTTCGTGGACTAGGGTATTATAAGTTAGTTTAGCGCCAAATGTTTGTAACACCAATAAATAATCGAGCTAGACCCACATTTAAGTGAGTTTAGTATACCGATCCGTATGCTGTCCATCTTAGCTTGTTAGCACTCTACAGGTTGCAATTGTTGTCCGATTGTCATGAAACTTGGCAGAAGTTATTTTTTCAGGCCAAGGACCATCGGTAATTTGGAGGAAATCGGTTCAGATTTAGTTATAGCCCCCATACAAATGTCGCTCCCGATTTGACTTTTCCGCTCTAGAAACCACACATTGTACCCGATTTTCTTTAAATTTGGCACAACATTTTATAATCGAACTTAAAACACCTATACTGAAAGTGGGTAAGATCGGTTCAGATTTAGATATAGCCCCCATACAAATGTCGCTCCCGATTTAACTTTTTCCGCTCTAGAAACCACATATTGTACCCGATTTTCTTTAAATTTGGCACAACATTTTATAATCGAACTTAAAAGACTATGGTGAAAGTGGGTATGATCGGTTCAGATTTTGATATAGCCCCCTTACAAATGTCGCTCCCGATTTGACATTTTCCGCTCTAAAATCCACAAATTGTACCCTTTTTTTTTTAAATTGGCACAACATCTTATAATCCAACTAAAAAAACCTATGGTGAAAGTGCGTAAGATCGGTTCAGATTTAGATATAGCCCTCATACTAATGTTGATCCCGAATGTTTATCCGATTTTGGCCAAACTTTACATATTATATTTCACCAATAAACATACATGGTGAAAGTGGGTCACATCGTTCCAGGTTTCAATATACCCTCATACAAATGTCCTTTCCGATTTAAAATTTTTTGTCAAACACATTCATTTACAGGATGCAAAAATCCTTCCCAATTTCACTTTTTTACCGAATTGAATTGTAATGAGATAGAAAGTCCGTCCGTCTTTAACCTTCCCTTACTTGTTTGGGAGATTCCCATATGTCCATACTTTGGTATAACCCAAATGGGGCCCCATTCTGATCTATTACAGCTCTAGAAACTATATCTTACATCAGATCTTCATCAAATTTTGCAGATCATTATATTTTTCAACTAGGAATACCTACCGTGAATGAGAAAAATATAGGCCCATGTTTTGGACCAGGTCCAAAATGTTGTTATAGGCCCCTTTTGAAATGTCGTTCCGATTCATCCTATTACTACTGTATAATTTGTATTTGTCTGTCGGATAATTGGATCAATTACCATATTATTAACCATATACGTTAAATATGACTAAAGATGAATTTTTATTAACTATATAATTTATATGAACTATATAAAATTGCTCCCATGAAATACCTGGATTTTGTAATCAAAGCGAGGTACATACGCAGGGAGTGGTGTAGGGTATTATATAGTCGGCCCGCCCGACTTTAGCCTTTCCTTACTTGTTATATCTAAATTGCAAAATATAATTATAGAGAACGAATGTAGTTATTGCTAGAGTGATCAAACCCGAAACCGAAAACCGGGGACGTTTGTTCAAATTTTTTTCTGAATTAATAGACCCTTGGAAGCACTTTAAATAAAAAAATTTATTCTTGTTTTAGAATAACTCATTGGCCATATTATTGGACGTTTATATTGATATTTTGTGGTTTTCAATAGGACAGCTAAAAACTCATATTTCTTGGAAACATTTTGTGAGATGTGTTATGATAATAGAAGGAATCAATACCTTTCGAATGATGTCTAAATGATGGATATCGGACAAAAAATTACATCACTGACTCCATGTTTATAAAATAATTTAATACACGAGATGGATTTTCAGAGCCAATTTTCAAAATCTTTTTACAAAAATGAGCGCTGCAATTTCTATCCGATGTTCACCATTTATACATCATTCGAAAGGTCTTGACTGCAGCTATTTATTTTGTAAAATATCAAAAACGAAAAATTGTTCAGCTCAGAAAAAAAAATTTAACAAATATGCAACGTAAAAAATTACACACGAAAAACATGATTTTTTGGGGCATTTTCAGAAGCATTTAGCTCACAGACGGCTTAATCTAGAACCGAAATATTTTGCAAAACATCTTTAAACAATCTAAACTTTATTTTCATGGGGTGACTAGAACTTGTTTTTCTATTTATATGGATAGCGACCCAGCCTAATGTGTATGAACATGCTTCCCAAACACTAATGCATTCACTTTTTGGCTTTTGTACTTACTTATACATATTTGTATTAAGATAGCCACTATAAAATATCATTTACGAGTAGTGCTCTTCTTACCCTAATCTCCCTCGGGAGGGTAACCATATGGTAGCCACGAAGGCAACATTACAGCGATTCTGCTCGCAATACTCGATTGTATGATGGCCGGAGAATGAAATAAAATGAACATGATTTCTTGCCATTTGGAGGCCGAACCCTTGCACTTCATTCAATTCTTAGCATTTGTATGCAGTCTGCATAATGGTCAAGTAAATGTTCAACAAATTTCATATGATTTACAACCCAAAAGTGGTCAGTGCAAGAAATTGTCTGGAGTCTGGATTTTTACTCAGTTTTTTTCTACTATTTTTGGTAGAATTTTAAAGTGCAGTGCAAACAAAGATGTCTGCGGTACTTTTTATGGCATCATTTTGGCGATTGTTTTTTGTAGAATTTGTGAGGAAATGGTATGAATATTTTAAGTTGCTTTAAATTGCCTTAAATATTTTCAATATTTCCAAAATCGTAAATATAAGTTTATATATACCAAAATCTTTCTTGTTGTTGGTAAAAGTTACAATCACGTTAATTAAGTTTCTGTCGAAAACTTTAAACACTTTGACCCTTGAAGCAAGTCATTGCTTGTTGTAACGAAATCAATAAATTAATTTTCTGTCCTTACGGCCATCAGCACATGCTGCTCGGCGTGCCTGCTGTTGCTCCGTTTGGTTGGTCATGGTTTTCTGTGTTGGTCAAAAAATTAGCCAAAACTTTTCTGTCGAAACCACAAATAGAAATAAGTAGGAATCGTTTGGCCGGACAAAGTCGACAGTAGATGGTCTTATAGGGCACCGAAAACGGTAAAAGATAAGGAATGAAGCAAAATCAATGAATATCCTTTATGGATACGAAAATGATGATGATGAGAAATCAAAATCAGAATAATTAATATAAAAATTCGTACTTAGAGAAAGCTAATCTATTTATCGTCTGTGCAACTAAGCAAAAACTAGATATGGAATTTCTCCACGATGTGATTCGGATATAATGTATCCTGCATAGGATTCTTATAGATCAAACATATTCGTGTACTATAGTATCTGATTAGACTAGACTCGTTTTCACTATAGAACAATATTTAGATTTGCTCAACAAGCCCAAGTTTATTATATATTGTTACTAACTGAAACAAATTGTGGTTTTAGAGATACATGAGTCTGGCCAGACCCATTTTCACTATGCATTTATTTGGAAAACTTCAACACTGTGTTGTTGATTAAGTCAACATGCTCAATTTTTTCATAGTTCACAAAATATCTCGATGTCAACTTAAATAAATTGTGGACCTGTCCAGACCCAGTTGATATTCATCAAGTAGAGAATATCCGACAACGTAGTAGGTTAAAAATTGTATCCATTTATTGAAGAAACATAGAATTAAAGATTAAATTAATCTAAACTGCCGTATTTTCACTAACTGTCAATTCTCTAAATAAATTTCTGCGGCGAACCCATCCCTCGACCACCGGGCTCTCTTCTTTTTCCCTCTCATTCTTGTATTTTGATTTCAGACCTTCATTTATTATCTATTCATTCGGGGATGACAGTAGCATTTGTCATTCATATTCATTCGACCAAAGATCAAGTCTTCAAGAGATTGAATACAAAAGGCAATTGAATAAAGAGACACTTGACCGTGATCTACTTTCGTAGATTCATGTTCGAATGGGATCAGGTGCATCGAGAAGATTTTGAAGCACCTCAGACTCAAAGCTCCTTGTTGTAGTTTCACTGAACAATCCGTCGTTCTTAATGCTGTGGGGATACAATAAGATGATGGGCTAAACATGTATTTGATGTATCGAAGGAAGCATTCGAGAGTCTAGGCTTTCTAAAGCGATGCCAGAAATACTTCACTCCTGCGGACATACTTGATCTGTACAAGATGGGATATAAATCTCATGAATTGACAGTTGCTCCAAGAGTTACTTCGCCGTGTCCCAAGGGGGGTGATGATAGAGTATCCAATTTTATTGTCTCTATTAAAATCGCCGTAATGTATCCTACACTGTCGCTATTCCATTGATAATGCTCTTCGGATATTCATCATATTATCCCAGATCTGAGGACGTTCGGTAGAGAAGCGCGACTTTCCAGGAACTTTCATCCGTTTATGCTCGATTGGACAACCTTGAAGTTATTTGACCGTGTCCAAAGGAGGACCATAGTGATGCTAGGTGATAGTAGTATATCGATTTCTTCTGTCTCTATTAAAAACCATCGTAATGTGGGATGTTCTCTTGATACTTTCATGACGCTTGCTCTTCGGATATTCAGAATCTTATTCTGGATGTGAGAGTGTTCAGTAGAGAAGCACGACTTTTCAGCAACTCTCTCCATAGTCCATTGGACAAACATCCAGTTACCGTGGACCGTGTCCATAGGCGATGGTCTCCCTTGAATGCCGTAGTATTATAGGATATTTGTCACTCTTCTATCGATACTTTCATGGTGTTTGTTCCTCTGATATTCGAGATATTAGCTAAGACGTGAGGACGTAAAGCAGAACTATCACCCGTTTATTGTCAATTGGACAGCAGGTCATTGTAGATAATATAGAATGATTTCGTTTTTTGCTCTCATAATACGTATTTGGAATCGACTCCCGGAAAATATCTTTCCCGTCAATTATGACATTCAGAAATTCAAAGCAGATGCTAATAAACACTACTCCCTCTTTCCTCCTTCCAATTTCTTATATTTTTTCTGCCTTATTCTTATCTTTCCCATGCAGTTTATAGAAGAAATCCTTTGAGTGTTGGTTTAATTTAAAACATCTACTCTTTCTACATTTAGTGATTATATTCAAATTAAAAGATCTGCTCTTTCCTCATTTATGGCTAATATTCCACAATTCCATGAGAAAACCTACATGGATTATTGTCTAGGGAACCGAAGATCATAAGAATTTTCTCAATAATCACTTCCGTGGTTATTGTATATCAGGAACGGACGCTATAAAATTTGATTATTTGTTTGGTAGTCCACAGACAAATGTCACTCCCGGTGACATCGATGCACAGTGGAGGATTTGAGAAAAATAAACGGGAAATAATTATGGAACTCCTAAACCGCTTGACAGAAATTGATGAAATACAGACTTAGTCGAAGTGTTGAGGAGCTTAAGTTCTGCGGTAGGACCCTCTAGGTCTTATGGGTTTTAACCTGTGGAGGTCCAAAAATGGACGATATTATTTATCGTGTTGTCAATATTGTATTTGTACGCCGATTGCAACAGAAAGTATATGTGTGCATTCGACTTCAAAAAATTTTAACATGTGTAGATTATCTCACATAGCTTATATGGCTATAGGCGCATCAGAATCATTTTTTTGATATTTTTAGCCGACTTTTTCTTATTTCTTCACTATAAAAGAGCTAAATGATGGCCGATTAAGCCCAAGAGATATGTTGCGTAAAGCTAGGAGACTAATAGATGGACTGGATAAAAATTGTTCAAAACTCTCTTCTACTCAAAAAATTATAGATGTTTAAATTCAAAATTTGTGAAAATTTCTCAGATTTTCAGCATTTTGGGAAAATGTATCATCACTATTTGATGTGATAACGGAGAAAGATGCACAGTAATATACAACATTTTTATATTTTTCCGAAAGCTAAGACAATGTAGAAGAAGATTATACGAAGACGGCTACAGTGCCTGCCACAGCCTGCGCTGAACTTTGACATTTTTGAAAAAATATCGATTTCAAGGTTAAGTAGAAAAAAACGCACGAACTTTTTCTCTATTGTAAATATGCACATTTTTAACTGAATATGTTTTTAACATGTGTGCATCGTTTGGCTACCTATCCATACATAACTAACGAAAATTTGTGAAAAATTATATTCTTGGAGATTTTTGTTTTCTTTTTGGGAATTGTGGGCATATTTTTAGGAATATCTCAAACGTTTAAATTTTGTATTATAGTCCATGATTAATTGTTCTTAAGTGCATTCAACCTATAACCACATATTTTAATAATATTTATTTATTATTTTAGATGTGTGAAAATAGTTTAATTTACTTAGTTTCCTCATACATCATGTACCAATTGATCTGTATACATCAACTTTTTACAACTTATATTCCAAGCGGAATTTCCTTTTCCGGGGTAACCAGCACTTATGTATTATTTCAGAAATGATTGCTTTTAAATAGTGATATTAAAGCAAATCAAAAACAAATTGTTTAAAATAAATTATAAGAAAGTTGTCGCACGGTGAGTATTTCAACTTTTTTCCCTCTCCTAAGCCCGAGACTATATAGTACTGAAACTAGAGGTCACCGGTAGTAAAACCACATACTCAGTTTTATATTTCGTGATTGTTTGTCCTATTAACAGGACTTTTAATTTTCAAAGGATGTAGTTTTAATAATTTATTTTCGTACTCTTGCCAGACTTACAGTGACGATATGGGTATCAAATGAAAGAAAAGAATATCTTTTAAAAATACTTCAAATTTCATGTTTATATCTGAGTTAGTTTAGCATAAACAAACATTTCAAGGTTTCCTCCTTATTTAGTTAGTTTTATCATATTTCATTCACAGATTTCATTTCACAGATATAAACATAAAATTTGAAGTATTTTTAACAGATATTCATTGTATCATTGTAAGTCTCGCGAGAGTACGAAACTAAATTATTAAAACATCTACATCCTTTGGAAATTGAAGATTGGATTCGCCCGAATTCGGATTTGGTACCAAAGTCAAAAAAGAAAGAGGCCGATCAATTTTTTCATACTTCCGAAGACATACAACCATGTCAAACAATATCGCAATGACTCGGCCACTGTTCCTGCACCATAGCATGATGTAGGGTAGCCACCCAGAAAACGTAGAAGGAAACGGAAAATCTAGAGCGACAAGAATTTAGGTTGATTGCAAAACAAAAGGTGCACACAACAACAAAAAAGTAAATTAATCATAATCAACTCTAGCAGAAGCAAAGGCAAAATCAGCAACAACAGCTGCAGTAGCAGGAGCAGCAGCAAGAGCAAGGTAAAAAGGTACACAAATCGAAATGTAGGTCAAATACAATAAATGAACCCTCCCGAGAGAGATACCAAAGAAAACCACAAACAAAAGCGAAGGCGAAGCGAAGCAAGGCGAAGAGTTTTAATTCTCCGTTCTGGGTGAAAAATAAAAATGAAACTAAAGTGAAGCAATTAATGAAACAATTCACGCCGCAAAATCGCACACCCTCACACACATAAATACATTCAAACAAATAAGGACTCACAAACCTTTGGTTGTTGGTTGGTTGGTTGCTTCATCGAACACCAGATGCTGCAGGTAGTTAAGAAAACGAGCACTGCTACGAGCTGCCTCTCAACACAATATTTAGTGGGTAATACCTGTAAACGTGTCAGCATCAGGTGTGCTTTCTCGGCGAGCAGTCGAGGCAATATTTAAACCATAACTTATGGCCATTTGTAGTCCTGTGTAGCCTCCCCCACCATCAGCACTACGATGACATTCCCGATGGCATGAGGAGGAGGGACTAAGGAAAGAGGAAGCCATCTTTCATCTCGTTGGGCCTGGCCTTAACAAACGCAATTAAAGATAAATGTGTTAACATTACAAAATGATGTATTTGTATTAAAGAATTTACAGGGTTTTTTGTTTTGCGTTGCTGCCTTCTTTTCGCAACTTCGTCCTTTTTTCAACTGTGCGCTTAATGACACGTAAATTCTAAATAATTTAGGTCAGCTGAGAGTAGTTTCAGTAGACAAAGGCCAAGCAACACACACACTGCAAGGAGTAATGATGGCTGGCACATCTGTTGGGTAGCTAGGTACGAGTATTTCGATTTGGTTGCTTGGCATGCGTGCGATAAACGTTTGGGTAATTGGACATCATTGTCTGGCCAAAACAGAGCCAGAGTCAGAGCCACAGCCAGACACAGACCGTTTGTCTGCAGTTGTGCTGGCTGTTGCCTTGACTGCCAATGGCCCAAGGCATTTTCTATTTTAGAAGAACTAATTTCATGGGTTTTCGAGTGAACTCGACTAATTGGTTGCAAATGAACGAGCAATCAAGTGGCCAAGACTGAGTAGGAATGGTGTCTCTACTAGGTGGTCATTGTGAGTAATTGGTGTAGAGATATTGCATATATATATTTATTAATTTATTTATTTATTTCTATGTAAAGACTTATTTTATTTATTATGAGTTACAGTTCATAGTGAATTTATAGTCTAATTTTGGGTCCATTGGGTATTGAGCCGGGTGACAAAGACCATTAAAACAGATATGGCGGCGACAGGCCAGAGCCTCAGGTGTGAATCTAACCCACAATCACCACGCTGATAGCCGAACACACTACCAACTCGACTATTATGTAAAGCTTATTTTATGTAAAGATTTCTATGTAAAGAGATCTCATAGGATCTCGTGGAGATAATGCAAATATATGAAATAGTTTGATTTGCCTGTAATTTTTTTTGGATAATGCATCGGCACTCGGAGAACCTCTTGACAATTTTGTGTATTAACATAGATATTCATCTTGAAGATTTTCGAACAAAATTGGCGCCCAACGTATACATTTTGTAAAAAAGATTTGCATTTAATCAATCATGTTACATGACATTGTGATCAATAACATAATCTATAGAAACAACAAAAAACTGGGCCTTCGATACGCTTTAATGGGAAAAGTCTTTAGCGATATGTATGAGTCATTCCATGTCAAGCGGTAGGATTTTTGGCCTCGATAGCTGCGATTGTTTTGAAAGTTTTGGTTGTATTTCATAAAAATTTGGAATATATATTTTTGGAAAAAAAAACAAGTAAGTAAGTTTCGGTCGGTTAAACCGACTTATATATACCCTCACACTTAGAGAATATGTGCATGGAAAGACTTAAATTTTAATTAGAATTGGATTATATGTGTGGGTGGTACTAGAAGTTTACGACAGTAGGTCCCATCTTCCACATTTATAAAACAGCTGTAAAACCATGATCAAATATAAATTCACGGTAAATTCCACGCTCCGGTATGGAAGTTATAAAGAATTTAAATTTAGCTAGGCTTTAAATGTTCCTATCAAAATCCTTCCGGTTCGATGTGTTCTTTTCAAAATTCTTTTCTTTTTTCTTAAATTGAAACTATAAGCGAATGAGTATGAATGAGTCATCCGCGAAGAAGTAGATTGGATTTGAAGTCCATTCCAAGAGTTCGACCATAGAAGCAAACAAGTAAAAACGGCATTAAGTTCGGCCGGGCCGAACTTTATATACCCTCCACCATGGATTGCATTCCACAGAGGTTGTCGGTTTTCGTAGAACTGCAGTAATATTACAGGAAAATATAATATTTTTAATATAGCCAAACCAGAACAAATACAAATATGGAAAAAATAATTTTATAAATAAATAAAATATTTTAATTATTTCAAACCATTATTTATTTCAAATCAAAAAATAAATATTCTTATATTTATATTTTCAAAAAGCTTAAATACCAGAAACATTGGTAGATAGTGGGTGCTACAGTTGGTTGTATTTCCTTTTTTTTAATTCCAAAAGTACAAATTTTGAAAATCCATTATCAGACGTACATAGTGCAAAATAACCTAACTTCATGATTCAACCAATTTTTGCCGTAAGAAAAATTAAGAATTTGGAAAAAAAGTTTTTATTTTGCGTGTCTATGCAGTCAGAGGAATATATACACCGAATTCCATGATTCCAGCTTTTGGTTGGTACCATTTTTACCCTCTTGACGTTTCTACGCAATTAGAATTTCATCATTCTAGCTGTAGTCGTTTAGTTGGTACTATGTTTATCCCTCTGTACCATCGTATCTCTTGAAAGTACGAATTTCGAAAAATCTGTTTATTTTCCGTGTCTACGCAGTCAGAGGAATGTATACTCCGAATTGCTTGACTCTAGCTGCGGTCATTTGGTTGGTACTATTTGTATCCCCTTTTTCCATTTTAACCCCAAAAAGTACGAATTTCGAAAAATTCGCAGCTAGAGTCATGAAATTCGGAGTATTTTTATCCCCTTTTTTCATTTTACCCCCAAAAAGTACGAATTTCGAAAAATCTGTTTATTTTAAGTGTCTACGCAATCATACCGAATTTCATTATTCCAGATGTAGCCGTTTGGTTGGCACCATTTTTATCCCTCCGTACCCATTGTATCCCTTGAAAGTACGAATTTGGTAAAAAAAACCTTTTATTTTTGATGTCTACGTAGTCAAATGAATGTATACTCCGAATTTCATGACTCTAGCTGCGGTCATTTGGTTGGTACTATTTTTATCCCCTTTTTCTATTTTGACCCCAAAAAGTAAGAATTTCAAAAAATCCGTTTATTTTCCGTGTCAGCACAGTCAGAGAAATGTCTACTCCGAATTTCATGACTCTAGCTGCGGTCATTTGATTGGTACTATTTGTATCCCTTTTTTCATTTTAACCCCAAAAAGTACGAATTTTTAAATATCCTACACGGATTACTTGTCTATGCAATCAGAGGAATGTATACACCGACTTTCATTATTCTAGGTACAGCCGTTTGGTTGGTACCATTTTTATCCCTATATTCCCATTTTACCCCTTAAAAGTACGAATTTGGAGAAAATACTTTTATGTACATTCCTCTAATTGAGTAGCTACATACTCAATTAGAGGAATGTACACACCGAATTTCGTGTTTCTATCTGTTGTCGTTTAAAATGTACCATTTTTATCCCTGTTTTGCCCCATTTCACCCCCTACAAATAAGAATCACGTGTACGTTTTTGTTATAAGGGGAATGCGCGTACCAAATATCAAGCAAATATAAACAGACTTATTCAAAAAACATGATTAAATACGCTAAAATATTAGGGATTATTTTGGGTATTTTTAGTCCTTGAGAGGGAAACATTTTTGCCTTTGGGCCGATTTCGCCCCGTTTCTACTTTATATGTTCTCAGGTCGATATTTCAAGGTGTTACAAACGGAATGACAAAGTTAGTATACCCCCATCCTGGAGGTGGAGGGTATAAAAAGATTGATAGGGGGAAATAACAGAACCATATTGTACTCTTTCGGACAACTTATGCTCGTCGGGTGACAGCCCATCAACAACAAGTATAGCGCGATCTCTGAAGAAGCCTTGGAGAGCAACAACCTTATTATCACCATCACCTTTTGTCCTCAATTTCTTAAAGACTTGGTCTATGGTCGAATGAGTTTGAATGAGTCATCCGCGAAGGAGTTGATTGGATTTGAAGTCCGATCCGAGTGGTCGTCGATGAAAATAAGAAATTGGGAGTGGAGGAAAGGACAGAGCCCTGTGGTCATTCGGCCAACTTATGCACGTCGAATGGTAATTCATCTGCTCGTCGAATGACAATCCATCGCGTATAGAAAGCTCGACATAAATCGATAGAAGTCACTACCAACACCAAAATCGCTGGGCTATGATATGAGTGCGCCGCACAGTGGAATATTTTCATACAGTCAAATAAAATGAAAAATCGTCATATATTTCTTATTATAATAGCTACGTTACAACAAATCATTAGCAGTGATTTCACTTGAGTACATACTCAAATAAAAATTGCCAGTGCCAAGTCCAAATACTTTTGATTGGAATTTAATCAACAATGTCGAGATTTGGTTGCATTAAATTTGGGACTTTTTGCCGCTGATAATACACTATGCGCAGAGCCAGACTCAATTCAAGGCCTTGAAGATATCTAGACCTTACTTTCACCAATCTGGTGGATGGTTCGATTCCATTGTTCTGACAGCAAAGTCATCAAGTCCCCCTTGATCGATTTCTACTACTTCATAGATGGTGGATAACATTACTTTCCATCATCTTGTAAAGCGAAGAGCAAAACGTAATCGGGCGCCAGCCAATGTCTATTTTGCCATCTTGCTCTGAACATCATACAGCACGATCTAGCATGGTAGGAATATATATAGTACCGAGGCTCTGGTTGAATGCCAAAGCTGATGTTGAAGGACAATGTCCCCATAGAAAGGCTTTAACTTCCACATTACCACCTTGTATCTTTACTTTGACATATCAGCTGGCCTGATTCTCAAAGAATTTTCAGCAATTTAATTTATCAATTAATTTATATTATTAATCAAATATTCTATTACATTAATATCAACGGACACATATATTGACATTGCTGATCTAAATTTGAGAATATTGATATTGTTTGAGAGTAATTCACTTCTTTTATATTTTCCACGGAGCGTTCTTCGTCTGCAGTTCTACTGTAAAATATCCTTTATACAAAATAAGTTTCTTCTGATGAAATACAAGTAGGACGCTGTAATTGCCTTCTGGAAAAGTCACAGGGACTTTTTCAACATCCACATAGAAATGGTTAAAACATATTGGCAATTCCTAAAATACGGCAAAAGGATCGGAAATTGTTATTAATCCCTTCTTTGACAAACATACCTTCTTTAGTGGACATTTGGTGGGAAAAGTGGGATGTTGACTTCTTATAGCCACTAACATTTTATAGATTAAATTTAGTGACTTCATTCTGCCGCCACCCAGTACTTTGCAGGCATCTATGGTGACGTTCAGCAAGTTCCAAGTTTTTTCTCCCCGCTTATTTAGAACTGAGCCGGTAACTGTGATGCCAAAGTCGTTAATGTCTTTGGTGAACGCCACACAACCATTAAGGGCCTGATGATTGTTGTAGTCAACCAAACCTACAGTGATGCTCCTGTAAATGTCCATATTGGCCTCATGATGGTATGAGGTGAACTCAACGGTAGACGAACGCTAGAATGGAATGGGATGATCTGGGGTGGTAAGAACAGTAGAATTGCAAGTTTCAATTTACTGACCAGCCCGTAGACACCACTTGCAGTTGCGATTAGCAGAGCCACGGTTTTCAGCCACACCTTGACGTCTATTTTCGATGTCATTATACTTTGTCGGTTGGCCTTCAACTAAAATTCAGTCCACTGCATAGAATGCTTCTAAGAACACTGATCTGGTCGCACAATATAGAGATAAACTAAGGCTGGCATCCATAAATAATTATTTTGTTTTGATACATTTTGCTAATTATTTTTTTTAATTGTGGAATTCTCAATAATGGCACCATGTCACTGTAACAAAGTTAAAAAGAATGGAAAACAGAGAGCTTTCATGTGGGCAAATATTTGCCTGGCCAACTGATGTGTGTGTGTAATTAGGCCATTACTCTAGCTGAAAGTGATCTAAGGTGGTCAATGTTCAGAATAATACCCTTATATATATTTGAGGCACTCGTATGGAAAACTTGTAAAATTGGCACTTGTAAAATATGAATAGTAATAGAAAAATTGCCTCAAATATTCTAAGACATGGCCTTTTCATAAATATTTTAACTTTGAGAAACGAATATTCAAATTTCCTCTTCTTTTGAGGTCGTACTTTCATAATCGAAATATGTCCTCAGCTAGTTCAAGACAAACTTTTTCCTATAGAAATTTGTCTTCACATAGTCCACGAAATAATAGGAAATACGTTTGGTTGGTCTGAGACATAATTTTATTATAAACAAGCGAACTAGTGAGAACTACTCTTAACTATGAGAATGTACGCTAAGACTGTCTGAGATAAATTTTCCCCATTGATAAGTGCCATCACATTAACTGATCTATTACAAAAAATTGTCCCAGGTTATCCAAAGCATACATTCCCTATAGAAAAGTGTTTGGCGTGACGGCATCCGAAAATAATTATTTTGTTTAGACAAATTTTGCTATTTTTTAATTACGTTATTTTCAAAAATGTTAATATGCCACTGCAAACAAGTTTAAGAAGAGAGCAAATGGACAGATATTTATCTGACCAACTAAATTGTTAGTCCACTTAGTCCATTGCTCGTGGCCATACAATTACCCTATTGAAAGTGACTAAGGTCATCAATGATCAGAATAATACACTTAGATATATTAACTTGCATGGAAATATACTTGTTAGGGTGGACCATTTAAAATTTTATATTTGAACTACCGATTACTTTTATTTTTATTTTTATTTTTATTTTTATTTTTATTTTTATTTTTATTTTTATTTTTATTTTTATTTTTATTTTTATTTTTATTTTTATTTTTATTTTTATTTTTATTTTTATTTTTATTTTTATTTTTATTTTTATTTTTATTTTTATTTTTATTTTTATTTTTATTTTTATTTTTATTTTTATTTTTATTTTTATTTTTATTTTTATTTTTATTTTTATTTTTATTTTTATTTTTATTTTTATTTTTATTTTTATTTTTATTTTTATTTTTATTTTTATTTTTATTTTTTATTTTTATTTTTATTTTTATTTTTATTTTTATTTTTATTTTTATTTTTATTTTTATTTTTATTTTTATTTTTATTTTTATTTTTATTTTTATTTTTATTTTTATTTTTATTTTTATTTTTATTTTTATTTTTATTTTTATTTTTATTTTTATTTTTATTTTTATTTTTATTTTTATTTTTATTTTTATTTTTATTTTTATTTTTATTTTTATTTTTATTTTTATTTTTATTTTTATTTTTATTTTTATTTTTATTTTTATTTTTATTTTTATTTTTATTTTTATTTTTATTTTTATTTTTATTTTTATTTTTATTTTTATTTTTATTTTTATTTTTATTTTTATTTTTATTTTTATTTTTATTTTTATTTTTATTTTTATTTTTATTTTTATTTTATTTTTATTTTTATTTTTATTTTTATTTTTATTTTTATTTTTATTTTTATTTTATTTTTATTTTTATTTTTATTTTTATTTTTATTTTTATTTTTATTTTTATTTTTATTTTTATTTTTATTTTTATTTTTATTTTTATTTTTATTTTTATTTTTATTTTTATTTTTATTTTTATTTTTATTTTTATTTTTATTTTTATTTTTATTTTTATTTTTATTTTTATTTTTATTTTTATTTTTATTTTTATTTTTATTTTTATTTTTATTTTTATTTTTATTTTTATTTTTATTTTTATTTTTATTTTTATTTTTATTTTTATTTTTATTTTTATTTTTATTTTTATTTTTATTTTTATTTTTATTTTTATTTTTATTTTTATTTTTATTTTTATTTTTATTTTTATTTTTATTTTTATTTTTATTTTTATTTTTATTTTTATTTTTATTTTTATTTTTATTTTTATTTTTATTTTTATTTTTACTTTTACTTTTATTTTATTTTTATTTTTATTTTTTTTTTTCAAGTTAATGTTTGACATTTGCAAATGTGGACGCTATACGCGAAAAATATTTAAAACTTAATTCCAAAGTAGTGTGTCTTTATCGTAAACTGTTACAAATTTACTTGGAAAATTTGTGATCAGCTTTCATTAAGCTCCTTTTCATTTCGGTGGCTATAACAATAAGCAAAATTGCCGTGTATGGGATTCAGAGAACCCACACGTGATTATTGAGAGAATTGCACTGCATAGTAGTTTTCTAAATATTTTATGAGTTCAAAATGCTGTGTAGTGTTCTTCGGAAAATTTCTTCAAACGACCAATTTGCTCCAGTCGAAGCACAGGATATTCATATCATCTTAGGAACTGCTTATATTCTGCTCTTCAAAAAATTTTACCTCTACACCATCAGATTCTGTTAAAAGGTTTTAATCGATGTTAAAAAATCAGAACATTTAAATTCTGGGATACTGGGATAAATGTCTGATAAATTTGACAGGGTCAATAAAGGGATAGTCTCTTTTGTAAACCCTGCTTTACAGCAACAGTTTTTAATCGTTTCTGATGTTACTTTGTTCCATGATTCTTTAATGAAATACAATGCATCGATAACGTTAATGCTTTTTACCAAATCTCTTGCAGAATTATTCGCTTCAATGTTTGGCAATAACCGTTTTATTATTGCACCTCTGTAATGATTCTTAAAGTTTTGGATAATACTTGATCCAAAGGTAGACAGGCAAAAAAGAATCATTTTCAGTTTCATATTTCTTGGAGCAGCATTATCCATAAAAAATATAATATTTCACTTTTAAGGACCATTTTTCCATCTAATTTCGGTAACCGAGTCTCGAGTCATTTTTGTTGCATTTCCAAATGGCTACTATGCCAATGGCGGCTTTCCCAATCACTAATACTGTTTCTTTCTCGCCAGCCATATTGACACAAGATAAAATTGCAAAGCTCTCTTTGGACATTTTCTGGTTTAAAACCATAGTTTTGTAGGCTTGATCTTTATTGAGATTATACGCACATCGTCTTTCAGTTTTAATGTTTATTTATATACAAAATATTCATGTAAATATGTATATTAATTACAGAATTAAACGTAAATATGTCTTTAGTGAGACTTTTAATATCTAGAATAATTATTTTGTAAAGGGTGTTTTTTATTGGGGTATATAACTTTAAGTTGGCATCACTTTTTTAACTGGCGGCCATTTTGTCAGCTGTCAAGTGATTAATATTTAGTTTGGTTTACCATTTCATCATGAACAGGTTGACAAAAGAACAACGCTTGCAAATCGTGCAAATTTATTTCGAAAGTAATGGTTCAGTTCGCGAAGTTCACCGCAAGCTCCGTCCATTTTATGGTCGACATAATCGTCCATCAGAGCAATTAATTCGGTTAACCGCATAATTTCGCGGAATGGACCTGTCAATTGGCCACCAAGATCGTGTGATTTGACACCATTGGATTATTTTCTTTGGGGATATGTGAAGTCGCTCGTCTACGCCAACAAACCAGAAACGTTAGGGGACTTGGAAGCCAACATTCGTGGCGTTATTGCCAACATACGGCCCCATATGCTGGCTATATTCGAGCTAGCCGCGGCGGCCACATGCCCGAAATCATATTTAAACATTAATGGCATAAAATTATCCTTCCAATAAAGCCAAATTGATGGACATTAAAACGATTTTCTTGTGTTTTATTTCAATTCGAAGTTCTATACCTCAATAAAAAACACCCTTTATTAAGTGAGACTTTTCTTAATATAACTATGCGGTCTTTAGTGAGACTTGTTGATGGTTTGCAATCTATAATGAGACTGTCCGATATTTTCCTTGTCGTTCGAAGTTCTTGTCGTCAACGTCAAACTTCCAGAAGCTATACATCGAAAGCTCCTCTCACACCGTCAAACCTGCAGAAGTTCTCCATCTGTAATATTATGTAAAGTTATTGTCTCATCCTCTCTCGCTCTATGTCTCTATTCCAACCGATATTTATTTCTAGAAACTTCCTGTGTTGTCAAGTCTATTGAGTCCGTTAACCTGTATTGTATGTAGAGACTGAATCCTACAGTTTTATCAGGTAAAGAACGAACAAATGTTCTCAGGCTTATATCTCAGGACAACATAGAGGGAAGTTTCTCCAAGAACTCATAAACTTCTTCTAGAATTATACTTGAAGCTTCCCCTGATTGCATTTAAAATTGATGTAATGTCTCTTACGCCAATTTTGCAATTTTGTCCCTTATCCATCTGAGCAGAGTAGTCGCAATAACCGCACTTTCCGCTATCTCTTTTGCATTTGCTTTTATTATTGTTCCAGATATGGGAATATTATGGCTTCGGGCATTCGCAAACCATTCGAAACACTTTTTGTCTACCAGGTATCCTTTTGGTTTCAAAAAGTCCTTCTTCTGGTGTACATTTATTATTTCAGATTGTCATTGCGATCGAATCGATTCCCTTTTCGTTTAAATTTCTCCGGCTTGAGTTTTTTCAATATTGAAACTTAAATGAAGACGAATTCATCTTACCAACGTTATCATTAATTTATTTAAACGAAAATTACCTGTTTTTACCGTACTGACAATTATTTTTATACCCTCCACCCCCTATACTAACATTGTCATTCCGTTTGTAACTCCTTGAAATATCGACCTGAGACCCTATATAGTATATATATTCTTGATCGTCATAAAATTCTAAGACGATCTAACCATGTCCGTCTGTCCGTCTTTTTAAAGCACACTAGCATCTAAACGAAAGGAGCTAGTAGCAACCAAATGACCGCAGCTAGAGTCATGAAATTCGGAGTAACATTCCTCTGACTAACTGATTTGATTTTCTGATTTTTCGAAATTCATATTTTCAAGGGATACAATGGTACAGAGGGATAAAAATAGTACCAACTAAACGACTACAGCTAGAATGATGAAATTCTAATTGGTTAGAAATCTCTTTATTTTACGTGTCTACGCAATAAGAGGGATGTACACACCGAATTTCATCATTCTAGTAAGTCGTTTAGTTGGTACTATTTTTATCCCTTTTTTCATTTTAACCCCAAAAAGTACGAATTTCGAAAACTCCGTTTATTTTATGTGTCTACGCAATCAGGGAATGCATACAGCGAATTTTATTATTCTAGGTGCAACCGTTTCGTTTGTACCATTTTTATCCCTCTATTCCCATTTTATCCCTTAAAAGTACGTATTTGGAAAAAATACTTTTATATTATGTATCAACTAAATTAGAGGAATGTACACATCAAATTTCGTGCTTCTAGCAGTTGCCGTTGGAAAGGTACCATTTTTATACCTTTTTGCCCCATTTCACCCCTACGAATAAAATCACTTTGTGGTGCACGTTTTTGTTACACCGTACAAGCAGACATATTGAAAAAATTTGCTTAAATACTCTAAAATATTAGGGAATATTATGGGTATTTTTAGTCCTTGTGAGGGAAAAATTATTCCCTTTGGGCCGATTTCGCCCAGTTTCAATCCCAATTGGTCGACTACACATTAATGTAAAATTTGGATGTCCTAGCTTTCAACAGACGGACGGTCGGACATGGCTAGATCGTCTTAGAATTTTATGACGATCAAGAATGTATTTACTTTATAGGGTCTCAGGTCGACATTTCAAGGTGTTACAAACGGAATGACAAAGTTTGTATACCTCCATCCTGGTGGTGGAGGGTTTTAAAAACGAAACATTAAAATGGAACATTTTATATTATCTTTATACTTTTTTGAGATTATTGAACACAAAAACGTTAAACCATAAGAATTCAAACACTATTCATTTATTTTTTAATTACGAACCAAATGTCACTATCAATGAAAACTAAAAAGGCCAATCACTGACATTTCTGTTGCTTATTTGGTCATCCCTGTTTGGTCTCTTTGACCAACCCTGCTTTGGTTTCTTTGACCAACTCTGTATTAAGGCTGTTTTTCTTTAAGACTGGATAACTAAGCTGCGAGAAGAAAAACCTAAATAAAAAGTTAAAATTTCACTCAAAATAAAAACTTATTTTTTTAAATTATCGCCAACAGCAATATAAATGTGTGTATGGCAACAATTTTTGAAAAAAATATTTTATATTAGAAATATTGGCCTGGATAATTATCCAGTATAAGTCAAATTTATGGTTATCGAGGCTAAGTCCAAAAAAGTCAACACAAAAATTTTTTTGAAAATTTGTTTTGATACAAATATTTATATTGTAGTTGGCGACAATGTGAAAAAATATTTTTTTATTTTGAGCAAAAAAAAAATTTTTATTAACGTTTTTGTTATCGTAGCTTGTTGTCCCGGCTTAAAGAAAAACAGCCTTATTCGCTTAACACGTCTTTTATATTGAGTTGACAATTTTTGACGAACAATTTTACGACATGTAGTTTTTCTAGGTTTAAATCAACCATGGAGATATTTTAATACATGGAGATATTCTTATAACAAGTGTCCGCATATTAGACATTTTTTGTTAAAAAAAATGTGGACAGTTTGTGTCCCCGACCGGTCATGGGAACGTCCGCTCATTGGAATGTATTTTGCATTGTGTTCATTAGAATGGACCCTTAAAAACAAAATTTGTCCGCACAAGGGAGATGTTCGCTCACGGGAGCTGTTATCTGAGATAGAGCTTTTCTACAGAAATGTTTCTTCACACAGTCCACAACACAACTTTTATGCTAAGACTCTTCAGATTCAAAACTGTGCCTTAATTCTCTACTTGACTTAAACTTTCAGATGGTGTGATACATACTTTTCCTAGTGATAGGTGTCCTCAGAAATTCTGAGAACTACTTTTTTCTCTGAAAATAAAAAAAAATCCTCAGATCAGCCATGTTATAATGCCCTTCACATGGTCTAAAACATACCTTCTCTATGGAGACTTCTCTTCGGAAGGACTCAGGTATACTTTTTCTATAGGTAAGCGCCCTCCGATGGTTTGAGGCATGAGGAAGGGAATCACAATGAATGCGATGGGTGGAGGAGCAATGTAAATGCATCAGCTGGTATATATTGTGTTATTTCTGGAGTTACCCTGCTACTGGGATCTCTCTGAATAAGACAATCATAGCTCGAACAACGCAACGGAGACAACCTGTATTGAGATCAGTGGTTTTCCCAGCACTCTCTCCTCTCTTGATTCCCCCTCCCCGACTTGGTACCTAGTTTCCCCTTGATAAGGACGAATAATCCTCTCTAGACTTTTGCTGCAAACAAATAGATTGCCAACACTTTCACCACAAACGAAAAAATCTCTTTTTAAACTGTTCGCTACAAAGCCAACAGAACATGAAGGCGAAGCATTGAGGCGAGCAGTATCGCAATGATTATTAAATTTTCATAATAATAAAGCGAAATCATTTTGGCGCGGCTAAACTAACTGGTGCTCTAGACGGCCAACAACAGGCTAAAGACAGGTTTGGCTACCATAGAATGACTGGCTGGCTGACTGACTGACACACCGAACAGGACTGTGTGTCTGTATGTGTTGGTGTTTTGGGGATTGAAGTCCTTTAAAATTGACTACACAACCATGATCCTCATGGTTTTTTGCTTTCACTTGGGTATTGTTGTTGTTGGTTTCTCCCGAGCTGAGCTGGGCTGAGCTGCCTGACAATGCTCGGTCTGTCTATTTGGTTGATGTGGTCTCGAGGTCGACGTCTGGAATTCCCATTGGCATACCAGCATAACTTTTGACTTTAGACATGATTGCAGGCGGCAGCCGCAGTAACAACAGTCAACGAGAGCGAAGGGTTGGAAGCGACAGCAAATTCATAACTAAGGTCGTGGCTTTTCTAGTGGCGGCAGCAGCAGCACCAGCTACTGGTGCCGAGGCAACTTCAGCAGCAACAGCAGCAGTCAACGCGAAACTTGTCAATTCATCCATTGTATGCTTCACCACATAGACCACAGACATTCTTATATGTCAGATGGTTAGGAGGGAGAGGTATGGAAATTAAGGGAAGGCTTAAGAACAATTACACAGCACAGACAGATCGACACAACAAGGCGGGAAGAATGTTGTGGGAAGATCTCACAAATACCATGAACAGCTTCACAAGATTCTGAGAAATTTAATTGTTACAAATTTGGGTGGTTGATAGCTCTTGATCTTGATATCTCGCATAATTATGAACCGCCCTTAATACACCACCTCCATTCATATCCCTTCACTGGTACATGTGTGTATGTTTGTCCATGTATCGTATGTATGCCCTGTACATACATTGTAAATTGGAAATCAATAAACCCCCAAAAATGCCGGCTTAGTGGGTAAATTGGATTTGACTGAGGGACGGGACGGGCGAGCCAACGAGCCAAACGACAGCACAGCAAACACCGAGGCCAGGATAATGTGAGAGGAGCAGCAGTACCAACAGCATAACATAAATATGAGTCAGGGGCATTGTTGTGAACGCAGACAGCGTCGAAAACAACAACAACAACAAGTCCCTTTGATGGTGTTCCCCTTATCCCCGGGTTCATGACCAAAAAGGGTAAATGTTCATCTATTACTTTCATATATCCAACACCAATGGCAGCTTCTTGCTGAAGCACATTGAAAATATTAATATGAAAATGAATTGTCCGAAAAATGTGAAATGTCGCCTGGGAGTTCATGTACATGTACGGACGGTCGGTCATGTGTTCCATTCAGCCAGCTCGTTGACTTAACAACAGCTACAGACAGACGGCGGTAGCAGCAGTAGGAGCAGGAGCATCAGCAACATCGGCAGACTCCCAATAAGGTTTCTCGGCTAATATTTGATGCTTATAAATGATGCTGTTTTCAATACTCCGGAGATTTTAATTTGAACCATCAAACGAATGGGAAAAACGCTCGGATCATCAACAGTAAATTTGTTTTTCTTTTTGGGAGGGTTTTTAAATCCCAAAGAAAGAAAAACGGCGCGGTATTAAAGCCGCACAAGTTGGGAAAAATAAATAAATTCAAAACACATACAGAAGAAGAAATGAACTGTAGGCATTATATTCTTGCAGTGAAATTATGCCGAAGGATCTATTTCAATAAAACCGATTCCCATTTTCTGTGGTATGGTTGCTTACTTTCTTCTTTGAAAGGGGTTGAGGACTTATTATCTCTGCTGATATATGGGTTACAGCACCAGGGCGCAAGCACCCCAAGAACCCAAGTTGAACCAAAGGGCAGCTACAATAAAAGTTCTAGAGACACAAACTAGTCGTGGTACCAGAATTAAGTCTGCAAGACTTAGACTTGATACTTGACCGAACATGAAAGTGGAGGAAACGGAAATAGTACGGTTTGAGCTTGTACTAAATGCGGAGGAAAGTAACATGTCTTACCGATGTGGCGCTGTTTGTAGTTCAATGACAAGTGAAGTTTATTCAAAATGCAAAATATCGTAGATATTAAACGAAACTATGAGTTGGCGAATATATATCAACGCCACCTACATTTAAATTACGTGTTTACACTGTAAGGTTAAGTAGAGTCTCTTCGCATAAACACAAAAATACGCGATTAGAATTAGAAAATTAGAATTTTTGCATTAGTAAAAATTCATCAGCTATTTGCACTAAACTATCTTTAAGCAAATTGTCTTCAAGGTTCTTACGAGTAGTGCTGTTTGAAGACCATTGCAAATTAAGGCATGTTGTTGTACGGATGATGGCCCAGCACATCTCCCTTCTCGAAAAAATCCTTCTTGGAGACCACACCTGGCCTTTTATTACCAAGTCTGGCGGTTGGCCTTCCAAAAGTAGGGAAATAATAATCTAATACATTAGAACTATTTACAAGACAAGAATATCTCTAAATATGCTTCTTAGAGCCCTAACCTGGCCTGATCGGACAGTTGGCCTCTCCTTTCTTGAATAACGTCTTCTTTGAGGCATAACCTGGCATTTTCTTACCAAGCCTGGCAGTTGGGCTTCCAAAAGAAGAGAATTAATCACGTTTTTAGAATCATTCAGATGGCAATGAGGAGAACTGCTACCATGCCTCTTTAAAGATGTCTAACAAAAATATCTAGAACAAGTAAAAAGGCATTTAGTTCGGCCGGGCCGAACTTTCTATACCATCCACCATGGATTGCATTCCAAAGAGGCTGTCGATTTTCGTAGAAGTGCTGTAATATTACAGGAAAATATAATTTGTTTAATATAGCCAAACCAAAAAAATACAAATATTGAAAAAAATATTTTATAAATAAATATAATATTTTTATTATTTCATACCACGCTTATAAGACAAGACTACCAATACGTTTACACTATATATATACATATATCGAAATAATACTTCAAGTCAATTCAAAAAATAAATATTCTTATATTTATGTTTTCAAATAAGCTTAAATCCCATAAATATTGGTATATAGTGGGTAAATCCAAAAGTACAAAGTACAAGGTGGCGCAAAAGTAAACCTCCTATCAGAAAATGCTATAAATTTTGCGATTGGTCCCTAATGTCAGTTCTCTTTTGACATTTGTGTAGTAAACACATGCGAAATACACGTTAATAAACAATGTTACGCTACACTGCTCCAGAACGCGGAATATTAGTGACTATTTATTTGACCAATAATCGGTCGGTGACTTTGGTGCAACGTGAATTTCGTCGCAGATTTCCTAGCCGTCCAACGCCTACTGGTGAAACACTGCGACGTTTAGCCGTTCGCCTCGAAGAGACTGACACAACACGAGATGCTGCCAGGCGTGGCAGACCCCGGAGTAGCCGTTCTGCAGAGAATATTGCTGCTGTAGCCGAGGATGTCATGGAAGCGCCGTCGACATCGACCAGACGACGTGCCACGCAAATGGGTATCAGTCGACGGTCTTTACAGCGAATTTTGGTACAAGATTTGAAGATGTTTCCGTACAAAGTCCAGACGGTGCATCAGCTGTTAGCTGCTGACCGCCAATCGCGTCTAACATACGCTCAAGCCATCCTTAATCACCACCAACAGGAAGATGATTTTTCATCAAAAATAATCATGAGTGTTGAGGCCCATTTCCATCTTAGCGGGTACGTAAATAAGCAAAATTTACGCTTCTGGGGCTCTGAAAATCCGCGTGTAACCCACGAAGAGCCATTACACCCGCTCAAAGTCACTGTATGGCGTGCTGTTTTCGCTGGAGGAGTCATCGGACCTTTTTTCTTCGAAGACGTCGCGGGCCAAACGGTTACTCTGAATGGTGAGCGCTACAGAGCAATGATCAACGAGTTCTTTTTGCAGCAACTTGATGAATTGGGATTGAAAAACATGTGGTTCCAACAGGACGGTGCAACGGCACACACTGCAAGTGCCACAACTGATATGCTGAAGGATGCATTTCCCGGGCGCCTAATCTCCCGTTTTGGCGATTTGCACTGGCCAGCAATATCGCCTGATTTGACCGCTCCAGACTTCTTTTTGTGGGGCTTTTTGAAGTCGCGGGTTTATGTCAACAAGCCTCAGACTGTGAGGACCTATCGCCGGAAGTTTTGGCCAAAGTAATGGAAAATGCCATAAAAAGGGCTCAAATGACAATCAACTGTGGCGGCGGCCATTTTCATGACATCATATTCTCGACTTGATGTAAAAAAATTAAAAGACCAAATAAAAATAATCCATATGAAGAATCAAAGTTTTTAATTTTAAATTACAGTTATTTTTGCGCCACCATGTACATAGTGCAAAAAACTTAACTTCATTATAACGATTTTTTGCTGTAAAAGTACGAATTTGGAAAAATCTTTTTATTTTGCGTGTCTATGCAGTCAGAGGAATGTATACACCGAAATCCATGATTCTAGCTGCGGTCGTTTGGTTTGTACCATTTTTAACCCCTTTTTGCAATTTTACCCCCTCAAGGGTATGACTATCTAAAATCTCTTTATATTACGTGTCTACGCAATTAGAATTTCACCATTCTAGCTGTATTCGTTTACTTGGTACTATTTTTATCCCCTGTACCCATGGTATCCCTTAAAAGTACGTATTTGGAGTAAACCTTTTATTTTTCGTGTCTACGCAGTCAGAGGAATGTATACTCCGAATTTCATGACCCTAGCTGCGGTCATTTAGATGGTACTATTTTTATCCCCTTTTTTCCATTTGAACAGCAAAAAGTACGAAAAATCGAAGTGTCGAAAAATCCGTTTATTTTACGTGTCTACGCAATCTGAGGAATGTATACACCGAATTTCTTTATTTTAGGTGTAGCAATTTGATTGGTACCTTTTTTATCCCTCTATTCCCATTTTATCCCCTTCTTTCATTTGAACCCCAAAAAGTACGAAGTTTCGAAAAATCCGTTTATTTTACGTGTCTACGCAATCAGAGGAATGTATACACCGAATTTCATTATTTTAGGTGTAGCCATTTGGTTGGTACCTTTTTTATCCCTCTATTCCCAGTTTACCCCTTAAAAGTACGAATTTGGGAAAAATACTTGTATATAATGTATCTAGTCAATTAGAGGGATGTACACACCGAATTTAATGTTTCTAGCTGTTGTCTTTTAATATGTACCATTTGTATCCCTTTTTGCCCCATATCACCCCCTACAAATAAGAATCACTTTATGGTGCACGTTTTTGCTATAAGGGGAATGCGCATAGCCGATTTCAAGTAGGTACAGGCAGACAAATTGCAAAAATATGCTTAAATAGTCTAAAATATTAGGGGTTATTATGGGTATTTTTAGTCCTTGCGAGGGCACCATTTTTCCCTTTGGGCCGATTTCGCCCAGTTACAATCCCAACCGATCTGCGACTATAAGACACATTTATGGGAAATTTGGACGTCCTAACTGCTTTCGTTTATACGCTAGCGTGCTTTCAACAGACGGACGGACGGATGGACATGGCTAGATCGTCTTAGAATTTTATGACGATCAAGAATATATATACTTTAAAGGGTCTCAGGTCGATATTTCAAGGTGTTACAAACGGAATGACAAAGTTAGTATACCCCCACCCTGGAGGTGGAGGGTATAAAAACCACATATTTTTCTTTTCCGTTTTCTTGAAGTTTTCTGAACATTTATTGAAAGTTTTACATTGAATCGGTGAAATTTTTTCATTGTGAATAAAGGAAGCCATCTGTTTTCTTGAAGTTTCCTAATCATATATTGAAAGTTTTTCATATAAGATGTCTCCCTGCATCACCTCACAAGTGATGCATTGCCTTTATGGCAATATGTCTATGGTAAAGTTTCATTGATCTAAAGTAGCAAGTTGACCAGTCCTTAATAATGAGAGCTTTATTTTCTTCTCTATTCATTATCAGTTATTTCGATTATTGCTATCACTACACTGACCTCCGAGTGAACTTTCCTTCTGGACTGGTGGTACTTTGCAAATAACCTAAGTAATCTATAGCGAGATCATAACCCAGTGGGATATATTTCCTATGCCAAAATTTGTTTAAGGTTTAAAGCTGAGCGAAAGTTAGTTAAGTTTTTCATTTTTCATCTAATATTCACATATTCATAGTGCAGAGAATTTACGAAATGACAAATATTGTCATATCGTATGTCTGCCGCCGCATGGCCTTATGATGAAACATTTCACTCCTTTAACCTTTCCCACCACCAGACATCAGACAGTAATTGCTGGCTGTTTGGTGTCCGTCAGCAGCTATGTATCTCATGGTGCGCGGGTGCGCCAGTGATTATCACAGACACATTTGTAGCTGTAGCCGTAGTACTAGCCCTGAACAATGACGTTGGCCGAAAATACCAAATTTCAATGTTGAATATTTAATAAAAGAAAAAATTCATCTCGTCCCATTTTTTGTGGGTGAGTGAGTGAGTATATGTGTCTTTCGGAACTCATCATTTGGTGAGTGACGGCATTACTGGGGAAAAGCGAATGGAAAGCAGGGCTTTCACCATTCCCATGAAAGGGTTGCAGCAAACGGTGGTTTTATGGAATTTTTGCGGTTTTCATGCAGAGTCATTGATATTTTTGGCACATCTTTATAATTTTCAATTTAAATCGTTTCTGATGATGATGGTGATGCTGATGATTTGGTGTAAAGTCGTCGAAAGGAGAGTCATGGACACACACAAAATAAAATGAAAAGAAGACAACAAACATGACAATTTTCGGCGGCCGAATGGTGGAATGATGATTGTGGACGGGGCTGTCGTCAGCAGCCGTTTATGTTTCATGGGAATCTGGATAGACGTACGTCGATGTATGCGCGACCGCTGTGCAGCCAGTGGCTTATGTTGATTTCCTCTGTGTTTTTACGGTATTGACATCAATTAATAAAGTCAATGAAGCTTAGAATACGGTGGACAAACAAGTCCAGTGCATTGTTCGCAACAAAACAACAAGAAGGACTATCTATTCCAACGACCATCATCATCATCAGCAACAACAAATGATGACAACAACGGCCGCGCCATCATCATTAGTTGCCGTCGTCGTCATCATCGATCGATCGTTGGATGTTGTTGCTGTCTGTATGTCTGTCTGTTTGTCGTCCAGTCATCATTTATTGATGATGATGGCCTCAACTTATGTCCGTAGTCCCGGCACATATGAACGATTGTCGGTCGGTCTGTCTGTCGTCTGGCGGGGTTGAAGACACTGCCATCACTGTGATAATGAATGAAAATTGTTTGAGAATTGTTATCTTTATTGGCGGCACTGAGCCATGGAACAAATTAGAATTGCAGATGCAGCAAAGAATTAAAACTTTGCCAAGCGATAAGGGACTATATTTCCCATTTAAACTGTGTAAGACAATCACCAGGAGATCTCACTCACCTGCAGATATTCGGGTTATAGTTTGGAGATTGGAAAAGGAATACATACCTGTAAAGAAAAGAAAGGAGAAGGGTGAACCTTAAAATAATTTAATTTTTATGATTTAATATCTTTGAGGAATATAAAGAAAACTTGATAGAAATTGACAAGATGAACTCGCGATTTTGAGATTTGGAAACAGAATATCCGTTACTAAAAATCAATATAAAACAAGTAAGGAACGGATAAAAGCTATATGATACACTCAACTTTCTACCCCATTACAATTGAATTCGGTGAAAAAGTGATATTGGGAACGATTTTTGTATGGGTGCTATATATGTGTGCTCTAGAGCGGAAAAGTTCAAATCGAAAGCGAAATTTGTATGGGAGCTATATAAAAATGAGAAAATGAGACTCTCGTTCATCGTAGATGCTTCTATTTGAAATATAAGGTGTTGTAGCAAATTTATAGAAAATACGTCAAAATATCTGGTCTATAGAGCGGAAAAGCTCAAATCGAGAGCAAAATTTTGTATGGGAGCTATATCTAAAACTGAAACGATCTAAGTTAGCTAAATCTAAGGAGCTGTGGCAAATTTGAAGAAAATCGGTTAAATAATCTGGTTTCTAGAGCGGAAAAAGTCAAATCGAGAGCGAAATTTGTATAGGAGCTAAATCTAAATATTAATCGACCTGGCACATTTTTACCACAGATATTTCTTATTGAATTATAACGTACTGCACCAAACTTGAAGCAAATCAAGTAAAACATACATGTTTCTTCTATAGCGGAAAAAGTCAAATCTAAACCGATTTGCTTCGAATTTAATACAGTTCGTCCTTGACACGCAACACTTACTTGTGTCAATTTTTGCTAAAAACGCTCAATAATTGCGACCTTTGATTAGAAAAATAGATGGATTGACGAACGAACAGACAAATATTGCTAAATCGACTCAGAAAGTGATTCTAAGCCAATCTTTGTTACAAACAAATGCACAAAGACATAATACTCTAGTGGAGGGCATAAAAATCATATTTTTGTCGAGGTTGGTTTCGTATTCGCCCTATTTTCGAACTCTTATAACATTAATTCGCTTATAAAAATTTCATTTATTCCTGCAGGTGCAAATAAGTTTTATTTTTCAAAAGAAAACTGCCAATTTTTTAAATCCAAAAAAATTTTTTCACTCAAATACTCAAATCCCAAGGCACCGATTACAAAATATTTACTATATTTTTTCAATCGCATATGTTGACTTCTTAGTCAAGGAGTACTGCCACATGACAGCGTCAAATAAAGAAATGACGACCATTTGTAAAACTTCCAAACTTTGGAATATATTTTCTTTACTTTGCGAATTCGGGTATTTTGTTGGAATATATTTTACTCGCCATTTTACGTGTAATGAAGCGGAAATGGTGACGCTCTATTTATTGTGTGTTACATATTATGAAAGCCTTTGTTTTGCTCTTTTTAAATGGGCATTTTTTACAAAAAAAAATATTTTTCTGCTTCATGATTATTAATTGGCTCCCCCTGTGAAATCAGCGTATACCATGGAAAACACATATGTATCAAGGCTATATCAAACTCAGAACCGACCTGTAAAATTTTTTGCATCACATAGTAAGCGTGCGTAAAGAGTGATATGTGTCAAATTTTATTAAGATCGCTTGAAAAATATGGTTTTTAAGATGGTTAATTAATTTGGAATTTCCATACATTTCCTTCTATAGGATGGGTCATTTTGAATTTAAATTATTATTTTCATGTTTATGTTTGACATTTGCAAAATGACATGCTATACGCTCGAGCAAAATTGGGAAATAGTAAAAACTTACTTCCAAAGTAGTAAGTCAAAGTAAATGCAAATTTTAAGAAATTTTCGTGTTTTCAGATGAAACTCATTTTCATCTCGGTAGTCAGTTAGCAAAATTGCCGCATATGAGGTTCAGACAACCCACACGTGACTATTGAGAAGCCAATGCATACACAACGTGTAACTGTTTGTTGTGGATTTTGGGCTGGCGGCATCAGTGGGCCATGTACTGAAAAATTGGGTTGATAGGATGAGGTATTGCCGAGTCAGTCGTGGTAGTCATATGAATGATATTATGTTCCAAAGTTCAACCTTTCCAATAAAGCCAGAAATTTGAAAAAAAAAATCAGTAATTTTTGTAGTCGATTCTGATTTAAAATTTTAAATGGTCCACACTCTATCAGTGATTCAAGTTTCTTCCATTTTGTTTCCGTCGTGTTGGAGATCTATCCTGTAAATTCAATTAAATCTGGTTCAGCTCTTTGAGCATGGCTTCAGTTAGTCAGTTAATAACCTCTATATAGCAAGAATCTTCAATATAGTCAAGATTGAAAGAAATAACTGCCTGACCCACGCTGCACAGTGGTTCAGAATAAAAATCCATCGGCCAAAATTCAATAACTTTTGTTATAAAGGGTGATTTTTTAAGAGCTTGATAACTTTTTTTTTTAAAAAAAAACGCATAAAATTTGCAAAATCTCATCGGTTCTTTATTTGAAACGTTAGATTGGTCCATGACATTTACTTTTTGAAGATAATTTCATTTAAATGTTGACCGCGGCTGCGTCTTAGGTGGTCCATCCGCTTAGTCCAATTTTGGCATTTCCACGTTTTTGAGTAACAGAGACCCAATTGGTGCGAACGGCGACGAATCGAAAATTGGTGGTCATCATTAACACTGGCCGATACAGCTGCGATATTTTCTTCAGTTCGCACTCTACGTAAGCGTGTTGGTGGTTTAATGTCCAACAATGTAAATTTGGTGTGAAATTTAGTCACAATAGCCCGAATAGCCGCTTCAGTGGGTCGATTAAACTGACCATAAAATGGAAGCGCGCAATGAACTTTCTTAACAGAGCACGCATTTTGATAATAAAATCCAATAATTTGCAAGCGTTGTTCGTTTGTAAGACGATTCATGATGAAATGTCAAGGCATACTGAGCATCTTTCTCTTTGACACCATGTCTGAAATCCCACGTGATCTGTCAAATACTAATGCATGAAAATCCTAACCTCAAAAAAATCACTCTTTAGTAGACATTTTTGAGTTCTGTAAAAAATCAAAATTAGACAAGGACCCAAGACTTATTTTGAGATATTAACAAATGGGGAAATCGACCACATTTTAGAAATCGGCCCAAATTTGACTACTTTCAGTATTTTTTTGATTTTAAAGAAAATTAATATTTTTATTTTTTGTGTTTATGTCTTTTAACATATTTTTACGTATATAATATATATAATACCTTACAACACTCCCTGTGTATGTACCTCGCTTTGATTACTAAACCCAGGTAGTTCATATAAATTGGTAGTTCATATGACTGTATCATATGTTAATAATGTTAATAATATGGTAATTGATCCATTTATCCGACAGACAAATACAAATTATACAGGAAACCTGGAAGGAAATAGGTGAAATATAATATGTAAAGTTCGGCCAAAATCGGTTAAACATTCGGAAGCAACATTTCTATGAGGGCTATATCTAAATCTGAACCGATCTTACCCACTTTCACCATAGGTTTTTTAGTTGGATTATAAGATGTTGTGCCAATTTTAAAGAAAAAGTACAATATGTGGATTTTAGAGCGGAAAAAGTCAAATGGAGAGCGACATTTGTATGGGGGCTATATCTAAATGTGAACCGATTTCCCCCAAATTCAATACCGATCGTCCTTGGACAAAAAAAGTAACTCCTGCCAAATTTCATGATAATCAGACAGCAATTGTGCCTGTAGAGTGCGAACAAGCTTAGATGGACAGCAGACGGACGGACGGATAGACAGACATCGTTAAATCGATTCAGCTGGTGATTCTAAGCCGATCCGTACACTGAAAGGTGGGTCTAGCTAATTATTTCTTGGTGTTACAAACATTTGGCGCGAAACTAACTTATAATACCCTAGACCACGAAGTGGTGTAGGGTATAAAAACGTAATTTATTTTTTGACTTTGTCGAACTGTTTCTCACACATTTTAAGAGATTTTGCACTCAGATTTTATTTGAAATTGTGGTTTCTTAGCTTTATTATGACGTCAAAACTAGGTTTGTGCCAAATATAGTTCGTTTGTAATAAATAATTTAAAAAATATCCTTTTTGAACAAATGTCTGACTTTGGACCAACACAACTTTTTTCCTTCAAAAGCCTTTAACGGAATGTCTATATATTTGGAAAGGTTGAAGGGTTCCCCGTTTTTTTAGGGTAAATTTTGCCTGCACGAAATTGTACCCTTACATTTAATGTAAAAAGTCAGATTTTTTAGTTCCATTATGTGCGTATATTTTGGTTATTGTTTTGAGAATCTTGGCTGCTCTGCTGGTGTTGTTGTTAACCGGTGTTTGTCTGATCTTTGGATGTTGCTGGTGATACTGTTGGCTATCTTGATGTCTAGTTGGTGTGATACCTGCTAAGACTTTATTTCCTCTTGGCAGCATAGACTGGATACAGTTGTCGATGGTCTGAAACAAACATATACATTTTTCAATAAAATACGAACAATTATTCATAATTTTATTTACTTACCTTTAACATTGTATTTATTGATGTTTTTCTCTGTTAGTCGGTCCCAGCTGTTTGTTGCATTAGAGGCATGCGAAAGTTATCGTGCGACATCGTGGGCCAGGCAATAAGTGTATAGAGTGAGTGCGATTGGATGACATTGATTTTTGTCATTTCATCGGGCAAACGTGGCTCTTATCCTTCACTTCACTAACTTTATCGTAATTAAATTAACAGCTATGATCCGTCACAACAAAAATTGTAGGGATCTTCTTCATCATTACTGTCAGCTTCGTACGGTCACCATTAAACTCTGCAACCCAATATTTTACATTTGTAAACAAAGGAGCTAAATCTCTCATAACAAAATCTATATTGCTTGAATTAAGACCTGCCCTAGTACCATGTCAGTAGTGAGGGCGAGAAAACTAGATGGAAATCGGGCAATCCAGACCTCTTTAGGAAAAAAAACGGACTCTTATGAGGCGAATTTCCAAGCATTCCAATTTCCGCAACTGGAAACCATATCAATACTTACATTAAGTTTGTGTGAAATTTCTTCAAAATCAATGTCTACTTCTAGTAATAGACGCATGGTGCTGATATTCAACAAATCATGTTGAATGACATATGATTGAGGGTTGAGGCAATTCAAATTGGACCTTCAAAAAATTCCCCCAAGACAAGGACCTGTACTAGGGAAAGAAGTTCTCTCTATCGAAGGACTTAGTAAATAATTAAGAACTTTTCGGAAACGAAATTAGTTCCTTTCCAGCTCTGTTCTTATCATTAATAGTAGTGGGGTGGGGCTGCTGTGTAGTGTTTTCAAAATTCATCAGAAAACAAGAGGCTCATTTCAAAGCAATGGCAATGAAATGGTTCATGTAACATCATGCCGATACTCGCTCTATCAGAAATTGCCACTTCTTCAAGTGAGAGAAATTTAAAGCACAGTGTTTACTACATATTACCCACCATGCGGGGACAGCCATGAGGAACTCTCACCTTAATCTTTAGCTTTAACTCAATCTCCGATGTATTCACAAATTATGCTCGTATTGCCTTGCGGTCAGATGAAAGCAATTTTAATACATTCGACTTGACACGGTCCTGTGAGTTTTTTTGTAATTGCATTTAATTTATTAAATTTCCAATAACTTGCACAAACACTTTCCAATATTGCAGTGTGTGTATGTTGTTTCTCTGAGCCTATCTGACCACCTGATCAACTTTACTTTATCGATATTTCCACCACCCCCTCACCAACCATCCCTCACACTCTTCTGTGTTAGTAGTAGCTTCGAAAGTGTTTTTGTGTATGTTGGGATGGTGTTCTTTTTTCACAATTTCCAATTAAAACGTATATCCGCATTTTTATTACATTACCCGGGCATCATCAGTATTGTACATTATAAACCTTTTACACATGTACTTTGTACTTTATCCCGAAAATGGGAAAAATTTCAATGAGGTTTGGTCATATGTGAACACTTAAATGCATCAAGCCGTGCCGTAGTACGACTGTCCATACAATTCGTATGAGACAATCCATATGAAAATTAAAGAAATTTACAGATTCGTATCTGGGAAGAAACAACATCGCGTCCAACATAGAGCCATCATTTAGCACAACGGCCGACGTGGCATAATGTATTTGAATAATAGTGAATATAAGTTTTCATATAATTTTCAGCAAAAAGAAGGGTTTAAATTTTTACAATGTATTAGAGGTTTTAGAAATATATTAAGTATTTATGGAGACATTTTTCAAATCAACCGACCTACAACTGTTGGCGTAGAGCATAAATGATTTACAATTTGATGACAATCAAGTATATAAACAAAAAATAAGTAAGAAAATGCTAAAGTCGGGCGGGGCCGACTATATGATACCCTCCACTTACAAGTGAATTCGAGGAAAAAGTGACATCGGGAACGATTTTTGTATGGGTACTATATATGTGGTCTATAGAGCGCAAAAAATCAATCTGACAGTGAAATTAGTACGGGAGCTATATCTAAATCTGAACCGATCTGTCTCACTTCCACCGTAGATGTTTCTTGTTGAAATATAAGGTGATGTGGCAAATTTGAAGAAAATCGGTTAAATTATCTGGTTTCTAGAGCGAAAAAAGTCAAATCCTGAGAGAAATTTGTATCGGATATATATATAAATCTGAACCGATCTGACCCAATTTCACCACAGCTGTTTCTAATTGAAATATAAGGTGTTGCGCCAAATGTGAAGCAAATCGGTTAAAATATGTAGTTTCTAGTCAAGTCTGGAGCGAAATTTATATGTGAGATATGTATAAATCTGAACAGATCGGACTCACATTCACCATAGATGTTTCTAGTTGAAATATAAGCAGCTATATATTAATAATAAATAACATTAGCATTATATAAACCAAATTTTAGCTTGTTTGTTAAGGCCCAGTGTTGCGCCTAGGGACTATGGAATATTAAATAATATATTAATTTTAACCCATCTGACCCATTTTTACCACACATTTTTTAGTTGAATTATAGGATATTGTGCCAAATTTCAAACAAATCGAGTAAAGTGTGTGGTCTCTAGAGCGGAAAAAGTCAAATCGAGAGCTTCAAATATAGGGTCCTAATCAGCTAATCTCGTCAGCTTTATAGTTTCCTGGGATGTCTCTATGTCCTGGCACCCAAATTAGATAAATATCGAAATGCTTGGCCATCTCCTGCAGAGATTAACGGCAGTCATGGTCTGTTCTTGTATTTAGAGACACCAAATCCATGGATCTAATGGCAGCCTGTCTATTCGAATAGGTGTTGATTCCGGTGCTTGTCACAACATTGCGAAGCAACCACTCTGTACTGTGTCTAATATCCAAAACTTCGGCTTGACCCATGCCCCATCCTACCATCAAGTTGGAGCCGTTTGCGTAAAACTGGAGACAACGACTTCTTCCAGGAAATCCACACAGTCATTCCTAGCTTCGACATGAATGCTATTGTTCTTGTCAAACAGAGCCACCGGCAACCGAGAAATTCTCATATGACCTTAGTGGGCCAGAGAGAAAGGCAATTAAATCAAACTGCCTCTCTACACAGAATTGTCTTCATACTATTTATGATTTCGTCATAACGTCAGTGAAAATGTTCTTTAACAACTATGGAAAGGCTAAAGTCGGGCGGGGCCGACTACATAATACCCTACACCACTCCCTGCGTATATACCTCGCTTTGATTACTAAACCCATGTATCTCATGGAAGCAATTTTATGTAGTTCATATAAATTATACAGTTACTATCAATTCATCTTTAGTCAAATTTAATGAATATGGTAAATAATAAAGTAATTGATCCAATTTTCCAGCAGATATTCCTAGTAAAGTAAATATAACATGATTTGGAAAAAATGATCAAGATCCAATGATAAATACAGATTATACAGCGGTAATAGGATGAATCGGACGGACATTTGAATGGGACATAAAGGGTGATTTTTTAAGAGCTTGATAACTTTTTTTTTAAAAAAACGCATAAAATTTGCAAAATCTCATCGGTTCTTTATTTGAAACGTTAGATTGGTCCATGACATTTACTTTTTGAAGATAATTTCATTTAAATGTTGACCGCGGCTGCGTCTTAGGTGGTCCATCCGCTTAGTTCAATTTTGGCATTTCCACGTTTTTGAGTAACAGAGACCCAATTGGTGCGAACGGCGACGAATCGAAAATTGGTGGTCATCATTAACACTGGCCGATACAGCTGCGATATTTTCTTCAGTTCGCACTCTACGTAAGCGTGTTGGTGGTTTAATGTCCAACAATGTAAATTTGGTGCGAAATTTAGTCACAATAGCCCGAATAGCCGCTTCAGTGGGTCAATTAAACTGACCATAAAATGGAAGCGCGCAATGAACTTTCTTAACAGAGCACGCATTTTGATAATAAAATTCAATAATTTGCAAGCGTTGTTCGTTTGTAAGACGATTCATGATGAAATGTCAAAGCATACTGAGCATCTTTCTCTTTGACACCATGTGTGAAACCCCACGTGATCTGTCAAATACTAATGCATGAAAATCCTAACCTCAAAAAAATCACTCTTTATAACAACACTTGAGGCCTGTGCAAAAACATGAGCCAATATATTTCTCATTCACGGTAGGTATTCGTAGTTGAAACATATAATGATCTGCAAAATTTGATGAAGATCCGATGTAAGATGTGGTTTCTAGAGCTGGAAGAGAGCAGAATGGGGCCCCATTTGGGTTATACCAAAGTATGGACATATGGGCATCTCCCAAACAAGTATGGAAAGGCTAAAGACGGACGAAGCCGACTATATGATACACCCCACTTTCAATCTCTCTACAATTCAATTCGGTAAAAAAGTGAAATCGGGAAGGATTTTTGAATCCTGTAAATGTATGTGTTTGACAAAATATGTTAAATCGGAAAGGACATTTGTATGGGGGTATATTGAAACCTGGAACGATGTGACCCCCTTTGACCATTTATGTTTATTGGTGAAATAGAATATGTAAAGTTTGGCTAAAATCAGTTAAAGATTCGGGAGCCACATTTTCATGGGGACTATATCTAAATCTGAACCGATCTTACCCACTTTTAACATAGGTTTTTTAGTTGGATTATAAGATGTTGTGCCAATTTTAAAGAAAATCGGGAACAATATGCGGTTTCTAGAGCGGAAAAAGTCAAATCGGGGGCTATATCTAAATCTGAACCGATCTTACCCACTTTCACCATAGATGTTTCTTGTTCGATTATAAAATGTTCTGCCAATTTTAAAGAAAAACGGGAACAATATGAGGTTTCTAGAGCGGAAAAAGTCAAATCGTGAGCGACATTTGTATGGGGGCTATATCTAAATCTGAACCGATTTCCTCAAAATTCAAAACCGATCGTCATTGTCCAAAAAAGTAACTTCTGCCAAATTTCATGATAATCGGACAGCAATTGCGACCTGTAGAGTGCAAACAAGCTTAGATGGACAGCAGACGGACGGACAGACAGACATCGTTAAATCAACTCAGCTGGTGATTCTAAGCCGATCGGTATACTTAAAGGTGGGTCTAGCTCGAATATTTATTGGTGTTACAAACATTTGGCGGAAAACTAACTTATAATACCCTAGTGGTATTACGAAGTGGTGTAGGGTATAAAAAGACGCCAAAGAAACACTTCATAAAATGTATGAAGCATATTTCATAAAGCACGAATCAATGAAAAGTGTCATAGAATTTATGAAATATTTCTTAGAAACTATGAAATGCAGTTTTAAATTCAATAAACTTTTGTCATATGATTTATAAAAAAAATTCATAGATTTTATGAAGAAACTTCCTAAATTTTATGAAAAAGTTTCATAAATGTTAATAATTAGTATAAATTGTTGTTAGTATAAATGTTTCCACTATAAACAAAAAAGCAAAAAATTTGACTTGTTAACTAACCAATCAACACACACCATCAGAGTCTTTGCAATGGGTATGCCTTTGACCTAAATCTGGGTAAATACTTACGTCAGAGTTAACAGAAGACAAACGAGAATAGCTAGCAATTAACGAATAAAGTAGGCATACGAAAAATGTAGTTGTAAGTTATGAAACATTTCATAACATCTATAGGGTGATTTTTTAAGAGCTTGATAACTTTTTTTAAAAAAAAAACGCATAAAATTTACAAAATCTCATCGGTTCTTTATTTGAAACGTTAGATTGGTCCATGACATTTACTTTTTGAAGATAATTTCATTTAAATGTTGACCGCGGCTGCGTCTTAGGTGGTCCATTCGGAAAGTCCAATTTTGGGCAACTTTTTCGAGCATTTCGGCCGGAATAGCCCGAATTTCTTCGGAAATGTTGTCTTCCAAAGCTGGAACAGTTGCTGGCTTATTTCTGTAGACTTTAGACTTGACGTAGCCCCACAAAAAATAGTCTAAAGGCGTCAAATCGCATGATCTTGGTGGCCAACTTACCGGTCCATTTTTTGAGATGAATTGTTCTCCGAAGTTTTCCCTCAAAATGGCCATAGAATCGCGAGCTGTGTGGCATGTAGCGCCATCTTGTTGAAACCACATGTCAACCAAGTTCAGTTCTTCCATTTTGGGCAAAAAAAAGTTGGATATCATCTCACGGTAGCGCTCACCATTCACAGTTACGTTACGATTCGCATCATCTTTGAAGAAGTACGGTCCAATGATGCCACCAGCCCATAAACCGCACCAAACTGTGACTTTTTCTGGATGCATTGGTAGCTCTTGCAATGCTTCTGGCTGATATTCACTCCAAAATCGACAATTCTGCCTATTTACGTACCCATTGAGCCAAAAATGAGCTTCGTCGCTGAACACAATTTCTTTCTTTCTGAACTTTCTTAACAGAGCACGCATTTTGATAATAAAATTCAATGATTTGCAAGCGTTGCTCGTTAGTAAGTCTATTCATGATGAAATGTCAAAGCATACTGAGCATCTTTCTCTTTGACACCATGTCTGAAATCCCACGTGATCTGTCAAATACTAATGCATGGAAATCCTAACCTCAAAAAAATCACTCTTTATAAAATCCTTCATTATATTTATGAAGACATTTCATAACACAAATATTTTATTGGCAATGACATATTTCATAATTTTAAGAATTGTTTCTTTAATACAATGAAATCTTTCTTTGATTTCTTTGATTAGTTTCACTAATTTAACAATTTTTATGAAATATGAAATGTTTATTTTCCATACATATGAAGAATTCACAAAATTTATGAAAACCATTTTATGAAATCGCTTCATAAATTTAATGAAGGAAAATTCTTTCAGTGAATTCAATTCTGCACTACTTTTTGTAGAGAACGGACGAAAGGGTAGGGAAGGGCCTAGTTCGAATAATGGAATTTGGTGTACAGATGTCCCCGAGTGCATAGTAGTGAATAGTAAAGAGATCTTTCGTTATTCGTACTTTTAAAGTCAAAGTGGGGAAAAATTGGTACGGATCAGATGGCTGCAAATGGAGTTAAAAAATCTGTTTGTAAATTTCTCAGGATGTGTAGAAGCTCAACATAAACGAATTTTTCGAAATTTATATTTTTAGTGAAAAACGGATCGAAGCAGCAGCTTGAATTATTCGGAGTACACATTAGGAGCAAAATGATAAAAAAATGGCACCCAACAAACTTATGTAGCTAGAATCATGAATATGCCAATAACATAAGAGCTTCTAGCACAAATCGTCCACATCAGTATGAGCAAATTTAGGCAGAGAGATTTCGTTTCTCAGTCGACATAGCGAGATCAGTTCTTGACCAGCCTCATTTTCCGTCCATTTACGACTACAGCCAAAAAACATTCACACTTAGGTTGTTTGAATCCCAAATGCGTAAAGTTTGACGATTAAAGAAGCCATTAAAAATTCAACTTCATCGCTGAAAATGATTTAGTTCCCCAAATCTTCATTCTTTTTTTAAATATTGTTCGACAATGGAAACTAGTTTTCTTCCATTTTCGCTAAACCTGAACGTTGTCATAATGCTCATGGACAAAATGTCCATGGACGTTAGTGGGTGGTTAGTCGGTCCATAGACTTTAAGACACTGCCATTTGTGCCACGGTGTCCATAAACGCAGTGACGTAAAGTCAATAGACATTATTTTCCACAAAAAAGCACTGTTGAGAATACAAACAATTGGTCTTATTCCATAGATAATATAAATTGACAGCCGATTTTCATCGGATTTTCAAGCGGTCAATGTTTTGGTATAGACCCCTTGGAAATGTCCCGTATGTTTTGATCGATTGTTGAATTTGAAGTCACATTTTTCATTTATTTATTTTGATCAGTTTTGTTAGATTTGAAATTGTTTAAAGTTGAGAGATGTTAAGAACCAAAACTCTTGAATTTGAAGACATTTTCAGAATATTTTTAAATGTTAGGATTCTTTATTTTTTTCAAATATTTGGCGTTCTCTCCATGGAACACCTCATATACATGTGCACAAACAAGTGCTGGCCGTATGCAAAATGCAGCCAGGGCCATTGAAATGACTCCACTGCCGACCGCACTTAACTTCACTTTGAAGTGTACTTTTCGGTTGCATTGCATCTCTGTATGACCAGTCATCTGTGTGCGTGTGTGTGTGCGCGTCCATATGGAGTACTCGCTGTGTATATTTCTGTAGAGGAAAAATGCGTATGTCATTTTTTGGTAACACACATTTTTTGTTTTTGCTGCAATCACTCTCCCGAGGGCCTGTTGGTCTTTTTCGGTTGCCTTTTATTACTTTCGAGGCAGAGCTGGTGGCGGAATCGGTGCGGTGCGGAGCGGTACGTTACGTTTTTTGTGGAAATGCAATGAAAAATTACTTGAAAATAAATTATGGCCAACCTAATGGTATTTAAAAAATCTACTTAAAGTGCCATAGCAATGGCTGTATGACGACGGACCACCATCAAAAAAAGTTAATAAATTAAAATGCGGCGGGAAAAAGATTTGAAATGTCATAAGGACTCTTGTGGGGTGCCGCAACCTGATTGTAAAGAATTCATGCCATGGCATGGATCACACATCACAAAAGGAAAAAGTGAAATGTTAATTTGAAAAGGTGAAAAAGTATTGATTACTTTTCAGAATCTGTTGACGATTCCAAAAGAGCCGGTACGGGAAGGTATTATCACCAACAATATCAGATGTGCAAATGAGATGATTTATTGGGAAGTGGTGTAAATTTATTTACGATATATTTGGAGGGATATACTTCATAAATAATAATCGACCCCGGGTGTGATGGCAAACCGTTGTTGGGTGTGAGTCGCGTTTAACTCACGACGTTGCCAGTGCCTGAACCTCAAATTGTCCCCAAAAATATCTAAACTCCCAAAGTAATCTCCGAAGCAATACAAGTTTCCCATTCTCCAATCTTCAATTTTCCTACACTAATGTGATCTAAAGCGACTATATTTTTAAAAATTTTATAGTCACTGAAAATTTCTAGAAGAGGATATTAAAATTGACCAGAAAATAAATTTTGTCTGGGGAAACAAAAAATAGTGAATAGATAACTCCTGACAACCAATATGTGGGTAGACCCGAAAATCGGGCTTTTCCAGAATGTTGACGTATAGTTGGTGCACTAGCTTCATTTGTGTTGCCCTATCATGTTGCAGACATCTTCGCCATCCTAACGCTCTGCCATACCTGCCCTCGTCAAACCTTATTTCATATTCACACCAATCTTATCGTACAGACCACGATTCCGCCATTTTATTCATAGTCATAATTCTTTGAATTCCCCATATGGCATTCATGTCTTGGGTTTTTGTTTTTTTTTTTTTGGTAAGTCTTGTTATATCGTCGCCGACCAACGAAAAAAAAAGGAACTGCACAGTTGAATGTACTTTTGCAAGGGTATCGATATGCTATCGCTGTTGGGAGGGCATGTTATGCTGGACATTTTGTTTGGCATGCCTTGAAATATTTCAAGGATTTATATAGATAGCATTATTCGAATTCGTACTTTTAGGTGGTATAAAATGGAAAACTGGGATAAAAGTAATACCACTTTGAAATCAAGAAATTCGGCGTAAATAGTCTTCTAGACACTATTCCAAATTTTTACTTTTAAAGGGTTAATGGGGCGAAAAGGGATAAAAATGATACCAAAAACGGTTGCAGTTAGAATCATAAAATTTGGTGTGTAAATTTCTCTCACTACTTAGACGCGCAAAATAAAGAAATTTTTTGAAATTCGTACTTTTGAGGCCCAAATGGAGAAAAAGGGATAAAAATTGTACCAACCAAAAGGCTGCAGCTAGCATTTATTGTGTACATTCCTCTGACTGCTTGAACAATTTTGTCAAATTCATATAGGAATCTGTTAAAATATGTGGTTTAAAGAATGAAAAGAGTCAAGTAGGGAGTGAAATTCGTATGGGCGCTATATCTAAATCTGAACCGATTTTCTTCAAATTAAATAGCGTTCGTCCTTATTCAGTTGTGCAAGTACTTTGAGATGTACTTTGATTACAACAATAGATGGACAGACGGATGGACGGACATTGCTAAATCGATTCAGAAAGCTATTCTAAGTCGATCGGTGTAGTAACTATGGGTCTATCTCGTTTCATTGTGGATGTTACAAACCAATGCTCAATGACATAATACCCTAGTGAAGGGTAGAAAAACGGTTTATTGCATTCCTCGACAGGCTTGATTTGTTTCTTGTCACCAAATTTGTTATGAAAAATTCCCAATTATCTCCAAAATATAAAAAAGTTGTTTTATTTCAAACAATTCGAACAAAGCAAAAACAAATTATGAATGATTTGTTAATTCGTCAACAATCATGGAATATTTTGATCATATTTATCCCCAAAATAGTCATGAAAAATCTCCATTATATAAAATTTGTTTAGTTTAAAGAATTCAACCAAAACAAAAACAATTTATGAATAGTCAACGATCTGGGAATATTTTGATCATTCCCAGTTAAAATCAAATACTAAATATTTTTCAAATCACTTCAAATATCCTCATTTTAAACTAAATTTATGTCTATTAATTTGTTTCAATTTCATTTTCTCTATTCCAGTTTACATTTCTCATTTTCAATTTGCATTTCTGAATTTCAATTTGTATTTTCTAAATTTAAGTAAATTTTTGTAAATTTCTGACTTTCCCGAGGAATTTGTGTACCGAAATTGCGTCACACACACAACAAAATACCTAATATTTATTTAAATTTCTTTATATCTAAAAAATCAAAAAAAGTCCTATACGATACTATCATAAATATTTTAAATAGTTTCTCAGAGATTATGCCTTATTGATATGCATTTGAATTGATTTTTAATATAGAGCCAAGAAGTATGCAATATCTTTTGCTATTGCTAATCAGGACTAATCACGCTGGCTCGAAAAACATTTTTCTTGATGAGGATTTATTTATTTATTATGAATTACAATACAAAGTAAATTTATATTATAATTTTGGTCCAGGGATTGAGCCGGGGTGACTAAGACCATTGTAGCTAGTTGTTGTAGCGACAGACCAGAGCCTCTGGTGGGAATCGAACCCACAACCCCCACGCTGATAGCCGAGCACGTTACCAACTCGACTACCGGGGCGCTTTGATGAGGATAATTATTCCATTTTATAGAGAGCGCGATCCGGTCTAGTGCTCCTCTCGTTGCGTGGAATTGCAAAATCGATCAAGTACCTTTAATTGAGCAAATGAAAATTGGAATTTTAGTAAAAAAATAGACGTAAAATTTGTTTAATATCGTTTCCGAGTTTAAAAAGCCAAAATATATTAGAATGTGTTATACATCTGTAAATTAGTGAATGGTAATCGAGGACAAGAATCGATTCTCTATTCCCGATCAACTATTTTTGAATCCGATTCTTAGAATCGAAGAATCGGACCTGAGAATCGATTCTTAATCGGAATCGGTAGAAATGTTTAACCATAAATCTCGAGAGGTATAATTTTAACTAACTAGTACAGAAAATGTCCACAATAACAAAGTTAGGGAACTTAAGAACGATATACACGCTGTCCATATGTTTTGATAGCCTCTCCCTACAAGCGAGAGTGGACTTTAAAAATCCATGGTGGAGAGTATATAAGAATCGCCATGGCCGAACTTTACGCCTTTTTAATTGTTTTACACTAAGGTGCTCTTCCTTAATCGACTATTCTGAATAATAAAGAGTGATTTTTTTGAGGTTAGGATTTTCATGCATTAGTATTTGACAGATCACGTGGGATTTCAGACATGGTGTCAAAGAGAAAGATGCTCAGTATGCTTTGACATTTCATCATGAATAGACTTACTAACGAGCAACGCTTGCAAATCATTGAATTTTATTACCAAAATCAGTGTTCGGTTCGAAATGTGTTTCGCGCTTTACGTCGATTCTATGGCCATTTTGAGGGAAAACTTCGGAGAACAATTCATCTCAAGAAATGGACCGGTAAGTTGGCCACCAAGATCATGCGATTTGACGCCTTTAGACTATTTTTTGTGGGGCTACGTCAAGTCTAAAGTCTACAGAAATAAGCCAGCAACTATTCCAGCTTTGGAAGCCAAAATTTCCGAAGAAATTCGGGCTATTCCGGCCGAAATGCTCGAAAAAGTTGCCCAAAATTGGACTTTCCGAATGGACCACCTAAGACGCAGCCGCGGTCAACATTTAAATGAAATTATCTTCAAAAAGTAAATGTCATGGACCAATCTAACGTTTCAAATAAAGAACCGATGAGATTTTGCAAATTTTATGCGTTTTTTTTTTTAAAAAGTTATCAAGCTCTTAAAAAATCACCCTTTATATAATATATCGTTTTTGGAAAACGATTTTCTTATTGATTTTTTCCGATCTATTGAATATACCATCGCAAAAATATATAACACAGTGCAACACGAAAAAAATAACCATATACGGACACCGCTACATGATAAAAGAACAAAAAAAAAAGACCCGTGTTTTTTTCCCCAAAGTCATGCACTTTTTTTTATGGGCCCCCAGAGATTTGAGGCCTCGGTGTAATTTTTGGAAAAAAGTGATCATATTCTCAGGCTCATATGTTGCAAACCGTTCGGAATTTACTCTCTGTTGTTTATTGAGATCTTAGGTACATTTTTGTAGTTGATTGTTTCCCTGAATTTTCAGCGGTTTGCTACCTATGGACCTGAACAGGGGAAAAAAGGTTAAAAAAATCGAATTTTTTTAAGTTTTTTGCGATTTTGACCTTGATGAAGTTTTTTTGATTTTATATGTTCTTTATGACAAGAGCTAGAACTTTGCCTCAGAGAGTAAATCAAAATTCCGAACGGTTTGCAAGATATGAGCCTGAGAATATGATCACTTTTTTCCAAAAATTACACCGAGGCCTCAAATCTCTGGGGGCCCATAAAAAAAGTGCATGACTTTGGGTGGAAAAAAAACACGGGTCTTTTTTTTTTGGTCTTTTATCATATATGGTTATTTTGAAATGACTTCAAAAATGTTGCACAGTGTAATTTAATGTTCACCTTTACTTTTAGGAATTAAAAATAAATTTAACATTTCGAAATCTGCGGACACTTTTATTTTTTAATATTTTTAGAAGAAAGTTGTCTATAAGTTTATCAAATTTCAAACTATTGCTTTTCTTCATTTTTGAGATATTGTATTTTAAAGTTAATTTCTCATTTTTTCAGCCTAGACTATGTTTTGACATTTGTCACTTATTTTGAGGTCTTTTAAGTACTGATGAATGCGATCAAGTTTTGTGTAATATTTCATCAAAACTAACACTTGATAAATGATATCCAAAAGTTCAGGAAATTGTATTGTTGGTAGTGAGCAATGATAAAGAAAAAATTGACTGAACTAATTCACCGTATTTTCAGTATATGTTAGATTTTTTATTGGTGTTACTAACAATTCGTGTTTATCTAGCATATAATACTTTATTTCACGAAATATAAATAATATTATAATAGAAAACTATCTTGGTTTACGTGGCCGCTCTCACCATTTTGAATAAAACTTTCTACATGGATCAATTCTGTATAAATAATATTTCCATAAGCACTCCATCGGCAGTTTTATTTATGCATATTTTGTATAATATGTTAAATCATTATCGTCTACTACTTTATCCGATATTTCCATTATAAGCGATCTATCTATCATTGGGATGTATTTTTACGCAATAATTTAATTTTTCCAAATGCTTGGACTGTTTGGAGGTACGAAAACCCCAGTTTTTGGTACATATTAAGCTCCTAACCTTTATACCACTGTCAATTTTTTATATCAATTCCACACTCAGTGTCATTTCCTTTTGTTTAATTAATAAAATTGCAGCTTTTAAATTTCACAACTTGTTTCCACCAAAAGTACGTACAAAGTTAGTACATACTTTTTGGGTGTTTTTCATTAAATTAAATTTCGATTCCCAAGCATCGATAATCGATTCCATTATAAAGTTGGGCATATGTAATCGATTCCAAAAGAATCGTTTTTGAGCCCTCAGAATCGATTCTCGATTAGAATCGGAATCGATTTACCATTCACTACCTTAAATGTCCACTGAAGGAAGGTGTACCATCTAGCAGAGATACAAGCCGACCGATTTTAAGCCGGCAAGTCGCCGCCGCCGCATGATTCTGCACGATCGGCGCCGCCGCCGGTTTCGGACATTCGATGTTCGGACACTTTTGGAGCATGAACCTTATTATTGTGCTTCTTTAGTGTGTCAAAGTAGGTAGAGTTTTGCCATTCTTTGGAAGGATTATGATATTCAAGATGTCTGGTCAAATATGCCTCACATGAAAAGCTATAATTGCAAACAGATTTATTAAATTCATCCATATTATAAATTTTGGGAATGTATTCCCACTCCCAAAAAATAATTGTATGGGTCAATAATATAAGATTATGGAATGCTCTGATAATATTAACGATTATTGAACTACTTGCCAAAAGATAAAAGAAAATATATTAAAAACCAATACAAATTGTTCCTTCCCTTTTCCAAAAAAATTGTAAAGTAAATAGAGGTATCCTAATGACAGAACGAGCCGAAAGACGCCGCCGCCGACCCATTTTGGGAAGCGCATCCGCCGCCGATAATTCTGGGTCGGCTTGTAACTCTGCCACCTAGATGAGTGTCTACGATTAAAACAAACAAACGCCCTATAAGTGGACGTGGTCTTTAGCATTATTAAAACAATCTAATAAGGAATATATAATTAGGAAGCATAACAAATTGGCATTAAAATATCATAAATTTCCTAATATGTCTCTGAACTTCTACATAAAAGTCGAGAGCTTCTAATCTACTGGTAACACTATGGAATCTACTCCATGCTAAAGGGTATATAAGATTCGTACCGGCCGTTTTTACTCGTTTGACTATTTTTTCTTCGCTGGTTAGAGAGCGGCGACGAAAAAGCAAAATTTCCAAAAATCTGTTGATCGTTATTGTGCTTTATGGCCAACGATGACGACGACTTTATGAGGAGACCACTTCAGCAGATAAACAAAACGAACAGCTCAAAAGAAAACGTTGCCATACTGGTCATGGCCATGACAATGATATGCCACCAATGTCGTCCTTTGCTATTCGGACTCTGGACTGCCTGCCTGGCAGAGGAGAGAAACAGCTCTCAAAACGGAAAAAAAACTCAACTCAACTGTGCTAACAAACGGGCTAACCAACAGAAGTACCTACGCTGGTCCACTCGAACCACAAATATTGTGATGTGTGATGTGTTTGAGTTCGAGCAGCACACGTAGCTGAACTGAACTTGGTGCAGGTTTGACGGGGCTAGCACTGGCGCTGGCTGGCTGGTTAGTTGCAACAGCTCTTGGCTGGCTGGGAAAAAAATTGCATATGAAAATCACATAAAAATTGTAGCATACATTTGGGGATTTTTGTCCGTTAAATGCTTGACTGTTAGCTTGTGATTGTTAATTTTCATTGCCAGTTTTTTATGGCGGACCCCTCCCCACTTTCTTCTTCAGTGTTCATCACCCGGTTTTTTTTTGTTTTTAGCCATGATTTGCTTTCTCGCTCCAACAAACCCATAAACTTTAGAGTTCAGTGCGGTTCGAAATTTTTCCTGTGGTGTTGTTTGGCTTGGCTTTTGCTAGTTTCCATTCGTTTCGTTTCGTTTCAGTTTTTATTTCATTTTGTTTTTGTTTTCTGTGCTCTGTTGAAGTAGAGTACTTTCGGTTTGGTTTTCCATACTAATAGGTCTAGTGGGGTTATAATAATTGCACCAGATTTTTATTGCTCTTTGCTCTTTTACCCGTTGTTGTACCGTGTCTGCCAATGTGTGTGCGAGTGTGTGTATGTGTTTTTTATTGATGATATGATGATATCGATTTATGCCGGAACGAAGAATTATGGCAGTGACATTAAACTCTGGGCAATAGGTTTTATTTTTTGACGGATTTATTTTTATGGCCAACTAATTGGACGAGTGACTAATTGATGGATTTCTAAATAATGGAAGTGAACAGCATATTTGTGGCCTGGCCAGCAAAAAATACGGAGATATACGAATGTCATTGAAATTTAAATTGGGGATTTTAAGTATGACAAGGATAGCAAAAGGATTGAAGAGCAATATTAAAACAGTATTAGCACATGAAGGTGAATTATATCAATTTTTTTCTAAAAAAAATCAGTTTTTGTTCCTTACTCAGTTAGAGTAATAATCACACTAAATTTCAGCCAAATCTCTGACACTTAGATAAGGATGAATTAACTTTCCACCTTCAAGGTGTGTATGATTGTGGGCTTCTCGTCAGATACCTTAGACATAATAAACCACGATTGAAGAAATAGAACAAGTAAAAAGGCGTTGAGTTCGGCCGGGCCGAACTTTATATTCCCTCCACCGTGGATTGCATTCCACAGAGGCTGTCGATTTTATTAGAAATGCAGTAATATTACAGGAAAATATAATTTTTTTAATTAAGCCAAACAAAACAAATACAAATATTGAAAAAATAGTTTTATAAATAAATATAATGTTTTTATTATTTCAAACCACGCTTACAAGGCAAGGCTACCAACACGTCTACACTATATATATCAAAATAATACTTCAAGTCGATTCAAAAAAGAAATATTCTTATATTTAAATACTCAAAAAGCTTAAATACCATAAATATTGGTTGGTAGTGGGTGCTACAGTTGGTTGTATTTCCATTCTATTTGAATTCTAAAAGTACAAAATCTCACACACGTAGTGCAAAATAACTTAACTTCAAACAATTTTTGCAGTATAAGTAAAAAGTAGGAATATGGAAAGATCTTTTTATTTTGCCTGTCTATGCAGTCAGAGGAGTGTATACTGCGAATTCTATAACTCTAGCTGCGGCCATTTGGTTGGTACCATTTTCATCCCTTTTTTCCTATTTTACTCCCTTAAGAGTACGACTTGCTAAAATCTCTTTATTTTACGTTTTTACGCAATAAGAGGGATGTACAAGCCGAATTTCATCAGTTGGTACTATTTTTAGGAATGTATACACCAAATTTCATTATTCTAGGTACAGCCGTTTGGTTTGTACCATTTTTATCCCTCTATTCTCATTTTACCCCTTCGAATTTGGAGAAAATACATTTATACTATGTACCCAATGTACTATGTACTCTAGTAGAGGAATGTACACACCGAATTTCATGTTTCTAGCTGTTGGCGTTTGATATGTACCATTTTTATCCCTTTTTTGGCCCATTTCACCCCCTACGAATAAAAATCACTTTATGGTGCACGTTTTGGTTATAGGGGGAATGCGCATACCCTATATCAACTAAGTATAAGCAGACATATTGAAAAAAAAATGCTTTAATACTCTGAAATATTAGGGAATATTATGGGTATTTTAAGTCCTTGTGAGGGACAAATTTTTCCCTTTAGGCCGATTTCGACGAGTTTCAATCCTAACCGATCTACGACTATAAGACGCTTTTATGGGAAATTTAAACGTTCTAGCTCCTTTCGTTTAGACGCTAGCGTGCTTTCAACATGGACATGGCTAGATCGTCTTAGAATTTTAATGACGATCAAGAATATATATACTTTACAGGGGCTCAGGTCGATATTTCAAGGTGTTACAAATGGAATGACAAAGTTAGTATACCCCCATCATGGAGGTGGAGGGTATAAAGATCTTATGATCACATCATCAACGAGAAAATTATGCTTTCCACAATTGGCTCATTCTGCCATGAGATTGTTTCTCTGATTGAATTGAATGAATCGAGAGATTGAGAAATTGAAAAAAATTCTCAGGCTTGTTGAAGCCACATCCATATAATGCAACGGAGACACAAGAAACTCGATTATTTTGTTTGATTATTATTGTCTTTCTGGAATATTCTGAATGTCGAACCCCCGTTGGGGGCCAACGTCCAAAATTTTCACCACACAGTGATATAATGTGAATCCATTGAAGCCATCAAATTCAAATTAAGCCTCTTCGCTGATATGATGTAATTGTTTGAACAGGTTTTCTTTTTTTAAATATTCATTTACAATCATTGCATTTTAAATAACACTATGCAACAAAAAATATAGAAAAACAAGACTTTGTATGCATTGAAGCAACATACAAAACTTTTTATGGATATTTTTTTTTAAATTTTTTAAAATGTCAATTTTCGAAGGTACCTTTAATATTTATACTCTCGTTGTGGAAATATATGACCGATTACAACCGCTTATATGTTCGATTAAAGGTTATTATAATAGCTACAAATAATGCTATTTTCGCTTTCACATAGCATTATTATTATTTTTTTTTAAATCTTTGTTGCTGTCACGAAAAAAATCATAATAAATAAAAAAATCGTAAGAAATTATTTTGTTCTACTTTTTTTTAACTGTACTTCTTAACAATCTGGTAAAATGTTTACAATTTCGGTACATAATTGAAGAAACTATAGTAAAATTAGTAGAAATCATGTTAGTGGTAGTGTGCAGCCATTTGTAAATAAATTTGTATTCTATAAAATATAGATGCAAAATGGCTGTGAGTCATAAGAATATCTCAGTTCAAATTAAATATTGATTACAGACCACAATAAAAAACGGAAAAAATAAAAAAATGAGCATTGGCACGACAGAAGTTTTGCTGGGTATATAAGAGATGCTTGTAAGGTAGCATGTGTGCTTTATTACTTGGTGCGACTTTTTAATCCGATATTTAGAAAGTGACTTGTGCTTCTCATTCGTGAGAATCATGTACTTAAAGAGGACGGGTATGTCGTTGAAAAGTCGCTGCGAAGCCACCTAATAAAGATACCTTACAGGTCGGAAATAATGATAGTGTGCAGTCAAGTAATAAATATCACCATGTCATTTAATATATTAATATTATTGCATTCAATAAAATATTGATGCAAAATGGTCTTGAGACAGGAGAATATCCCACTTCAAATATAAAAAATATAATTTTGGTTATTGCGATATTTCTTAAAAAAATTTTGATGTTTAATTTTTATAATTATTTTTATAAGCCAACGCTACTACTTGTATTCTAACAGGAAATTATGATTTTTTTGTGACATTTGTTAAGTAAATTTTGATTATAATTTTGAATAAAAAATAATTAATTCAATGACTTTTAATGTGAGGCTAAAAAATGATTTGTTTATAGCGTGATAGTCCTCGACAATATATAAATCAAAATAAGACATCAAGTGAATTTAAAAAGTGAATTAAAAAACCATTGGTCTTGAACCAAAATAAATGACAAAATAAATATTAAAAATTATTTGTTGTTAGGGAAGAAAATTTTCCCTTTGGACCGTTTCCGACCATTTTCAATCCCACACTTACTCATGCACATCGAATTTTGTTCTAACTACAGTTGGTTCCATTTCTATCCTAAAAACACGAATTTCGAAAATCACAGTAGGGATGTACACACCCAATTTACAATTCTAGCTATAGCCATTTTTATCTCCTAGGGTGGGTCGATTTTTTTGCACAAAGTGTCAGCCAAAAACGTATTCTACGGAAAAACCGAAGAACATTGCTCCAAGAAATCATGGGTCTAATATGAATTCCTAGCCCGCTGAAATACCATACAAATTGACCCGCCCTAATGTACACACAGAATTTTCTGATGCAGCCATTTGATTGGTATCATTTTGATCCTTCTTAGAAAATTTAGAGATTGCTTTCTTTTTCGAGTCGACGCAGACAGAGAAAAGTCTACACCGATTATTTATTCTACCTACAGCCGATTGGATTGGAACTATAGGCTATAGAATTTTTAAAAATTTTCTCTGTGGGCGCAGGGGGCGTGGCAATAGTGTGTTTGAGAGCTAGAAGGCTGAAAATTGGTACATATATATTACTCACCACGAGAATGATAAATATGATGCCGAAATTTGGATTTTTATTTTGTGGATGGAGTGGGTGTGACAATAGTGTTTTTTGAACTAGAAGGCTGAAAATTGGAACGTATGACCACAAGAAAGATCATTTGATGCCGCAATTTTCGTTTTCGTGGGCGGTGGAGGCGTGGCAAAAGTGTTTTGGAGAGCTAGAAGGCTGAAAATTGGTACATATATATTAGTGACCACGAAAAATATAAATATGATGCCGAAATACGGATTTTCGTTTCGTGGCAAAAGTTTTTTGAGCTAAAAGGCTGAAAATTGGGAGGTATATATTACTGACCACGATAAAAATCAATAAGAAACCTGATTCTAATTTTACCATTTGTTTTTTGCCTGGCGAAGCGGGCGGGATTCAGATAGTTTTTTATAATTTTTGTTATGACAGTAAGGCCCAAAACTGCCTGAAGTCGCTCCAAGCTGAGTTAAATGTAAGGCAGACCTCCAACAATTTTTCCTCCTCAACATTTTTTCCCCCAAACCCACTCCTTAATGGAGCTCACACACAAAAAATATTTTTTTATAAAATTTGCTCCCACCACACTAACTGTCCCAAGGAGGCCTCTAGTGGAGTTAAATGTATGAGAAAACCCCAATGTTTTTTCAGTCTCAGTATTTTCTCTGAACACCTACCCTCCAACTGCAATTCTTAAGGTGCCCCCATACATTACAGTAGACCCTAGAGGAGATAAATGTAAGACTGACACCCATTAATTTTCCCTCCTCAACATTTTCCCCAAACGTACCTAACCCATATCTATATCCTATAAAGCTTGAGGGGGGCTACAGTACAAAAGCAAAATTTGTATAAAATTTGCTCCCACCACTCTAGGGGAGTCAAATGTACAAAATGTTACGGCACAGCACACCGCATTGCTATAGTCATCTATTAATGCAACGGCTCTTTCGGTGAAAATTCGTCAAGATATTTGTTCCCGTTCAAATGTAACAAAAGAAAATATTGAGATGTAACCACAAATGTAAAAAGCATTGACTCGTTTGCGGATGCAGTTTTTTCTTAACAATTTGTCCATGTATGGACCGAATGCGTTATCAGAAACCTTTATTACATCCAGGAAAAACTCAAAATTACAATTGTTGGCTAAAAACCCAACACCCAATTTTGACCCAAAACGAAATAATTAATTTTCTTAGGGAATTATTTAAATTTTGTTTAACTTTAAACAATTCCCAATTATTTGAAATTTATTGCACGCACTCCTTATTCCTCCCACATTTAAATTCCATGACCCATCCCCATGAAAGTTTCCTTTTTCGATTTCATATATTAAAACGTAATTAACTTGTCATAAATCTCACACATACTCGTAGTACTCGTCCTGTGGCTCTCGTTCATTAATGTTTTAACAAATGTCTGCTTTTGTGTCCAACTGTCTGTATGTCTCCCACTTTAGGGAACAGCAATTTGTTGGGAGTTCCTAAATTATGCTGACTACAGCACATAATGGCAGAGGATATAACAGCTGGGTGTTTACAAACGTACAGCAGCAGCAGCAGTCACACGAGGCCATCCCAATAATGATGGTATATTTGATTTGGCAGCGGGTTTCTGTAATTAAACCATTACCATCCAAATTACACCACACTCGTTGGCGTGTTGTTTTTGCCTTAGCTATTCAACTTTTTCTGGTTAAAAAGCTAAAATGCAACTTTGACCATCGACCAATGTCATTTGATGTCTGGTCTTTTTATGTTCAAAATTTATGTGGGTTTATGTGGCTGTCGAAATTGCAATTTTCACCCCCCAACCCCAGTCATTCGCACACTCACTCACAGGCTTACATGTGCATTTTGTTCACTTGTACATAAGCCTTGATTTTATGCTGGCTTACACGGCGAGAAAAATTTTCATTGACAAAACTATGGCGATAAAAATTTGTATATGGGAACGTCATGTCAAGAGAATGCCTGAATTCGCACCTCTTCCCAGTTTTTGAGATGCTTGATTAGTATTGAAAATTATTGAGTTTTGGGTCATATCAGATAAAAGCGTTGATTAGATGTAGAAATAACGAAATTAATATATTATTAAAATTTTATTACAATAATAATGCAGGAAGATAACTCTTTATCTAAAATAAGGGTAAGAGCAGAATGCGACTTTTAATAGCAGTAAGCAAGAACATTTTTTTCGAAGGTCTGTATATAAGATTGTAAGATTGTCTGATGTATTTAGCATTCTAAACTCGTAAAAGAATTTAAAAGATTTTTTATGGATAAAATCAAAAAGTACTAAAATTCGTAGCAGGTATTTATATAGGGTCCGCCAAATAACTTTTTTTTTTTTTGAAAATGCTATAAAAAAAAACTACTGAATATTTTCTCAAATTTCTTTTTTTTTATTTGAAAGTACAATCCTTCCGGTTATTAATGGAAAATAATTTCATTCAAATGGCTGCTGAGGGCACCCCACAAATAATAGTCCAACGGTTGAATAGTTGAAAAAAAACGTTAGATGGTGGACCCTATATTATTATTTGTATACCCTCCACGACCAGGATGGGGCTATATTGTCATTCAATTTGTACCACCGTGAAATATTAATCTGACACCCTATATTCTTGATCTTCATAAAATTCTAAGACGATCTAGCCATGTCCTTCCATCCGTCTGAAAGCACGCTAGCATCCAAACGAAAGGAGCTTGGACGTCCAAAATTTCCCATAAATTCGTCTTATAGTCGTAGATCGGTTGGTATTGAAACTGGGCGAAATCGGTCCAAAGGGGAAAATTTTCCCTCACAAGGACTAAAAATACCCATAATAACACCTAATATTTTAGAGTATTTAAAGATTTTTTGAATATATCTGTTTATATTTGCTTGATATTTGGTATGCGAATTCCCCTTAAAGCAAAAATGTGCACCATAAAGTAATTCTTATTTGTAGGGGGTGAAATGGGGCAAAAAAGGGATACAAATGGTACCTATCAAACGACAACAGCTAGAAACACGAAATTCGGTATGAACATTCCTCTAATTAAGTAGATACATAATATAGAAGCATTTTTGACAAATGCGTACATTTAAGGAGTAAAATGGGAATAGAGGGATAAAAATGGTACCAACCAAACGGCTGCACCTAGAAACACGAAATTCGGTGTATACATTCCTCTGGCTGCGTAGACACATAAAATAAATGGATTTTTGGAAATTCGTACTTTTTGAGGTTAAAATGGAAAAAGGGGATAAAAATAGTACCAACCAAATGACAGCTAGAGTCACGAAATTCGGAGTATACATTCCTGTGAATACGTAGACACGAAAGAAAGGTTTTTTCTAAATTCGTACTTTCAAGAGGTACAATGGGATAAAAATGGTACCAACTAAACGGCTACAGCTAGAATGATTAAATTCGGTATGTACATCCCACTAATTGCGTAGAAACGTAAAATAAAGAGATTTTCGAAAGATGTACTTTTTGGGGTTAAAATGGAAAAAGGGGATAAAAATAGTACCAGCCAAATGATTGCAGCTAGAGTGATGAAAGTCGGAGTATACATTCCTCTGACTGCGTAGACACGAAAAATGAAAGTTTTTCCAAATTCGTACTTTCAAGAAGTACAATGGGTACAGAGGGATAAAAAATGTACCAACTAAAGGGCTACAGCTAGAATGATTAAATTCGGTATGTACATCCCACTAATTGCGTAGACACGTAAAATATAGAGAGTTTCGAAAGACTTACTTTTAAGGGGGTAGATTGGAAAAAGTGGATAAAAATAGTACCAACCAAATGACCGCAGCTATAGTCATGAAATTCGAACTACACATTCCTCTGACTACGTTGACCCGAAAAATATAAGATTTTTTTCCAAATTTGTACTTTCAAGGGATACAATGGGTACAGAGGGATAAAAATGGTACCAACTAAACGGCAACAGCTAGAATGATGAAATTCGGTGTATACATTCTCTAATTGCGTAGACAAGTAAAATAAAGAGATTTTTAGAAAGTCGTACTTTTAAGGGGGTAAAATGGGAAAAAGGTGATAAAAATGGTACCAAACAAATGGCCGCAGCTAGAATCATGGAATTCGGTGTATATATTCCTCTGACTGCATAGACACGTAAAATAAAAAGATTTTTCAAAATTCGTACTATTATGGAAAAAATTTTTTGAATCATGAAGTTAGGTTATGTACGTGGGAAAATGGTTTTATAAAATTTGTACTTCTGGAATTAAATAAAATGGAAATACAACCAACTGTAACACCAACTATATACCAATAGTTATGGTATAGAAGCTTTTTTGAAAATATATATATAAGAATATTGATTTTTTGAATTGACTTAAAGTATTATTGCGATATATATAGTGTAAATGTATTGGTTGCTTTGCCTTGTAAGCTTAGTTTTAAATAATTACAATTTGATATTTATTTATAAAATTATTTTTTCAATATTTTTATTTGATTTGGTTTGGCTATATTAAAAAACTATATTTTTCTGTAATATTACTGCACTTATACGAAAACCGACAGTCTGTTTGGAATGAAATCCATGGTGGAGGGTATATAAAGTTCGACCCGGCCGAACTTAACGCCGTTTTTGCTTGTTTAGCCATAGAACTTTTACATAAGCAAATTATTTTCTTTTATTTTTTTTGAGAATGTAAGCTCTTAAGTATAAAACAAAATAATTTCTCCATTTTCTCATTTCCAAAATGAGAGTACAAAAATTAAAGGTAACTTGAACAAAAATTGCAATTTTAGTAAAAAAAATATCCATTAAAAATTTTTGTGTTGATTGTAGGAATCACTATGCCCCAAAGCACACAAAAAAAAAACAATGGGCTAATTGGTTGGGCTATTATTTGTGGGGTGCCCGAGGCAGCCATTTGAATGAAATTATTTTCCATTATTAACCGGAAGGATTGTACTTTCAAATAAAAAAAGAAATTTGAGAAAATATTCAGTATTTTTTTTATACCATTTTCAAAAAAAGGTTTATATAACATGAGGACATTTATTATATATATATTTTGTCCATATGAAATATCTCTGTTTTTCTCAGTGGCTCATTAGTTTTATTGAAAATACCACTCGAACAAAATATACATGTACACTTTCATATCAGTACCTCAAATATATATATATATATATATATATATATATATATATATATATATATATATATATATATATATATATATATATATATATATATATATATATATATATATATATATATATATATATATAAATATAAAGGTATTATTCGGAACGTTGACCACCAAACAACAATTAAAAAGATAATAACGAAAATGTATCAAAACAAAATAATTATTTTTTGGATGCTAGCCATAGTTTATCACAATTTTATACATTTAGATCAATGTGGACCACCCATGTCAGAGGATTGTGGATTTAGTGAAAAGCCAACCGACCAAGCAAAATGGCAGCGAAAATAAACGGCAAATTTTTGGTGAAAACCCTGACTCTGCTAATCGCTGCAACTGGAGTCTACGGGAGGGTCAGTATATCGAAAGAGTCTATTGTTTTGCTCTAATTGCAGCTGATTCCATTCAATACTAGCTTTCGTCTATAGTTGAGTTTACCTCATATCATCATGAGGCCAATATGGACTTTTACAAGAGCATCGATTTGCAGTTGGTCAACTACAGCAATCACCAGACCTTTAATGGCTGCTTGGAGTTAAGAAAAGACATTAATAACTTTGAAATGACATTTACGGTGTCAGCTCTAAATAACCGGAGAGCAAAAGGTTGGAACCTGGTCAACGTCACCCTAGATGGATGCCAACTATTGGCAGGCGGAAGAAAGAAGTCACTAAACTTACTCTATCAAGTGGTAGTGTCTCTAAGAACACTTAGTCCAACTTTTCCCAACAAATGTCCGCTAAAGAAGGTGATTTTGTTATCCTACTGGGATTATTATTTATTACATTTATTTGCCTTTTAATTTTATTTTAGGATATTCCGATTTGCTTTAACCATTTCTATGTGGATGTCGAAAATTTCCCAGTGACTTTTCCAGAAGGAAACTACAGCATATTATTCGCACTACAGCAGGGGCAAGTTAGTATGTTCAAGGGTTATTTTACTGTGGCACTGACGACGAAGAACGATCGGTGAAAATGCAAAAGCAGCAAATTATGTCTATTTTCCCAAATTAAGTGGTTCGATGTCCTTTGATATTCGTAGAATACAATATTTGTTATATATCTGATTAATTAAATAAAGAGAAATTTTGCCTACAAAATTAGCCGAGGATGTTGAAAAAATTTAATTGATCGAGTCATTCTTAGTTTTATACCTCCCGAGGGCTGCTGAATATGAAAATGAATGCAGCAATTTTTAACGAAAATTAAAAAATGGCATATACATTATTTATACTCGTATTTTGGAAATATAACTCTGCTAACACCCTGTCGTATGTCCAATTAAAGGTAATGTGATGGCCACAAATGTTGTGAAAATGACATTTATAGAGAAACAGCGGTTTAGGAAAAATCTTAAAAAAATGAGAAAAAAAATATTTTTTCGAAAAAAATGTATAAAACAATATAAATAGAAGTGCAGTAACATAGCGGGAAAATTGTAACTTTATCTAATATTGCCAAACCTGAACAAATAAAAATATTGAAAATATAATTTTATAAATAAATATAAAATTGTAATTATTTTAAACTACGCTTTCAAGGCAAGGCAACCTTTAGCTTTATACTATATATATATCGAAATAATACTTCAAGACAATTCAAAAAGTAAATATTCTTATATTTATATTTTCAAAAAAGCTTAAATACCATAAATATTGGTGGATTGTGGGCGCTATAGTTGGTTGTATTTCCATTCTATTTTAATTCCAAGAGTACAAATTTTGAAAATCCTTTATCTCATGTATAAATGCAAAATATCCTAACTTCATGATTCTACAAATTTTTGCAGTAAAATTTAAAAATTACGATTTTGGAAAAATCGTTTTATTTTGCGTGACTATGCAGCCAGAGGAATGTGTACACCGAATTCCATGATTCTAGCTACGGCCATTTAATTGGTACCTTTTTATTCCCCTTTTCCCACTTTACTCCCTTAATAGTACGACTTTAGAAAATCTCTTTATTTTACATGTCTATACAATTAAAGGGATGTACACACCGAATTTCATCACTCATGCTATAGCCGTTTAGTTGGTACTATTTTTATCCCTCTGTACCCATTGTATCTCTTGAAAATACAAATTTGAAAAAAAAAACTTTACTTTTCGTGTCTACACAGTCAGAGGAATGTATACGCCGAATTTCACGATTCTAGTTGCGGTCATTTGGTTGGTAAAATTTTTAACCCCTTTTTTCATTTTAACCCCAAAAAGTACGATTTTCGAAAAATCCCTTTATTTTACGTGTCTACGCAGTCAGAGTTGCAGCCGTTTGCTGGGTACCATTTTTATCCCCCTATTCCCATTTTATCCCCTAAAAGTACGAATTTGGAAAAAACGTATATATTATGTATCCACTCAATTAGAGGAATGTTCACACCGATTTTCATGTTTCCAGCTGTTCTCGTGTGATAGGTACCATTTTTATCACTTTTTGCCCCATTTCACCCCCTACGAATAAGAATCACATTATTGTGCACGTTTTTGTTATAGGGGGAATGAGCATTCCCAATATCAAGTAAGTACAAGTATACACATTGAAAAAAATGCTTAAATACTTGTGGGGGAAATTTTTTTCATCTGGACCAATATCGCCCATTTTCAATCCCAACCGATCTACAACTATTAGACATATTCTTGGAAAATGTGGAATTCCTGGCTCCTTTCGTTTAGACGCTAGTGTGCTTTTAACATACAGACGGACGCTCATTACTAGATCGTCGTAGATTTTTATGACGTCTCAGGTTGATATTTCAAAGCGCTACAAACAGAATGACAAACTTAGTTTAACCCCACCAGGAAGTGGTGGGTCCAAAAATCGGAGAAGATTTTGCTCTTATCGAATAGATTAAAGTCCAAACAAAATTTTGTTCTGGGCCATCAAAAATTGGGAATTTTTCAAATATTCATCATTTTATTTTAAATATGTAAAAATTAATTAAAAATAATATCTTTACGATTTAGAAAAAAATTTATTCAGAAAATATAAGAATATTAAATTCCGTCTAAAAATGTATTTGTGAACCATATTTTCCTTCAACTACTCACGAACTATAATACAATATCAATTGCCCATTCTCAGAAGCGCAAAAAACTACGAAGTGGTGTATTGTATAAAAACTTTGCGAATATTTCTTAGTTGGACCTGGTATCAAAAAAATAAATTCGAAGTAGGTCAGTTTTCAGATTTTTGGGCACGAAAGAGAGTAGTATATGGCGGTTTTTTTAAATCACATTTTTGGGATTTATCTTCCCCGTTTTAGGAATTGTGGGATTTTCATACCACGTATCAAGTGTTTGCAATTGTACCATAATTCCTAAAACGGGGAAGATAAATCCCAAAAAAGTTATTTTTTTTAGAAAAGTGACCGAGCGTCATTCCGATTGTGGATCAGAAGAAACAAATTCTCAAATTATGTAAAATTTCAAAGCGAAATTTTCTAAAAAAAAAAATAAAATTTTTGGTGGAAAAAAATGTTTTTGAAGTAATTCTGGTGCTCTTGAAAAAACTTCGTAAAAAATCCCACAATTCCTAAAACGGAGAAAATAAATCCCATAGAAGTATTTTTACCAAAATTACTGTCATTCCTTCATTCCGCTAGTGGATCAGAAGAAACAAATTCTCAAATAATTTAAATTTTCATAGCTAAAATTTCTAAAAAAATATTTTTTTTTGGGATTTATTTTCCCCATTTTAGGAATTGTGGGAATTTTATTTGAGTTATCACAAAAATGTTTTTGTAAAACAATTCAAGAAAAATACTTCATATAAAAACCCAACAATTCCTAAGACGGGAAAAAAAATCCCACAAAGATATTATTTTTTTTTTGGAAGAGTGACGTGATTCCTTCAAACCGATCGAGGATTAGAAGAAAAAATTTCTCAAATCATGTAAAATATCAGAGTAAAAAATTTCTAAAAAAATGGGGTTTATTTTCCCCGTTTTAGGAATTGTGGGTATTTTATTTGAGGTAACACAAATTTTTTTTGGAAACTATTGAAGAATTTGTAATTGTGATACTTTTGAAAACCACATGATATAAAATCCCATAGGAATTCTAAAATGGGGAAAATAAATCCCAAAAATGTATTATTTGTTTTCGAAAAATAATTCATTCCGATTGTGGATCAGAAGACACAAATTCTCAAATAATGTACAATTTCAAAGCGAAAGTTTGTAAAATGAAGTTAATTTTCTGGGGATTTATTTTCCCCGTTGTGGAATTTTTATATGAGGAATCACTAAAATAATGTTGAAACAATTCAAGATTTTGTAATTGTGTTGCTTTTGAAAAACATTTCAATTAAAAATTCCACAATTCCTAAAACGGGGAAAATAAATCCCAAAATTGTACATTTTTTAGAAAAGTGACGGTCATTCCTTCTCTCTGACCGTGGATCACAAGAAACAAAATTCTCAAATTATCAATTATATTTCAAAGCAAAAATTTCTAAGAAAAATTAATTTTTTGGGATTTATTTTCCCCGATTTATGAACTTTATAGGAAGGAAACTTAAAACATGTATTTTAAAGTATTTCTTAAAAATATTATTCTGTTTCATTTGGTATCCATATCGTTTTTATGTGGCTCGCAAAAGTATGAAAACAAATTATTAATATTGCAAAATTCATATATGGCATCAACTGTGAGACACTCATTATATATATATATATATTTAGGGAGGGTCATTCAGTCAGATATTTGCAAAATCTCAATAGCTGTTTCAGAAAATATTGTCAGTTAATAATTTTCCCAGTGTACGTACAATAGCCAACCATTTGATGCATTCAAAATTCCGCCAACGTACAACATACAAGGACACATAGAATTATGTACACGGCTGCAGCAGCAGGACATACATAATTCGTTTGACTGGTTGAACATTAATGATGTTAACATTATATGCTCTATGTGCGTATGTGTGGCTGTATGAATCAGCATATTTTTAAACATACATATATACTTCAGCTACAACTCCCAAACATCATTATCATCAGCATCATCATCGTCATAATTATTATTTAGCAGTTGCTATAGCATTTAAATTTAAAAGGACGTCACGAATAGAAAAGTTAAAGCCAACAAAAACAAAAAACAAAACTATAAACTGTAACAAAATCATGTGAACGAACGCTTGAATTCGGCTGAAAGGACGATAAATAGTAGCGAAAAATTCCTATTCCAATATGGAACACAATGAAAATAATTGTGGTGTCATAATGGACTTTTTGGCTGTAGACCGATGGATGGATGGCTGGCTGGCTGGTTGTTTGGATGGATGTATGCATAAATGGTTTGTGGGCAATGTGTATATGTGCGTGTGTGTGTTTTACACGCTCATATTAAAATTGTTGTAAAATGTTGAAACATTATGTTGCAGTGCAACATAATGTTGGCCGACCATCAGCCACCGCATATAGGCAAAACTAGTCACAGCGTCATATGCTGGCAATAGGGTTATTAATTTTGCAGCATCTTTATAAATATGAAGTGAAAACAAAACAATTCTTATAACTTCACTACACAATGATATATTGTAATTTTGTTCGAGTTGCAAACAATTTTTTTGCGAGGTTGTCCAACCTCCAAGATTGGAAATTTTTTGGGAATTATATCCAATTAATATAAAAATATATAATATCACATTAGAAGCCTCAAAAAAATAGCTCCCATAAGCCATTCGATGTCTAACCGATCAAACAATTTTTCACTTGACTTAGATTTTTCTATAAATCTCATGAAATATTCTTCTTTCAAAAATGTTGTACACGTGTCTTAAGAATACAAATCTTAAAATTTTATTAGAAATTAAATTTCCACAAAAGATTGAAATTCTCGTCGCAAGTGTATATCAAATCCTTGCTTTTGCCATAGGTTAAACAGAGTTTTAAAAATATTTTTAAAGCAATAAAAATTAAATTTAAAAATTAAATAATTTGTAGACTTTTGATTGTTTTAGTGTATTTTGGAAACGAATATACATGTTTTAAAAAATTGTTAACAAAATTAAAAATAATTGAATATTTCTAAAACATAACCGAAATGGTCAAAAATTATTTAACAAAAAAATTAAAGTTCTCCTTAAGACCTTTCAAACAAGGCATAGAGCTTTACAATCGAATCGATTAATTCAATTGCGAATTACAAAGAATTGAATAACTAGCCAGCAAGATTTTCATTTGATTTTTTGCCCGGTTTAAAATGCCATGACTCCAATACAGACAGGAACTCCAAAACGGTTGACTAGCATACAAAAAAAAAAACAAGTAAAAGAGGCGTTCTATATACCCTCCACCATGGATTGCATTCCACAGAGGTTGTCGGTTTTCGTAGAAGTGCAGTAATATTACAGGAAATATAATTTTGTTAATATAGCCAAACCAAAACAAATACAAATATTGAAAAATTAATTTTATAAATAAATATTATATTTTAATTATTTGAAACCACGCTTATAAGGTAATGCTACCAATACGACAATTCAAAAAATAAATATTCTTATATTTATATTTTCAAAGCCACAAATATTGGTAGATAGTGGGTGCTACAGTTGGTTGTATTTCCATTCTATTTTAATTCCAAAAGTACAAATTTTGAAAATCCATTATCAGACGTACATAGTGCAAAATAACCTAACTCCATGATTCAACCAATTTTTGCCGTAAAAGAAAAAGTACGAATTTGGAAAAAACTTTTTATTTTGCGTGTCTATGCAGTCAGAGGAATGTATACACCGAATTCCATGATTTCAGCTGCGCCCATTTGGTTGGTACCATTTTTACCCCCTTGACGTTTCTATGCAATTAGAATTATATCATTCTAGCTGTAGCCGTTTGGTTGGTACCATTTTTATCCCTCTGTACCCCTGTATCCCTTGATAGTACTAATTTCAAAAAATTCGTATATTTTCTGTGTCTATGCAGTCAGAGGAATGTATACTCCGAATTTCATGACTCTAGCAGCGGTCATTTGATTGGTACTATTTTTATCCCCTTTTTTCATTTTAACCCCAAAAAGTACGAATTTCGAAAAATCAGTTTATTGTCCGTGTCTACACACTCAGAGGAATGTATACTCCGAATTTCATTATTCTAGGTGTAGCCGTTTGGTTGGTACCATTTTTATCCCTCTGTACCCATTGTATCCCTTGAAAGTACGAAATTGGAGAAAACCTTTTATTTTCCATGTCTACGTAGTCACAGGAATGTATACTCCGAATTTCATGACTCTAGCTGCGGTCATTAGATTGGTACTATTTTTATCCCCTTTTTTTCATTTTAACCCCAAAAAGTACGAATTTTGAAAAATCCTTGTATTTTACTTATCTATGCAATCAGAGGAATGTATACACCGAATTCCATTATTCTAGGTACAGCCGTTTGGTTGGTACCATTTTTATCCCTCTATTCCTCTTTTACCCCTTAAAAGAACGAATTTGAAAAAAATACTTTTATATTATGTATCTACTCAATTAGAGGAATGTACACACCGAATTTCGTGTTTCTAGATGTTGTCGTTTAATATGTACCATTTTTATCCCATTTTTGCCCCATTTCACCCCCTACAAATAAGAATCACTTTATGGTGCATGTTTTTGCTATAAGGGGAATGCGCATACCAAATATCAAGCAAATATAAACAGACATATTCAAAAAGCATGCTTAAATACGCTAAAATATTATGGATTTTTATGGGTATTTTTAGTGCTTGTGAGGGAAAATTTTTTCCCATTGGGTCGATTTCGCCCCATTTCAATCCCAAACGATCTACGACTATAAGACGCATTTATGGAAAATTTGAACGTTCTAGCTCCTTTCGTTTAGATGCTAGCGTGCTTTCAACAGACGGACAGACGAACGGACTGATATGGCTAGATCGTCTTAGAATTTTATGACGATCAAGAATATAAATACTATATAGGGTCTCAGGTCGATAGTTCAAGGTGTTACAAACGGAATGACAAAGTTAGTAGACCCCCTTCCTGGAGGTGGAGGGTATAATAAATAAATTCCAGTCACCCAATTGAAGCTACTCTGCAAAAGCGGGGAACACTTCAACCTGACTAAATATGATGCCGTAATAAAGCTAGGAACCAGAAATTGTAATAAAACAAATGTGAGTGCAAAATATACTAAAGTATGTTAGAAACAGTTCGACAAAGTCGAAAAAAGAAATTACGTTTTCTTTACAATCTAAAATAAAAATTTTTTTTCTGCCCATTATGAACAAATACATCAAAATATGTCAAAAAACCAAAAAAAACAAACATTTTAATTTTCTTTTAAATACGAAAAGTAGTGGTAATTTAAAAATATAAAAAAATCTAAAGTATATCCGATCGCCCAATATACAATGGTAACATCTCAAAAGAATCCTTGTCTAATTTAGACAAGGATTCTTCAGATATAGCCACCATAGAAATGTCGCTCCCGATTTGACATTTTCCGCTCTAGAAACCGCATATTGTTCTCGATTTTCTTTAAAATTGACACAACATCTTATAATTGAACTAGATACACCTATGCTGAAAATGGAGAAAGATCGGTTCAAATTTAGATATAGTCCCCATACAAATGTCGCCCCCGATTTCACTTTTTCCGCTGTAGAAACCGCATATTGTTCCCGATTTTCTTTAAAATTGGCACAACATCTTATAATCTAACTAAAAACACCTATGCTGAAAGTGGGTAAGATCGGCCCAGATTTAGATATAGCCCCCATACAAATGTCGCTCCCGATTTCACCTTTTCCGCTTTAGAAACCACATATTGTTCCCGATTTTCTTTAAAATTGGCACAACATCTTATAATCGACCTTAAAAGACCTATGCTGAAAGTGAGTAAGATCGGTTCAGATTTAGATATAGGCCCCATAAAAATGTCGCTCCCGATTTCACTTTTTCCGATTTAGAAACCACATGTTGTACCCGATTTTCTTTAAAATTGGTACAACATCTTATAATTGAACTAGAAACATCTATGCTGAAAATGGGGAAAGATCGATTCAGATTTAGATATAGTCCCCATACAAATGTCGCTCCCGATTTCACTTTTTAGCTGTAGAAACCGCATATTGTTCCCGATTTTCTTTAAGATTAGCACAAAATTTTATAATTGAACTAGAAACACCTATGCTGAAAGTGGGTAGGATCGATTCAGATTTCGCTTTTTTACCGAATTGAATTGTAGTGAGATAGAAAGTGGGAGTATCATATAGTCGACTCCGTCCGTCTTGTTTGGGAGATGCCCATATGTCCATACTTGGGTATAACCCAATTGGGGCCCCACTCTTCTCTATTACAGCTCTAGAAACCACATCTTACATCGGATCTTCATCAAATTTTGCAGATCATTATATGTTCCAACTAAGAATACCTACCGTGAATGAGAAATATATAGGCGCATGTTTTGGCACAGGCCTCAATTGTTATTATAGTCCCCCTTCAAATGTCCGTCCGATTCATCCTATTACCGCTGTATAATCTGTATTTATCATTGGATCTAGATCAATTTATCCATATCATGTTATATTTACTTTACTCGGAATATCTGCTAGATCAATTACTTTATTATTTACCATACTCATTAACTTTGACTAAAGATGAATTTATAGTAACTGTATAATTTACATAAAATATAAACTACATAAAATTGCTCCCATGAAATACCTGGGTTTAGTAATCAAAGCGAGGTATATACGCAGGGAGTTGTTTAAACGACGAAAATACATCACAATATGTGAAAAGTTATTTTTTTTGGGGATTTTGGTTTCTTTTTTGGGGATTGTTTGAATTAGTTCTTATTTTTGGTTTCTTAATTTTTCTTAACATAATCCATATAAATGAAAATCCTGATTTGTGAAAAATCTCATTTAAAAGAATTTTTGTGTTATTATTGGGCTCGTAATTCCCAATTGCAATTGTTTGCAGAAGTAAGAATTTATGATTTCTTATATATTCTTAACTGTTTCCAGATAAACGATATGAAAAGAAATCACAATTTGTGAAAAATCGCATTTTTGGGGATTTTCGAATTTTTAGAAATTGTGCGCTTGTTTGCAGAACTACGAAATTTTCTAAAATTTTTGTTTTCTTTTTAGGAGATGCGGGATATTTTAAAAAACTTCGAGTTTTTGGTTTTCTAATCATTCTTAGCTGATAAACGAAAGGAAAATACACGGTAATTTGTGAAAAATCACCACTTTTTGGAGATTTTTGTTTTACTTTTGGGAAATTGTGAACTTCTTTACAGAGCCATTGATTTTTTGTTATTAAGCTTTTGCCGCTGAAACAATGCTTACATAGCGTCTGCGATATCAACCGGTTTTAGAACGAAATAAAAGTCCCAAATATAGGTTGGACCATTTAAAATTTTAAATTTGAACTACCCATGACTTTGATTGTTTTTACTTTCGGGTTTATGTTTGACATTGGCAAAATGGGACGCTATACGCTCGAATAAAATTGGGAAATATTAAAAACTTACTTCCAAAGTAGTGAGTCTTCAACGCAAACTGTAAGACATTTACGTGGAAAATTTTCGAGAAGAGATCGAGCTTCAGTTCAGCCTTCATGAAGCTCATTTTCATCTCCGTGGCCATGTCAATAAACAAAATTGCCGCATGTGGGGTTCTGAGAACCGACACATCATTATTGAGAAGCCAATGTATCCACAACGAGTCACTGTTTGGTGTGGATATTGGGCTGTACTGAAAAATTGGGTTGATCGGATGAGGCCAGACGTGATATTCTAGAAATTTCAAAAAAATAATCAATAATTTTTATAGCCTATTCTAATTTAAAGTTTTAAATTGACCACCCTCACATCACATTTTTGGGAATTTTTGTTTTCTTTTTGGGAATTCTTTTCAGTGTTACAAATTTTTGGTTTCTTAAAGTTTCTTAACTGAATACAGAAAATCGTCCTAATTTGTGAAAAATCGCAATTTTCGGAATTTTTGTTTTGTTTTTCTTAATTTTCTAGATAATCTAGATAAACAAAGAGAACATACATCATAATTTTTGAAAAATTCCGTTTTTGGAGATTTTTACTTTAATTTTGGGAATTGTGGATTGTTCGCAGAAGTGGGTTTTAAATGTTTTTTTAATCCAAATAAACGAAACACAAATTTTTGAAATTTTTGTTTTAATTTTCTTAACTGAATCCAGATAAACGCAAGGAAAATACATCATAATTGATGCAAACTCCCTCTTGGGAATTTTTGTTTTATTTTTTGGGAATTGCGGGATAGTTTTAAATTTTATTTTTTTTTTAACTAAATCTAGAAAAATCCTTTTTAGATCGTAATAATATACGAATATACATGACAATTTGGAAAAAATCCCACTTTGGAGATTTTTTTGTTTTTAACGAAAATACTTCGTAATGTTTGAAGGAACATGTTCTTGGAGATTCTTCTTTTTATTCTGGGAATTGTGGCCATTTGTGTTTAATTTTGTTTCCTTCCCGAAAAAATGATACTTTATTAACTTATATCAAGTACCAAATTGATAGCCCCCTTACAGACTTAATGAGATGTCGCTTCCATTTATGCCTGACTTGTTAGTGACAATGCCTGCGTGTTCTGTCTGCGATCTATGTATGTGAATAAATGTAATGGACATTTGGCGTCTCCCCCGCAGCCACACTGCCACCTCAACAGTTTGGTTATAATAAGCAGCAAAGGATTATTTAGTGCATCATCAGTACACGGTAAAGCTAAATATATACAAGGGGAGTAAATTTTGCACTGTTCTGAAAATTTATGATATGAACATACTATCATATGGGGGCATACAAATGGTTTGTTCCATGGTAATGGATACTATGGAAATCAAATGGATATGTGTGGAAAAGATCACTGCTTGGAATTTTTTTCATTTAAAACGTATTATGGTAAACAAGTATTCCCTCCCTCAATTTTTGATGGTTGTACTTTTTGTGAAAAATGTAGATTTTTCAAAAAATAAAAATTTCGGTAAAATTACGAATTTCACAATTAAAAATCTTTAAATATTTTAAGCTTCATTATTTATTTTTAATAGTCCAACATTTCCTTTTTAATTTTTATCTAAAGGGCTTTTCAAATCACTTTGAGCCTCCTGCAATTTATATTAAAAAAAATAAATTTTGGTAATACAACAAATTTCATAAATACATTCTCTATTTATTATTAACTTCAAATGAAGTTGAAAATCCAACGTTTTCTTTTTAAAGTTTCATCTTAAGGGGCTTCTCAAATCATCTTAAAGCCTCCTTTAAAATGAAGCCAACAAAAATACACAAAAGTTAACATTTCGTTTGAGAAATCCTTTTTTCGTTTTTTTTTTCTATGCCAGACTCATAGGATTTTGCAACATTTTCTCTAAGAGTTTATTACTGACACATCATAAAAATGCAACGGCAGCATCTGTACATTATTGTATATGCAGCAGAAATTGTATGGCATTTAATATTGTTGCCATTTTTTCACAATGTGTTTGTTTTTTTTTTGGTTCTTGTACGAGGGTAGATGAGGAAGTTAAAGGCCATTGTTTAGGACGGTGATGGGTCGTAGAATTTGAATTTATTTGCAGGGTTAACTATTTGAGGCGGTTATTCGAGAGGCAGTATACAATTTATATTCCAAAGCAAATTATAAATATCAGAAGAAGAAGGTGAGGGTATCATAAGTACTAACCACATCCTTGTCTCGATATTTTTCAAAATTGACTCGTCTGCTAAGTTCTTTGTATCGAAAGCTCTATAACATTTTGTTGAATTAAATTATTAAAATTCCAATTCGAGTCAAAGTGTCATTTTTTTATTTTGAATTTTCTTTCCTTCATTAGGGAAGGTACTAAAATTTAACATTGAAAAAAAAAAGTAAAAAAGTAAGTTCTCAAAAACTTCGAATTCTACGCTTTTCCACGGAAATCGGGTTTTCAAAATTTCAAACCGGTTTAAAACCCGGGTTTTCAACTTTTTAAACCGGTTTAAAAATCGGGTTTTTAACTTTTCAAACCGGGTTTCCTGAAGAAATTTGTTGAGTAAACTTTGGCATTCGGCCCTAAATTTTACATTGAAAAAATAGTTAGTTTTAAAAATCTTCGGTTTTTTTCCCGGTTTTCAACATTTCAAACCGTGAGGGATCCACACATCCTTTATCAATATTTTTTCAAAATTAACTCATACGCCAAGTTCTTTGTATCAAAAGCTCCATGAATTAAATTATTAAAAAATCCGAGTCAAAGTTGCAGCTTTTTTCGAGTTTTATGCGCTTCACATCTACTGCATCAGGAAAATTTCCTAAATTTGACATTGAAAAACAAAAGCAAGTTTTCAAATTCCTCATGTTTCAATGAAAACCGGGTTTCCAACATTTCAAAACTGTTTTAAACCCGGGTTTTCAACATTTCAAATCGCTTTAAAATCCGGGTTTTCAACTTTTCGAAACAGTTTAGAACCGGGGTTTCAACTTTTCAAACCTGAAAATGTGACATCGGAAAATTTTTGAGGAAATTTTGGCATTCGGTCCTAAATTGTTTATTGAAAAACAAGAGCAAGTTCACAAAAACTTCAAACTTCTCTCGTTTCCGGGTTTTCAACATTACAAACCGTGTTTTTAACATTTCAAACCGTGAGGTGAGGGTATCTATAGGTACTGCAGACATCATTTCTCAATATTTTTTCAAAATTGACTCGTATGCAAAGTTCTTTGTATCAAAAGCTCCATGAATTAAATTATTAAAAAAATCAGAGTCCTTTGACTCGGATGAAGCTTTTTTCGAGTTGTATGCGCTTTCTTATCTACATCATCAGGAAGTCCTTAAATTTGACATTGCAAAACAAGAGTAAGTTTTCAAATTCGTCATTATTCAATGAAAACCGGGTTTCCAACATTTCAAACCGGTTTTAAACCCGGGTTTTCAACAATTCAAATCGGTTTAAAACCCTGGTTTTCAATTTTTCCAACCGGGATTCCTGATAATATGACACCAGAATTTTTTAGAGAAAATTTTGATGCTCGGCCCTAAATTTTATATTAAAAAAATACTTCGAACTCCTCACTTTTCAACATTTCAAACCGATTTTTTTAACATTTCAAGATGTGACATCAGAATTCTTCCTGAAAATGTGACATCAGAATTTTTTTTGAGAAAATTTTGGCACTCGGCCCTAAATTTTACAATGAAAAGATCAATTTCTCAAAAAAATCGAACACCGCACTTTCCCACGAAAGTCGGATTTCCAACATATCAAACTGGTTTCAATCTCAGGCTTTTTAACATTTCAAACCGGTTTAAAAGCGGGGTTTAAACTTTTCAAACCGGGTATGATACGAGTTTTTTTTTTTGAGGATATTTTGTTATTCGTCCTTGAAAAGAGCATGTTCTCGATAACTTCGAACTCCTCACAATTCCACGAAAATAGGTTTTTAACATTTCAATCCGGTTTTAAAATCGGTTTTTCGATATTTGAAGAGGCAAATGATATTGACAAGATCTACCCTCGCAAGTTTGATATGTTTTCTTTACTTTTTCTTCTTCTCTGGTTCGTTTGTATTTTATTCTTATTTCTTTTTTACTCTGCCAGGTCTTTTGCAAATGTTTGCAAACTCTAATATGAGAATATAGAAATGTTCTCGCATGAAGGTCGGGCAGGGGGCGAGGAAATCAGCACAAAAATATATAAGTTGTGATGCAAACGAAGAAATAACAAAAAAAGAGAAGCAAACGTAGAAAAGGATATGAAGCCGAGTGAAATGTTCACAGAAAACTGGCACGAGTTTAGTTATTTTGCCGCATATAATTTGGTGGAAATGACAGTTAGCAAAAGATATTTTGTAGACGATTCTTTTTTTCTCTCGACAATTTGCAAGCGAGAATTTGCCTAACACCTGCTTAGAATGTAAATTTTGGTTTCTTGGCAGCAGCAGGATGTTGTTCTTTAGTAAACGGCTTCAAATATTTGCTGTTAAACGATTTACGAGGAGGACATTTTTGGGTATTTGTGAAGAGGCTAGGAGTTAGAGGCGCCAAAAATGTTGCTGCCAGCTTGGAAAATAGTGTCATTGTTGGGTGTAAATTAAACTGAAATGAAGGATATTTTCGGGGAGGAAATACTTCGGAAAGTTCAGAGCAAACAATTCAAAATACTTGAACTAGTTAACTAGAATTATTTGTTTAATGTCGAAAACTTATCATAGCGTTAGACAAAAAAGCAAGGAAAATTCATCATAAACTTCAGATTCTGAAAATATTGGATAAATATTGGGGAAGTCCCATTTTTTCAATATTTTAAATAGGGTCTCTCTCAGAATTTGGCATAGGAGTAAATCCCTCCATTTCACACTTCATCATAAACTTCAGATTCTGAAAATATTGGATATATATTGGGGAAGCCCCATTTTTTCAATATTTTAAACTGGGTCTCTCTCAGAAATTGGCATAGGAGTAAATCCCTCCAAAATAATATCATACATGGGAAATTTTTAAGAAACTCGGCTTTATTAGCCAGATGAGGAGGTTTCAAGCTTCAAAACCAAGGCCTTAAACATTTTAATCAGAGACTTGACCAAAACATTTGAGGCTAGAATCCGGTTCAAAAATATAAGATAATTAATTATTTTTATGGATCCATCCTAATGGCTTGCATCTCATTTAAAGCGAACCTAAAATTTAAAGACACATATTCGAAATTATTCTAATTTCATTCCCTCTCTTTCCCCCTCCCTCACAGAGCTTGTTTTAATTCCCATCTTGTGCAAGTTGAACATCACATTTTGCAAAAGATTTTCTTGTTATGGCTTTGATGCATGACATTAAAATAGGAGAGTAAAAAAGATGAAAAATTCTGGGGGAAAAGAAATAAAACAAAACGCCCAAAAGAAAATATCCTCTTATGAATTGTGCGGGAAAACGGAAAGGGGAGAAAGGATACGAAAAAGTGAAAGTATGTACATAACGACATGCAGACAGACGTAAACGACCCTCATAATTTTTTAAGCAACTCATGTGTGAAAACGTTTATGACAAACACCGCTCTGCGTGTTATGCTCGTTTTTTTGCCACTGCCAGTGCCACAACCACTGGCACTGTCATCGTTTTCCAACGATACTGCTGTTGTTGTTTTTTAAAACATTATGAACATTAGAAAACAAAAGGACATTCATGCATAGCATCACCACCAATGCGTCCATAGGAGTAGACACAAGGAGGGAGGGTGGGTATCGCAATATGAGGGATATGATTGCGTTTTGCATGCTGTCCTCCTAAGTCTAAATGAGATGCAGATAGACAGACAGACACACACACACAAATCTAGAAATAAACAACCATCAGCCAAAAATTATATATGAACATGCAATTTGCACAATTCCTTCCTAACCATTCATAAACAGTTGAACAGCCACATCATCATATACATACATCTATGTACATACACATGTACGTAGACGATGTGTGGAGATAGCATTACAGGAAAATGGGACTAATGTGACATTGAACGGCTGTTAAACATCGAAAACAACAACGGCAGCTAGCTACAGCAAAAGCGGCTTGAAACACTCGAACAACACTGCTAGAAGTTCTAGTCCACGAAAATTAAAACAAGTCAAAAATGATCAAGGGCAAAACAATGAGGTTGGATATTTGGGGCAACGTTAAGGACAATCCAACACAAGTAATGGTTTCTTGAACCGTCCAGGGCAAAATAATGAGGGAATTTGGGTACAACGTTATTGACAGTCATCTACAAATAATGACTTATAAAACCCGGATTTGTTTTCAATAAATGATCAAGAGAAAAATAATTAGGACACAAAAATTGAATTGAAAATTTGGGGTAACGTTAACAAAACAAATACAAATATTGAAAACAAAATTTTATAAATAAAAGTAATATTTTAATTATTTCAAACTATTATTTACTTCAAATCAAAAAATAAATATTCTTATATTTATATTTTCAAAAAGGCTTAAATACCATAAATATTGGTAGATAGTGGGTGCTACAGTTGGTTGTATTTCCATTCTATTTTAATTTCAAAAGTACAAATTTTGAAGATTCATTATCAGACGTACATAGTGCATAATAACCTAACTTCAGGATTCAATTGCATGACTCTAGCTGCGGTCATTTGGTTGGTACTATTTGTATCCCCATTTTCCATTTTAACCCCAAAAATTACGAATTTCGAAAAACCAGTTTATTTTCCGTGTCCGAATTTCATGACCCTAGCTGCGGCCATTAGATTGATACTATTGTATTCCCCTTTTTTCATGTTAACCCCAAAAAGTACGAATCCGTGTATTTTACTTGTCTATGCAATCAGAGGAATGTATACACCGAATTTCATTATTCTATGTACAGCCGTTTGGTTGGTACCATTTTTATCCCTCCGTACCCATTGTATCCCTTGAAAGTACGAATATGGAAAAACAAACCTTTTTTTTCCTGTCTACGTAGTCAAAGGAATGTATACTCCGAATTTCATGACTCTAGCTGCAGTCATTTGGCTGGTACTATTTGTATCCCCTTTTTCCATTTTAACCCCAAAAAGTACGAATTTTGAAAAATCCGTGTATTTTACTTGTTTATGCAATCAGAGGAATGTATATACCGAATTTCACTATTCTAGGTACAGCCGTTTGGTTGGTGTCATTTTTATCCCTCTATTCCAATTTTACCCCTTAAAAGTACGAATTTAGAAAAATACTTCTATATTATGTATATGCTCAATTAGAGGAATGTACACACCGAATTTCGTGTTTCTAGCTGTTGTCGTTTAATATGTACCATTTTTATCCATTTTTTGCCCCATTTCACCCCCTACAAATAAGAATCACTTTATGGTGCACGTTTTTGCTATAAGGGGAATACCAAATATCAAGCAAGTATAAACAGACATATTGAAAAAAAACATACTTAAATACGCTAAAATATTAGGGATTATTATGGGTATTTTTAGTCCTTCTGAGGGAAAAATTTTTCCCTTTGGGTCGATTTCGCCCCGTTTCAATCCCAACCGATCTACGACTATAAGACGCATTAATGGAAAATTTGAACGTTCTAGCTCCTTTCGTTTAGATGCTAGCGTGCTTGCAACAGACGGACAGACGGACGGACGGACATGGCTAGATCGTCTTAGAATTTGATGACGATCATGAATTTATATACTTTATAGGGTCTCAGGTCGATATTTCAAGGTGTTACAAACGGAATGACAAAGTTAGTATAGCCCCATCCTGGAGGTGGAGGGTATAAAGATAGTCCTATACAAACAACATCTTAAAATTTGTCACATTTGAAAAAAAAACGGGTTACAAACCGGGTTTCAGAAAAATGTGTATATAATGTGCAATAAACTTATTGAATTTTTAAAATTTGAAGCACCCGGTTAAAACAAGATTTTGTGAACATTTATTCACATTATATGTTAAAAAAAATTAAAAAATAAAAATAAATTATATGTGAAAAAAATAAAAAATGTTTAGAAAAACCCGGTTTTACAAACCGGTGTCAAAGGTGTAGCATTATGGAAAATTAATATGCACATATTATTTCGAAATTGTAAATTTGGAAAAAAAGGTTTTAAGAACCGGATTTGGACATCAATTGGCATATTGTAATTTAAAACATTTTTTTGGCTCCACAAGTAATGATTTTATTTGAAATTAAATAAAGACAAGTAAGGAAAGGCTACAGTCGGACGGGGCCGACTATATAATACCCTACACCACTCCCTGCGTATGTACCTCGCTTTGATTACTAAACCCAGGTATTTCATGGGAGCAATTTTATGTAGTTCATACAAATTATATAAATTATATTCATATAATTTATATGCTATAAATTCATCTTCAGTCAAATTTAACGAGTATGGTAAATAATATGGTAATTGATCTAATTGTCCGACAGACAAATACAAATTATACAGTAGTATACCAAAGTCATTTAAAAGTATGGACATCACCCAAACAATTCTCATTGCAATTCAATTCGGTAAAAAAGTGAAATCGGGAAGGATTTTTGCATCCTGTAAATGTATGTGTTTGACAAAAAATGTTAAATCGGAAAGGACATTTGTATGGGGGTATATTGAAACCTGGAACGATGTGACCCGCTTTCACCATGTCTGGTTTTTGGTGAAATATAATATGTAAAATTTGGCCAAAATAGGTTAAACATTCGGGAGCAACATTTGTATGACTATATCTAAATCTGAACCTATCTTACCCACTTTCACCATAGATGTTTCTAGTTTATAAGATGTTGTGCCAATTTTAAAGAAAAACGGGTACAATGTGTGGATTTTAGAGCGGAAAAAGTGAAATCGGGAGCGACATTTGTATGGAGGCTATATCTGAATCTGAACCGATCTTACCCAATTTGTGCATACGTGTTTCTAGTTCGATTATAAGACGTTCTGCCAAATTTAAAGAATGTCGTTTCTGGAGCGGAAAATGTCAAATTGGGAGCGACATTTGTATGGGGGCTATATCTAAATCTGAACCGATCTTACCCAATTTTTGCATACGTGTTTCTAGTTGGAATATAAGATGTCCTGCCAAATTTAAAGAAAATCGGGTACAATATGTGGTTTCTAAAGCGTAAAAAGTGAAATGGGGAGCGACATTTGTATGGGGGCTATATCTAAATCTGAACCGATCTTACCCAATTTCAGCATAGGTGTTTCTAGTTGGATTATAAGATGTTATGCCAAAGTTAAAGAAAATCGGGTACAATATTTCGTTTCTAGAGCGGAAAATGTCAAATCGGGAGCGACATTTGTATGGGAGCTATATCTAAATCTGAACCGATTTCCTCCAAATTCAATACCGATGGTCCTTGGCCAGAAAAAATAAATTCTGCCAAGTTTCATGACAATCGGACAACAATTGCGACCTGTAGAGTGCGAACAAGCTTAGATGGACAGCAGACGGACGGACGGACGGACGGACGGACGGACGGACAGACAGACATCGTTAAATCGACTCAGCTGGTGTTCTAAGCCGATCGGTACACTTAAAGGTGGGTCTAGCTCGATTATTTCTTGGTGTTACAAACATTTGGCGCGAAACTAACTTATAATACCCTAGACGACGAAGTGGTGTAGGGTATAAAAATATGCAATACTTTTAGTTTTTTCGTTTGTATTTTTTTGGTCTGTAGTCAATATTTGCTTTGAACTGGGATATTGTCCTGCATTGCATCTATATTTAATAGAATGCAAATTTATTTACAAATGGCATGGTGACCTTTATTACTTGGCTGCAGACTACCACGATCATGATTTCAAATCAAATATTTAAAAATATTGCCCAGTTTAAATCAAATATTGATTACAGACCAAAAAATACAAACGAAAAAACTAAAAGAAATGAGCATTGGCACGGTAGAAGTATTGCTGGGTAAGTATTTAATCGAAACCGGTTTTACTACCCGGGTTAGTAAACATTTGTAACCGGTTTAACGAAATTTAAAAAAAAACGGGTTTAAACAGCAGTTTTGCAATATTTGAAACCGGGGTTTTCATAACTGTAATATGTATCATGAAAAATTCATCCTCAAGTATTGTATTCAAATTGTAAAATTTTGATAAGGAAATCGGTTAAAAAAACCGGATTTTCCTAACTCATCCACACGTAATCTTTTGAGATTTGTCACATTTTGGACAAAATCCAGTTTTCAAAAATTCCTCCACAAGTAATATCTACAAAGTTGTAACATTTTGAAGAAAATCCGATTTCAAAGTTTTTATTATGAAATATTCATTCTCAAGTATTGTCGCCAAGTTGTAACATTTTAAAGAAGAACCGGTTAGAAAACCGGATTTCTCGGAAATGCGAAATGATGAAATTTCTCAACATGGTTTCTCTTAAATAGACATACATATTGTTAAGGACAATTTATTCACAAATATTGTCTTCAAATTGTAACATTTTAATAAAGGGCCGATTCCTTTACATTTGGAAGGGGGCTGCTCAAAAATGTTCTACGAATGATTTTTTCAATATTTGGAACCGATATCTCGTAAAAATGCTTCCACATATCGACGCCTTTGAACAATAATATGCTAGTCTGAAAAGTCAGTTTATAAAAATTTTTGACTTTTAATTGGATAGGCCAATCATTACCAAAATTTGAGATAATTTATACTAAAGAGTAAAAACGTAAAGAACTTGAAAACATGATAAGTCGACTTAACATAGGCGTCGATATAGTGTTTTCACATTAGTCACATTTTGGAAAAAATCCAGTTGTCATAAATTCCTGCACACATTTTCAAAAAAATTGTTTAAAAACCCGAGTTTATCAACATCAGAATCCGGGTTGCTCATAAATAAATATAATTTGATGGCAAATGCATAAAAATTATAACACTTTGCAAAAAAACTGATATTCCCGACTTTTGAAGCAGGTTTTCTCAAATTGTTGCACAAGCAAATAACTATTTTTTCAATATTTGAAACCGGTTTTCAGATAAATGCGACATGATAGAAATTTCTCAACATCTAATGTCTTCAAAGTTGTGCCATTTTAAAAAAAAATTGTCCTGGGATTGGGATATTGTCCTGCATTGCATCTATATTTAATAGAATGCAAATTTATTTACAAATGGCATGGTGACCTTTATTACTTGGCTGCAGACTACCACGATCATGATTTCAAATCAAATATTTAAAAATATTGCCCAGTTTAAATCAAATATTGATTACAGACCAAAAAATACAAACGAAAAAACTAAAAGAAATGAGCATTGGCACGGTAGAAGTATTGCTGGGTAAGTATTTAATCGAAACCGGTTTTACTACCCGGGTTAGTAAACATTTGTAACCGGTTTAACGAAATTTAAAAAAAAAACGGGTTTAAACAGCAGTTTTGCAATATTTGAAACCGGGGTTTTCATAACTGTAATATGTATCATGAAAAATTCATCCTCAAGTATTGTATTCAAATTGTAAAATTTTGATAAGGAAATCGGTTAAAAAAACCGGATTTTCCTAACTCATCCACACGTAATCTTTTGAGATTTGTCACATTTTGGACAAAATCCAGTTTTCAAAAATTCCTCCACAAGTAATATCTACAAAGTTGTAACATTTTGAAGAAAATCCGATTTCAAAGTTTTTATTATGAAATATTCACTCTCAAGTATTGTCGCCAAGTTGTAACATTTTAAAGAAGAACCGGTTAGAAAACCGGATTTCTCGGAAATGCGAAATGATGAAATTTCTCAACATGGTTTCTCTTAAATAGACATACATATTGTTAAGGACAATTTATTCACAAATATTGTCTTCAAATTGTAACATTTTAATAAAGGGCCGATTCCTTTACATTTGGAAGGGGGCTGCTCAAAAATGTTCTACGAATGATTTTTTCAATATTTGGAACCGATATCTCGTAAAAATGCTTCCACATATCGACGCCTTTGAACAATAATATGCTAGTCTGAAAAGTCAGTTTATAAAAATTTTTGACTTTTAATTGGATAGGCCAATCATTACCAAAATTTGAGATAATTTATACTAAAGAGTAAAAACGTAAAGAACTTGAAAACATGATAAGTCGACTTAACATAGGCGTCGATATAGTGTTTTCACATTAGTCACATTTTGGAAAAAATCCAGTTGTCATAAATTCCTGCACACATTTTCAAAAAAATTGTTTAAAAACCCGAGTTTATCAACATCAGAATCCGGGTTGCTCATAAATAAATATAATTTGATGGCAAATGCATAAAAATTATAACACTTTGCAAAAAAACTGATATTCCCGACTTTTGAAGCAGGTTTTCTCAAATTGTTGCACAAGCAAATAACTATTTTTTCAATATTTGAAACCGGTTTTCAGATAAATGCGACATGATAGAAATTTCTCAACATCTAATGTCTTCAAAGTTGTGCCATTTTAAAAAAAAATCTTTATTTAAACTCCGAGTTTCTCAACATCTGAGAACCGGTTTCTCGTAAATAAATTAATGTGACTCAAATTCGTACACATTTTAACAAATAATCGGTTCAAAAATCAGAATTTTGATTTTTGTGAGATTTTAGATAAAACCAGGGTTTAAAATGTTCTGCACAAGTAATATTTTCAACGTAACATTTTGAAAAGTATTTAAAACTTCCGATTTTCAACATTAGAAACCAGGTTTCCCGTAAATATAATTCCAAAATCATAGATAAGTATTGTCTTCAGTTTTTTTACATTTTAAAAATGTACCAGTTTAGGTTTTCGCCAAAAATGTCCACACAGTAGTCTTTTAGTTTAAGAATTTTTTAAGTAAATCCTATTTATAACCGGATATTTTCAAAAGTTGAAATCGGGTTTCACTAAAATGCAACATTATTGTAGAACATGCCTCCACATGTAATGTTTTCAAACTATTCACATCCGTTTTTGATAAAATCCTTATGAATATTCTAGATTCTTTTTATATTGAAAAAGTTGCAGCCAAAATTCTAGTCGGCAGCGATAGAGGTCTATCTATAACTAGTTAACTACGAAAGCTGTTTTTTGTACTGTTATATGTTGTAGAAAATCAGGTTCTAGAATCCGGATTTTTTGAACATTGAAATCTCACCTTTCAAACATGGGATTACCTATTATTATAACATTTTCTACAAAGTTCAAACCTGAAAATTGCAAAAAATTTGAAATAGTAATAGTACTGAAATATTACGAAAAATAACGTATTTTTCACAAAAGCAATGGGCAAACCCTGTATCAGAGATCCCCGTAAAGATCATAATAACATTCCATTATATGGCAACAATTTTTCTCTTACAGAGTAGATATTTCGTTCAAATATTTTTCCCTGCTTTTCCTGACTAGTGTTATCAACAATAATAATAATAAAATGTCTTATTTGACTCATTCAACAAATGTTTCAACTACAAGTATATTAGACGAATTGCAATGTATCCAGCATAACACTCAGGTACATGAATACCTAAATGGCTATACATATGTCACAGCACCAGTTAAAGCGTGAGCATGATGGGCGGGAGTACATTCGAACAAGGGCATATCATGTCTCAAGGACGAATTCTAAATTGTCTGTTGTCGGTAGTAGTGGGTGTTGCGTGAATTACTAGGGATCTTGATTGTTAAACGTTGGCAATAAACAATATGTTGTTGATGTTCTTGTTGTTTTTGTTTGTAAAGGGGGAGAAAAAATGAAAAAATCACAGAAATTTGTGTATTTGTTGGCAGCACATATCATTGTCTGCATAACACATGTGTATATATAAATATATATGTGTATATAAATATAAAAGATAATAAAGTACATATGAAAATCAAAAAAAAAAATAAAAAAAAAAAAATAAAAAATAAGGTGTTCACCAGTATACACACACGCAGTAGCCTACACAAAATTGATGGCAATTCATATGGACACTAGAGTGCCTGAAGAAATCAAAATGAGAATTTCGAGTGAGTTAGAAGAAGAGCTAGGAACTGGAATAAATAATACAATTTTTGAGATGTTTAGATAGATGTGTAGAGCCAAAAAAGTGGCCCAAATATTGCCTCAAAATTTGAATTGTGTTACTTTTTTCTTGATAGTGCGACAAAAAAGCAGAATCAGAATTACCTGATACTATTATTCTGGTAAGTGTTGTTGAGTAAACAAAGAAATCACAAATGAATATTCCCAGACACCCCAAAATCCGTTAGTAATTGATTGAGTTTTCATTTAAAGTAAATTTCGGCGAAAATAAAGGGTGATTTTTTAAGAGCTTGATAACTTTTTTTTTAAAAAAAACGCATAAAATTTGCAAAATCTCATCGGTTCTTTATTTGAAACGTTAGATTGGTCCATGACATTTACTTTTTGAAGATAATTTCATTTAAATGCGTCTTAGGTGGTCCATCCGCTTAGTCCAATTTTGGCATTTCCACGTTTTTGAGTAACAGAGACCCAATTGGTGCAAACGGCGACGAATCGAAAATTGGTGGTCATCATTAACACTGGCCGATACAGCTGCGATATTTTCTTCAGTTCGCACTCTACGTAAGCGTGTTGGTGGTTTAATGTCCAACAATGTAAATTTGGTGCGAAATTTAGTCACAATAGCCCGAATAGCCGCTTCAGTGGGTCGATTAAACTGACCATAAAATGGAAGCGCGCAATGAACTTTCTTAACAGAGCACGCATTTTGATAATAAAATTCAATAATTTGCAAGCGTTGTTCGTTTGTAAGACGATTCATGATGAAATGTCAAAGCATACTGAGCATCTTTCTCTTTAACACCATGTCTGAAATCCCACGTGATCTGTCAAATACTAATGCATGAAAATCCTAACCTCAAAAAAATCACTCTTTACAAGTATTCTTCATTCCATTTTACATTTCTCACAATTATTCGAATTTTTGGTCAAATAAAAAATACTTAAAATCCATTAAAATTCAATAGAAACGGTAACAAAGCATGGTGAACATTTCGGGAAAATCTCCAATTTTGGAACAAATTTTCCCCACTTGGGGGATTTCAGTATATGTTTGAAAAAAAAAATCAAATAAAAATACCTTCATCACAATTTCAAGAAAAATCCCCAATTTTGGAATACATTTTCCCCACTTTGGGAATTCGAGAAAACGTAAATAAAAATACCTAAAGTTCATCACAAGAAATAGAAACAGTAAAAAGGTGTTGCGAACATTTCAGAAAAAATCCCCAATTTTGGAACACATTTTCCCCACTTTGGCGATTCGGTTGTTTTTCTTATGGAGAAAAATGCAAATAAAAATAAATAGAATCCATTGAAATGAAATATAAACTGTAAAAAACGTGAGGAACATTTCAGGAAAAATCCTCAATTTTGGAATACATTTTCCCCCCCACTTTGGGAATTCGTGTATTTTTTGGAAAAAATGCAATTTCTGTCAATTAAGTAATTTTTCATTGTTCCAACACCCAAGAACAATTTTTGTTGATGATGTCTTCCATTTGTGCTGTGTAACACATTTCCCCACTTTGGGAATTTGAGTATTTTTGGGAAAAAATGCAAAATCTGCAAATCTAGTAATTTTCTATCACTGCAACGACCAAAAACAATTTTGAGTTGGTGGTATCTGCCATATGTAGTGATGTTCCTGTGGTTCGGGTATTTTTGTGGAAAAAAAACACAAAATCTGCAAATCTAGTAATTTTTCATCGTTGCAACGCTCAAGAGCAGTTTTGAAGTTGTGATATCTGTCATTTGTACTGATGTTCCTGTGGAACACATTTCCGCACTTTGGGAATTTGGACATTATTTGCAAAATCTGCAAATTAAGTAATTTTGCAACGTTATAACGTCTAAAAACAATTTTGAGGTGGCGATCTTGGCCATTTGTGGGGGTGCTGATATCTTTCATTGGTGCTGATGTGACTGTGGAACTCATTTCCCCACTTTGGGAATTCGTTTTTTTTTTTTGAAAAAAAACTGGAAATCTAGGAATTTTTCATCGTTTTAACGCAAAAACATTTTTGGTGATGATATCTACCATCTGTACTTATGTTCATGGGGAACATATATTCCCCACTTTGTGAATTCGGGTAGTTTTGTGGAAAAATTCCAAATCTTGTAATTTATCATCGTTGCATCGCCCAACAACAACTTTGAAGTGGTGATATCGGTCATCTGTAGTGATGTTCCTGTGGAACATATTTTCCCCACTTTGGGAATTCGTGTATTTTGTGATAAAAAAGTTCTAATTCTAAAAATCTTGTATTTTTTCTTCGTTGCAACGCCCTAAAATAATTTTGAGGAGGTCATATTTGCCATTTGTACCGATCTGACTGTGGAACACATTTTCCCAACTTTGGGAATTCTGGTATTTTTGTGGAAAAAATTGCAAACCTATTAATTTTTCATTGTTGCAATTCCAAATCTCAATTTTGAGGTGGTGATATCTGCCATTTGTACTGATGTTCCCGAGGAACACATTATCCCCACTTTGGGAATTTGGGTATTTTTTGCAAAATCTGAAAATCTAGCAATTTTTCATCGTTGCAACGCCCTAAAATAATTTTGAGGAGGTCATATTTGTCATTTGTTCTGATCTTCCCGGGGAACATATTTTCCCCACTTTGGGATTTTTTTTTGGAAAAATTACAAACCTATCAATTTTTCATTGTTGCAACACCCAATCTGAAGTTAGAGGTGGTGATATCGGCCCTCTGTATTTATGTTCCTGTGCAACACATTTTCCCCACTTTGGGAATTGGGATTTTTTTTTAAATCTTTATATCTTATAATTTTTCATTATTGCAACGCCCAAAACTAATTTTGAGGTGACTTGTACGGATGTTCTTGTGGAACACATTTTCCCCACTTTGGGAATTCGGGTACAAAAACGCAAAATCTGTAAATCTAGCAATTTTCCATTCTTGCTATTGAGATGTGGTGATATAAGTCGTTTGTACTAATCTTCCTGTGGAACATATTTTCCCCATTTTGGGAATTTGGTTATTTTTTTTGGAAAAAAGCTGTAAATCCAGTAATTTTTCATCATTACTACGTCCAAAAATAATTTTCTGGTTGTGATACTTGTTTTTTTGTGGTGATATTCCTTTGGAACACATTTTCCCCACTTATTCGCTTATTTTTTTGGAAAAAATCTGCAAAATCTTCAAATCCAGCAATTTTCCAACGTTGCAAGACCAAACAATATATTAGGTGGTGATATATGTCATTTGTACTGCGGTCCCTGTGGTTGTTACTGCACCCTAATGTGCTTTTATATGTGCATACTTCACTATATCTCGTTATGGATGATCCACTGACAAAACAGCCTAACTCCCTTCATATAAAGTGAAGAAAAATATTATTATGAGTTTATTTGTTATCAGAGCAAAAACTCCTCGAAAGCAAGAATTTTTGAAATTTTAATTTAAGCAGACAGCCAAGAGAAGTTAGTCCTTTTGTCCTTGTGAAAGCATGCTGGGTATATATGCGGGCCTGTATATTCATACTCGTGTGTATATGAATATACATGAAACATCTTTCTAAACATTGTAATGCAATCATAATGATATAGCGCCATCTGCAAATGATTTATGTTCATTTATTTGTGAATATGCAGAGAGCTATAGACATACAAATATACATATGTGTGTATATGTATATCTAACTCATGTCTGTATATTTGTCTGGCTGATTCTTTTGTGTGGATTTTCGGATTAATCTGATGGAAGATTTCTCAACGAAAATATTTATAATAAAAATATTTAAATAAGGGATTACAATGTCAAATTTTGTTAGACTCCACACTTTGTGTTTGGAAAGAAGGCATAATATTGATATTGGCCTGGGGGAGTATAAAGGAAGAGGATACTGGGATGAATATATAAATATGATAACTTTAATGTGATAAGTGCAAGTGATTGCAATAAATTATGTAGAAAGCCACGAAACAGAAATTAGATTTTTTTATTTTCAATTTCCATTAAAAATTTGAATTTAAATATTCTAAAATCTTATTAAGTTTGCCCCCGAAATTTGCCATTTTATTAATTTAAAATTTGTCAAACTTCTGGCCATGTTCTCCGTTTGGTTATCCAAAACCCCTTTGATTGCGTGTAATTAATAAGGCTGCTTTAATTAAGCCGGAAACCGGAAATCCTCTTTGAAAACTACTTCACTTTGCATTAACATTCTTCTTCATTTCCAAGAACAAGTTCTCACGTAAACTTCAAATTCTGTTCAGTCAAATTAAATAAGGAAAACTAACAAGAGCGACATTTAACGAAGGAGAGAGGGAGAGAAAAAATCAATCTTATATTCTGGATAACAAGCCCTATCCCAGGCCCCTTTTCCCTTCCCCCCCCATCCTTAAAAACTCGGCCTTATGCAAATAAACACTAGCTTCCAACAAGATACGAACACGAATGCCGGCCAGCCAGCTAAAGTTTGCTGCCGGACACACGCTGGCGAATAACTAAGAACCCTGTGGAACACGATATTAAATTTATTTTTTATAATGAAATACATGAATGGAATGAAATGAATGAACAAGTGAAAAGCAAAACGGCCAAAAATTCCTACAAATAAAATGCAAATTTCGTTTTTATCATCCCGCAAAAAAAAAGAGTTTTCCCTCCTCCACCCCCCGCCCTTTGAATTCGGTGTCCCTGCAAAATGGACGACATGACATCAAAAGCGGAAGTAACAACTGAAATTAATTAAATTTCACTACCGGCACCCTCTTGAATGCTAAAAAAGTTATTTTGCTGTAGGAAGCCTTGCGCGAGCAAAAAAAAAAAAACAAAATGAAATGCTTAGTACGACATCTATCGCCCGCCAATGACAAAACCTTCGTTCGCTTGTTGCAACAAATGTTTTTGTAATCGCATTTTTTCGTGCAAAACTTTTGCGGCACCGAGCAGCAGCATTTGTCGAGATGCGCCAAACATTCATTTGAATATTCGACGTTTTTTTTGCTCGGGAGCATAAAATGAATCCTAATTTGCTTGTGTTCAACACAAATGTTGCATGGAATGAACTCGCTTGTGTTGTAATGCAACTGGAATGGATACTTATTATCTGGAAGGGAGGAATCGGGCATATTTGAATTTAAGCAACTGAAAATTTTCTTTTAAATCCGAAAATGATATTAAAATATTATATGATATTAATATTATTTTATATTGTACTAGCTGAACCGCAGCCCGCTTCGCCAGGCAGAAAAACAGACGGAAATTAAAATCAGGTTTCATATTGTCTTTTCTTGTGATCCGTAATATATGCACCACTTACAATCAAGGTACTTCCCTGAGATACTAAAGAAATGGATATGTTCCATGGTGAATATTGAAGTACATAACTTTAGTTTACGGCGAATGAAGGAAGAAATGTCAAAATCAAATTGATTTTAAGTTTTGTGTGATTATCCTTCTTTACATTACCAAAACAAAAAACTTCCTACTTAAGAAGAACTTACTTAACCGAATAGGAATTCGAATGCACTACATTCAAAACACATAGAAAGTCAATCAAATTGTGCACTAATCAAGCAACACAAAAACTGAAAAAATAATATAATTTCCGTTTTCTTGATTTAAGTCGGCTTTTCACTAATGAATATTTCTTTTTTTGTAACCTTTATTTGCTGTTGTGCTAAGAAAATCCAAAGAAAACATGTAATTTTACAAAATTCAAGATTCCCCAACTTTCAAATCACGCCCATTTGTACATTGTCTATGCAGGTTATAAATAAATTAACTCACACGAATCTCGGTGTCGAATATACTCTAAAACAGGTTTTAATTTCGTATGGGAAGGGTCACGGCCACTTTCCGTCGATCGTTGCACAACTATTTACACTGGATCGACTAACCCAAATTTTCAGCACTATAGGTGTTATAGAATTTACAATATTCGCTAATAGGTTTTAACTTCGTCTGTGAGGTACCACGCCCACTATCCCAATACCACCCATTTTTGGCACAACTACGTAGGTTTATGCCAGATGCACTCACACAAAAATTCAATATTGTAGCTGTTATAAAAGAGAATATATTTTTTTTGTTTCACTGAACCAACACTCAGTGGATGTCCCCTATAAATGCAGTGCATTGCGTTGGTGGAAGGAAGATCAGGTATGGGAAGGAGGAAAGAGGGAGTAGTGTCTGTTGACATCTGTTTTGAATCTCTGAATGTCGTAATTGGAGGGAAAGATATTTGCCGGAAGTCGATTCCACATACGGATAGTGCGGGCGAAGAACGAATTTATTCTGTAATGTGTAGTGCGTCCGGTTGTCCAATCGACAACAAATGGGTGAGCGTTCCTGGAGAGTCGCGTATCTCTACCGAACGTTCTCACGGGCGGTATAAGATCACGAATTTCCGAAGAACAAACACCATGAAAGTATCGATAGAACAATGACACACAACCAACATTACGACAGTGTTCAAGGGAGACAATAGAATTGGATATCCTACCATCACCTATCAACACCATCGCCCTCCTCTGGACACGGTCAAGTAGCTCCAGTGATGAAGCTGAAGCACCCGACCATATATGGGAGTTGTATTCCATCTTTGGTCTGATGTAGGTAGTGTAGATATTGAGAAGATCAGAGGGTGTGAAATATTTCTTACATCTTTTTAAAAAGCCTAAACATTTGAAGGCATCTTTCGACACATCAAATACATGTTTTGTCCAACGAACATCACGTTGTATTTTCATGCCGAGAACATCGAGAGCATCTGATTGCTCAATATCTACACCGTTCATTAAAATCGACGACACCGTTGGATCAGTGAATCGCTTGTGAGACAACAAGGAGCACTGGGTCTTACGTGCATTAAAATCTACTCTATTCACTCGACCCCATTCAGAAAAGGCCAACAAATCCTGGCTAAGTGACTCATCCATCAATCGCCTTTTATCCTCAATTTCTTGACGACTTGGTCGAAATGAGTATGAATGACAGAGGTTGCTGTCATCCGCGAATGAGTATATTGGATTCGAAGTCCGATCCAAGAGGTCGTCGATGAAAATAAGAAAAAGGGAGGGGGAAAGGACAGAGCCCTGTGGTACTCCTGCGGTTAACCTATGCTCGTCGGATGAGAACCCATCTACAACAACACGTATAGTGCGATCTCTGAGGAAGCTCGATATAAATCGAGAGAAGTCACTACCAACACCAAAAGCGATAAGCTTTGATATGAGTGCGCCGTGCCAAACTCTATCAAAGGCCTTGGAGATATCTAGAGCAACGACCTTACTCTCACCAAGCTGGTGAATAGAACGATTCCAATTTTCGGATAGCAGTGTCATCAGGTCTCCCGTAGAGCGATTCCTACGGAAGCCATACTGTCGATCATTAAGTAAGTCATTAGCTTCTAAATACCTCACAAGATGGTGGTTAACCATACTCTCCATAACCTTCGAAAGCGCTGAGCAAATCGCGATCGGTCTATAGTTAGCAGGATTATTAGCCTCACCTTTTTTAGGGATGGGCTGAATGTTCGCAATCTGCCAACGCGCTGGAAAAACCCCTGCACGGCATGCAAGGTTGAAAAGATTACGAAGGGGCGGGCAAGCGTCGAAGAGCACTTACATAGGACCAGTGCTGAAATGCCATCCAGGCCTGGAGATTTATTTACGTCGAGATTTGCGAGAACCCTTTTAACTCCACGTGTTCGAAAAAATATCTGAGGCATGGAACTAGATACTTTTTCGATCACGGGGAGTGGTTGATTGCTTTCCGGCAAGGATGAATTCCTTGCAAACATTTCAGCCAATAGGTTAGCTTTGTCAACCGGGTCAGTGAATATCTGGTCATCTTTAACAAGAGTTGGGATAGATGAGGAGTTATCCTTTACTCTTCTCACAAATGACCAAAAGCTCTTACTTCCCCTAGGAGAAGCAAGAACTTTGGCACGAAGACGTTGTTCGTACAGAAACTTTTCACGTCTAAGTACCCTGGCACACATGGTTCTTGTCTGCTTGCGTAGCAGATCAGTTGTGGCATTTTTATTTAAACGCCATTTCCTGAACGCTTCCTCTTTGGATCTGACAGCAGTCTTGCATGTCTGGTTAAACCAACTTTTATTAGATGGTTTATCCGAAATAACTTTAATTGGAATAAATGCTTTCATTCCAATCAAGATAATATTTTCAATCATTTCAACCGCAGCATCTATATCGCTATTTAGAAAACAAAGTTTCCAATTGAAATGCTGGAAAAAGTTGTTGAGCTCGGCCCAACGTGCCTTTTTTGGCAGAAATACGCACATTGATGCTAGATGCACATACAAAAAATTTCAACACGCAAAGTGTCATAGAACTGACAATATTCAATAATAGGTTTTAACATCGTATGTGAGGTGCTACGCCCACTTTTTCAATACCGCCCATTTTTGGCACAACTACGCAGATTGATGTTAGATGCACTTGCACAAAATTTCAGCACTCTAGTTGTCATAGAACTGACAATATTCAATGATAGGTTTTAACTTCCATAAAGTGATTCTTATTTGTATGGGGTGAAATGGGGCAAAAAAGGGATAAAAATGGTACTTATTAAACAACAATAGCTAGAAACACGAAATTCGGTGTGTACATTCCTCTACTTGAGTAGATATATATGATAAAAGTATTTTTACCAAATTCGTACTTTTAAGGGGTAAAATGGGAATAGAGGCATAAAAATGGTACCAACCAAAGGGCTGTAACTAGAATAATGAAATTCGGTGTATACATTCCTCTAATTGCATAGACAAGTAAAATACACGGATTTTTTAAAATTCGTACTTTTTTGGGATAAAAATAGTACCAATCAAATGACCGCAGCTAGCGTCATGAAATTCGGAGTATACATTCCTCTGACTGTGTAGACACGGAATAAACTGATTTTCGAAATTCGTACTTTTTGGGGTCAAAATGGAAAAAGGGGATACAAATAGTACCAACCAAATGACCGCAGCTAGAGTCATGAAATTCGGAGTATACATTCCTTTGACTAAGTAGACATGAAAAATAAAAGTTTTTTTTCCAAATTCGTACATTCATGGGATATAATGGGTACGGAGGGATAAAAATTGTACCAACCACACGGCTACACCTAGAATAATTAAATGCGGTTTATACATTCCTCTGATTGCGTAGACACTTAAAATAAACAGATTTTTCGAAATTCGTACTTTTTGGGGTTAAAATGAAAATGACCAATCAAATGACCCCAGCTAGAGTCATGAAATTCGGAGTATATATTCCTCAGACTGCGTAGACACGGAAAATAGACGATTTTTTTTGGGTTAAAATGGAAAAATGGGATATAAATAGTACCAACCAAATGACCACAGCTAGAGTCATGAAATTCGGAGTATACATTCGAAATGTTTTTTTCGAAATTCGTACTTTCAAAGGATAGAATGGAACAGAGGGATAAAAATAGTACCAACTAAATGACTACAGTTAGAATGATGAAATTCTAATTGCGTAGAAACGTCAAGGGGGTAAAAATGGTACCAACCAAATGGGCGCAGCTGGAATCATGGAATTCGGTATATACGTTCCTCTAGCTGCAAAATAAAAAGTTTTTTTCCAAATTCTTACTTTTTCTTTTACGGCAAAAATTGGTTGAATGATGAAGTTAGGTTATTTTGCACTTTGCACATGTATGTACGTCAGATAATGGATTTTCAAAATTTGTACTTTTGGAATTAAAATAGAATGGAAATACAACCAACTGTAGCACCCACTATCTACCAATATTTATGGTATTTAAGCTTTTTGAAAATATAAATATAACAATGTTTATTTATTGATTTATATAAATAATGGTTTGAAATAATTAAAATATTATATTTATATATATAATTATTTTTTTTTTTCAATATTTTCCTGTAATATTACTGCACTTCTACGAAAACCGACAACCTCTGTGGAATGCAATCCACTGTGGAGGGTATATAAAGTTCGGCCCGGCCGAACTTAACGCCTTTTTTGTGTTTAAAAATAGTGGATTTTGATTTTTTGAATCAGTATGCCTCAACGCACAATCTTTACGGACAATTTTTTTATTTTTTCTTGCATGGTGTAATTGAATTCAAATGTAATAAAATTTGATTTCTACTTGTGCTCTGTTAATTACCAGGCACTTTTGTATTTCCTCCATATGTCTCCTTTGCCATATGTCTTTTTCCCTGCCTTGCTTGCCTAACCGTGCACTAAATTACCCTTCTAAATTTCTTTCGTTGCTGTTCAATTGTGAAAAATTGCTTGTATATCAATCACCGCTTTAGAAATAATTTTCATTTTATTTTTGTTTTGTTTTCGTTGTTGTAAAATTGCATTTTAAACACTTCAATGATATATGGCTCATTGTTCGCCCAAAACTAATTGAAATTATTTTGCGAGCAGGCAGCAGAGGGGCGACTATACTGTGCAACAACATAAAATATTGTTGGCTCGGTGTGGCTAAGCACGTTCGTGCGGAGGGGGGGGGGGCATGTTGGTTGTTGTGTCATAAGACTTCTTAAACAGCTGACGCACAAATTTAAACTACTTAGGACAGGGGTGGGCGAGATGAGGGCACGCGTGGGATTTATTAAAAAAATGTATTCAATTCGAAGATTTTTGAGGAAAATATGGAATGAACTGGGATATTGTGCTGGCTCAAGACCATTTTGCTTCTATATTTAATAGAATGCAAATTTATTTACAAATGGCATGGTGACATTTATTACTTGGCTGCAGACTACCACGATCATGATTTCGACCATGTCAAAAGTCTTTTCAAGTGGCTTCACAGCGACTTTTCAACATCAAACCCGGCCTCTATAAGGAGATGATTCTCACAAACGAACGAGAAGCACAACTCATTTGCCGAATTTGCGTTTAAAAAATCGCACCAAGTAATAAAGTACACATGCCATCTTACAAGCATCTCATTGAGTTGCATATGTAAGTATGTGTATATGCAGGTATAGTTACCCAGCAATACTTCTGCCGTGCCAACACTCATTTGTCTTAGTTTTTTCGTTTGTATTTTTTGGTCTGTAATCAATATTTGATTTGAACTGAGATATTGTCCTGGCTCAAGACCATTTTGCATCTATATTTTATAGAATAGAATAAGGAAATATGGAATGAAATTTGAGGAAAAATTTTATTATCTCCGAAAGAAGGACGTGTTCTGATATGATCATTTCAAGAAGGATTCTAGTTTCAAATTTTATTTGAAACGAGAGAATTGTTAGACTATCTTTGCCTTTGTTGTGGCGCCCCCAAGTTTGTACATTTCTCTCACCGTGCCAAACTTTTGCAAAAACGATTAAAGGACGTCTAATAAAACATTTATCAAATAATTTTCGCAACGAGTGAGCGAGCGGCAACAACAACTACAAGAATAACAGCGAGGGCAAACAAGCGTTGAACTCTAAGCTGAACATTTTCATATGCAAACCCCTTTTTTTCTGCTGATCCATAAGGTTGTTTTATGTGATACGCAGGGGCAGAGCCAGAAAAAAAACACCAGAATGGAGAAGAGAAGACGACGACAACGATGAAGTGAAACGTTCAAATATGATGTTTTGCAAACAAATAATAAAAAACCAATTTAACATTTAATCACGCACTTCTGCCAAAATAAAATATTAAAAAAGGGGATTTCTTTCGGCAAGCTGCTCGTGTTGGCGTTGCCGTTTCAGCTGTTTAACAGCCTTTAAATATGCAACACACAACGAGCAGGCAGCATGAGAAAAAGCAAGAGTTGGTAGGGAGAGGAAGCAAACAAACAAACACATACGCACCAAGGCACACACACACACATTGTGCGAAAGGATAGAGGAGTATATATGAAAAAAGAAAAAATCCAAAAAATAAGTGGGTGTATTAGTCAGGACTCTCGGGTGAATGTGAGTGTGGGGTAGTGTTGGCGTTAGTGTTGGAGTGCTCATCAGCAGCGTCATTGCAACATGTTCAACACATTCATGCATAAAATTGTCGTCCCTGACACCGAAATATGTTCGCATCCCGCCATCCAACCGTGTCACCCACCGGCTGGAAACAGACACTCACCTCGTCGCAATCCCTCCCCCAACCCTAGAGCCGGCCCAGCCCGTATATTTTGGCAAATGCAAAATGGCAAATGGTTGTTTTGTTGTATTTTTTTGCGTTTGGCTTGGCGTTTTTTTCTCTCTCGCTGCTGTTGACTACAATCATATTATGAACTTTTTTTCCTCGCTATATTGTTAAACAGCTCGAGCACGCCAGCGAATAGCTTGGGCTATGTTAATTTATGACTCTAATAAAAAGATGCTACAGCATCAACAGGAGCAAAGAAGGAGTGTGCCATCCGCCATTCATTCACCATTCACCACTCAGCGAGACTAAGGGGTGTGTTTAGCATTTCTTTGTTTGTTGTACTCGTACGAGTATTGAAATGAAATGAAATGTTATTGAAATAAAGTCGCATTTATATTAAATGAAGTTTCTAATCGGTTTAAGTGCTATAAGAGCAGCGTTGGGTGGATGGATGAATGGAATGGATGGTTGAATGTGCGTGTGCTTTTGTGTGTATAATATACATATATTCCGCTGACTTTTTGAAATACTAAGCCTTCTGATGAAATAATAATACTGGATCTTAGGTTTTAAACCAATAAGTACGATTTCTGTCGGTAACTAGCATTCGCCGGGAATAAAATAAAGAGTAATGAGCAGCACAGTACGCTCGTGAATAAATAAGTTATATTACGAAATTGAAACAGAAAAATATTTTTTGGATTACATGCACCCTCACTAAAACGAATTCGTCAAGTAGAGCCTTAAGAAGTCATTATAAATGGACTTGTATAAAAGAGTTGCGTTACTGACTGACATTGACCAGCCCCCAGACCAAACGGCTCAAGCCGGGATCATGCAATTTTCAGAGTAGTTCCAAGATATGACGTCGACTAAGAAAGGGTTTTACGAAATTCATACTTTTAGGGGGGTAAAATGCGACAAAAAGGGATAAACATCGAATCTTCGTGAAATTCGATGTATTCCTGCACTGACCATGCAGACGAGCTACAAATAGGGATTTTTCAAAATTTGTACTTTTAAGGGAGGAAAGAGACAAAAAAGGGATAAAAAAATGGTACCAATTTAAGTATTGCAGTTGTATTCGTGAAAATCGGTATCTCCATTTCTCTGACAACGTAGACGTGCAACATAAATTGATGTTTCGAAATTTGTACGTTTAAGAGGTGAGCGGGACAAAAAGGGATAAAAATGGTACCAACTAAAGTATTACCGCTAGAGTCGTGTAATTTGGTATGTAAATTCACCTGACAACATCAGGGGATTTCTGCACTGACCATGCAGACGAGCTACAAATAGGAATTTTTCAAAATGTGTACTTTTAAGGGAGGAAAGAGACAAAAAGGGATAAAAAATGGTACCAATTTAAGTATTGCAGTTGTATTCGTGAAAATCGGTATCTATATTTCTCTGACAACGTAGACTTGCAACATAAATGGATTTTTCGAAATTTGTACGTTTAAGAGGTGAGCGGGACAAAAAGGGATAAAAATGGTATCAACTAAAGTATTACCGCTAGAGTCGTGTAATTTGGTATGTAAATTCCCCTGACAACATCAATGCGCAATACAAATGCATTTTTTACTTTGTACAAACTAAAGTATTGCAGCTATAGTCGTGAAATTCGGTGTGTAAATTTCTCAGACAACGCAGAAGCGAAAGCTAGCTGGATTTTTTTTCAAAATTTTTACTTATAAAGGGTGAGCGGGATAAAAATGGTACCAATTAAAGTATTGCAGCTATAGTCGTGAAATTCGGCGTGTAAATTTCTCAGACAACGCAGAAGCGAAAGCTAGCTGGATTTTTTCGAAATTTTTACTTATAAAGGGTGAGCGGGACAAAACGGGATAAAAATGGTACGAATTAAAGTATTTCAGATATAGTCGTTAAATTTGGCGTGTAAATTCCTCTGACAAAGTAGATGCGCAGTCTAACTGAATTTTTCTGAAATTTGTGCTTATAAGGGGTGAGCGAGAAAAAAGGGATACAAATGGTACCGACTAAATTATTGCAATTAAATTATTAAAAAAAAGCTATGAAAGGTATGAAAATGAAAAAAAATATACATACGAAGGGAGTTAATCTAAAATAGTGCACATCGGCAACCTCATTTCTCTGACTGTATATGAGTGCTATCTAATTGGAGGTTTCCAAACTACTATTTTAGATTTATCTAAATATTAATAAAGGGTGTTTTTTATTGGGGTATAGAACTTTAAGTTGGCATCACTTTTTTAACTGGCGGCCATTTTGTCAGCTGTCAAGTGATTAATATTTAGTTTGGTTTGCCATTTCATCATGAACAGGTTGACAAAAGAACAACGCTTGCAAATCGTGCAAATTTATTTCGAAAGTAATGGTTCAGTTCGCGAAGTTCACCGCAAGCTCCGTCCATTTTATGGTCGACATAATCGTCCATCAGAGCAATTAATTCGGTTAACCATGGATCGTTTTCGCACTACGTTTACTCTATGTGATAATACGCATCCGCAGAGACGTCGAACAGTGCGCACCGAAGAAACAATTGTCGCTGTAGAGCAAAGTGTTGAAGATGACCCGAATGAATCGATTCGCCACCGTGCACAGCAATTGGAGCTTTGTCCATCAACTTTATGGAAGATTTTGCGCAAAGATCTTGGCTTGCGACCTTACAAGATCCAGCTTGTGCAAGAATTAAAGCCGCGAGACCATGCAATGCGTCGTGATTTTGGTGTATGGGCCGAAAATGAGATTCATCTCGATGCTGATTTTCATCACAAAATTTTGTTCAGTGATGAGGCTCATTTTTGGTTGAAGAGAATCCACATGAGACCCTTGAGACGCCATTACATCCACAAAAACTGACTGTTTGGTGTGCTCTATGGGCTGGTGGAGTCATTGGGCCATACTTCTTCCGAAATAATGCTGGAGAGTCAGTTACCGTTAATGGAGACCGGTATAGAGCCATGATAACCGACTATTTTCTTCCCGAATTGGATGGCATGAATGTGGATGAGTTGTGGTTCCAACAAGACGGCGCTACATGCCACACAGCGCACGTCACAATCGAATTATTGAAGGAAACATTCGATGAGCGCATAATTTCGCGGAATGGACCTGTCAATTGGCCACCAAGATCGTGTGATTTGACACCATTGGATTATTTTCTTTGGGGATATGTGAAGTCGCTCGTCTACGCCAACAAACCAGAAACGTTAGGGGACTTGGAAGCCAACATTCGTGGCGTTATTGCCAACATACGGCCCCATATGCTCGAAAAAGTGGTTGAAAATTGGACCTGTAGAATATTCGAGCCAGCCGCGGCGGCCACATGCCCGAAATCAAATTTAAACATTAATTGCATAAAATTATCCTTCCAATAAAGCCAAATTGATGGACATTAAAACGATTTTCTTGTGTTTTATTTCAATTCGAAGTTCTATACCTCAATAAAAACACCCTTTGTATAGAAAATTGAATAAAAACTATCCAAAAACAGAAAGGGTGCAGCGCGAACTGCTAGTTGAATATATACAGATTTTACCTACAGCAGTTTTCTTAATAACAGTTTTATTAATTTTTTCATTTTGACTCTAAAAGTATGGAATTGAAAAAAATTCTCTTAATTTCCACGTCTACGCAGTAGAAGACGAATTTCATGATTCTAGCTAAAGCCGCTTGATTGGTGCGTCTACACAGTCAAATTACTGTATATATCGAATTTCATGATTTCAACTTCAGGTACCATTTTTATCCCTATTTTTCGATTGTATGATAAAAGTACGAATTTCAAAAAATCCTTCTATTTTACGTGTCTACGCAATTAGAGGGATGTCCACACCAAATTTCATGATTGTAGCTATTGTCATATCACTGCTACCATTTTTATCGTCCCAAAAGAACGAATTTTGAAAAATTATTCTATTTTATTTGTCTACATAATTGGAGGGATGTATACACCGGAGTTCATGATTCTAGATGTTGTTGTATAATTGGTACATTTATATCCCTTTTTGTCCAATTTCACCCGTTAAAACTTAAATTTACCTTTTGGTGCTTTCAAGCTACAAGAGGAATGTGGGCAACAAATTTCTAATGCATATAAAGCACAACTTTAAAAAAATCTAAAACAGTCTAAAAACAAGTAAGGAAAGGCTAAAGTCGGGCGATTATATAATACCCTACACCACTCCCTATGTATGTACCTCGCTTTGATTACTGAACCCAGGTATTTCATGGGAGCAATTTTATGTAGTTCATATAAATTATACATTTACTATAAATTTATCTTTAGTCAAATTTAACGAATATGGTAATTGATCCAATTATCCGACAGACAAATACAAATTATACAGTAGTAATACGACCGACATTTCAAAAGGGGTCCTATAACAACATTCTGGGCCTGGTCTAAATCATGGGCCTATATATTTCTCATTCACGGTAGGTATTCCTAGTTGAAAAATATAATATATATGTAGTTTCTAGAGCTCCAATAGATCAGAATGGGCCCCATCTGGGTTATACCAAAGTATGTACATATGGGCATCACCAAACAATTCTCAATTCAATTCGGTAAAAAAGTGAAATCGGGAAAGATTTTTGCATCCTGTAAATGTATGTGTTTGACAAACTGGTGCAATATGTGGATTTTAGAGCGGAAAATGTCAAATCGGGAGCGACATTTGTATGGGGGCTATATCTAAATCTGAACCGATTTCCGCCAAATACCGATGGTCCTTGGCCAGAAAAAATAACTTCTGCCAAGTTTCATTACAATCGGACAATAAATGGACTCAGCTGGTGATTCTAAGCCGATCGGTATACTTAAAGGTGGGTCTAGCTCGATTATTTCTTGGTGTTGGCGCGCAACTAACTTATAATACCCTAGTCCACGAAGTGGTGTAGGTTATAATTAGGGGATATTTTCAGTCCTTGTTAGGGGGGAAAATCCAATTTCGCCCACTTTCAATCCCAACCGACCTGCAACCATTAGACACATTCAGAAAAAATGACTAGACCATCTTTGAATTTTACCACGACCCATAATATATATACTTTATAGAGTGTTCGATGAATATTTCAAGGTATTTCAAACGGTGGAGGGTATAACAACTGCATAAATGTGGCCTTCATAGCTCAGTGGAAGTGTGCGCGTCTTGCAATCTGAAGGTGCTGGGTTCGATTCCCGGCCGGCGCACTGGTAAAATTCAACATCAACAAATTTTCACTTTTCATCATAAAATAAGAGTTTCTGCAGCCAATTTTCTCATCCGAACACACTTTCACGTAAAAATAGTCATTTCGATTGCTCCAAGGTCCAGGGAAGAAACTAATAGCCATTAGCGATACATAACATGGCTGTTAACATAAAAAATGCAGCGCCCCTAGTGGAGGATAGGGTACAACTCGATTAACATCCCATTCCCTTAACATTAACATCAACCTTGAAGAAGATGCAAATAACAGCCGGACAACATGAGAACGATGATGAACAAAGGTTCCCGCGATAATCGGATACATGCCGGAACGAAGTCTAGTATAATTCAGACTTAAGGATTATCACCTCAGCTCCCTCTAAAGCTGCTACAACAACAACAACAACAACAACTGCATAAATTGTCCAAATATTAGGGGGTATTTTTAGTCTTTGTTAGGAAAATTGTTTCCCTCTGGGCCCATTTCGACCACTTTCTATTCCAACCGATCTGCAACCATAAGACACATTTAGGGAAAAATTTAACCTCGTAGCTTATTTCGTTCGTCGGCTAACGTGCATTCAACAGACAGACGGACATGGCTACATCGTCTTAGAATTTTACCACGACCCAGAATATACTTTATGAATATTTTAAAGTTTTACAAACGGAATGACAAAGCGAATATACCCCATCTTTAGGTGGAGGGTGTAAAAATGGTTCATAAAAAACCATTACTGAATTTTGCTCTATTCAATAAAAATTTTTATTAATATTGCAATTTTTTGGATTAACTATATTTTCTGCCTCATTTCGGTTCACAATTTATGTTTCATTGAAGTTCCCCTAAAATATTCTTCGCTTCTTAGAGACATCACCACGATTACGCGGCTGCTGTTCCCATGGCTGTGGTGGGTTCGAACCCACTTAGACCACCACAAAATTCTAAACAATAACATATTCTTAAATATTAAATTGTACAAATAAACATTTTTGAATTATGCTCTGGCCTCTGTTTCTTTCAATTTGGCTGAATTGTTTTAAATGTTCTTTGCCACTTACAAGCTTAGCCCTCCACTTCGGGGTTCGCTGTTTTCTGAAGCGTTAAGCAGAAGGCGCAACGTGGCAAGCATGCATGCTTTGAGCGACGAGCATTCCTTTAAGTACATAAGAGGACTTAAGAGAAAGAAGAAGAAGAAAAAATAAAGGTTCCCTTCCCTTATTTTCGGTGGCCTGTTAAAATATTTTCATATATCATTTTTTGTTCACATATGCTGTTGTTTTTTGTTGCTCTTGTATTCATAACAATTCATAATTCTTTTGGTGTTGTCGTTGTGTTTTTTTCTCGCACTTTTGTCTCATGTCAGCATAATTTATGTGAACTTCTCATTACATTGCTGCGTGTATTCGTACTACTCGTGCGGCGATATATGAATATTTTGACACACTCACATCTCCTTTGGCTTGGTTTTTTTTTTTTGAAGGGAGATGTGTGAAACAAGGATTCAGATTCGTATTCGCCGTGCCACATGGCTTTTGTTGTATGCGATATTTAAAATATTTAACATAACATATGGATTAAGTGCTGCGCGAATGTGTACCGGTGTCAGAGTGTCACCGGGCGTGAAATATACATTCCCATATGTTTTAGTTGTTGCGAAGGGTGTTCCCCGCGAGGGATGATGGCATTTGGTATATTCGCATGGCGCTTATGGTTGGTTGACAACTTGTCAAGCATTTGTTTAATGTCATTTGCCCATATTTTCCAGTTTTAATATAAATCATTTCGATTGTCAGAGATCACACAACAGAGGGAATTAAGGAATTTCGCATAGATTCGCATAGGAGACCACGTGATGCTATGTCATGTTTGAAAGGTGCCCCCGATCCTTGTAAACGTGTTAGAATTTCGAGTCTTTCGAGCTATATAACACTATGTAATAACAAATTTTCTGGGCAAAAATCGAAAAAACTTGAAACAAAAATTAATTTTGTTGCAAAAAACATATTTTTAATGCTTAAAAAATCCTCTAAAATAAATGAAAATCGAAAAAGAATTTATTTGTTTTGTGCACTGAGGCCTATTGTTTTATTTACGTGTACTAAATATCGCGGGCTTTGTCACGCCCCTTCCAGTACCTCTCACACAAATCACGCAAACCTACGTAAAATAAAAGCTCTTATAACTTCTATTCAGTGATCGGAATACTGTGGAATTTGATATTTAGCAATGCTTTTATAGTGGTTACATTTGCATGGAATATGGGTGATATTGCCACACCCCTTCTGGTGCCTCCCTCACAAAGTGGCATAAACTTTGGTTACAATAAAACCGACATAAAATTCTTACGGGTAGTCAGAATCATTTGCAATTTAATATTTGACAATGTTTTTACAAGCACTTTAAACCAAACAAGTAAGGAAAGGCTAAAATCGGGCGGGCCGACTATATAATACCCTACACCACTCCCTGCGTATGTTCCTAGCTTTGATTACTAAACCCATTTATTTCATGGGAGCAATTTTATGTAGTTCATATAAATTATACAGTTACTATAAATTCATCTTTAGTTCGACATTTGAAAGGAGGCCTATAGCAATACTTGGGGCCTGTCCAAAACATGGGCCTATATATTTCTCATTCACGGTAGGTATTCCTAGTTAAAAATATCATGATATGCAAAATTTGATGAAGATACAATGTAAGATATAGTTTCTAGAGCTGTAATAGATCAGAATGGGGCCCCATTTGGGTTATACCAAAGTATGGACATATGGGCATCTCCCAAACAAGTAAGGAAAGGCTAAAGACGGGCGGACTTTCTATCTCTTTACAATTCAATTCGGTAAAAAAGTGAAATCGTGAATGATTTTTGCATCATGTAAATGTATGTGTTTGACAACAAATTTTAAATCGGAGAGGACATTTGTATGGGGGTATAATGAAACCTGGAACGATGTGACCCGCTTTCACCATGTATGTTTATTGGTGAAATATAATATGTAAAGTTTGGCCAAAATCGGAATTTTAAAGAAAATCAGGTACAATATGTGCTTTCTAAAGCGGAAAAAGTCAAATAGGGAGCGACATTTGTATAGGGGCTATATCTAAATCTGAACCGATCTTACCCAAATTCTGCACAGGTGTTTCTAATTGGATTATAAGATGTTGCACCAAGTTTAAAGAAAATCGGGTAAAATATGTGGTTTCTAAAGCGGAAAAAGTCAAATAGGGAGCGACATTTGTATAGGGGCTATATCTAAATCTGAACCGATCTTACCCAAATTCTGCATAGGTGTTTCTAGTTGGATTATAAGATGTTTTACCATGTTTAAAGAAAATCGGGTAAAGTATGTGGTTTCTAAAGCGGAAAAAGTCAAATCGGGAGCGACATTTGTATGGGGGCTATATCTAAATCTTAACCGATCTTACCCAAATTCTGCATAGGTGTTTCTAGTTGGATTATAAGATGTTGTACCAAGTTTAAAGAAAATCGGGTAAAATATGTGGTTTCTAAAGCGGAAAAAGTCAAATCGGGAGCAATATTTGTATAGGGGCTATGTCTAAATCTGAACCGATCTTACTCACTTTCTGTATAGGTGTTTATAAAGAGTGATTTTTTTGAGGTTAGGATTTTCATGCATTACTATTTGACAGATCACGTGGGATTTCAGACATGGTGTCAAAGAGAAAGATGCTCAGTATGCTTTGACATTTCATCATGAATCGTCTTACAAACGAACAACGCTTGCAAATTATTGAATTTTATTATCAAAATGCGTGCTCTGTTAAGAAAGTTCATTGCGCGCTTCCATTTTATGGTCAGTTTAATCGACCCACTGAAGCGGCTATTCGGGCTATTGTGACTAAATTTCGCACCAAATTTACATTGTTGGACATTAAACCACCAACACGCTTACGTAGAGTGCGAACTGAAGAAAATATCGCAGCTGTATCGGCCAGTGTTAATGATGACCACCAATTTTCGATTCGTCGCCGTTCGCACCAATTGGGTCTCTGATACTCAAAAACGTGGAAATGCCAAAATTGGACTAAGCGGATGGACCACCTAAGACGCAGTCGCGGTCAACATTTAAATGAAATTATCTTCAAAAAGTAAATGTCATGGACCAATCTAACGTTTCAAATAAAGAACCGATGAGATTTTGCAAATTTTATGCGTTTTTTTTTTTTAAAGTTATCAAGCTCTTAAAAAATCACCCTTTAGTTGGATTATTGGATGTTTTGCCAAATTTAAAGAATATCGGGCTCAATATATGGTTTCTAGAGCGGAAATGTCAAATCGGGACCGATATTTGCAACATCTTTAAATATAAATGAAAATATACCTGTTTAGAGTCCGATTATCTGTTCGAAATCAAAAAAATGTCTGCATATATACAATGGACTAATCTGGTCGCAGAGAATTTTCCCTTATCAAGGCTTAAAAATACCCCCTAATATCTATTATTTAAGCTTTTTTTGAAATTTCCACCTTATATTCTTTTGAAAACAATGAATATAAAGTGTTTTGTAAAGTTTAATGGGCTAAAAATTTTACCAAAAAAATGGTACCTGTACTAATTGTGTAGTTAATAAAGAGATTTGTACTTTTAGGGTAAATCTGGAAAAAAGGTATAAAAATGGTACCAAACAAAAGGGTGTAACTAGAACCATGAAACTCAGTGTATACAATCAACGGTAGGCACGCAAGACAGTGAATTTATATTTTTGGGTCAAAATTGCAGTAGCTGGAATTATAAAATTTGGTTTTACGCTTCTCTGACTGCGTAGGCTCGAAAGATGTTCACTAAGTCGCTGATAACATGAAAGTTCCATCTCAAACTTAAAAAAGTTACTGCTTTATTCGGTTTAATTTAATTTGCACTGGGATATTGCCAAGATCTCTTCCTTATCACCCACTTTTTTCCTTCCTTTTTTCACTTTATTAATACACATCCCTGAGTGTCTAATGTAGGCCATTACGAAGCATGTATGCCCGTTCTAATGTATCGATTATTTCAGAACATCACGTGAATCAAATATACTTCCATAAAAATCATTTAAAGATTTAATTATTTGTTCAGTACTTTTCAATTCGGTCAACTACATTTTAAATAGATAAGTTTTCGTTTCGTAAAATAACTCTGACTTCTGTTTAATATCGTTTATTTTATATTGTTTACATAAATTATGTAAATGTATTGGTGATGTTGTTGTTGTTGTTGATGTTGATGATATTGACATTGCTATTGCTGTGGTCGCTGCCGCTGCTGCTTCTGTTGCTATTGTGTTTTGGGTAAGTAATCATTCATTTGCATTATCATACATTTTATAAACAGAGCTAAATGTACTCGCTCAATATGCTCTATATGATGCTTACGAACACACACACGCGACCGAGCATACACACGCATACATATACACTGCTCTACGAGTGTGTGAGTGATGCATAATAACACAGTGGTAATAACAATAACTCCAGTTTAGCACTTTGTAAAGACAAATGTAGTATGCAACTACAGCGGCAACAACAACAATACGAAAAACAAACACTCACACATGTACGCATACACACACAAGGATATCAACTCACATTATCGCAAAATCAAACACATGCATCTATCGTTTCATACATGTACGTATTGCAATGCGTACTAACAATTTCATATGCTATCAGATATATGTATGTACGTGCACTACACCATACCTTAACACTCGAATTCATATATGCATACGTATACATTAAGATGTCCTGCCGAAAGTTGAAGTTATAAAACTAGAAAAAAATCTAGAAGAGTAATATACTGATTTATATATACAGTGAACAGCAAAAGTCATGGCAATCCTCACAAAATTAAGAATATCTCCAAATTTCTCAAAAACTACGTGCAAATAAATGTGATGTATATTTTTATTTTGTAGTATATTTATAAGTATATACTACAACTAATCTTGATTTACTAAATAAAAAATATAAACATAAGTCTGCTCAAAAATTGATTTACATTAATTTACCAAATAAAATCTTTTATAAAGCTATGGATAACCCATTAGACTTTGTTTAGATATTTTCAATCGCCTGTAACTTCTGAAATACTCAACCGATTTTTATACCCTATACCACTTCGTGGTCTAGGGTATTATAAGTTAGTTTCGCGCCAAATGTTTGTAACACCAAGAAATAATTGAGCTAGACCCACCTTTAAGTATACGGATCGGCTTAGAATCGCCAGCTGAGTCGATTTAACGATGTCTGTCTGTCCGTCCGTCCGTCTGCTGTCCATCTAAGCTTGTTCGCACTCTACAGGTCGCAATTGTTGTCCGATTGTCATCAAACTTGGCAGAAGTTATTTTTTCTGGCCAAGGACCATCGGTATTGAATTTGGAGGAAATCGGTTCAGATTTAGATTTAGCCCCCATACAAATGTCGCTCCCGATTTGACATTTTCCGCTCTAGAAACGACATATTGTACCCGATTTTCTTTAAATTTGGCAGAACATCTTATAATCCAACTAGAAACACGTATGCAAAAATTGGGTAAGATCGGTTCAGATTTAGATATAGCCCCCATACAAATGTCGCTCTCGATTTGACATTTTCCGCTCTAGAAACGACATATTGTACCCGATTTTCTTTAAATTTTGCAGAACACCTTATAATCAAACTAGAAACACGTATGCAAAAATTGGGTAAGATCGGTTCAGATTTAGATATAGCCCCCATACAAATGTCGCTCCCGATTTGACATTTTCCGCTCTAGAAACGACATATTGTACCCGATTTTCTTTAAATTTGGCAGAACATCTTATAATCCAACTAGAAACACGTATGCAAGAATTGGGTAAGATCGGTTCAGATTTAGATATAGCCCCCATACAAATGTCGCTCCCGATTTGACATTTTCCGCTCTAGAAACGATATATTGTACCCGATTTTCTTTAAATTTTGAAGAACATCTTATAATCGAACTAGAAACACGAATGCAAAAATTGGGTAAGATCGGTTCAGATTTAGATATAGCTTCCATACAAATGTCGCTCCCGATTTGACACTTTCCGCTCCAGAAACGACATATTGTACCCGATTTTCTTTAAATTTGGCAGAACGTCTTATAATCCAACACGTATGCAAAAATTGGGTAAGATCGGTTCAGATTTAGATATAGCCCCCATACAAATGTCGCTCCCGATTTGACTTTTTCCGCTCTAAAATCCACATATTGTACCCGATTTTCTTTAAAATTGGCACAACATTTTATAATCGGACTAGAAACATCTATGCTGAAAGTGGGAAAGATCGGTTCAGATTAAGATATAGCCCCCATACAAATGTCGCTCCCGATTTCACTTTTTCCGCTCTAAAATCCACATCTTGTACCCGATTTTCTTTAAATTTGGTACAACATCTTATAATCCAACTAAAAAAACTATGGTGAAAGTGTGTAAGATCGGTACAGATTTAGATATAACCCTCATACAAATGTTGCTCCCGAATTTTTAACCGATTTTGGCCAAAACTTTCAGATTTCACTATTTTACCGAATTGAATTGTAGTGAGATAGAAAGTGGGGTATATCATATAGTCAGCACCGCTCGTCTTTAGCCTTTCCATACTTATTTGGGAGATGACCATATGTCCATACTTTGGTATAACCCAAATGGGGCCCCATTCTGCTCTATTACAGCTGTATAAACTACATCTTACATCGGATCTTCATCAAATTTTGCATCATCATTATATATTTCAACTAGGAATACCTACCGTGAATGAGAAATATATAGGCGCATGTTTTGGCACAGGCCTCAAATGTTGTTATAGGCCCCCATCAAATGTCCGTCCGATGCATCCTATTACCGCTGTATAATCTGTATTTGTCATTGGATCTTGATGAATTTTTCCTTAACATGTTATATTTACTTTACTCGGAATATCTGCTAGAAAATTGGATCAATTAATTTATTAATTTCTATATTCATTAAATTTGACTAAAGATGAATTTATAGTATAATTTATATGAACTACATAAAATTGCTCCCATGAAATACCTGGGTTTAGTAATCAAAGCGAGGTACATACGCAGGGAGTGGTGTAGGGTATTATATAGTCGGCCCCGCCCGACTTTAGCCTTTTCTTACTTGTTTTTATTTATCCGTTTTTTGGTTTTCTTTATTTGTTTTACAATTTCCTTTATCCATCGTTTGAGTCCTTTTAAGACAAAAACTTCCATAAAATTATATTTTCCGGGAACCACTAATATTGATATGTATGTGTGTGTCCTTACCACATCACATTCCCAACTATCCCGACACACAGATAGACAGATAGACAGACAAACATCTGTACATTTTGTGCGGACGGACAGTGGTGTACTTATGTACATTATAGTCTTATAATACTTGTAAAATACACATAATTGAACATTTTTGGTCAAATTGATGTTTACATGAACACTAGCAGACACACACATATATATTTGTACATATATATGCATTTTTGCATATGTGTGCATCAATATGCAAATGACCAGATATGTGTGTGTATGTGCGTACATTTTGAATATTGGCTCATTTGATATGCAATACAATGGATTTTTGTTTTTGGTTGGCTATTCATGTCGATAGTAAATTACAATAGTTGGTGTTATTTTTGTTTTTGTGTTTTTTTTTTGCCATAGAAAACTTCCCAACACTCTATGATGCAACGAAATGAGTTGGTTGATTCATAGTCCGTTGTAGTTGTAAAGCATGTGGTGGTGTATTGCATTTTAAAGTTCCCCCGTAAAAGATGTGGCACTAAATGCATATTAAAGTGGGTCGTTCTAAATTAAAATTGTAATCCACATTTTTTTTTAATTTATCGATTTTTGAAAACCAAAATATTTCACAAAATGTTATATGTAGCAAATTTTTGTTGTACAGTGTATTGAGCACTGCTATATTACACTGCTGCATCACTTTATGAAATGTATCGCATATAAACACAACAAGGCAGCAGCACAATTGCTGTGCAATTCTATCTACACTTATGTTTATGCTAATATGGATGCATATGCATTTACAAACACATGCACATGGGTACATGAGGTCCTTATAAGGATAACAGACATATTCAAATTTGTTGCCTCTATATGTCTGTGTGTATTTTTGGCTATTTCTCAATTGGGCTGAAGAAAGAAGTTGGTTAGCATAAACGCTTTCGTTTATGTTCATGTATAAAATCAAAGAAACCACCCTAATATGTAGTAATAAGGAGAGTAGAGGGGAACATTCATCTAAGTAGATAGATGTACTTGTACTAGATGTAATGTAGGGAGGGTCCTAAAAACATTCAAACAAATTTTTGAATTTTTATACTCTCCACCGCCAGGATGGGGGTATACTAACTTTGTCATTCCGCTTGTAACACCTTGAAGTATCGACCTGATTCCCTTTCTATTATTTATATATTGATCGCCATAAAATTCTAAGACGATCTAGCCATGTCCGTGCGTCCTCCGTCTGTTAAAAGCACGCTAGCATCTAAACGAAAGGAGCTAGGATGTCCAAATTTTCCACAAAGGCATCTTATAGCGTAAATAATTTGGTAATGCAACTGAGCGAAATCGATCCATAGTATTGATTGTTTCCCTCGCAAGGACTAAAAATATCCATAATAACCCCTAATATTTTAGAGTATTTATGCATATTTTTTCAATATGTCTGCTTGTACTTACTTAATATTGGATATGCGCACTCCTCATATAACAACAAGTAAGGAAAGGCTAAAGTCGGACGGGCCGACTATATAATACCCTACACCACTCCCTGAATATATACATCGTTTTGATTACTAAACCCAGGTATTCAATGGGAGCAATTTTATGTAGTTCATATAAATTATACAGTTACTATCAATTCATCTTTAGTCAAATTTAATGAATATGGTAAATAATAAAGTAATTGATCCAATTTTCCAGCAGATATTCCGAGTAAAATAAATATAACATGATATGGAAAAATTAATCAAGATCCATAGGGTTTTTTAGTTGAATTTTTAGATGTTGTGCCAATTTTATAGAAAATCGGGTACAATATATGGTTTCTAAAGCGGAAAAAGTGAAATCGGGAGCGACATTTGTATGGGGGCTATATCTAAATCTGAACCGATCTTACCCACTTTCAGCATAGGTATTTCTAGTTCGATTATAAAATGTTGTGCCAAATTTAAAGAAAATCGGGTACAATATGTGGTTACTGAAGCGGAAAAAGTGAAATCGGGAGCGACATTTGTATGGGGGCTATATCTAAATCTGAACCGAAATTCAATACCGATGGTCCTTGGCCAGAAAAAATAACTTCTGCCAAGTTTCATGACAATCGGACAACAATTGCGACCAGTAGAGTGCGAACAAGCTTAGATGGACAGCAGACGGACGGACAGACAGACATCGTTAAATCGACTCAGCTGGTGATTCTAAGCCGATCGGTATACTTAAAGGTGGGTCTAGCTTATTTCTTGGTGTTACAAACATTTGGCGCGAAACTAGCTTATAATATCCTAGCCCACGAAGTGGTGTAGGGTATAAAAACGTGCACCATAAAGCGATTTTATTCGTAGGGGGTGAAATGGGGCAAAAGGGGTTAAAAATGGTACCTATTAATCGACAACAGCAAGAGACACGAAATTCAGTTCTTACATTCCTCTCATTGAGTAGATACATAACATAAAAGTATGTTTTCCAAATTGGTACTTAAGGGGTAAAATGTGAATAGGGGGATACAAATGGTACCAACCAAACGGCTGCACTTACGATAATGCAATTCGGTGCATACGTTCATCTGATTGCGGTTTGGGGTTAAAATGGAAAAAGGGGATACAAATGTTACCAACCAAAAGACCGCAGCTAGATTTATGAAATTCGGAGAAAAAAAAGGTTTTTTTTCAAATTCGTACTTTCAAGGGATACAATGGGTACAGAGGGATAAAAATTGTACCAACCAAACGGCTGCACCTACAATAATGAAATTCGGTGCATATATTCGTCTGATTTCGTAGACACGTAAAATAAAGATTTTAGAAAGTCGTACTTTTAAGATGGTAAATGGGAAAAAGGGGATAAAAATGGTACCAACCAACGGTGTAGACATTGCTCTAATTGCGTAGACACGTAAAATAAAGAGATTTAAGAAAGTCGAACATTTAATAGGGTAAATGGAAAAAAGGGGATAAAAATGGTACCATGGAATTCGGTGTGTCTATTCCTCTGACTACATAGACAAGCAAACTAAAAAGATAGTTGCACTGTGTACGTGAGAGATAATGGATTTTCAAAATTTGTACTTTTGGAATTAAAATAGAATGGAAATACAATCAACTGTAGCGGCCACTAGCTACTAATATTTATTGCTTATTAGTTTTTGCATAGACTTGAACTATTATTTCGATATACAGTGACGGACAAAAAAATAGGGTCACTTCACTTTATTTTAAAAAATTTCAAAAAGTGTTGTTTATAATGGTATATGTTTGACAATCCATTTCGTTTTATTGATAAACATATCCATTCTTCTCATTTACAGAGACAAATCGAAATTGTTTACTTTATTAAAATAAAAAAACATAAAAAGTTGTTAGGTCCACTGATTTCAAGGGGACAAAAAAATAGGGTCAGTATTACATTAAAAAAAATAAAAATAACTGAAATTAAGCGAAATTAATTACATAAACTCGACTTCTGAGCTAATATTTTGTGGCATAGCCTTTATTTTTTAAAACAGCTTTACACCTCCGTGGCATTGACTCCACCAAATCCTGACACGTTTTCTTTGGTATAGAATACCATGCACTTTTGATTTTTTCCCATAATTCATCCTTATTGCTCAATTTTTGTGGTCCAACTTTATCCTTCACTATTTTCCACAAGTTTTCTATTGGATTTAGATCCGGAGATTGTGCTGGCCATGACATAACATCAACGCCGTTATCCTGAAACCACTTTTTTACAATACGCGAAGTGTGTTTTGGATCATTGTCTTGTTGTATACCCATTTGACGGGCATTTCCCATTCGGCGTAAGGTAGCATCACTTCATTAAGTATGTGGCAGTACAAATTTTTATCCATTATTTCTTTGATCCAATATATTGGCCCCACTCCATGCCAAGAAAAAAATCCCCAAACCATTACATTTCCTCCTCCATGCTTTACGGTTTTAGTGGTATAACGGGAACACAATTCTTTGCTTTTAGGGCGCCCATAGTTTTCCATCACTGCCAATTAAATTTATTTTAGATTCGTCCGACCAGAGTAAATTTTTCCATTTTTTGCCAAGTATCGGACCTTCCCAATTTATGTGCGATTTGGCAAATACCATACGATTTCGCCGATGCCGTTTAGTCAATAATGGGACTTTCCTGGACGCTCTTCCGAACAGATTTTTTTCCACTAACCGCCGTCTAATAGTCCTAGTGGAAACACGGACTCCCAACTCGGATCTGATCGCTTCAGCAGATTTAAATGGGTCCCGAGTTGACAATAATTTGATATGGTCATCATCTTTAGCAGAAGATTTTCGGGGTCAACCTCTTTGCATATTATTATTTTTTTCTTGTAAGGCGTTAAAAACAAAATTTTGTGATCTGCCAATAGTTTTTGCAATTTGACGTTGGCTTTGACCTTTAAGTTTTAAATTTTCAATAATTGTACCGACGCTGAGCGTCCCATATTTTTGGTATAAAATGCTTTGCGAATATGTAACTTTTAAAAACTATTCTCCAAATTGAGCAATTCACACTAACTGATCACGTTTCACGATTAGAAGTTGTTATATTAGTAAATAATGATAGGTTGTTATTGTAATTTACCGTTGACCCTATTTTTTGTCCATCGTTACATGTGACATTTATCATTATGGTCCATGTCTCATATTCTTATAAACAACAGATCGTTGCCAGATTATTGTATTTAGAGCTACTCAGTATTAACAATAATTCCAAGAAAAAATATTTGGAATAACGTAATAAAGTTGACTTATATTGGTAAAATTGTTTGTGCGTAACAAGTGACCCTATTTTTTTGTCCGTCACTGTATATAATATAAACGTATTGATAGCCTAGCGTGTTTTGAAATAATAAAAATTTTATATTTATTTATAAAATTATTTTTAAATTTTTATTTGCTTTCTTTGGCTATCTTAAAAAATTGACATTTTCCTGTATTGTTATTGCAATTCTACGAAAGTCGACAGCCTCTGTGGAATGCAATCCATGGTGTATGGTATATAAAGTTCGGTCCGACTGAGCTTTATGCCGTTTTTACTTCTTTTATATAGATTGACCCATCTTAATAAACACCCATATTGATAAATACATCCGAAAATCCTTCATACGTCTTGTTCCAGGTTTTCCCTTTTTCATTTCATTGGAAAGATGTTGCATATTTACTCAAACGAAATGTCATCATTCCACAGCTGGTAAAATATAAATATTGTTGTATATTTTTCACTATATTCGTTGCAATTTCAATTGATTTATTAGTTGTTGCTGCTGTTTCCAGCAATCAATGATGGCTATTTTGAATTGATGCTTTTCTCTGTATCGTTGTGAATTGATTTGCTTTCTTCTTCAATTTCCTTGTAATTCTGATATTTCTGATGATATTGCAAAATAACTGCAATGTTTTGTAAAATTCACCATAAAAAAGTGCATTATGTGTTGGTGTTGTAAAGGGTGATTTTTTAAGAGCTTGATAACTTTTTTTTAAAAAAAAACGCATAAAATTTGCAAAATCTCATCGGTTCTTTATTTGAAACGTTAGATTGGTCCATGACATTTACTTTTTGAAGATAATTTCATTTAAATGTTGACCGCGGCTGCGTCTTAGGTGGTCCATCCGCTTAGTCCAATTTTGGCATTTCCACGTTTTTGAGTAACAGAGACCCAATTGGTGCGAACGGCGACGAATCGAAAATTGGTGGTCATCATTAACACTGGCCGATACAGCTGCGATATTTTCTTCAGTTCGCACTCTACGTAAGCGTGTTGGTGGTTTAATGTCCAACAATGTAAATTTGGTGCGAAATTTAGTCACAATAGCCCGAATAGCCGCTTCAGTGGGTCGATTAAACTGACCATAAAATGGAAGCGCGCAATGAACTTTCTTAACAGAGCACGCATTTTGATAATAAAATTCAATAATTTGCAAGCGTTGTTCGTTTGTAAGACGATTCATGATGAAATGTCAAAGCATACTGAGCATCTTTCTCTTTGACACCATGTCTGAAATCCCACGTGATCTGTCAAATACTAATGCATGAAAATCCTAACCTCAAAAAAATCACTCTTTATTTGCAACTTTTAGGTCAATTCACAGCATATATAAAAATTTATTGAAACCATAACCATCTGGGTGGAGGGATATGAGAATATTTTAAAAGTAGATATACCATGGTCCAAGCCTTGTCAATTTTGATTAAGAAAACAAGTCTTACATATTTGTAGTACTCTATTATTTACTGGATTTATACTTACAACGCTGTATTATGTGATGAATAACAGATTGAAATGGGTGACTTACCTGAAAATAGAAAAGAAATATTTATTGTATTAAATTATACTTTTATTTTAGATTTTTACTTTTTCTAAATGTTATATTTAGTAATTACAATATTATAATTTCTAAGTATACAAAATAATTTTATTTTTCCGTATGGAAACAATTAGATGTAAATAATAATATAAATCGATGTACTTAGTGATTCTAAGTGGATCAGAATGGACCAATCTCACTTCTTGCTAGGTGTTAAAAAAATCATAATATCAGTTGGCCTAATTTTAAATATATCATGAACTAACTACTTCCTCAAACGTTTTCCTGTCCATATTTTTACCCTCCACCGTATATTAATTTTGTCTCTCCGTTTGTTTTTTTTTAAGTTTGTGGGTTTGTTTGTTTGTTCTTTATAGCAGCCTAAACTACTGTACCGATCTTCTTGAAATGTTCACAGTATGTTCATGCTGCACCGGTGGTGAAAATAGGCTATATAAATTTTTGATATTGTCAGTGGGCGTGGCACCTCCCACAAAAATTGGGGATTTATTCGTTTTTTATAAATTAGCACATTCGGAATTCTGTTGAAGCTAGAGTCTTGAATTTTTGTGCAAGCTCACTAATTATTAGTCTGCACAGTTGTGCAAAAAATGGGCGGTTTGAAAAGTGGGCGTGGCAGCTCCCATACGAAGTTAAAACCCATTTTCGAATATATTCCGTTCTATGATAGAGCCAATACGGAAATTTTCTCTGAGTGCATCCAGCATCAATGTCTGTAGCTGTGCCAAAAATGGGAGGTAATTGAAAAGTGGGCGTGGCACCTCCCATACGAAGTTAAAACCTATTATTGAATATTTGCAGTTCTACGACAACTAGAGAGCTGAAATTTTGTGTAAGTACATCTAGCATCAATGTGTATAGCTGTGCAAAAAATGGGCGGTATTGGAAAAGTGGGCGTGGCAGCTCCCATACGAAGTTAAAACCCATATTCGAATATTGTCCGTTCTATGAGACTCAGAGTGCTGTAATTTTGTGTAAGTGCATCTAGCATCAATGTCCGTAGTTGTGCCAAAAATGGGCGCTAATGGAAAAGTGGGCGAGGCACCTCCCTTACGAAGTTAAAACCCATTCCGTTCTCTGACAGATAGAATACTGAAAATTTGTGTGAGTGCATCTAGCATCAACGGTTGTGCAAAGATGGGCGGAAAGTGGGCGTGAACCTTCCCATATGACATTAAAACCGGTTTTAGATGATATTTGAAACCGAGATGGGCGGAAAGTGGCCGTGACCCTTCCCATACGAAATTCAATCCTGATTTTTGAGTATATTCGACACCGAGATTCCTATATTGTTATGTGACTTAATTTAGTTGTAACCTGCTTAGACAATAAACAAATGGCAGCGATTTTAAAGATGGACTTTTTTGATTTGAATTTTGAAATTACACGTTTTCTGTGAATTTTCTTAGCACAATAGTAAAGAAAGGTTACAAAAATAGATATATTAATTCGTCAACAGCCGACTTAAGTCAAGAAAGCGGAAATTATATTTTTTTTTAGTTTTTGTGTTGTTTGATTAGTGAACAATTTGATTGAATTTGTAAGTGTTTTGAATGTAATGTAATGTAATTTCTTCTTACGAATGAAGTTTTCTGTTTAGGCAATGGAAAGGAGGAGAGTCACACTTAACAAAAAATCAATTTGATTTTTGACATTTTTTCCATTATTCGCCGTAAACTAACGTTAACCATGGAACATATCCATTTCTTTAGTTGTTGTTAAGTTGATTATAATTGGTACATATATTACCATAGTATATAGTATATATATCAGGAGAAAAATTAATATGAAAGCAGATTTTAATTTTACCGTTTGTTTTTTTTTTGCCTGGCGAAGCGTGCGGAGGTTCAGCTAGAATATATATATATATATATATATATATCCAATACAAATTTCTCCACTGAATTTTTGATTGTCTTCAAATTTTGCAAAAAAATATATTTAAACTAGGAAGACCTGTGGTGAGAATAGATCAGATCGGTTCAGATTTATATAGCTTCCATTCTCATTTCACTCCCGATTTGACTTTTTCCGCTCTAGAATCCACATATTTTAACAGATCTTCTTCAAATTTTTCAAAATATCTTATATTTTAACTAGAACCGCCCATGATGAAAATGGGTCACATCGGTTCTGATTTTTATATATAGTTCCCATACAAATTTCGCTCCCGGCTTGACTTTTTCCGCTCTAGAAATCAAGTATTTTCACCGAATTTCTTCAAATTGATAAACCTTTAAAAAAAATTATTAACATAAAACATTTTTGATTTTGTTTTGGGGTGGACACTGGAAATGGGCTGTGATCCATTGTCATGTTAACTAAATGACAAATGATTAAACTTGTCTTTGGAAACTTTACATTTCGGAAAACCCCAAATGTTCGCAGCAGCCATTACTAATGGAAGACATAACATTAATTTGGTAAAGAAATAACCCCAGAGACTGACATGACATTAACAAGAACACACACACACATAAATCTAGTCTGTTATAGACTCTTACAGCCTTACAGACAGAAAAATCAAGTACGGGTATACTATGTATTTAATGCTATTTAACTTTAGTTAAGCTATAAAACATTGACAATATAAACCAGCAATGTATCCATTTAAGGGCATATCCAACACATTCGCACAAATTAATATCCTCCCAACACACATACATACGCACACCAGTAAATTGACAATTGCCATTGTCAGACAGCCATACACGAACACATATAAAAACGTACAGCGCATATACATTCACATACGTCGACAATTATAAATAACAACAAATTACTAAACGTCGGGCGGTCGGTCGGTCGGCAGAAAAAAACTAATTTCGCGTTGTCGGCTATGACGGTTGTTGTTGTGTAGCTAGTGTTGTTGCTTTTTTCGTTCGTTGACTTGATCCTGTTTCGCTTCTTATGTTTTTAATATAAAACAGCAATAAATATAAGTTTTAAATGTATGCAAATGTATGTATTTAAATGTCATTTCCGCTAAACACTTGTGTGTGTGTGTTGCTACATATGTGTGTGTGTGAGTGCGTATATGATTATATTTGTGGGGAGGGGAATTATATGCGTGTGTGAGTGTGTGCAAAAGTTTGCTGGAACACCGCCAGGGGAAAACAAGCAACAAAAGCGGAAAACAAAAGTAATAGAACAAAACAAAAAGAGTATTTGACATAAACCGAAACAAATCGTATTTAAATTTACCTGCCACACAGTACTGTGGCTGGCAGTGGCGGTGGCGTCGCGCCGCATCGCTTGACTGCCATGATGATGAAGAGTGTGGTGTGGTTTGTTGAGTGGCAGTATGAGAAAGTGGAAAAGTTATGGCTGAGGTGGGCAACAACGAATCTTAGAAACACTACTAAACAAACTCGAATGTCTGCATGGCAATTCAATATGGAATATATTTGGCAATACAATGGCGAAGGATGAAGACAATTTTAACGCATTGATGCAGAGTTGTTTGTATACTTCAGCTTTTCAGAATCTATGGGAAATATGAAGAAAGAAAATGTGCTCTCCCGCAGTCAAAGCACATAGTAACCGGTATCAAAATTATGAAAAAAAATTCTACATTTGTAGATTTCCTTTCTTCCAATTAAAAAAAAATTGTCCCAAAATTTGGGAATTTTAACTAAAATTTTCTTAATTTTTGTTGAACTTCAAATTTGCAAATTTTTGAGTGAAAACAACTTTGATGACCAAAACTTGTATTTTTGCCAAAAAAATATTTTAGTTGAAATTTGAATAACTTATTAAAAGCAAGGTGGACTTTACGGTATAATAGAGACAAATAACTGTAAAAATGCTTCATATTCCATTTCTCTATCTGTATTAGTTTAGCATTAACCACCATTTCAAAGTTTCCCCCTGAAAAAGAAAAACATGAATAAACTAAATAAACCAGGGGGAAAACTGAAATGGCTGTTAATGTTAACGTAATATGAAATTTGAAATATTTTTATTTTTCATTTGATATCCATATTACCTATATACGGCTCACTAAAGTACGAAAAAAAATTATTAAACCATCTAATTCCTTTGGAACTTAAAATTCCTGTAAAAAGGAAAAAAATATTTCCAAATGAAAAATTGAGTATACAGTCTGTGAGCTAAACGCTCCTGAAAACACGCCTAAAAATCATGTTTTTCATGTGTATGTTTTGCTACATTTTTGTCAATTTCATCTGAAATAATAGACCCCTGAAGAACTTAAAAATTATTTTTTTTGTGTTTTTCATAGTGACGAAAAAATTGTTGAATGATGCCTCATTTTTGTAAAAAGAGTTTGAAGATTCATCTCCTGTATTAACTAATTTTACAAACATGGAGTCGTCCGATATTCATCATTTAGGAATCATTCCTTCCTTCATCAATATAAACATCCAATAATACGACCAATAAGTTATTCTAAGATAAGGTGCTTCCAAGGGTCTATTAATTCAGAAACAAATTTTGGTGAAAAATGCAACATAAAAAAAGCTTTAAGTTCGGCCGGGCCGAACTTTATATACCCTCCACCATGGATTTCAGTCCACAGAGGTTGTCGGTTTTCGTAGAAGTGCAGTAATATTACAGGAAAATATAATTTTTTTAATATAGCCAAACCAAAACAAATACAAATATTGAAAAAATAATTTTATAAATAAATATAATATTTTAATTATTTCAAACCATTATTTATTTCAAATCAAAAAATAAATATTCTTATATTTATATTTTCAAAAAGCTTAAATACCATAAATATTGGTAGTGGGTGCTACAGTTGGTTGTATTTCCATTCTATTTTAATTCCAAAAGTACAAATTTTGAAAACACATTATCAGACATACATAACGCAAAATAACCTAACTTCATGATTCAACCAATTTTTGCCGTAAAAGAAAGAGTACGAATTTGGAAAAATAAATTATTTTCCGTGACTATGCAGTCAGAATGTATATACCGAATTCCATGTTTTCAGCTGCGCCCATTTACCATTTTTCCCCTTGACGTTTCTACGAAATTAGAAATTCATCATTCTAGCTTTAGTCGTTTAGTTGGTATTATTTTTATCCCTCTGTACCACTGCATTCCTTGAAAGTACGAATTTTGAAAAATTCGTTTATTTTCCGTGTCTACGCAGTCAGAGGAATGTATACTCCGAATTGCATGACTCTAGCTGCGGTCATTTGGTTGGTACTATTTGTATCCCGTTTTTCCATTTTAACCCCAAAAAGTACGAATTTCGAAAAATTCGTCTATTTTCCGTGTCTACGCAGTCAGATGAATGTATACACCGAATTTCATTATTCCAGGCGTAGCCGTTTGGTTGGTACTATTTTTATACCTCCGTACCCATTGTATCCCTTGTAAGTACGAATTTGGAAAAAAAAACCTTTTATTTTTCATGTCTACGTAGTCAAAGGAATGTATACTAAGAATTTCATGACTCTAGCTGTGGTCATTTGAGTGGTACTATTTTTATCCCCTTTTTCATTTTAACCCCAAAAAGTACGAATTTTGAAAAATCCGAGAATTTAACTTGTCTACGCAATCAGAGGATTGTCTACACCGAATTTCATTATTCCATTTGGTTGGTACCATTTTTATCCCTCTATTCCCATTTTACCCCTTAAAAGTACGAATTTGGAAAAAATACTTCTTTATTATGTATTTACTCAATTAGAGGAATGTACACACCGAATTTCGTGTTTCTAGCTACAACGAATATGTTCGTTTCTGCAACAACTGTTTCGTTGCTGCTACAATGTTTTTAGTTGCTGCAATAATGTTGTTTCGTTGCTGCAACAATGCTGTTTCATGGTTGCAACAACTCTGTTTCGGTGCTACAACAACGCGGTTTCCTTGCTGAAACAATGTGGTTTCGAAAATATTCGTGGCAACAAATTAAACATTTTCGTTGCAGCAATGAACGCCGACGTTAATTAGTTTTCAAATACAAAATTCATCCCGGCCTCGAATGGTTTTCTTTCAGTATAGATAATTTAGTTCCATGACGACCACCGGCAGTGGACTTCGAAGTGATTATTCGCAACAGAAGCTCAACTACTTAAGGCAGAACTCCAACAACGTGAATGAGAATTACTATCGAATACATGCCAAAAACACACACTAGAAAAACACATAATTTGTGTGTCTCCGATTGTTGCACCAACGAATAAATTGTTGCTGCAACGAAATCAGTTTCTTTGGTGCAACGAATGAGTGGTTGAGACAAAGTGTTCCATCCAAACTGCGTGCATTTTAATAATTTTTTACAAAATAATATGGATTCGTATAAAAACAATGATTATAATCAGAAATTTATAGATTTTTTGTATTAATTAATGTTTTCCCATGTAAAAAATTAAAGAGAATATCTTTGTTGCATCAACGAATATTGAATTGTTGCAGGAACGAAACTACGAAAAGTACGAAAAATCGGTTTCATACCATTAACGTTCACATCGTTGCAGCAACGTGTCGGATTGTTGTGGGAACGAAATATTTCGTTGATGCAACGAAATGACAATAACGAATCTGATTCGTTGATGCAACGAACGATTTTTCTTTCAGTGTGTCCGTGATTAAAAAATAATGTTCGTAATATGTTACTGCACTTGAACGTAAAGGCGACAGACTCTAACCTGCCGGTAGTACTGTGCAGTGCACTCCGTGGTGGTAGGTATATATAATTTTGCCCTAAGCCACATTTATTTACAATATTTCTAGCCCTACAAATATTTAGTCCGACACAAGCCAAATGAAAAATCAAATATACCACCAGTAGTCTGCATTTCGCAGAAAACACGCGTTATAGACTTTAATTTCTCAAAAACAAAACAACATCAAGAACAAAAAAACGCTAACGCAAAAAGTGAAATGTTGATAATTTATGGCATTTAATTTTCTAACACAACTTAAATTTGTTTAAAACCAGAACCGAACAAAAACACATCCGCATCCGTATCCGTTCTGCTATATTTACAACAACGGCAACTTCGTCTTCGTCCTCTTCTTCATCAACCTCATCCGGGTAACGCGCCAGCAGACATTCCGCACGGAAACGGCTCATGTAAAATTGTGACTGTTACGAACAAGCGAACGAACGAATTGTGGAAAACCCACAAGACACTCGCCTCGCTCGAAACGGCAAAGGTGGCACAAGGTGGCAGTCGCCAACGTAAGTGTGGTCGCAACAGGAGTCTCAGTGAAAATGTGTGTGTGTGTGTGCGTACGCGCGAGTGGTGTCTTTCAATGTGTTCTACGTAAATTTTAATTTAAATTTTATACGCGGCAATAATAAAATAAAATAAATTCATTCCTGCACGCATCATAAACGAGTTCAACTGACTTCAACGCGTTTGCCAATGACTGTGTCTGAATGAATAAAGGAATGAATGGAAGAATGACGGACTGAATGAATGAATGAACAAACAAACGACGAACGGACTGACTGACTGAATGAACGAATGACTGAATGAATGTGCAATTCAATGCCTGAATGTATGACTGGCAGAACGTTTGAACGTGTATGATTCTCGCCTTCTACGACTTTTCATTAAAGTCAAAGGTGGTGATACACTCTGCAACAGCCAAACGCCTCCTGCCATAGAGGCTTTTGGATTTTTGTTAGGTTGGCACAGTGGTTTGCAGGATGTAAAGAAGGACAATAGTTTGAGCAGAGAAGTTGGCATGATCCAAACACAATGATTGTATATTTTATTTGCTATTTTATAGCAAATTTCCCTTACCGAAACCCACTGTGCAGCGAAGAAGAAGGCCTTTGCAATTGTTTAAGGTTTTTATCATTGCCCTGTGATAAAGGTTTTAGTTTTTGTGGTGGTGTAGTGATGGCGTGGTGATGGTGTTATGCTTCTTACCCTCGCTCACTCAGCCAACCATTCATCCGGCCACACGGGCCCAAGGGAGGTTTGGTTTGACTGGCTGCCTTTCTTCCTACCTCATCGGGGGGTTTTCTGTTTTAGGCAATTGTCCCAAGCCTTCCCTCTATCACCATCACAAATTGCGTGTGCATCGGCAGCGCAAAAAACGAACGAAATATTTCTGTTGTTGCCTTTGTTGTGCTTTATCGTAATTTATTACACTTAATTTATTTTGAGCGTAAAAACAGGGAAATTAGAACAACACAACGCAACAGTGACAACAACAACCATAATAAAACAAAAGAAATATTTTTAATTTGATAATTAACCCTTGGCTGTGATTACAAGGATGTTTTACAAACCGGCAAATGTTTTTTTGGTGCGAGTTTCGTCTTTTATTTTGTCCAATTAAAAGTCGTAAAAAATGCATGAACGAATTTTGAATTATGAACGTTCGTTCGTATGTGACATTTTAAAATTCACAAGCGTGAAATGTTACCTTCCAGTGTAGCCTCACCATAAATAATAATGCCTGAATATTTTCGAATTATGGGAGGCATAATAAAAATGCACACACTGTTTCACCACAATTTTAGTGGAAAATATTTTTTTCACACTCGTAACATATGTTCAAATTACAAGGATGCAGTTAAAAATGGAATGGGTGTCCTACAGATCAGGGACCTGGTGTCTTGTTCACGAGGGATTTGTTTAAACATAATTTTCATAATATTTCCACTCCAGATTTAACAGTCTCTAATAACACTAAAACGAAGGGGCTTTGTGCGCCGAGTATGTAAAGAAAATAACATTAAATAATATTTTACAGAAGCTATAGCAGAACAATTAGAGAAATGAAAAACGATATGACTTTTCAAACGGCTTGAGCCATTGGGATGGAATTTCATGCAAGTTTATTTGAAGTATTGATGAGCGTAATTTCTGCGGAAGTTGCAGTTCGGTGTAATAGGTGTCTAAAGTGAGATGCTTTGAAATCTGTTATTGATATGCCAAATTCGAAATTCTGCGATAGGATTCTGTGAGTTTCCTCGAAATAAATGTTTGTCGTGTTGGATAGAATCAGATTAGGAATTGATTACGGCGGAACGATTATGAACGTATTAGTCGTCAATAACTGACATTTTTCAGATTATATAAAACGGAAAATGTGAATGGAATTAATAGATGAACTGGTAAATAATATTAAAAAATCGCTTCGACGCTACTCAGTTAAAACACAAATCGAACCAAAAATATGGGAGTTATTGTGATTAAAAAAAAACATTAACACTATCACAAAAAATTAGGTCAAGAATGAACCGTGATAAAGTCGAAACATTTTGGGACAACGCATAAAAAAATACAAAACACAAAATTTAAATATAAAGAAACAACGAAAGGCAAAATTCGCGAGGGGTCGACTTTCTACCTCATTACAATTGAATTCAGGAAAGAAGTGAAATTGTTGAAAGCACGCTAGCATCTAAACGAAAAGAGCTAGAACGTTCAAATTTTCCATAACTGCGTCTTATAGTCGTAGATCGGTTGGGATTGGAATGGGGCGAAATCGGCCCAAAGGGACAATTTTTTCCCTCACAAGGACTAAAAATACCCATAATAATCCCTAATATTTTAGAGTATTTAAGCATATTTTTTGAGTATGGCTGTTTACATTTGCTTTATATTTGGTACGCGAATTCCCCTTTTAGCAAAAACGTGCACCATAAAGTGATTCTTATTTATAGGGGGAGAAATGGGGCCAAAAATGGATAAAAACGGTACATATTAAACGAAACACGAAATTCAGTTTGGACATTCTTCTAATTGAGTAGATATATAAAATAAAAGTATTTTTACCAAATTCGTACTTTTAAGGGGTAAATGGGAATAGAGGGATAAAAATTGTACCAACCAAACGGCTGCCCCTAGAATAATCAAATTCGGTGTATACATTCCTCTGATTGAATAGACACGTACAATACACGGATTTTTCAAAATTCGTACTTTATGGGGTTCAAATGAAAAAAAGGGATAAAAATAGTACCAATCAAATGACCGCAGCTGGAGACATGAAATCGGGAGTATACATTCCTCTGACTGTGTAGACACGGAAAATAAACGGATTTTTCGAAATTCGTACTTTTTGGGGTCAAAATGGAAAAGGGGATAAAACTAGTACCATCCAAATGACGGCAGCTAGAGTCATGAAATTCGGAGTATACATTCCTTTGACTACGTAGACATGGAAAATAAAAGGTTTTTTCCAAATTCGTACTTTCAAGGGATACAATGGTACTGGGGGATAAAAATAGTACCAACTAAACGACTACAGCTAGAATGATGAAATTCTAATTGGGTAGAAACGTCAAATAAAGAGATTTTAGATAGTCGTAAGAGGGTAAAAATGGTACCAACCAAATGGCCGCAGCTGGAATCGTGGAATTTGGTGTATACATTCCTCTGACTGCGTAGACACGCAAATAAAAAAGTTCTTTCCAAATTCGTACTTTTTCTTTTACGGAAAAATTGGTTGAATCAAGAAGTTAGGTTATTTTGCACTATGTACGTCTGATAATGGATTTTCAAAATTTGTACTTTTGGAATTAAAATAGAACGGGAATACAACCAACTGTAGCACGCACTATCTACCAATATTTATGGAATTTAAGCTTTTTGAAAATATATATATTTAATTTTTTAATTGGCGTATTGCCTTATAAGCGTGGTTTGAAATTAAAATATTATATTTATTAGAATTACAACAAAAGGTATTATATTTATTTATAAAATTATTTTTTCAATATTTGTATTTGTTTTGGTTTGGCTATATTAAAAAAATATATATTTTCCTATAATATTACTGCACTTCTACGAAAATCGACATCCTCAGTGGAATGCAATCCATGGTGGAGGGTATATAATGTTCGGCCCAGCCGAAGTTAACACCGCTTTTACTTTTTCTCTACTAAATCTGCTAATAAAATCTTTAATACCTTGAGAAAATATTAAATCAGGAGGGACATTTGTATGAGGTTTGTATTGAAAACTGAAAAGATGCGGCCCACTACCACTATGTATTTAGACAAATTGTAAGAGCATCGATTTAAATATATGGTTCCTAGAGGGGAAATAGTCAAATCGATAGCGACGTTTTGACAAGTTCTATATTGACCATAATGTTTCCAGTCGAATATAAGTTGCTATGGCAAATTTGAAGAAAATCAATTATCAATTGGTTTCGAGAGCGCAAAAAGTTAAATGGAGTTGGAAATTTGTATAGGGGCTATATCTAAATCTGAACCGATCTCAAACATTTCCAGCACAACGCGTCTGCGCAGTTCAAATATATGTTTTTGTGCCAGATTTGAAGAAAATCGGTTGAAATATGTAGTCTCTAGAGCGCAAAAAGTTAAATGGAGCCCGACATTTGAATGGGAGCTATATCTAAATCTGAACCGATCTGACACACTTTCTCCACTGATGTTTCTAGTTCAAATATAAGGTTTTATGCCAAATTTAAGGAAAATAGGTGAACATAGGTGGTCTATAGAAGGGAAAAGGTCAAATCGAGAGCGAAATTTTATGGGAGCTATATCTAAATATGAACCGATTTGCTTCAAATTAATCGGGGTTTGTCCTTGGACAGCAAAACTGACTTGTGCCAGTTTTAGTTAGGATTGGACAATATTTGCGACCTGCTATTTGATTACAAGAATAGATGGACGGACTGACAGACAGACATATCGAAATTGATTCAAAAATTGATTCTAAGTCGATCGGCATAGTTAACCATGGGTCTATCTCAGTTTCTTTTGGATGTTACAAAGGTCACCGAATTTCTTTAAATTTTGCATAACAAGTTATACTTGAACTGGAAGATTCTTTTGTGAAAGTGAGTCACTTCATTCCATGTTTCGATATAGACCCGATACCAATTCATATTAGCCATATTAGCCATATTAGCCTTTGATATGGAAACATGCAAAAATCCTTTCCGTTTTCACTTTTTTACCGAAGTGAATTGTATGCGGATAGAATGTGGAGTGTATCATATAATCGTCCCGTCCGACTTTAGCCTTTCCTTACTTGTTTTTATGTGTGAACAGCGCTTTTGCAAAATTATTTTAAGTCGGTTATAGGGCTATTTTTCTTTAAGCTGTGATAACAAAAACGTCAATAAAAATTTATTTTTTTTGTCAAAATAAAAAATTATTTTTTCACATTGTCGCCAACAACAAATATATGTATCAAAAGAAATTTTCAAAAAAATATTATGTGTCGACTTTATTGGACTTAGCCTCGTTAGCCATCATTTTAACTTAAACTGGATAATTATCCAGGCTAAGTCAAAAATTTTTAACACAAAATTATTTTTTCAAAATTTGTTTTCACACACACACATATATTGCTTTTGGCGACAATTTTAAAAAGGAATTTTTTATTTTCATTAAAATTTTAATATGTTATTTAGATTTTTGTTATAGCAGCTTAGTTATCCAGTCTTAAAGAAAAACAGCCATTACGTTCTTGCTCTAAATTTGTATACACTATGATTGATGCTTCTTTATCAACTGTCACCGTTCTGTCCATATGGAACCAGTTCTGATAAATAAAAAATTTTGAAAATGTGAAATAGCTATATTTCCAGTACTTTTCACTTAAAAGATGTGTCCACTTTGCTGGATTTTTATATTCAGGATAGTAACATCTGTTTTTCTGGCTGTTTTAATGATGTTATCGTATGAATTAAGAGACCGCCGAAAGCCTACTTCGTTAAGTACATCTTTGCACAATGATACAACGCAAATACCAAAATGCAATGTGATCATTAGCTTAAATACAGAACATTTAAAGCCCCTGAACTATGTAAAAACTTAGCCACATTTAATGTTTTTTCCGTTTTGTGCTTGTCCTCTATCATCAATCCCTGAGGTGGACAAAAAGTCAGGCGACAGATAAAAATTATTTCGAATTTATCGCCAAATTTATACTTTGTAGAGACGACATCAGTATCTATACGAGTGTTGTACAACTGTTGTCATAAAAGTTTTTCAGTCAATAAAATCACAACAATGGGGACCAATAAAATAAATAACCCAAGTCAGAAAAAAAAACAAAATACTCGTACATACATACGTACATATAAATATATTTATATATACAACAATATAAAACAAATAAATTGCACTCGATGTTAATATCTGGCGTCCTTGTGCACAGGACGCGAGCATCCTTCGGAGAGTGTTGGATCATCATGTATGGATGAGTGTGGGTGCGTGTGTGTGTGCGCGTTTGTGTCTCTGTATAAATTGAGACTCATTTCAACAAATTCGGAGCCACATTAAAATGTGAATAAAAAAGAAACATAAACAGCACCAAAAGAAATATCATAAAGTCATAAAAACAAGCCAATGTACGAGGACGAGGACGAATACTGCAAAACGTGCAAGTGCATCATGCGTAGCATGCAGCCTGGAAGAAAACGGGGCGCCACTGCCACCACAATTACAAAAGGTAAAACAAAGGCAAATTTAAAACAACAATAATAAGTATGAAAGGGCTTGGGGAAATTCCACGCGATTTCACATGCAATTGGGGTTCTGAGTGTTACTGGGACATTCGAAATTCCAACTTCGAGAGGACGAAAGGAATGGAGTTGAAAAGGCCAAAGGTCACATAGGCCAAGTAGTTGTGTCTACAATTATGAGAGACAAATCGAGTAAAAACTGAAAACCCGGTTTTTAGACCCAGGTTTGACATAAGGGACACTTCTGAGGGTTTAGATTTGGTTTAAGCGCTTGAAATGTGATAAGAAAGCTTTTGAAAGCATGCCCACAAATTCCCAAAAAGGAACCAAAAATCCCTAATATTGGTATTTCTCAAAAATTATGGTGTAATTTCTTCATTTATGAATGCATCTACCCCACCCAGATTCATAATCACAAAGACCGAGTTATGGCTTGAATCATGCATCCCGTTGAAAACCCGGATTTAAATATCGGGTTTCTGACAAATTAATCATTACGGATCCTTGGAGGGTTTGAATTTGGATTCAACGATGAAAATCTGATAAAAAAAAATAACTTCAAAAAGCAATCCCACAAATTCCCAAAAATAAAACAAAAATCCCCTATATTGGAATTTCTCAAAAATTAGGGGGCAATTTATTTTCTTTAGGATGGATCTAACCCAACCAGATTCATAATCGCAAAAACCGAATATTTATGGCTGGAATCATGTATCATGAGCGAAATCCCGGTTTAAAATGTTTAAACCCTGGTTTAAGTACCGGGTTTCTGGCAATTTTAACATTATGGATACTTTTTAAGGTTTGAATTTTTATTCTGCGATGGAAATCTGATAAAAAACGTCAAGAAACAATCCCACAAATTCCCACAAATGGATCTAATCCATCCTGATTTATAATCGCGTAGACCGAATATTTATGGCTTGAATCATGCATCATGTGCGAAATCCCGGATTAAAATGTTGAAAACCCGGGTTTAAATACTGGGTTTCTGGCAAATTTAACATTATAAATGCTATTGAGGGTTTGAATTGGGATTCAGCAATGAAAATCAGATAAAATATAACTTCAAAATGCAATCCCACAAATTCCCTAAAAGAAAACTAAAATCTCCAGTAATGGGATTTCTTACAAATTGTGTTGAAATTTCGTTATTTAAGGATGGATTTGCACCATTCAGATTTATAATCGCATAGACCGAATATTTATGACTTGAATGGTCATGCAGCATGTGCGAAATCCCGGTTGAAAATGTTGAAAACCGGGTTTTAAAATCGGGTTTCTGTCAAATTTAACATTATAGATACTTTTGAGGGTTTGAATTTGGATTAAGCGATGAAAATCTGATAAAAAATAACTTCAAAAAGCATGCCCACAAATTTCCAAACGAAAACAAAAATCCCCAATATTGGGATTTCTCACAAATTGTGGATTGTGGATGGATCTAACCCAATGATATTTATAATCGCAAAGACCGAATATTTATGACTGGAATCATGCATCATGTGCGAAACCCCGGCTGAAAAAGTTGAAACCCGGTTTTAAAATCGGGTTTCTATCAAATTTAACATTATAGATACTCTTTATGGTTTGAATCTCCCAAAAGAAAACAAAAATCCCCAAAATTGGAATTTCTCACAAATTGTGGCGGAATTTCATTATTTATGAATGGATCTAAACCATCCGGATTTATAATCGCAAAGACCGAATGCATTGTGTGCGAAATCCACTTTTAAAATGTTGAAAACCCGGGTTTAAACGCCGGGTTTCTCACAAATTTGACATGATATACACCATTGAGGAATTAAATTTGATTTGATGAAAATATGCTAAAAAATAACTTCAAAAAGCAACCCCACAAATTCCCAAACAGAAAACAAAAATCCCCAATATTGGGCTTTCTCAAAAAATATGGTGTAATTTCGTCATTTATGGATTTGTAATCTCATTGACCAACAAATTATGGCTTGAATCATGATTTTAAACATTGAAAACCCGGATTTAAAAACCGGTTTCCGCAAACAATTTTATATGATAGATACTTTTGGGGGTTTGGATTCAGCGATGAAGATGTTATAATAAATAAGCAACCCCACTAATTCACCAAAAGAAATCAAAAATCCCCAAAAATTGGGGCTGTTTTTTCGTCCTTTCTGAGGAGTGAGCGGCAGATGGGGGAGAATCTGTGTTGAAGTGTTGAAAAAATAGAGATTGATTTGGAAAAATGGTTGTATTTTCGAGTTCATGCCTAACCTATTCAAGAAAATCTCAGATTTCGGAACAGAAAAAGTTTTTTTGTTTAATCAGGTTTGGAATGGTCCCCATTGTGACATGGAACATATGTATGCATGCTTCCAATGGCCCAGTTGCCTATTGTTGTTGCCACCGATGTTGCATGTATTTCAGCTGACTTTATGCACTCGCTACGTGGCGGCATCTACACGTAGTATGAGTGTATGTGTATGTCGACACTCCTGGCAATTTAACTTTTTCTGTTCGTTGATGTTGCATTATAATTGTGAGGCACGCAATACACAAACAACCATTCAAAAAGGACAAATTTTGTCCGTGTGACAGGACGGACGCACACAGACATGGTAGAAATGGCAAAGTATGTAAAAGGTAATGACAATGTTGATGGGAGAAATAAAAACAAAAAAGGAAGAGGGGCGTGAATTAAACATAAATGAAACGCGCATAAAAATGGTCTACATTTTTTTATATGAAAATAAATGCATCCGCATGCATTTGTGCCGGAACTCTGGCGTATTTGTTTGTTTTAAGGATTGCCGATGTGTGTGTGTATTTGTGTTTAAAATAAGCTTAAGCAGTAAAATTAACAACAAAATAAAAGGGGGAAAACTGTGACAGCCCTAAATGCCAGAGCAAATAATAGAAAGTCACCCAAGGATGTTAGGGTTTACTTCAAGGAGGAGGGCCAAAAAGGGCGTGCTTAATTGAATCTCCTTTCGGGATCACAAGTGAAGTATTTTTGGTTTTGAATTACAACCTCAAGTGATTGAGAGCGAAATGTTTAGGCTTTGTATAAATACCATGAATAATATGAATTTGTAGTATGTGATGAGCATCATCAGAATTCATTGCCGATAGTTTATCACGGTACTCGAACTACTAGGGCAAGATGTTTTACAAAGCGAATGAGAATTACAACGTACTTTTAAAATATAATATGCGGTTTCGTTTCATCAATGTTATTGACTTCATTATTAGATGGCAAACTTCGTTGGAGAGAATTTAATTTAAATTACCACCGGAACAGGCTTGCGCCGCTATCGACGAGTAGGCATAAGCTAAAAGTTAGTCAGAAGGCAATGTTGTTGGGAAATAGCACTCCAACAGCCCAAAAAACGGGCATAAAAAGGAACTTTTATTGGGCAGGAATTAAAAAACTGTTATTGTACTTATATAGAGTACACTTTGGGAATATTGAGAATAAATATAATATTAAACAAGTAAAAACGGTGTTATGTTCGGCCGGGCCGAACTTTATATACACTCCACCATGGATTGCATTCCACAGAGGTTGTCGGTTTTCGTAGAAGTGCAGTAATATTACAGGAATATATAATTTTTTTTTTAATATAGCCAAACCAAAACAAATACAAATATTGAAAAATTAATTTTATAAATAAATATAATATTTTAATTATTTCAAACCACGCTTATAAGGTAATGCTACCAATACGTCAATTCAAAAAATAAATATTCTTATATTTACATTTTCAAAGCCGTAAATAGTGGTAGATAGTGGGTGCTACAGTTGGTTGTATTTCCATTCTAAAGGGTGATTTTTCAAGAGCTTGATAACTTTTTTTTAAAAAAAACGCATAAAATTTGCAAAATCTCATCGGTTCTTTATTTGAAACGTTAGATTGGTCCATGACATTTACTTTTTGAAGATAATTTCATTTAAATGTTGACCGCGGCTGCGTCTTAGGTGGTCCATTCGGAAAGTCCAATTTTGGGCAACTTTTTCGAGCATTTCGGCCGGAATAGCCCGAATTTCTTCGGAAATGTTGTCTTCCAAAGCTGGAATAGTTGCTGGCTTATTTCTGTAGACTTTAGACTTGAGTCTAAAGGCGTCAAATCGCATGATCTTGGTGGCCAACTTACCGGTCCATTTCTTGAGATGAATTGTTCTCCGAAGTTTTCCCTCAAAATGGCCATAGAATCGCGAGCTGTGTGGCATGTAGCGCCATCTTGTTGAAACCACATGTCAACCAAGTTCAGTTCTTCCATTTTGGGCAAAAAAAAGTTGGATATCATCTCACGGTAGCGCTCACCATTCACAGTTACGTTACGATTCGCATCATCTTTGAAGAAGTACGGTCCAATGATGCCACCAGCCCTTAAACCGCACCAAACTGTGACTTTTTCTGGATGCATTGGTAGCTCTTGCAATGCTTCTGGCTGATATTCACTCCAAAATCGACAATTCTGCCTATTTACGTACCCATTGAGCCAAAAATGAGCTTCGTCGCTGAACACAATTTCTTTCTTTCTGAACTTTCTTAACAGAGCACGCATTTTGATAATAAAATTCAATGATTTGCAAGCGTTGCTCGTTAGTAAGTCTATTCATGATGAAATGTCAAAGCATACTGAGCATCTTTCTCTTTGACACCATGTCTGAAATCCCACGTGATCTGTCAAATACTAATGCATGAAAATCCTAACCTCAAAAAAATCACTCTTTATTTGAATTCCAAAAGTACACATTTTGAAAATCCTTTATCAGACGTACATAGTGCAAAATAGCCTAACTTCATGATTCAACCAATTTTTGACGTAAAAGAAAAAGTACGAATTTGGAAAAAAACTTTTTATTTTGCGTGTCTATGCAGTCAGAGGAATGTATACACCGAATTCCATGATTTCAGCTGCGCCAATTTGGTTGGTACCATTTTTACCCCCTTGACGTTTCTACGCAATTAGAATTATATCATTCTAGCTGTAGTCGTTTAGTTGGTACTATTTTTATCCCTCTGTACCATTGTATACCTTGAAAGTACTAATTTCGAAAAATCAGTTTATTTTCCGTGTCTACACACTCAGAGGAATGTATACTCCGAATTTCATGACTCTAGCTGCGGTCATTTGAATGGTACTATTTTTATCCCCTTTTTTCATTTTAACACCAAAAAGTAGGAATTTTGAAAAATCCGTGTATTTTACTTGTTTATGCAATCAGAGGAATGTATACACCGAATTTCATTATTCTAGGTACAGCCGTTTGGTTGGTACCAGTTTTATCCCTCTATTCCCATTTTATCCCTTAAAAGTACGAATTTGGAAAAAATACTTTTATATTATGTATCTACTCAATTAGAGGAATGTACACACCGAATTACGTGTTTCTAGCTGTTATCGTTTAATATGTACCATTTTTATCCCTTTTTTGCCCCATTTCACCCCTACAAATAAGAATCACTTTATGGTGCACGTTTTTGCTATAAGGGGATGCGCATACCAAATATCATGCAAATATAAACAGACATATTCATAAAACATGCTTAAATACGCTAAACTATTAGGGATTATTATGTGTATTTTTATCCCAACCGATCTACGACTATAAGACGCAGTTATGGAAAATTTGAACGTTCTATCTCCTTTCGTTTAGATGCTAGCGTGCTTTCAACAGACGGACAGACGGACGGACATGGCTAGATCGTCTTAGAATTTTATGACGATCAAGAATATATATACTTTATAGGGTCTCAGGTCGATATTTCAAGGTGTTACAAACGGAATGACAAAGTTAGTATACCCCCATCCTGGAGGTGGAGGGTATAATAATTTTATAAGTATATATAAGGCAATTATAAGGCCAGGCAGGCTACCATTATATTCATACCATATATATCGAAATAATAAATACTGGTTGTTTGTATTTTCATACTATTTTAATTCCAAAAGTAAAAATTTTGAAAATCCATTATCTTTCACGTACCTAACTTTATGATTTTACCTATTTTTGTATTGTATTTCTTGAAAGTACGAATGTGGAAAAACCTTCATTTTTTCGTGCCTACGCAGTCAGAGGAATCTATACGCTTGTGACTCCAGCAGCCGCCATTTTGCTGATACAATTTGTATCCCCTTTTTTCCATTTTACCCCCTAAAAGTACGAACATCGAAAAACCGCTTTATTTTACATGTCTACGCAATCGAAGGAATGTATGCACCAATGTATGCTGCTGTCGTTTGATATGTACCATTTTCATCCCTTTTTGTCCCATTTCACCCCCACAAATAAGAGAATTTATAAATTTATTGTTTTATAAATGCATTTCAAATATTTATTTTTTATAAATTGTTAGTGTTTACTACATCATATCAATAACATTAAGTAGAATAAATAATTTTAAAACTAATTTATTTATTTTTTTCTTCACACTAACAAAACATTTCTTTAAGATTTCTATTGTCAATTCTACCTAGAAAATGTTTTGCTGTAGTTATTCACCACTCGCAACAGAGAAGAGCTGAGACGGTTGGAGTGCCGTAGTTACCTGTTCCACCCCCAGTAGCGGCGGAATTTTCAAAACATCTGAATCACAAGATGATTATCTTTTTAAGTTCTTCGGATGCGTTCTATTTACTGGGTTTCTAAACTCGTTATGTTTATCATAGAGTAGTATCGGGACCGAAACTGGTGCAATTAATACAGGGTGGGCCATTTACAATTTTAAATTAAATTAAACTACCTATTACCTTGAAAGGTAGAATAACATTAATTTTTATTTTCAGATTTATGTTTGACATTTGCAAAATGGATTTAGATATAGCTCCCATTCAAAGTTTGTGTTCAAATTTTCTTACAAATACATATAAAAGTATGAAATTTTTACTATATATATACCAGGTTCAAATGTAACGACCTTCTTATACCCTACACCACAGGGTATATTGACTACCTAGTAGGGTACCATATTGTAGGCCACGCCCGACTTTAACCTTCCTTACTTGTTTTTTTTTCAGGTTTATGTTTGACATTTGCAAAATGGGACGCTTTACGCTCGAACAAAGTTGAGAAATATTAAAAACTTACTTCCAAACTAGTGAGTCTTTAACGCAAACTCTGATAAACTTTTGGAGCAGAAATCGGTCTTCAGTTTGAGCGTCTATTTGTGACAAACCAACCCGTGTACGTTCTCAATCCATCAACATCAACTCGTCATCGTTCTCAGGAACTGGCCATTTATCGCACTTCTTTGAAAAAAAAATGCATAAAGACCTCGGTATGAAGGCTTACAAAGTTCAATTGTCCCAACAACTGTAGCCTCATGACCATCCGATGCATCCAATGGGCTGAAGAATTTTACCGAAATATCGTGTTGTTCGGTGGCTATGTCAATAAGCAAAATTGCCGCATATGGGGTTCGGAGAACCCACACGTGACTATTTAGAAGCCAATGCACAATCCACAACGAGTCACATTTTGGTGTGGATTTTGTGCTGGTTGCATCATTGGGCCATGTACTGAAAAATTGGGTTGATCGAATGAGGTATAGCCGAGCCAGTCGTGGTAGTCATATGAATGATATTGTGTTCCACTATTAAATGACAAAGCTTAATTAACCTTTCCAATAGAACCAGAAATTTGAAAAAATGATCATTAGTTTTCTATAGCCCTGTAGAAGGTTTGTATGATGCGGTTAACATTTCTGTAATCAGTAGGTCCTTTTTGTGATTTCAAAAGTATACCCCACATAGACAGAGAGAAACTCCTTCATGTCCCTGCGGGGACGTTCGTAGAATTATTTATATTTTCATAAAATAACATAGTCCTATTCCAGGATTATCTTTTATTTCTAGTTATTGAAAATTAAACTTTCCAACAAATGCAAGCATCCTTAAACTATTTTTAAAACGACAACAGAAAGTGAAACAAAATCGTAGTAATTACTAACCTACGACCGCATCGACGTCTGACTAAATAATTGTACAACAATTTTTCCATTATGGCCACCACTTGGATGCAGACATAATAAAATAACAACAAGAACGGCGAGAAATAAAAAAAAGTAATTTACCCGTATAAAGTCCAACATATAAATAATGACTTCAATATAGTCCATAGACTTTTATTTCAAGAATGTTTACCAGAGAGTTAAACAATTGGCAACTTTCGCTGCAACTGAGTGGTGCGATAGAGAGAGAGAGAATGGGAGAGGTATAGTAAAAGTTTGCAATAAATATAAGCACGAGAATATGGCTTAGATCACGGCGAAAATTGACTGACATCTTCGAGAAGGACAAATATTCTTAAGTTTCGGGATCTGAGAAAGGATAAAGTAGTTTCGGCATAATATCTATTAAAAAGTAGGTTATTTTTAAAAATCTACAAAAGGAGTGTTTGTTTAGAAGATTTTTGTTAGGAGATTTTTGTTAGGAGATTTTTCAATTCAAATCTCTCCGGAAGCTCTGGATCATCACTGTTTTCTTTATGGAAGTCATTTTAAAAATACCCTCTTTTCACATTTGAAGATTATAATCCTTCGACTTTTATTAGACCCCTCGTTTTCAATGCATAACAGTTTCAGCGTAAAACTGGGAACAATAACAACCAAAAGAATTTCGGTATATAACAAACATTTTTCACAAACTACATTTTTATTCACCCAGCACGAGCAGTAGCAGCAGCAGCAACTACAAGCAAAGGGACGTCCTCGGGTTGGTGGAAGAAAGCAAGAGAGTAAGCGAGGAAAAGAAAAGGATTTTCGTGCAATTTTACAATTACAATTTTCATGCTATTAACGGACTAATTGCACTTAAAAAGTTGAAATATTGCTGGCGAAAAAATAACAAACAACCAAAACGAGAAAGTAGTGAGACTCGCCCTTAACAACTTCCTCCTCCGCCCCACCCCACTCATCCTGTGATCCTTTCGACTACAAAAGGTAATGAAAAAGCAACACCCCCAACCCGCTTTTGGTTTGGTTTTCCCCGTTTTTATTGCCAAACAATATTTCAGTTGAGTGTGCATCCATCTCTAAGGGCCAAAGTAGAAAGTTTCCTGTTTTAATGTGGTCCTGCATTTGCAGTAAGGCAGGAGAGTGCCTAGGATGTGCAGTTATTTTTCAGGGTGGTCGAGGAAAACAAAAGTTTAATACAGTTGGTTAAGGCTAAAAATAAAGTTTGTTAATTTTTATTTTTATTTTTATTTTGCCTAAAATTGCATTAAAATGCGTTCAGCTGTTTTGATGAAAGTTTCTTTGGGGGTGTGTATATGTGTGTATGTGTTATTAATTTGGCCATAGCCAGCAAAATGGATCAAATTAAGCTGCAGCGAAAGACAAAGTTTAAGGATATTTTGTAGTTCATACAAAGTTAAAGAGGAAGGGCAGTAGACTGGAAAATAGTAGTCTGTCTTACGGATTACTGGAATTACATTTATATATACTTTGCGACCACCACAGTGGTTAAAAATCATTTTCCACCCATCCATCATAATCTATATTTATAAAAGAGAATGCCGTCCGTGTGAACACGCAAAACTTTATAACGGATCGTCTGATTTTCACGATTTTGGGCTTGATGAATTCGTGTTGGCCCAAGGAAGGACATAGGATGTAAAATTGGTACATAAATATTACTGACCACAAGAAAGATAAATATGATGGTGGAGTTTGAATTTTCGTTTGGTGGGTAGTTGGGGCGTGGCAAAAGTGTCTTTTAGCTAGAAGGCTGAAAATTGGAACGTATATATTACTGACCACGATAATATCAATATGATAAGATCAATATGAAACCTGATTTTAATTTTACCATTTGTGTTTTTGCCTGGCGAAGCGGGCGGGGTTCAGCTAGTAATTTATAAAACAAAATTTTAATGTAAATTCAAATATTTAATATATTATTATTACAGTAAGTATTGTGTGAGGTCAGATAATTCTCGATTATTACAAATTGGAGAAAGATAATTTAGATAAATAATATTGAAATCCAAGAAATTTAATTTATTTTATTTTTTGGTGCCAAAATAGACATCTTTCTTTCTTATTTTAAGAAAAGAATATTTTTGTATTTTTTATTTATATTATGTTATGGTGTGTATAGTTGACATGCTTGATTTTAATGGTTTGTATTATTGTCCGGCTTAAGGTCTCAAGTGAATGAAAACAAGATGTTGTTTGTTTATTATTTTATTTTTCAATTTTTTATATTATATTTTTATATTTTATTGACGTCTCTGTTTTAGTATTAGCATTTGTTTTTCCTTGGCCATTAAAAATTAATTTTAATTTTTAACCAAAAGTAAGTTCGGATGGGCTGAAATTTTATATATCCTCGAATTCTTCTTTAAACTAATTGTAATATTTATATACTTTTTTCAAAATACAATGGTACGTCAATTATTAAAATATAGATTATTTTTATAACATCCACTATGGATGCGATCTTTTATTATACCGATCGATTCTAAACCTTTTGAATCGATTTACCCGTGTCCGCATCCAAGTCGTATCTGTACTTTTGTAATAGAATTTAACGAATGATACCACCATTTTTCTAAAAAAACAACACATTTTTAGGATTTTTCCACGGAATCCAGAATGGGATGACTACAGTAACTAGATGGATCACTAAAATATTACCAGTTTTCATAGACAATAATTTATTTGGATCATACATTCTCGAAAAACTGATTACAAAAGTAATAATTGAATTGTATTCACTGACATAACCACTAATAATACTTTTTCTTCTGATCGAAGATCGAAACTCACAGGCTGTAAAAGGGTAGAAACAAAATTGTGAAGCGCATAACCTATATTTTTTTTCTATTTGAACCCAATAGCTGAAATAAAATATATTATTTGCTGTAACTTTTTGCTTTGCATTATCTCATATTTTGATGTCACGTTCGACATGGAAAAACAACATTTGTTGCTACTGTGTCCAAAGTACATGCAGAAAGATCATACAATTTTTTGTACAAACAGCTATTTTTATACAATTTAAATAAAAAAACATTACTGGAAAATAAGAAAATGTGTGACCTTGATACTTCATTAAAGTTGGTCACGTGCGACATCTTATGTGTGAAAATTAAAAATTTGAAAGAAAATCTTACTTCAATAATTTATTTTTGTAAAAAAAACTTTTTAATTTATTTATTAGCAAAAACGGAGGCGCAAAAAAATAAAGAGAGGTGAAAACAGCGATGAGAAAGTCGAAAGAAGATCAGCTAAATTTTCAAAACAATAAATTGAAAATAAAATTTTGTTTTTTGCTCTTATTATTTGAGAATGAATACATTGAATACTTCTGTGGATTACAATAAATATATATTATCTATAATTTCGTAAAAAGTATAAAGTATAAAAGTATTAATCATTTTTGGATAAAATCAAAGCCATTTTTAAGAGACGTCGGTACACAACGTTCTAAAATTGGTCACATTGAAATATTGCCATAGGTTTCGCTGAAATCGGTGTTTAAATTTTTGGTCGCGAAAACGACTTCTGTTTTGGTCACTTGCGAATGCCTTGGTTTTTTTAAATTATCTTGAAAACGAATAATTACCCAAAATCCACATTAGCACCAATTATACAGTTAATTAAGAGGTATAAGTTAAGCATATGGTAAAAAAAACCGTTATATATTGACTTTTTTCTCACTTTAAATGTGTACGATGGTCACGTTCGACATCATGGAAATGCCCATATACATTCGAATGTGGGGGCGAAACATCGCAGATCTTTAAAATTTGCACTTTTCTATACAAAATAATACTGGCATTTGGTCTGTAGCTGAATATGCCTCACCCTAATGAAAAAACTGACAAAAAAATATTTTTTTTCGCAATTTTCTACATAAATAAATATAAATATTTGAATCAAAACAAATATTTTCTGTTGACTTTTTTGGACTTATATCTTTTTTCGTTCAAACATTACAGAATTAATTCCAAACAAGTAAAAACAGCGTTAAGTTTCGGGCCGGGCCGAACTTTATATACCCTCCACCATGGCTTGCAGTCCACAGAGGCTATAGATTTTTGTAGAAGTGTTGTGACATTAGAGGAAAAAGTTTAATATAGTCAAACCAAAACAACTAAAAATATTGAAAAAATATATTTATAAATAAATATAAATTTATTAATTATTATAGACGATTCTTATAAGGCAAGGTTACCAAATGTTTATACTACATATATCGAAATAATACTTCAAGTCAATTCAACAAGTGAATATAAGACAGAAATCTTCAAAAAAACTTAAATACCTTAAACATTGGGGGATAGTGGGTGCATTTTCAGCTAATGACTTCAAAGACAAAAAAATCGGCCTCGTTGAGACAAAAACATCGATGTATCACACTTTAAAATCCGTTTATAAATGCAGAAGTTATATAGAAAAATGTAAAAGCGCGACCCCTACGTTCGGCATAAAAAAAATAAAAAAAAGTTTTTTGAAACTACCTTTCAATAATACTTCATATTCGAAGGTGTACGGCGAACTTTTTTTTGAGGTACGCCCTAATGTACACACCGAATTTCATCATTCTAGATGTAGCCGTTTAGTGGGAACCATTGTTATCCCTCTGTTCCCATTGTATCCCTTGACGGTGTGAATTTGGTAAAGCCTTTTTTATTTTTCGTGTGTTCATACATCAGAGAAATATATACTCCGAATTTCATGACTCTAACTGCCGCCATTTTTTGGTACAATTTTTATCCATTTTTTCCATTTCAACCAAATTCAACAAATAATAATGACTTTATGTTGCACGTTTTTGCTATAAGGGGAATGCGCATACCAAATATCAAGCAAATACATATTCAAAAACATTCTCAAATACTCGAAATATTAGGGGTACTTTCAGTCCATATGAGGGAAAATGTTTTCCTTTGGACCAATTTCGCCCACTTTTAATCACAACCGATCTACGACTATAAGATGCATTTATGGAAAATTTTGACGTCCTAGCTCCTTTCGTTTAGAAGCTAGCGTGCTTCCAACACTATATAGTCTGAGAATTATATGACGATCAAGAATATATATACTTTATAGGGTCCCTTGTCGACATTTCAAAATATTACAAATGGAATGACAAAGTTAGTATACCCCTATTCTGGCGGTGGAGGGTATAAAAAAAGTGTGTTGACGGCCACATAAAGGTTTCTAAAGCTTCTAAAAAATTTAAAAATTGAATCAGCAAAATTAGTTCGAGTCCATTAAAAGACTGAGCTATTCCCAAATAATTCTACATACAACCGTTTGGATGGTTCATCTCTTCTTGCCAGTGTTACCCATAATGGCACGAATTTCATACAAATCATTTAAATCGGCCACTACGAAGTCCGAGGAATAGATTCTAAATGCAGCCTATTGATAATTGCCATTTGTATCCTCTTTTTTATTCTTAAAATCTACGCAGTCTGAGGTCGTAGTTTTTGTACTCTTTCCCACAGCAGAGTTCATGAAAGTATTTTCAACTTTTAATTTTCCTATAATTACTTTTAAACCACGTTTATCTTCATTTGGCTGCATTTCCAGCAGAGATATTATCTGTGCTACCGGCTACTAGGCCAGACCAGATTCCAAGAATCTTGCTTTTCTTCCAAGTCTGAAATCGGTCATGGCAGACGTTCGAGGATAAAGTCAAAGACAAAATCTAGTTCTGTTGGCAGTTAAGCCAAACATTTAGAAAATGTTGGCATTAATGTCCTCACACCAGCAATTTGCTGACAGAGGAAATCTCTGCACAATATCTATCATAAAAGGTTCTTGTTTTTTTTATTCTGGGTAAAGCGAAATAAGTCAAAAACATAAACAATACCCCCGACTGGGGCACAGTTTTTTTGCTTTTTTTTCTTTATATGCAACACTTGAGACAAGGCAGTGATTTTTGTTTGTCGCCACTACTTTCATCCGCACCATCATCAGCCTGAGTGCTGGCTCTCACTCACTCACTCACTCCACGGACCCGGTCGATTTCCTTGTGTCACTTTAAATGGCGTACATTGGAGCAATACATGGCGGCGGCTCGGTTGGTGTTTTTAATGGTCTGTGGAAGACGACAGCCTCAACGTGCCACTTCATCACCACCATGGCCACCTCCACCACAGCACAACTGCCGTCTCAAGCGTTAACAAAACACTTAATTTCATTTTCAATTTTTTTCCATCCACAGCTCCCGCTTATTTTCTGAACTGCGACAACAAACGGGCCTGGAGAAAGAAAAGAAAAAAACACAGAACAACAAGAAAAATTAAGAAAAATTAATTTACATGAACGCGATTTGGCTCGTTTTTTCTGCTGATGATTACAATTTCGTTGAATAATTTTCATTTTCATTTTCTCTCCAGCAATGTCGATGCTCTTCGGCGGCGTATTTTTATGTGCCTCAAAGAAGAATGGTGAGAGAGAGGAAAAGCGAAAAAACGCGCCACTTCTAAGCTTTTGGGAAAAGCCCATTAAGTGTTATTAGTCGAAGATTTGTAGCTAAGAATGCTGCTGACATGGCTGCCGCTAAATAGAAAATAAAAAAATAAAAATCATAATAATAATAATAACGGGCGACAAATCAGTAACATAAGAAGTTTAACAAACACTGTCTCAGAAGTCAGCACCACTACAGCGGCACTCTGTCCTTTGGTGAGATGCAGCTAAGATTTTCTAAGGATACGCGTTTTTTCCTGTTGAGGGTTTGCTGATGGGGATGCTCTAATTATGGCAAACTTAACAGTGACACTAATAACACCCCCCATGGCCGTGGAAATTATGCATTGCGGCATAGCAGGGAGGTATGCTAAGTTCGATGAATCGATAACACTAGTCCGACAGACATTTTTGGCAAGGATTTTGTGTACATAATTATTGGAAATTAAACAAGAGTATCAACATTTTTTATTTTTTAGAGATGTCGAGAGATATAATAATTTTTGTCAGCATAACATAAAGATTACTTTGTAAAACAAAAAAATCGGAGGCCCATTTTTTATTAATTTTTACAAAAATTCAAATTTTTCATTTACCCAGAAAATCATATTTTTTAAAAAATCTTTTGCGTCTACAAAGGGGACTACTACTTCCAATACCTCATTTACATATAGACATTGTTTTCTTATAGTGGCATTTATTAAAAACTAAAACGAATTGTATGCTCTGTTTTTCGTGCTAACAAATTACTGATTATTTTCGTTGTTTACGGCTTTGGTGTGGCCATTGTCGGCAAATACGTTTAAAACCTATGCACTTACTAATGTTTGTACTTATAGTTTTTCTGCAGGATATGAACTCTTTCCAACTAGCCAAGTTAAATTCAGATTTTTCAATTATTAAATATCAAAGTTTATCTCGATTTTCTATCGCTTCACTTTTTTTGGAAGGATCAAATGTTCCAGTTAGTATGATAGTGGTCTAAGTAAAAAAATGAGATATGCCAATTTTTGTCTTTACTTTAATCAGATCTCTAATTTAAGCACTTTTCTTTTTGACATTTATAAAAAATGTACCGTTACAATGACATTTCTTTTTATGCACACCAAGATTGACTTGGTGTTAGTTTTAATGTGGTCTAAATCACATTATATCCACAGATATTGGGTGATGTAAAGATACATTTTTATACCCTCCAACTCCAGGATGGGGGTATACTAACTTTGTCATTCCGTTTGTAACACCTTGAAATATCGACCGAAGACCCTATAAAGTATATATATATTCTTGATCGTCATAAAATTCTAAGACGATCTCGCCATGTCCGTCCGTCTGTTGAAAGCACGCTAGCATCTAAACGAAAGGAGCTAGAACGTTCAAATTTTCTTTAAATGCGTCTTATAGTCGTAGATCGGTTGGGATTGAAACGGGGCGAAATCGGTCCAAAGGGAAAATTTTTTCCCTCACAAGGACTAAAAATACCCATAATAATCCCTAATATTTTAGCGTATTTAAGCATGTTTTTTTGTTTTTGAATATGGCTGTTTATATAAATATATTTACTTGATATTTGGTATGCGAATTCCCCTATATAGCAAAAAAGTGCACCATAAAGTGATTCTTATTTGTAGGGGGTGAAATGGGGAAAAAAGGGATAAAAATGGTACTTATTAAACGACAATAGCTAGAAACACGAAATTCGGTGTGTACATTCCTCTAATTGAGTAGATACATAATATACAAGTATTTTTTCAAAATTCGTACTTTTAAGGGGTAAAATGGGAATAGAGGGATAAAAATGGTAACAACCAAACGGCTGTACCTAGAATAATGAAATTCGTTGTATACATTCCTCTAATTGCATAGACAAGTAAAATACACGGATTTTTCAAAATTCGTACTTTTTGGGGTTAATATGAAAAAAGGGGATAAAAATAGTACCAATCAAATGACCGCAGCTAGAGTCATGAAATTCGGAGTATACATTCCTTTGAATAAGTAGATATGAAAAATAAAAGTTTTTTTTCCAAATTCGTACATTCATGGGATATAATGGGTACGGAGGGATAAAAATGGTACCAACCAAACGGCTGTACCTAGAATAATGAAACTCGGTGTATACATTCCTCTAATTGCATAGACAAGTAAAATACACGGATTTTTCAAAATTCGTACTTTTTGGGGTTAAAATGAAAAAAGGGGATACAAATAGTACCAATCAAATGGCCGCAGCTAGATTCATGAAATTCGGAGTATACATTCCTCAGACTACGTAGACACGGAAAATAGACGATTTTTCGAAATTCGTACTGTTAAGGGATCGAATGGATCAGAGGGATAAAAATAGTACCAACTAAACGACTACAGCTAGAATGATGAAATTCTAATTGCGTAGAAACGTCAAGGGGGTAAAAATGGTACCAACCAAATGGGCGCAGCTGGAGTCATGGAATTCGTTGAATACATTCCTCTGACTGAATAGACGCGCAAAATAAAAAGTTTTTTCCAAATTCGTAATTTTTCTTTTACGGCAAAATTTGGTTGAATCATGAATTGAATATATTGCACTATGTACGTCTGATAATGGATTTTCAAAATTTATGCTTTTGTAATTAAAATATAATGGAAATACAACCAACTGTAGCACCCACTATCTACCAATATTTAAACTTTTTGAAAATATAAATATAAGAATATTTACTTTTTTGAATTGACGTATTGGTAGCCTTGCCTTATAAGCGTGGTTTGAAATAATTAAAATATTATATTTATTTATAAAATTATTTTGTCAATATTTGTTTTGGTTTGGCTATATTAAAAAAATTATATTTTCTTGTAATATTACTGTACTTCTACGAAAACCGTTTTTCCTTGTGGTAGAATATCAGATTGGTCGTATAACTGGACGTTTAAAGTAATTTTGGTATTTCAAAAGTGACAACTAAACACTCATATTCTCTGGGAACATTTTGTAAAAAGAGAGCTATAAAAAATAATCAGAAGAATTTTAATATAAAAGACGGGTTTGCAAAAAATGAAAATAATAAGTTTTCGTTACGAAAAAATATGAAGTTACAAATGCTCATTATTATTATTCTGTAGAAAGTTTTACATTTTTATCTATAAATTTCAAAAAATGTTTCGCAAGTCAAAATCATGATCAAGCTTATTCTCGTAAGTGTGACCAGCTAGATAGTTTTGACGTCAGATTTGGATTCACTTGTGAAACTTTAATACACTAAAAATTCAGAGTTATGAAATCAAGCCCATAATTTACGCAAGGAAAAAGAAAATCCCAGAAATACTATTTTTCATAAAATACGTTATATTTTCTTATGGATGGGGAGTTTCCAAAGAAGATATTTTTAGAAATTATGCTTTTACTAATGTGTATTATAATAATTGTGCTGCAGGTTGTGCACATTTGCTATTTAGTCCCAATCAGAAATATCAAAATTTAGCACAATTTGCTACATCATCCTCGGAAGTGTTAAAAATAATTAACCTATTTGTACTCATCAGTGTAAAGTTTATAAAAAATCTTCAAAAAACTCAAAGCCGTGGATACTTCTCCGTCCATTGGACAACATTAGAAGGACTTGTTAAAACACAATGAAACTTCATTTCTAAATGGATTATGATGTATTGTGTAGGGTACTAAACCTACATATATATATGTAATCATTATTCATCACAGTTATATCCAACTCTCTAATATATGTAAATAATAAGCGTCTTAAGCAATTTTATTGATTTTATTCATTCAGAATTTATACTTCAAATAAACAAGAAGTTTTCTTATAAAATATAAATTAATAATCGTCCTTGTGTGAGTCGGAAAAATGCGAAAATAAATTTTTAAAACATCTATATCCATTGGAAATAAAAAGTGCTGTAAAAAGGAGTTAAGATCCTTCCTTTGAAATGATACAAGCAAATTAAATTCGTCAGTTTTCTCGTTCAAAACTTATGATACTTTTCCCCAAGAAAAGTGAAAATTATGGCAATAACAATTGTTTTAAATATTTTTTTTTCTACACACGCCAATGTAGGCTCTCACTGCGCTGCAACTATTACACCTGGAAGATTCATCCAATATTTTTGTATGTTTTTTTTTGGAAATAGGTCATAAAATGGTTGCTTAAATTGATGTTGACTTCCTTATAATAAACATATTATAATAACAAGTAAGGAAAGGCTAAAGTCGGGCGGGGCCGACTATATGATACACTCCACTTTCTATCGGAATACAATTCAATTCAGTAAAAAAGTGAAAACGGGAACAATTTTTGTATGTTTCCTAATCACATGCTAAAATGACCTGGTCCAACTTGTCAAATCGAGAATAATATTTGTTTCGGGGCTATATCCAAATATGGAATGAAGAGACTAACTTTCATTATAAGTTCTTCCAGTTGAAGTATAACGTGTTATGCTCAATTTTAAGAAATTCTCTGAAAATACGCGGTTTCTGGGGGAACGAAATTTGTATGAGAGCTATATGTAAATCTGAACCGATGTGACCCATTTCACCGTGGGCGTTTCTAGTTGAAATATAAGATATTTTGCGATACTTGAAGAAGATCTGTTAAAATATGTGGTTTCTAGAGCAGAAAAGGACAAATCGGGAGCGAAAAGCTATATATAAATCTGAACCGATCTGACTTATTTTCACCACAGATGTTTCTAGTTTTAATATAAGATTTTTTACGAATTTAGAAGAAAATCTGTTAAAATATGTGGATTCTAGAGCAGAAAAATTCAAATTGGGAACGGAATTTGTATGGGAGCTATATATAAATCTGAACCGATCTAACACACTTTTACCACAGGTGTTTCCAGTTGAAATATGAGGTGTTTTGCGAATTTTGAAGAAAATCTGTTAAAATATGTGGATTCTAGAGCGGAAAAATTCAAATTGGGAACGAAATTTGTGTGGGAGCTATATATAAATCTGAACCGATCTAACACATTTTTAGCACAGGTGTTTCTAGTTGAACTATATGATGTTTTGCCAATTTTGAAGAAAATATTTTGAAATATGTGGTATCTAGAGTGAAAAGAGTCAAATCGGGAGTGAAATTCGTATGGGGACTATATCTAAATATGAACCGATTTTCTTCAAATTAAATAGCGTTCGTCCTTGTCCCGAAAAACTTCGTTGTGCAAAGTTTCGTTTGATTCTGGCTACAATTGCGACCTGTATCGTGATTACAATAATAGATGGACAGACGGAAAGTGATTCGACTCAGAAAGTAATTCTAAGCCGATCGTTATAATTAACAATGGGTCTATCACTCTTCCTTTTGGGTGTTACAGACAAATGCACAAAGACATAATACTCTCGTGGAGTGTATAAATATGATATGATAAATATCTGATGATGATGAGTTTCCTTTAATATGATGCAAATTTCAGGCAAACAGTTATCGATCTGCGAGACATTTTACAATTTTCAGTCATACTAAAAATACCATTGCCCTGATATATTCCGTTATCAATTGTGGAATTATAAAAACCTGAAGAATGAAGTAGTAGATTAAGGTCAAGCCAATAAAGTTAATCCATAATGAACCACCTACCCATCCCAATGTTATGCGTGACCTTTATGCCAGAAAGTTCTGCATCGCTTTAATAAATTCTCTTGACGAAGCGTATCGTCACATCTTTTACCATACCACCCTCCTTAAACCACCACCGAAGATTTCTTTCTTTTTTTCAAAAACCCCAAAATCTAAAAGCAGGAGTAATTTTCTTTGAAAAGCCAGAAATGATTTCATGTGATTTAATTTTGGCTACAGATTAAGACTGTGTGCGTTTTTTTCGTTGGTATTTATATTTATGGCTGCAATTTAAATTTTGTTTGTCATTTTCAGTCATAATTTGTGCCAGTGTGTCTGTCTGTCCAACTTTCTACGACGGGATACAATTGCAAATTGCAATTGTATTTTCATTTCTTTCTCTCCCTGTGGCCCGCACTAAGATTGCGAGCTGGAGCAGTGGTGGGTGGCGGCTAAATGTCATTTGTGGTGTTGGTTATGGCTTTGGTCGTGATGGTGGTGGTGGTGGTGGTAGTGATGCGGCCGTGTTGGGGATGATGGTGGCAGCGGTGGAGGCTCGAAATCAACCAAGAATTAAATTATATTTGCCACACAATGACTTTGTAATGAAATGAAATTCAGCGTTACACATGAAACTTCAGACGTACGAGAATTCACAACCACAACCCAATAGAATACGAAACGAAAAACCAAGAAAAGCGTTGGGAAAATTGTGAAGTAGCAGCTAAAAATTTTAAAATGATTAGATTTTAAGGTAAAATATTCCAAAGAAATTAATTAAGAGGATTTTGAAGCTGAAATTGGATAATGTCGTGCAAATAAGCAGGGATGTAGTAAAAGGTGAGCCTTTATGTAGTGGAGAAACAAAATGTGTATACAATTTTGAGGGACTGATAAATTATACCTTAGAATTCAAATTCAAATCACTTACTGTTGAAGTCATATTGCTATACTCTTAACATGATCAGATTATTTTCTTAGATTATTATTATTTAGATTATTTATAATTATTGATAAGATTATTATTATATGATTTAGATTATTTTTTCAGGGCCCTTCAGAAATTACTATACTTTCCAAATATTTAATCCAGACCCAGGTACCCAGCTGACAGTTAAATAAATTTAAGTTAGGTGGGGAATCGAATTCTTACATTATCTCATTAAATGCTAATCTCTGTCATAGGCTTACAATCTCCCTAAGCTGGTCGGATTATCGAAAGTGCCTAGTTATTGACTCAACTTGTCCCATTTATAGAATATTAATATTTTTTTTTTGAAATTTCCACCAAACTAAAGATTTATTTTTGGAAAATTTTCTTGCGGCATATTAAGAGCATTCCATTATTTCAAGACAGAATGCATGCTTCAAAATAACTTCCATAAATCAGGGTTTTCTTGAAATTAAATAAAAATCCGACACGAGCCATATCAAAAACTTTCAATACGACCCAGTATAAAGGGCAGACTTACGGTCCTTAATGCTAAAAATTGCAATTGGTTATCAATAGTTCTCCAACAAGCCCCTAAAATCATAAATCGAACTAAAACTATATAAATCGAATCAAAAATTGCACTAAAATAGTATAAATCTGCCTTTATCATATGGGTCATATTGCAATATGGGTTGATAAGGCTCGGACCAGATATACTTTTTCAGCAGTTTTTTCTAAATACCATCCGCACCGTGATTTTTATTCAAGAAAAGCCTGATTTATAGAGGTTATTTTGAACGCGTCCAGCTCACGAAGGGACAATGAAATATTTTGGGAGAACACATAAAACAAACTTTAGTCAAGAACATCTACAACTTTTATTTTGAAGCCACTCTAATATATATGAAAATCAGTATGTGGTATGCTGAATGTAAATTCAAATTGTGACACTTTCCTTAAATATGTTTAAATATCTCCGATATTTATTGACTGAGATATTTGCTATATTGCCAATTGAAAACGTCAGGATAATCGGAATATTATTGCAAATACAAATATGTCTTAGCGTTTTTAATAGAGGAGGTATACCACAATCTAGAGCGTCACGGGGGGTGTAACGTTAGCTTTAAAGGAAATTTTGAGGTTTTACTTATTTTCTTGAATTCTATAATACTCTTCCATTACATGACTTTAGTCATTTTTGCTAATCAAAAGAGTAGTTCATGCAACTTCTTCTAAAGTATACATTACCGCCATCTCTTTAAGAATATAGGAAATATAGTATATTTAAATTGTAACGGGAGTGACATTTTGACGGCAGTCCTGTTACGACACCAGTCTATATCTGGAAAATGAAATGGTCAGACCAATTGTTTTAATTTTTTTTAAATATGATCAAACATATCGAGGGATAAAAACATAACTTTTCAGGAGAGCGAAAATACTGATTTTCTCTTTAATTTTAAGAGTAAATATTAATCATTCTTCTAAAGTTTAATCTAACAAGTAAAAACGGCGTTAAGTTCGGCAGGGTCGAACATTATATACTCTTCACCATGGATTGCATTCCACAGAGGTTGTCGGTTTTCGTAAAAGTGCACTAATATTACAGGAAAAATATAATTTTTATAATATACCCAAACCAAAACAAATACAAAGATTGAAAAAATAATTTTATAAATAAATAATTTTATAAATAAATAATTTTATTTATTTATAAAAATTCTCACTTTCTGTAGAATTTTTTGGAGATGATGCCTCAGATTCTCGTCATAAAGTATATGAGACTGACAGATTACTACGTTAGAAAGAATTACTGTACAAATTATATACAAGACGTACTTAACAGAGCCTTGGATATATCAGATCCACTGATTTCTTCGATATGCTTGAATAAGCAAATACGACAAAGGAAGCGCTTCCTAATTCCTCCGGAAGTAAATGTTATTAGTTTGCGATCATGGCATAGTTCAGAACATAAGTCAAATTTTAATTCCAGATCTGATGAAGATTAGCACCTACGAGAGCGATGATAAAGGGGACATCTTAAGTAATCCGTATGTCAATATCTTTTACAATATATGTATATTTGGAAAATGAACTTGAGCATTAAACTTTAGAGCATTGAATAAGCACTTAAGTAATTTTAAACTACTAATACAAAGTTATTGTGTAAAATGAAACTATTAAATGTACAGTAAATAAAGTTTTAGGGGCAAATGGAATAAAGAAATTCCAAATTTTGAGTTTTTAAATTCAAGAATAGCTTTCTGCTAGAAGAATACTTACATTGTTCATTAAAATTGAGGTTTAAGACTTGTGGCTAGTGAAATGGGTCAGTTGTCGCATAGTGAGTTGGCTTTCGCCTTCCTTTACTTGTTTCATATGTGTATACAGATAGACAACTCTTTTGAAGACTCCGAATTAAAGCATAAAACCATAAAATTGTCAAACTTTTCTCAGTTCTGTCCGGCATGAATTGCACAAATTTCTGTTTGCTAGTCCATCAGTACATCTGTCTGTTGTACAATGACAATCGATTATTTCAACCCGAAAAGTGCTAGCGTGACCATATGGTCACACACAAACCACTGATAACATGAACGTTTTATCTCAAAATTCTAAAAAAATAATTACAGCACTATTCGTTTTAAGCCATGGTTTGGCAGAGCCTCCACACAAATGTCCCGTCGATTGGGTTGGAGTAAATTTCATCCTTCTATGACACTTTTCTCTTATTAAAATATTCCATTAAAAAACATTTGTAGTGATTTGTGTGGAAGTGTCGTGATATGGTGATACTCGCAACACCAGGTCGTATGATTAATGCAAAAACCACACACACCATGACTCCTACGTTCTGGTGGTCCACATATCTAATATGCAATTGTGGATTTTGCCAACATTTTTACTGAATTCTGATTTCATATTAATCATTTCCCAACGTCAGAGGAAATGTGTCACACGAACATGTGAGTTCAACTGGTTTCTAGCTCTTGTCGTTTAATATGTACCATTTATCCCCTTTTTGTCCCATTTCTCCCCCTACAAATAAGAATCACTTTATGGTGCACGTTTTTGCTGTAACGGGAATTCGCATACCAAATATCAAGCATATATAAACAGACATATTCAAAAAATCATGCATAAATACGCTAAAATATTAGGGATTATTATGGGTAATTTTATTCCTTGTGACGGAAAAAATTTTCCCTTTTGGCCGATTTCGCCCCGTTTCAATCCCAACCGCAAATACGACTATAAGATGCATTTATGGAAATTTTTAACGTTCTGGCTCCTTTCGTTTTAATGCTAGCGTGCTATCAACAAACGGACAGATTGCTTCGATTAAAAAGTTTTCGAAATTTCCTATTATTCGCGGTTTTATGGTTCATAGCCACATTTTCATGTTTAAAATTGAGCACTAAGAATTTTGAAATAAGCACATAGCCATTAATGCTGAAATATATAAATAAGATTTATTGTAAACTCAATAACGTTTTTAATGAAATGTTGGCAATGTTGTAGAGAAAGTGCATTTTCTGGGATGTACACAGCGAATTTAAGGATTCCAGCTTCATCCGTCAGATTGGTACCATTTTTATCCCTTTTTCTAAATTGCCGTACAAATTACCGTAAACAAAAAAATACAAATTGGATATTTTTTGGTAAATTATCATTTTCGCGGGAAATATGGCTAAAATGATTTTCATGCATGACATTTTTGTTTTTTTTTTTTTTATTTTCTCGCGATCTAGCCAACGGATCCGGCTGAATTTTTGTTTGTTTATTAAGAACCAATCTCGCTTGTAACATATATGTAGTCAGTTGCAAAAATCGATGCAATTATTGAAAAATCCAAAATGTTGCGGTTGCAATTGCTTGTATTTTAACTTTCTCCTTCCAAGATTCTGAAACTTTTCTGACACAAATATTCCCCATGAAGTCAGCAATCACATGCCAAAGAAATATTTTGGTATTCTCAATATAATAAAAAGTTACGCGGGTTTTTCTAAATGTACTTTTCACAATTTTTGACTTTACATCCACTATTTATCCTATTTTAGCCTAATAACTTGGGAAGAAAAATTCTATTAACGGCGAATTGATGGAATTTGATTGTACCCTAAACCTATGTTTTAAACAAAATCATTGTAGCGAATTACAACCTTCGGTTATATGTTGCTCCAATTTTGAACTATTTTATTTCTATTATTGTTATGTTCATAGCCACTTAGCCAAATCAGAAAATTTTGAAAAAAGTGACTTTAGGAAAAAAATTGCTTCTCCAAAGTTATATGACAGATGACATCCAAATCTGAGAATAGTTCGGCATCAAAAACTCATTTTCGAGAAAATGGTTCATAGCCACTTATGAATATAAGCCCTCGATATGTATTATGAGAAGTATAAACATTACGAATGTTTATCGGTGTTTTCTCAAATTATAAATTGATTTTGAAATTTTGTCGAAAAAAGGGTCACTGTATGTGGATTCACCCATATATCAATACAAAATTAGATATCGGCAATAAGATCCAATTTTTTTTGTTGAATTCTGAAAAATATTAACACTTTCCAGATATTTTGGACTGTCAAAATCGCTCTCCTGAAAAATGATCAAATAAAAGATGTTACGATCTTTCACCTTGTCCTTCTAGATATATTTCCCCAGTATTTTATCTTCTCCAAAAGTGTTACCAGAAATTGCATTTATTGGATGTTCGGTGATATAAATGGTATTTTATTGCTACTGAATTTCCGCAAAAGGTGAATAATTCAACCATCTTGAACTTGGCACAATTTTAATTTTCAAATGTTTCCTGTTCGCCTGCAGCTCCTGGCAGCTCACACAGACACCACAGCACCGTGTTCATTCACATGAACAAGGTATCGACAAACACTTGAGCGAGCTGTGGAACAGGATTGCACGTTCTGCTACACTTTCAGCCCAGAACAAAGTCGAGAGAAAAAATAACAACAAACAAACAGATGCGCTTAAGGTATGTTACACTTCGTTTATTTGTTTCGTTATAGCAACATTTTTTCTTCCCAAAAAAAAAAACAGAGGAATTTATATGTTGCCCCTGATGTTTCTCCCGAAGCTTTGTTTTCTTTTCGCAGTTATTTTTTCAATTTTCTCAAAAGAAAATTTATTACCCTATAGTCTGGGTGGTGTGGTGAGCACACATTGCGTTTCACGCGCTGTAAATTTTTGACGCCATTTGTGCCTGTTTGCCTGCCGAACGGAAGATGATGAACAAAAAAGCAAAAACGCCAACAAATAATTCCAAAAAACAACTTAAAGTACCTGCCGGTATAATGGTGAAAATAACCGCCGAAAAAGGTAAAGAAGATAAATTCTCTCAGCGAACAAGTTTTGGCACTGAGCGCTGGCAGCGAGGCAATTTAAGATGCCTTTTGGCTGTTACTCGTAGTCAGCGACGACGACGACGGTGCAGCTGAAAGTGTTGCACGTAGCAAAGAAGGAAACATCAACAATAATGGCGGAAAATTAAAATAATAGAAATGCCAATGCCAATGGAGCAGGAGAATGTTTAGATTTAAGCAACAAAAAAAAAACTGCTGCTATGAAATATCTGCAGTTGCGAGACCTCTTGAAGACATTAAGTCCTTGTCTTGAAGTCAATGACCTCATATGCACAAGAGAGAAGTTGAAAATCCTTGGAGCTCACTTTTTCCTTTTTGCTAACCAAACAAAATCTCTCCATCCCCTATAGCATTTTTCATTAAGGACTTTTTTGCTATATAAAAAATCTTCAACTAAAGTTTGCATCCCTTTTATTAAATTTTCAACATAATTGACATCCTTAGTTGGTCTTTAAGCATACTTTATATTCATATTTAAGTAATGTCCAAAATCTTTCAATAGTTTTAAGTTCGTTTGGCTTAAATGTTTGCATGTGTCTCTCTTTCATAAATAATTGACAAATTTATCCCCAACGATGTTTATCAACTTTGCAATAGCATTTATGTAATTCGAAAAAAATAAGTCCTTGATATTGTGCAACTTGTAAAGTTCGAGTGATGGCAGCAGAGGCTGACATAAGGCACCCACCACACAAGAACTTTTGTCATATGCATAGAATTGTTGAATACATTAAATAGTTTACTTAGGATAATAGACCTTAGTATAGTACTACGATTTATTCATAATATCCTTAGTTTTTTCCGCCAGGATTAATATGAAAAATGAAAATTAACTTTTTTATTCAGGGAAAGAGTAACTATTTTCCATTGGACAACAGGAAAGTTTCTAAATCTTTTTGTATTTCGCCAAAAGTGAAGGTCTCAGACCACCATTTGACTGTTATAATAATATTTTTGAATTCAATAAACAAAATTTAATAAAATCCTTTTTATTAAATTTTAAAATTCATGGAATATGCCTTATAAACCATTTTCAATGTCTTTGTGCCAATCCACAGAAAATAGTTATCTGATAAATTTAGTCGATCCCTGACCCTTCTGAAATCCGTAGTTCGATCGCTGGAACAAATAGTGGAATTAATCAAAAAGGGCACCTTAAGTTTTAGCAGAAAAATTGTTTACGATTCACAAAATAGGAAGAAAAAAATTGATTACCCTATCTAGCCCTACTATTAAGTATATGTCCAGATATATAGGGTGGGCCATTTAAAACTTTATATTTGAACTACTTTACTTTGACTTTGAAGAATGGAATATTTTCAGGATTATATTGAGATACTAATGTTCAAAATCGGGCAATCAGATACATTGTAGAAATCAGTCAAAAATATGCTACTTTTCTTATTTTTCGATTTGAAAGAAAAGTAGTATATTTTTATTTTTTTGTTTTAATGTTTTTTCACATTATTCTTTTATATTTCATATTTCTTATATTTAGTCACAATGCGGAAAAAATCTCAATATCTTCGTATTACAGATTTTCACCTTTTTAAGATTTTGAAAATTTAAAAAACTTCGTTTATTTTTATACACTCCTCGAGAGTATTATGTCTTTGTGCATTTGTTTGTAACACCCAAAATTAAGGGAGATAGACCCATTGTTAATTATACCGATCGACTTAGAATCACATTCTGAGTCGATTTAGCAATGTCCGTCTGTCTGTCCATCTATTCTGTATACTATGTCTGTCACGATTCAGGTCGCAATTGTACACAGAACCAAATGAAACATTGCACAACGAAGTTTTTTGAGATAAGGACGAACACTATTTAATTTGAAGAAAATCGGATTTATATATAGCCCCCACACGATTTTCACTCCCGATTTGACTCTCTTCACTCTTAATACCACATATTACAACAGATTTTCTTCAAAGTTGGCAAAACATCTTATATTTAAACTAGAAACACCAGCGGTAAAAATGTGTTAGATCGGTTTAGATTTATATATAGCTCCCATACAAATTTCGCTCCCGATTTGATTTTTTCCGCTCTAGAAACCACAAATTGTATCCGATTGTCTTCAGATTTGGCAAAACATCTTGTGTTTTAACTAGAAACACCTGTGGTAAAAATGTGTTAGATCGGTTCAGATTTATATATAGCTCCCGTACAAATTTCGCTCCCGATTTGATTTTTTCCGCTCTAGAAACCACAAATTGTGTCCGATTGTCTTCAGATTTGGCAAAACATCTTATATTTGAGCTAGGAACACCTCTGGTGAAAATAGGTCAGATCGGTTCAGATTTACATATAGCTCCCATACAAATTTCGCTCCCGGATAGACTTTTTCCGCCCCAGAAACCATGAATTTTCACAGAATTTCTTCAAAGTGAGCATAACACGTTATATTTGAACTGGAAGAACTTCTTGTGAAAGTTAGTCACTTTCTTCTATGTTTGGATATAGCCCCGATACAAATAGTCTTATCGATTTGGCAAATCGGACCAGGTCATATTAGCCTATGATTAGGAAACATACAAAAATTCTTCTCGATTTCACTTCTTTACCGAATTGAATTGTATTCCGATAGAAAGTGGAGTGTATCATATAGTCGGCCACGGCCGACTTTAGCCTTTCCTTACTTGTTTAATATTGTTTCAAGGAGAAGTAGAATGATAGCTTGAGAGTTATCGTTTCCCGAACTTTAAAAAACTTGTACTTTCACTTCCCGAAGCTCCCTTGTCTCGAACTCAGAACATTGGGTATGCAAAGCGAACGTTTTACCTACTACAGATACAGTTATAGAACACTGGCAAATGTATACATACTAATGATTTTTAAATTCTATTGTACATAAAATCAGAGATACAAGCCGACAAGCCGCCGCATGTTTCTGCACGAGCCGCGCCGCAGCCGATTTCATCGGCTCACATCGACTTCAACCCGCCGCCGATTTCATCGACTCATATCGACTTCAACCACGCCACCGAGATTTGACGGAGTTCTAACTGCGTCAAATCTTACTACCAAAATAGACAACACACTTAAACATACAAAAAAATATAACTGTCGACTTAGACAACCTACTACTGTGACATATATGTATCTTTCTTTGAATTTGGTATCCCACTAAATGATGACGTTGAAATTTGAGTGATTGTATTTTGATTTGCATTTATATATTTATAAATCAATTCCTATAAAAAACAATAAACAACAGCTACTCTACAGATTGGAAGGCTTTATGGTCATGATGCAGTTATGCTTCCTTTCATGGTTATATTTAAACTGAAGAACTGAACTCTTTGGACACTCTTGTGTAGGACACAAAGCCACAAATCTCGCAACGATGATCGTCGTTGTATATGTCATGTATATTTAGGACATGAAGTTGCATTGACCTCCGATTACAATACTATTTGCACTGTTCGGACACTTTTGGAGCATGAACCTTTTTTATTTTGCTTCTTTAGTGTGTCAAAGTATATAAGGTATATCCTTACTATTCTTTGCAAAGATTGTGATATTCAAGATGTCTGGTCAAATATGCCTCACATGAAAAGCAGTAATTGCAAAAAAATTATTAAATTCAAAATTTTGGGAATACATTCCACTCCCAAAAAATAATTGTATGTAATATGACATTATGAGAACATTGGCTACTATTAAGGAATGTTGAACTACTTGCTAAAAAATAAAAGAAAATGTATTAAAAACCAATACATATTGTTCCTTCCCTTTTCTCAAATCGGATTGAATTACAGAACGAGTCGACAAATCAGCCGAAAGCCGCCGCCGCCGACCTATTTTGGGTTGCGCCGCCGCCGCCGATAATTGTAGTTCGGCTTGTAACTCTGCATAAAATGTAAACATGTTCGAATATTCTTCGTCTATTTTAGTTACTTATTTCCAGACCACAGATAATATAATTTTTGTTAATTGATTTATTATTTTATTATTATTTATTATTCTATTACTTTCTAGTCGAAAACCGATTCATTGTAACATCAACAATAATATGTCAATTGAAAATAACAGAATTGCCATATACAAATAGAAAAATTACAGAAAATCGTACAAGAGCTAATAGACTTTTCATGTTCGATTTTGTAAATGAAGTTTTAATATTGGCATATACTACAAAAAGTGTATAATAACTAATATCAACTTTAAAGTCAAAATAATGATTTTTTAGCATAAAACCGATAATCTGTAGTTTAAAAAGTATTTATGAACACAAATATTACTTCCGACTTGCTTAGAGATTTCGTACACAAATATAAGTAAAACAGATAGATAAAATGTTTCCACAATTTTAAGAATATGTAACACTATGAAACAAAACAAAATAAATATTTAGTGTACGAGACCTAAAAATTTATTTTGTGTGTGCATTGAGGAATACTGATTCATAAAATCGACGCGCAACCAATTGGCTACAAATGCTGCGAATTTCACATTCATATAGAAGCAGTCTCAAAAAAATTTAAAATAAATTGAAATACAAATACAAAAAAAGAAGAAAACTATGTCTACATGTAAAAGATCTATGGATAAAAGTAGAAGTTAGACGCAAATACATCAGAAATGTTTGTCTCGAATCGTCCTTGAAAATGTGGCTGTCCCAGATATAGGGACCGACATAATAATTGTTAAATCTGTTTGAATTGCATGATATTGATGTAAACGTCATATGATACCAACGAGAACTTCGTTTCGGTGATCAGAATCTGTCCCCCTACAGTTAATTTGTTTTTATTACAATACCTTTGATTGCGCAACAAATTAAAAGAGCGAATTCATTTCAAAAAGGCGCTCCAAGAACATTTTTTTTTATTTTTTTATACCCTCCACCTCCAGGATGGGGGTATACTAACTTTGTCATTCCGTTTGTAACACCTTGAAATATCGACCTAAGACCCTATAAAGTATGTATATTCTTGATCGTCATAAAATTCTAAGACGATCTAGCCATGTCCGTCCGTCCTTCCGTCCGTCTGTCCGTCTGTTGAAAGCACGCTAGCATCTAAACGAAAGGAGCTAGAACCTTAAAATTTTCCATAAATGCGTCTTATAGTCGTAGATCGGTTGGGATTGAAATGGGGCGAAATCGGCCCAAAGGGAAAAATTTTTCCCTCACAAGGACTAAAAATACCCATAAAAATCCCTAATATTTTAGCGTATTTAAGCATGTTTTTTGAATATGTCTGTTTATATTTGCTTGATATTTGGTATGCGCATTCCCCCTACAGCAAAAACGTGCACCATAAAGTGATTCTTATCTGTAGGGGGTGAAATGGGGCAAAAAATGGATAAAAATGGTACATATTAAACGACAACAGCTAGAAACACGAAATTCGGTGTGTACATTCCTCTAACTGAGTACTTTTAAGGGGTAAAATGGGAATAGAGGGATAAAAATGGTACCAACCAAATGGCTGTACCTAGAATAATGAAATTCGGTGTATACATTCCTCTGATTGCATAGACAAGTAAAATAAACGGATTTTTTTAAAATTCGTACTTTTTGGGGTTAAACTGAAAAAAGGGGATAAAAATAGTACCAATCAAATGACCGTAGCTAGAGTCATGAAATTCGGAGTATACATTCCTCTGACTGTGTAGACACGGAAAATAAACTGATTTTTCCAAAGTCGTACTTTTTGGGGTCAAAATAGAAAAAGGGGATAAAAAAAGTACCAATCAAATGACCGCAGCTAGAGTCGTGAAATTCGGAATATACATTCCTTTGACTACGTAGACATGGAAAATAAAAGGCTTTTTTTTCCAAATTCATACTTTCAAGGGATACAATGGGTACGGAGGGATAAAAATGGTACCACCCAAACGGCTACACCTGGAATAATTAAATTCTATGTATACATTCCTCTGATTGCCTAGACACTTAAAATAAACAGATTTTTCGAAATTTGGGGTTAAAAAGAAAAAAGGGGATAAAAATAGTACCAATCAAATTACCGCAGCTAGAGTCAGGAAATTCGGAGTATACATTCCTCTGACTGCATAGACACGAAAAATAAACGGATTTTTCGAAATTCGTACTTTCAGGGGATACAATGGTACAGGGGGATAAAAATAGTGCCAACTAAACGACTACAGCTAGAATGATGAAATTCTAATTGTGTAGAAATGTCAAAGGGGTAAAAATGGTACCAACCAAATGGGCGCAGCTGGAATCATGGAGTTCGGTGTATACATTCCTCTGACTGCATAGACACGCATAATAGAAAGCTTTTTTCCAAATTCGTAATTTTTCTTTTACTGCAAAAATTGGCTGAATCATGAAGTTAGGTCATTTTGCACTATGTACGTCTGATAATGGATTTTCAAAATTTGTACGTTTGGAATTAAAATATAATGGAAATACAACCAAATGTAGCACCCACTATCTACCAATATTTATGGTATTTAAGCTTTTTGAAAATATAAATATAAGAATATTTATTTTTTGATTTTAAATAAATAATGGTTTGAAGTAATTAAAATATTATATTTATTTATAAAATTAATTTTTCAATATTTGTATTTGTTTTGGTTTGGCTATATTAAAAAATTTATATTTTCCTGTAATATTACTGCACTTCTACGAAAACCGACAACCTCTGTGGAATGCAATCCATGGTGGAGGGTATATAAAGTTCGGCCCGGCCGAACTTAACGCCGTTTTTACTTGTTTATATATTCAGCGGTTTGTGTTAGGGAAAATTTTTTCTGCTGGGCCGATTTCGCCCACTTCAATCCAACCAATCTGCACCATAAAACACATTTAGGGAAAATTTGAACCTCCTAGCTCATTTCGTTCGGCAGATAGCGTGCTCTCGTAGCTATTTTGCCGTTGCAGCACTCTTATGTACATATTTGCTGTATGCTTATGAAACACAACGCCCCCGTCCCCGAAAAACCCAAAACCAATTGACATTTTTAAATTAAAATGTCCAACAAAATTATATTTCTCGAAAATTGCTATGTGTGCTGTGTGCTTGTGTGGGTTTTGATCTGATATTTTGTAAAAATTACAGGGAGAAATCTATGAAATTTAATACATACATTGCATACATGTTATCAAATAGGTATACATGAGCATACATACAAGCGAATATAATAAGGTGTGCCGTGAGATAAAAGTAAAAAGTAAGAAAATAAATTACTTTGCTAAATGACAATCTTGCTAAAAATAAACGTGCTACTGAAAAAAGCATAATCTGTGTTTTTATTGCCTACTATGTTTTATATATTTCGGATATACTAGGGTCCACACATTATAGTTCTATTAATAATTAAAAATAAAATAATAATCAATATGGAATTTCTGCTGAAGTTCATTTTTTGGAAATAACTCAAGGTTTAAAAATGAAGAAGATTAATTATTAATAAAGAAATTAATGCAATTCAAACAAAAATTTGGAAAAAGGATTGTGAATAACATGTGATCCGGAAATGGTTCCGATCTGACCTATCAAAACAGGTCGGAAATTTCGACAGAAGTGTTAAATTAAACATTTTTTGCAGAATTAGATTTTCATGAATTTTTCTGATTTCATTCTCTTTGGCTTAAAAATAATTTTTATATTTTATATTCTCAATTTATCTTTGAGAAAAACTATCAGTTTTATATGGGAAAATGTTCGATTTCTCATTACTAAAATTCTCAATTTTTCATTAGAAAAATTCTGCGATTTATAGTAGAAAAGTCGAACGCATTTACATTGGAAAATTTCTCAATATTTCTCTAGAAAATATCGTATGTTTTCTTTCTTTAGAAAATTTTACAATTAGTCTTTGGAAAAAATCCCATTTTTTCATTAGAAAATTTTCAATAATTTATTGGAAAAATTGTCCAATTTCATTAAACAATCTCATTTTTCATTTCATTAAAAAATCTCAATTTTTATAAGAAAAAATCACCAATTTTTCATTACAAAATTTTAAAATTTTCATTAAAAATTTTTCAATTTTCCATTAGTAAAATTATCAATTTTACATTTGAAATTTTCTCATATTTTTTTCATAAAAAAATTAACAATTTTTATCATTAAAAAATTTTTCAGCTTTCGAATAGAAAATTTTACAATTTTTCATAAGAAATTCTCCAATTTTTCACTAGAAAAAATCTTAATTTTTTATTCGAAAAATTCTTAATGTTTCATTAAAAACATTCTTAATTTTTCATTAAAAAAAATCATCATGAAAAGGTAATAATTTTTCATTAGAAACAATCATAGCTTTTCATTAGAAAAAATCATAATTTTCCAATTTTTCGTTAGAAAAGTCTTCAATTTTTCATTAGAAAATTTCTCCAATTTTTCATTAGAATAATTTATTTATAATAATAATAACTTATTTCTTTAAAAATATTCTCAATTTTGCATTAGAAAAATTCTTAATTTTTCAATAGAAAAATTCTTAATTTTTTATTAGAAGAATTCTTAATTTTTCATTAGAAAAAATCTGTAATTTTTCATTAGAAAAATTCTTAATTTTCACTAGAAATTATTTTATATTTTTCAGTAGAAAAATTCTTAATTTTTAAGTAGAAAAAATCTTAATTTTTAGGTAGAAAAATTCTTAATTTTAAGTAGAGAAGTTCTTAATTTTTAAGTAGAAAAATTCTTAATTTTTATTAGAAAAATTCTTTATTTTTATTTAGAAAAATTTTACAATTTTTCATTTGAAAATTATTCAAATTCTAAAATTTTTAATCAGAGAAACTCTCAGTAGAAAAAGTCAATTTGCAATTTTTCAAGTGCAATTTTTGATTAGAACAATTCTTAATTTTTCATTAGAAAAATTCTTAATTTTTCATTAGAAAAATTCTTAATTTTTCATTAGAAAAATTCTTAATTTTTCATTAGAAAAATTCTTAATTTTTCATTAGAAAAATTCTTAATTTTTCATTAGAAAAATTCTTAATTTTTCATTAGAAAAATTCTTAATTTTTCATTAGAAAAATTCTTAATTTTTCATTAGAAAAATTCTTAATTTTTCATTAGAAAAATTCTTAATTTTTTATTAGAAAAATTCTTAATTTTTTATTAGAAGAATTCTTAATTTTTCATAAGAAAAATTCTTAATTTTTCATAAGAAAAATTCTTAATTTTTCATTGGAAAAATTCTTAATTTTTCATTAGAAAAAATCTGCAATTTTTCATTAGAAAAATTCTTAATTTTTCACTAGAAATTATTTTATATTTTTCAGTAGAAAAATTCTTAATTTTTAAGTAGAAAAAATCTTAATTTTTAGGTAGAAAAATTCCTAATTTTAAGTAGAGAAGTTCTTAATTTTTAAGTGGAAAAATTCTTAATTTTTATTAGAAAAATTCTTCAATTTTTATTTAGAAAAATTTTACAATTTTTCATTTGAAAATTCCTCAAATTCTAAAATTTTTAATCAGAGAAACTCTCGGTAGAAAATGTCTTAATTTTTATTAGAAAAATTCTTAATTTTTATTAGAAAAATTCTGCAATTTTTATTTAGAAAAATTTTACAATTTTTATTTAGAAAAATTTTACAATTTTTATTTAGAAAAATTTTACAATTTTTCTTCAAAAAATTTTACAATTTTTAATTTTCTGTAGAAAAATTAAACAATTTTTCAATAGAATTTTTCAATTTTTTCATTAGAAAAATGTTTAATGTTTTCATTAGAAAAATGTTTAATGTTTTCATTAGAAAAATGTTTAATGTTGTCATTAGAAAAATTCTAAAATTATTCTTTAGAAAAATTCTGCAATTTTTCTGTATAAAAATTCTATAATTTTTCATTAGAAAAATTCTACAATTTTTCATTAGGAAAATTATATATTTTTAGAAAAATCTAAATATAAAAAACTATATTTTTTAATAAAAGTTCTCAATATTTCATTAAAATTATTCTTAATTTTTCATTAGAAAACTTTTTAAATTTTTCATGAGGAAATTTCTTCAATTTTTACGTAGAAAAATTCTCACTTATATTTAAAAAAATCAATTAGAAAAATTCTCAATTATTTTTTAAACAATTTTCAATTAGAAAAATTTTCAATTTTTAATTAGAAAACTTTTCAATTTTTATTTAGAAAAATTGTCAATTTATATTTAGAAAAATTCTGCAATTTTGCTTTAGAAACATTAAAATTAAAATTCTCAATAAAAATAAAAAAATTTAAATTTTTTGGTAGAATAATTCCTCAGTTTTTCATTAGAATAAATGACCAATTTCATTAGAGAAATGAGTAATTTTTCTTTAGGAATATTCTCAAATTTTTCGATAGAAAAATTCTCCAATTTATCATTGGACAATTTTTTAATCTTTTTATTAAAAAAAACTCTATTTATCATTAGAAAATCTCTGAATTTTTCTTATCATTAGACAAATTCTCAATTTTTACATTATAAAAATTCTCAATTTTCAAAATTTTTCTTTCGAAAATTTCACAATTTTTCAATAGTAAAATTCAAAATTTTTCTTCAATCTCCTTTTTTCCGGACACCTTAATATACATAATATGTATAGTCCTGAGTGTACATAAGTATATATGTACGTATGCATTAAAGCTAACATACACATTCATACACCTACTGTATTTGAAGGTATTGTGGGTTTTCCACAAAACCATAGATGCAATTTTGAGGTTTTGCTGATCATACCATCCAGATGGTCATAAGCACCAAATATTTTAATATCCTCACCCTGGGCGGGCTAGACAGGTGGGAAAGTATGTACGAAATATTGTAGACAAAAAAGTTTAACACACTTAAAAACTCCGGGTATATTTTAAACAAATCCTTGGTATGATTTTTCTAAATCCTGCGATATGTGTTTAAATTTTAACAGACTTACATTAATACTCAATGAATTTTACAATTATAGTTCAAATATCCTGCGAGGTTAGACAAATTATTTGATGGATTCTTTAACAACTCCGACGTAGCGACAACCAAATCGGCCATTTCCTAACAGAATAGCAGGTGCAGACTAAAATATTAAAAATAGAAAATATTTACTGATTCGAACACTTTGGCATTTTCTCACAATGCATGACATTCAATGTATTAGTGATGACAAAATTCCATGAATTTTAAATTTAAATATCTGATAAATAATGTTCGGAATAACCATTTCGGAGAATTTACAAGAATTTATTATGTGTGAAATTTTCGGAAATATATTATTAAAAATTGCAATCAATTTTATGGAAATCTGCAACATCGATTTCTATATAAATAGAAGTACTCGATAGGTATGTAGGGTAGGTATGCATGTATATACGAACGAATGCAAATAGTCCGTCGAACGTTTGGAACGTTGCCTTTAAATCCTTTTCAAATTGAACATCAAGTATCTAAACAATTTTGCTGCAATGTCAGCAAATTGGCAGTTTGACAAGATAGAAATAGATGAACACATATATACATATATACATGCATATATTTACATACCTATGTATGTTAAATAAATAGTACGTTTATGTAGGTATATATATATATATATATATGTATATAGAAACAAATCTATATAAACACTGTCACAAAATGTTTCGCTTGCAATTCCAGGCAGCAAGTTTGACTCAACAAAGACGAAGGGGTTGCAGGACAGTGGTTGCAAGTAATACCAATTTTGAACTTTTTTCTAGAGTAACACTACACCCATTATCAATACTATTACTTATACGCACAGGATTCGATCTATCACTATTATATATGTACTATTCAATACAAATTTTTGCATAACGGTAATGTATAATAGTTTCTGATGTATTTTTGCTTTATATATATTTCATAAATTTTTTATTAATATACTATTTTTTTAAACTCGAAACAATTTGTTATCAATATTCTAATTTGCGCCGAAGGCACCATCAATATTTGTATTCTTACATTGGAGATATGAGAGCCCCATATATATCCAATTAAAGCCCCATATATTCCTTTAAACATGGAACGGAAAAGTTTGAGAAAAAATATTTTTTCAACAATTTTGTTTGCTTGCACGATAAACAAGTACAAAAAATATGTGTTTTACTTTAGAAAAAAAATCGGAAAAAAATATTTTTTTTACTATCTAAAATTAAAGCGAAGTAAACAGAGTTTACACCTAAAATATCTATCGATACATGCAGACGTTATGATTATGAAATTAAAAAAAAGTGGATTTTCGAAACTTGTGGTTAAATAGCGCGAAAGGGTGCTTTGTAAATTAAAGAACCGAATATTTAGTTTTATTATATAGGGTGGACCATTTAAAATTTTAAATTTGAACTACCGATTTCACTTTGAAAGGTAGAACAACATTCATGTTTATACACTCCACGAGAGTATTATGTCTTTGTGCATTTGTTTGTAACACCCAAAAGGAAACGAGATAGACCCATTGTTAATTATACCGATCGAATTAGAATCACTTTTTGAGTCGATTTAGCAATGTCCGTCCATCCGTCTGTCCATCTATTCTTGTAATCCCGATACAGGTCGCAATTGTAGCCAGAACCACACGAAAATTTGCAAACAACGAAGTTTTTCGGTACAACGACGAACGCTATTTAATTTCACTCCCGATTTGACTCTTTTCACACTATATACCACATATTATAACAGATTTTCTTTAAAATTGGCAAAACATCTTATATTTCAACTAGAAACACCTGGGGTAAAAATGTGTTTGATCGGTTCAGATTTATATATAGCTCCCATACAAATTTCGCTCCCGATTTTACATTTTCCGCTGTAGAAACGACATATTGTACCCGATTTTCTTTAAATTCGGCACTATCCAACTAATCCAACTATAAACACCTATGCAGAAAGTGGATAAGATCGGTTCATATTTAGATATAGCCCCCATACAAATTTCGCTCCCGATTTGACTTTTGACGCTTTAGATATAGGTCGCATTTGTAAACAGAACCAATTGAAACTTAGCACAACGAAGTTTTTCGGTACAACGACGAACGCTATTTAATTTGAAGAAAATCGGTTCAGATTTAGATATAGCCCCCATACGAAATTCACTCCCGATTTGACTCTTTTCACTCTAGGTACCACATATTACAACAGATTTTCTTTAAAATTGGCAACACATCTTATGTTTCCACTAGAAACAACCATGGGAAATATAGGTCAGATCGGTTCAGATTTATATATATAAATCTAATCTATATAGCTCCCATACAAATTTTGATCCCGTTTTGACTTTTTCATCTCTAGAAACCACATATTGTATCAGATTGTCTACAGATTTGGCAAAACATCTTATGTCTCCACTAGAAACAACCATGGTGAATATGGGTCAGATCGGTTCAGATTTACATATAGCTCCCATACAAATTTCGCCCCAAAAATGTCCCATAAAATTTTCGGATAGACTTTTTCCGCACCAGAAAGCACGAATTTTCACAAAATTAGCTTAACAGTTCAAACATAACGAACTTATTGTGAAAGTTAGTCACTATATTCCATGTTTGGATATACCGAAATAAATATTTCCGATTTGACAAATTGGACCAGGTAATATTAGCCTATGATTAGGAAACATACAAAAATTCACTTTTTTTACCGAGTTGAATTGTATTCGGATAGAAAGTGGAGTGTATCATATAGTCGGCCCCGCCCGACTTTAGCCTTTCCTTATTTGTTATTTTTATTTTCAGGTTATTGTTTGACATTTGCAAAATTGGACGCTATAGACTTGACCAATATTAAAACTAACCTACAAAGTAGTGAGTCTTTAATGTAAACTGTAAGAAATTTGCATGGGAAACTCAGATGTTTTCCGATGAAGCTTATTTTCATCTCGCCGGCTATGTCAAGAAGCAAAATTGCCGCATATGGTGTTCAGAGAACTCAAACGTGACTATTGAGAAGCCAATGCAACCACCACGAGTCACTGTTTGGTGTGAATTTTGGTTGGTAACATCATTGGGCTATGTACTGAAAAATTCGTTTGATCGGATGAGGTAGTGCCGAGCCATATGAACTATATTTTGTTGCATTATTAAATGACAAAGTTCAACCTTTCCAATAAAACCAGAAATTTGAAAAAATAATCTCTACTTTTTTATAGCCGATTCTAAATTTTAAATCGCCCACCCTATATAATAGCTGGGATTTTAGCTAAACAAACATGACCTAGCTGAAGAAAATCCGAGGAAGTTATGGCTCTTCGTGTCTAAATCAATTCAAACTTCGTAAAAAACGAACGTCGTGGGGTTTGACTTTTAATGTTAAATAAAACACATAAATTTAAAATCAAGTAAAAACGGCGTATATTTACATTACCCTTTGTAACGGGTGATTTTTTAAGAGCTTGATAACTTTAAAAAAAAAAAAACGCATAAAACGTTAGATTGGTCCATGACATTTACTTTTTGAAGATAATTTCATTTAAATGTTGACCGCGGCTGCGTCTTAGGTGGTCCATTCGGAAAGTCCAATTTTGGGCAACTTTTTCGAGCATTTCGGCCGGAATAGCCCGAATTTCTTCGGAAATGTTGTCTTCCAAAGCTGGAATAGTTGCTGGCTTATTTCTGTAGACTTTAGACTTGACGTAGCCCCACAAAAAATAGTCTAAAGGCGTCAAATCGCATGATCTTGGTGGCCAACTTACCGGTCCATTTCTTGAGATGAATTGTTCTCCGAAGTTTTCCCTCAAAATGGCCATAGAATCGCGAGCTGTGTGGCATGTAGCGCCATCTTGTTGAAACCACATGTCAACCAAGTTCAGTTCTTCCATTTTTGGCAATCGCCATTCACCGTAACGTTGCGTCCAACAGCATCTTTGAAAAAATACGGTCCAATGATTCCACCAGCGTACAAACCACAACAAACAGTGCATTTTTCGGGATGCATGGGCAGTTCTTGAACGGCTTCTGGTTGCTCTTCACTCCAAATGCGGCAATTTTGTTTATTTACGTAGCCATTCAACCAGAAATAAGCTTCATCGCTGAACAAAATTTGTCGATAAAAAATTTCGAACCGAACACTGATTTTGGTAATAAAATTCAATGATTTGCAAGCGTTGCTCGTTAGTAAGTCTATTCATGATGAAATGTCAAAGCATACTGAGCATCTTTCTCTTTGACACCATGTCTGAAATCCCACGTGATCTGTCAAATACTAATGCATGAAAATCCTAACCTCATAATGGCTGCACTATTTCAAAGTTTTTATTTTTTATGAATTTATTTAATTGAAATGAACATTTTTTAATATTTAAATTGCATTTATAGTTTCGATTATTTTCCCCCTGTTTCTGTAAAATATTTTCCTCTCTAGACGAATGAATCTTCTTCTAGGCGCCATAACATGCTCAGCCATACGTGTTCTTTGTTTCTATAAACATTGAGTTCACTAGTGCTTGTGATTTCAATGCCCAATATTATGACTACTTCAATTCTGGCTATTTGTCTGGAGTAAAATATTTGTAAAATGAAAAATAATTTCTAAAATATTTTACCAAAAATATTTTAATAATTTTTATTTTAATAACAACTACAATAATAAAAAATATTTAGTTTTAGATTATTATTATTTTGTTTTGTTCTTCTCGACCACTTGTGCCATATAGTTTATTAATCAAGAATTTTATTAATCAAGAATCAAGCACCCGACCATATATGGGAGTTGTATTCCATCTTTGGTCTGATGTAGGTAGTGTAGATATTGAGAAGATCAGAGGGTGTGAAATATTTCTTACATCTTTTAAAAAAAAGCCTAAACATTTGAAGGCATCTTTCGACACATCAAATACATGTGTTGTCCAACGAACATCACGTTGTATTTTCATGCCAAGAACATCGAGAGCATCTGATTGCTCAATATCTACACCGTTCATTAAAATCGACGACACCGTTGGATCAGTGAATCGCTTGTGAGACATATTTTTTCCCGGGAATTCCCGATTTGTTGGAAATCCCTCACTTATACAATCTAAGATCTAATAGATTTTCTTCATATAGAGTTTGTGTTCTTCTTCAGATACCACCTACTACAAAATAACACTAAATACTCTGTTATTTAATTTAAAAAAACCCTTTTTCGCGCAATGTATCCACAATTATTGAATATCATGATTTAAAATATATTTTAAGTCTGATTTCTTCGTTATAAGATTAGCTATTGAAGAGTAAAACAAAATATTTGTTTCTTTTCTTATGGATCTTTTTTCGAGCCAGCGAAACTAATTTTTTCGAAAATTTTTTTTCAAATTTTTTTGGAGGCTGTGCCTAAAACACTATTTGAAAGTGGAATTCATAGCATTTATAATTACCTATAGTTGAACATGTAATTCGGTGTGATCAGGCATATATTTCCACAATCAGAGTTAAATTTTTAAAGGAGCATACGAGGGAAATCAGAATTTTAATAAAAATAAAAAAAAACATAATTTGTTTGTGTCTCTTTTATGGCTTAGTATGTCTCAATGCAAACAGAAAATATTTTTCTAGGTCTCGGACACAGTTTATTAATTGCACAGTGTATGTATATGAGCGATTTGTTGATTTATTTTAATTTCATTCAGACTCAAACAGGATATAAGGTTTGGAGGACAGTTAGTTTTAATTTCACATTTTTATTGGACCTCATCACATAAATATGAAACAAGAGATCGTATATAAAAGAGCTGTGCTCTCTGTTTTCCATTTGGTGATGTTTTCTCCATTTTATAGAACCTGCATTTTTCAAAAGATATAGATGATTTAATAATTTTTTTTCGTATTTTTGCTAATCGTTCATAAAATATATGGGTAGCAAATGAAAATAAGGCTATCTGTTAAAAATAGTTCAAATTGCATGCTTCTCTCTGTATTAGTTTAGCATTAACAGCCATTTCAAGTTTTTCGCTTAAAAAGCAAAACATGAATATACTAAATAAATAAGGAGGACACTTGAAACGTTTGTTAATGCTAATCGACTACAGATAGCATCATGAAAGTTAAAGTAATTTTAACGGATATTCTTCTCTTTCATTTAATAACCATATCGTGACTCTTTGTTCAACTCGCAAAAGTACGATAACAAATTAAATAATAAAATTTCCTTTGGAAATATAAAATCCTGTAAAAAGAGAAAATGTCGCCAAAAGAAAAACTGAGTGCACAGTTTTTTCTATATACCGTCTATAGTTTCTCGTGTATATTGTCTTGTTCAGATCCAAAAAGTACTGTCGCAGGGTGTAATAATTGTAGTAAATTTCCTAGTGCAACACTGTGCGTATTATTAATATTATTACTCATACTTTCATGGTCCACTCTCTCTATTGCATTACGTTTTTAAATATTTCATTGGATTTTCGTAATTCCTTACTACGATCGCTCTTTACTTTGCCTTAGTATATCACAAGACATAAAATAAATTAACAATGCTCCCACTGTGCTGTGAAGGGTGGTACAACTGCAGTTTCTTTACAAAACAACCAAGCCGAAGATGAACAAATAAAAGCCATGCAGGGGTGACCACCTCAAACATTGCATAAAGTCAGCTGAAGAGGCAAGACAAGACACTTTTTAAAAACGGCAATCCCCAAGTTTCCTTCACTCATACCCTCTTTTTGTAAATTTCCCCACATATGGCCACCCCATGATATTCCAAAGCCATAAAATATCTGTGAAGAAAAAACTAGCCACAATGGCCTTTCGAAACACTCCAGCTTCAAGATTTAAATAAATGTAATTTTGTTAGATTCTCAATATATAAATAAGTATATTTGAAACTGAATGACACATGAGACATTTTTGTTGAAGTTTATTTGAAAATAAATGCAATATTTATGCGTAGCAGCAACAACTGTTGCAGGAAATTTGTACATTAAAACTTGATTGAAATGTCATCATGACACGAACATCTTTAGAATTTTTCAACAAAACGATATTGAAATTAAAATTGCAATGCATGAATTTGATCAATTCCCAGATGTGTGGCAAGAAAGTGCAGTGAAAATGTCCATGCAGTTTCATATGAAGTTAACTATGGAGAATTACAAAGGACTAAAAGGATTTTTCATTTAATTCGGGGAATGTTTAAATATTTGAAAATATTAAAACTTCAATATGAGGTAAATGTGTCGAACTTAGACCTGAAACAGCAATCCAAATGGTTAGGAAAATGCTTGATCATTCTAGATATATGCCTGGAATGATGTAGGGTGCACGAAAAATACACAAAAATGGTTTCTCTTGAAAAATCTACCAAAAACTGGGTCTTTATTTAGGTTAATAGATAATATTTCGTATTTGTCATTTGGGTGTAGCCGGCCTTGGATATATACCAGATGATATATTTTGGGGCGATTTTTTCATATTAAAAATTACTCAATTTTTTGGCGATTTTTAATTTTTGATTTGGGAGATTTTTTCATATATTTTTGGGCGTAACTTCATTGTCCGTTTTAGACCATTTTTCTTTTGGTCCAATTTTTTATTTATTTTTGGGCGATTTTTCATTTCGCCAATACTGACGACTACGTTTCACTAGGCTCCCATGTAGGGAATAAGTTTGATATTTCAATACTTCCGAAATGTCCTTTATGGCCACTAATTTTTCGAACGAATTTAATCGGTAGTAGACCTTATGCATGACCATTGCCACATTAAGCACACATTTCATGTGTCCAAATCCCCAGCGAATAGAATTAGGAACCACCCGATCCAACTCAACCCTATGTCCTCTGCAAACAACTTAATTTCTATTCCGACGACAAATTGCAGAACCATGGAAATCATCAACAAAATCCCCCCAAACTAAACAGGATAACTGAAGAAGAAGAACAAAATTCCACCACAACTAATTTGTATTCGTAGGAATTTTATCCAAAACTACAAAAACTCAAACACAATCAAACTTTTTGCCAGTCCCACCCCCATTCCAGGACGCAGCCGAGACTCGGAGACAACCAGCGGACAAACCTTTTTATCTAATTTAGCCGTATTCCAGCTTCATTTAATCATGTCCACTTTGTGTGTGTCTGTCTTGTCGTGAATACATGATGATGGAAATGCCGGCTACGGTGCCGGTGATGATGAGTTTGTTCATTTTTCTGGCGTTCTTTAACTCGGTCTGCTTTAGGTAAGCTGGGCCAGAGAGTTTGTGTCTAAACTGTAAGTACAATATTGTTGTTGTTTTTGCTGTTGTTGTAGTTTTGTCCTCATTAAGTTGACAATTTGGCCGGTGTCGCTGTTGTTTGTCACTTTGTTCGGGATTTTTGTTGTTGTTGTGGATTTAGATTTGGACATTTTTTCCGGAGGGTCATGATTTAGTTGTTGTTTTTAACGCCTTCCCGTTGGGCCAGGCAAGCAACATCTTACTCACACGCTGGCTGACTGTACAGCGCTGAGGAGCACGACAATGCTGCTGTTGCCTTTGCGGATAATGATGACGACGCGCTGATGATGAGGACGAATTTGTTGTGTTTTAGTTCCTCTTTCGGTCACTTTAGTTGGTTGGTTGGTTAGCGAGTGACCTTTAACAAATGAATACTCATTAGAGGCTAATTATTCGAAGGGCAATTTAAGTTGATTTGGTGGGTTTTATTTTGTCCCTCCTCCGTCCCCCTTATCTATCGTTTGGCCACTTGGCATTATCAGATTAATTGAGACATTTTAGTTGGCCACTTTGGGAAAGTCTTAATATGATTGGGGGGAAAACTTAAAGGATTGTTTACGAAGTGCCTGACAAAATTAGTAATTTTGTATATTTTGTTAAAGTTTAATGCCAAAGTGAGAGGAAATCTGTGGTATAAGCAAAATAACATATAAACAAGTTTAGATGGCCTTTATCGAGTTTAGTCTTCAGAGAGTCATCAATATCAAAGGCCATGAAGTGCGAAAATTTTTACAATATTTTGGGGCCTGAAAGCAAGAAAATGCTGTTAAAAAACAAACATTTTTTTATCTTAAAGACATTTTTCATTTTTCCACCGGTTTAAAAAAATCTAATAATTTGAAAATTAAAAAAAAAATCCCCAAAAATTGTAAATTGTCCTTTGCAGTTCAATATTTTACGACATTGATAAAATATCATTTCATTTTGTTGTCTAGTATAATTATAAATATAATTATATATTTTTATAATTTTATGTAAATTGACTGCAATTATAGATATGTTAGATTGTTTATCTGGTGTCAAGCCTTCAGCTTCGAAAGTTCAAAATATTCAGAACATTTAGTCAAACCGAACAGTAAGATTATTTTTACTTACGCTTGTAACCAGTGCAAAGGAGTAAATGTGTATGAATACATACCTGAAATTACAAAAAAAAATAAAAAATAAGGTCAGAAATATTGTTTCAGATTCATAAATATATTAAAAATGGTAAAATTTCATAATAATATATAATATAATAATATAATCGTTATAATAAAATATAAAATAAAATATATATTGCTGTTTATGGAAGTTTATATTCATATGAATTATACTCAATAAAATCGATATATATAAATCAACGTGTGCCTGTATGTTGCGTATGGGACGCCAAACCGGTGGACCGATTCGCCTGAAAATTTTTGGTGTATCTAACTTCTGGACAGAGGATGGTTCCTGTATATGCTAGGTCATGATAGTACAAAGAAATATTTTAAAACTATCAAAAATTACTCATTTCATCTTCCAAAGCATACGAAGTAGGGGAATAGGGAAAAATTAACCCGTGCAACGCCGTGTACAAAATACTAGTATATAATATAAATATAGTTTTCAAATTGATTCTAGTTTAACATAAAACAAGTAAGGAAAGGCTAAAGTCGGGCGGGGCCGACTCTATGATACACTCCACTTTCTATCCGAATACAATTCAATTCGGTGAAAAAGTGAAATGTATGTGTTTGACAAAAAATGTTAAACCGGAAAGGACATTTGTATGAGGATATATTAAAACCTGGGACGAAATAGGTGAAATATTTAGTGTATAGTTTGGCCAAAATCGGTTAAACTTTTGGGAGCAACATTTGTATTTGGGCTATATTTAAATCTGAACCGATCTTATCCACTTTCACCATAGTTTCGTTTAGTTGAACTATAAGATGTTGTGCCAATTTTAAAGAAAATTGGGTGGCATTTAAAGCGGAAAAAGTCAAATCGAGAGCTACATTTATATGGGGGCTATATCTAAATCTGAACCGATCTTACCCAATTTCAGCATAGGTGTTTCTAGTTGGATTATAAGATGTTGTGCCAAATTTAAAGACAATTGAGTACAATATGTGGTTTCTAGAGCGGAAAATGTCAAATAGGGAGCGACACTTATATGGGGGCTATATCTAAATCTGAATCGATCTTACTCACTTTCAGCATAGGTGTTCCTAGTAAGATTATAAGATGTTGTGCCAAAATTAAAGAATATCGGGTACAATATGTGGTTTCTAGAGCGGAAAATGTCAAATCGGGAGCGACATTTGTATGGGGGCTATATCTAAATCTGAACCGATTTCCTCCAAATTCAAGACCGATGGTCCTTGGCCAGAAAAAATAACTTCTGTCATGTTTCATGACAATCGGACAACAATTGCGACCTGTAGAGTGCGAACAAGCTTAGATGGTCAGCAGACGGACGGACAGACAGACATCGTTAAATCGACTCAGCTGGTGATTCTAAGCCGATCGGTATACTTAACGGTGGGACTAGCTCGATTATTTCTTGGTGTTACAAACATTTGGCGCGACACTAACTTATAATACCCTAGACCACGAAGTGGTGTAGGGTATAATGAACAGCAATGAAACAGAAAATAGGCAATGACAGGGCATTTTGGCTCATGTTAGAGTAACATGCATGTGGCAGATCTGTGATAAATGCAGAATATTAGGTATACCTGTTGACGAAGTATGGATCTAAATATAATTTCTAATAAGTTTAGGGGTTTCTACTTTAAAAAGGACATGAGAAAAACGATGTTTATTTTTATTTTTAAATGTATCTGCATTTGTATAATGTATATTTTATAACGAATAAAAATACCGGGTTTTGTACTCGATGAAATGCAAGAAAATAAAAATTTTTTATTCCACAAAATCAATGAATTGATATTTAAGGCTTAACTATGGTTTATGCATTCCTAAGTAGACTTATGTTACAGAATATGTTGTTTCTATTCAATTCTTATTCATTGTTAAATATGTGCGCAAAAATCAAAAATATTAACTCTGAAAATATTTGGTTTTAAAGATGCTTATAAGCAACAATGGGCCGAAGCGGTTAAATCCCTCCATTTGTCTCACAGCTGCAATGTCTTGCAATTCCCAGCACCTGGTCATTGACTCCCAATGGCCATATGGGTTGGCTTCTAAAATTTGGCACGAATTTCATTCATATTCATTTATTGTCGAAATAATTAAGCATCTGGATTTTCTTTAAACATGTTTGCCTTAGATTTTTTAACATTTTTTATTTAACATAAGATTTTAAATTTCATTTTTAAATAGTCCATTAAAGCCACGAAAAGGAAAGGTTTCTATGAAAAATACAAATTTAATTTAGTGTCAGAGTAATAAAAAGCGAAGTAGAACGTCGTCTCGTCAACTGGACAAATTATACTTGATTTTATTTTCCAGTCCAGTTATTCCACCAAGCAGGGTTGAATGTTTGAGTTTTTTTTTGGTTAATACGCTTCAACTTCAGCTCTCTTGAACTTATTTTAGTAAAAGTCCAACAACTACATCGGCAAAGACCACACTTCAATATAAGAGAGAGAGAGAGCGCGCGACCATGAGTGTGTGTGTGTATGAGGGCCAGTGTCCTGCAAAACAATTCGGGACTTTGGAGTGAAAAGAAAAACATCATGGTTTTGACCATTGAGGTTGTGCGTTAAAATTAATTAAATCACAGTAGATGCTGGACTTGTTTTTTTTTGCGAAGCCTGAAAACAAACCAACAACAAAAAGTGAGAGGAAACGTGCAACTTAAGATTTAAAAAGGAGGCTAGGCACAGTATTAAAGAGGAGTGCCTCACTTACACTCAGTTTGAATTGACATAAAGTTTTTAGTTGGAGGAAGAATGTTGAGAACTTTTCAATTAGTTAAATTAAAGGCGGCATAATTAGGAATAGAGTATTAGGGCTTAAAGAATGGTCAGCGGAATGTTGGGGGGCTGGTTAATTAGAACAAAATTAAAGGCGAAGAAATCTCTAAAATCTAAGGAATGTTGTCGAGACTGTAAGATGAAGTGCCACTGGCAATATTTCAAGGTATTTTGGGACTCTTTCAATAGTTCAAAGGCAAATTATAATAGACATCTATTGCTTTCGTTGACTAGAATTATATTCAGGATATATTGGAGTGACGAGAGGATTACTAGAATAATATTTGTGGCAAAGAGTTTCATATTGTCGACACTATAATTCGGGAAATATGGCCAAGACTGCTAACTGAGGGCTAAAAGTATGTCAATGGGAATGTTGGGAGAGGTTAATTGGAAGAAGATTTAAGGCAAAGAAATCCCTAAAGGAATCCCTAAGGAATGTAGCCGGGACTTCAAGCTGAATGGCAATGTTTCAAGGTATTTTCGGACTTTTTCAATAGTTCCAAGGCAGGTTATATTAGAACTCTGTCGCTTTCATTGACTAGAATTTTATTCAGAATAAACTGGGGTGACGGTAGGATAATTAGAATAAAATTTGTGGCAAAGAGAAATATGGCCAAGACTGCTAACTGGGGTTCCTATAAATATTTTTGCCACTTTTATACTATTCTCAAGATCTTTCCCTATTAAAAAAGTTGGATCTGACTAGAACTCTACCATTTTTGTTGAACAAAAAGATCGAACTACAGTCAGGACAAACTTGGGGGAGGGTGACCACAACAAGATAATCGATGAAAAATTTTCTAGATTAAAATTAATTTTTTTTAGATTAAAAGATTGGGTTTGACTCGAACTCTATCATTTTTGTTGAACAAAAAGATCGAAGTACAGTCAGGGCAAACTTAATGGGGGAGGATGACCAAAACAACATAATCGGTGAAGAATTTTTTAGATTTGGAGTCAATAATCCGGAGAGTATCTAATGTTCAAACAGAGCAAGATTGGCGGTGAAGAATTTCATACAGTGGCCAATTATCAAGGGAATTTGGCCAAAACTGTAAACTGAGGGCCCCTGAAACACGTCATTAAATTCACCAAAACTACCCGGGACTCTTCCTCTTGGTAGCAGGTTAGATTTTAATATAATTAATCGAGTTTCCATCCTACTCCAATATTCAGTTGTCTAAATAAAATAAATAAATGTGGGAAACCTATGCCACTTTCACTTGAAGATTTGTTTATTATATCTCGGAGCCAATTATCAAGAGCATTTGGACAAAACTGCAAGTTGAGGGCCTTTGAAGCACTTCATTAAATTTTCCAAAATTCCTAGGACTCTTCCTGTTGGTACCAGGTTAGATTTTCATAGAATTGCTTGTGCTTCTATTAAAAAAGTTGGATTTGACTAGAACTCTACTATTTTCGTTGAACAAAAAGATGGAACTACTGTCAGGACAAACTTCATGGGGAGGGTGACAAAAGAAGATAATCGATGAAAAATTTTCTACATTAAAAATATTAAAATTAAAAAATTTTGGATTAAAAGATTGGGTTTGACTCGAACTCTATCATTTTTGTTGAACAAAAAGATCGAAGTACAGTCAGATTAGATTTTAATAGAATTAATCGAGTTTCCATCCTACTCCAATATTCAGTTTGTCTAAATAAAATAAATAAATGTTGGAAACCTATGCCACTTTCACTTGAAGATTTGTTTATTTTATTTCGATTCTTCACAGTTCCAAGCAAAAAATCTTAATTTGTTGGACAGTGTAGTTTTAAAGATACCTCCCATAAATAATTCCACAATTTTTAACAAAAATATCCACAAAAATTCCACTCCAGACTTTTGTATACCCTCACTCTACAAAGTAGGAGGGACATTTTGGGACAGAAAAAAATGTAACGCATTGAACTGTAAACTGAGGGCCCCTGAAACACGTCATTAAACTCCAGGACTCTTCCTCTTGGTAGTAAGTTAGGTTTTAATAGAATTAATCGAGTTTCCATCCTACTCCAATATTCATTTGGACAAAACTGCAAGCTGAGGGCCTTTGAAGCACTTCATTAAATTTTCCAAAATTCCTAGGACTCTTCCTGTTGGTACCAGGTTCGATTTTAATACAATTACTTGAGTATCCATCCTCCTCCAACACTCAGTTTGTCTTTCAACTTTTGCATAAAATAAATAAATTTTGTAAACCTACTTTCACTAGAAGATTTATTAGGGGGAGAGCCACCCACACCCATGCCGGGCACTCAATCAAGCAAAATCATTTTAGTCGAAAACTTTGCCCAAAAACACTTTAATCAAACACTTAATTAGAAAGTTAATGCAAATAAATCTTTCGAAAACTAAACAACTAAACAAACCCAAATCCAAAGTCAATGAATCACCACCACAACCAGGAAAACTTTAAATCCCGGTGAGGGTAAACTAAACCTAAGGAAAACCACCTCATTTGTCAGGGTTACAGGCAATGGTGTATGGAGAACAGTCCACAGCAACACAACTAAAACGGAAATAACGATTTTTTTGTGTGCTAGGAGCCTTGTAATGTCACACAGAGAGATATACAAGGACACATGTCCATACTAACACACAAGCACTCACACACACACTTACCCTGACAACAAATCAAAAAGGGCTGAATCGGAATTAGAATCTCGGTCCGTTTGTTCGTTATACATTCTATGTGTCGTTTTGTGTAAATACTTGCACATAACAACAACAACAGCAACACCAACAAGAACAACGCTTGTGTTGAATATGCTAAACGACCGGAAATAGGAAACTTCAATCGCATTATAATGAATACAAGACACACTACTACAGACACAAAGAAGGACACGCTTATTCATATATAAAAGCACACACACACACACACCGAGACACACACTCAGTTATATAAAAACGCACAACAAGTAGCAAGGACAATTGTAAAATTGACAATGAAATAAAAAAGAGCGAGCGAGCGAGCGAATGGAGAAACGAACGAGCTAGCGACCATAAACCATAAAGTTAACGTGATTTAAAAGGGAAGCAGGGCGCCACTGGGAACTTCCACCACTAAGCGAAAACACACACACATGGGAGCACACTAAAGCGGCCACTAGGTCGTATCGATAATCTTGATGAACCATAATTAAAGAATTTGTAATCGCCACGCAATTTTGCAAAAAGATGGGAAATAGAAATCCCACAACTTCAAAACCTCAAAACAATTCAAAATTTTTTAATTGATAGGAAATTTTACAAATACCCACAAGTTCAAAATCTCAAAAATTATTGGTTAATTTTTCTAACGTAACAGAATTTAATTTGAAGTGGGATATTACGACGATTCAATACTTTTTTATATCTATCGCACTTTAATTCAAATTTGTTGACTACAGCCCGAAGTAAAACAAATGAAAAAAAGTAACAGAATTTATTTTAAAAGAACTACAGGCATATTATTGCATAAGATAATGTCCTGTGAAAATGTTTTTCTTAACAAAAACTCATATTTTTTAACCAAATATAATTAATCGTCCAGAAAAAATATAGCAAACATTATTCTCCATTTCTATAGACTGTCCTCCTTCATTTGACACTCATACTGACATAAACTGATGAGCAGAAATGTTAAATTAAATTTTTAGAAAATGACATTTGTAATAAATTTTCATTCTATTAAATATAGATGTAAAATGGTCTTGAGCCAGGACAATATCCCAGTTCAAATCAAATATTGGCAATAGACCAAAAAAAAATACAAACTAAAAAAATATATATCCTGAAAACATTATTCGTTTACTTAAAGATAATTATGAAGGCTGCAAATCTTGCAGATTCTTTGCGTTTGGGACTGTCGCCAACAAATTGATTTCTTTTAAATTTGTTTGCTGGTATCAAAAATCATACAGAAAGTAGTTTTATCAAAGTGCTGATAGCAAAATTCGGCAGTAGGTACTTTTGGGGCACAGAACTGATGCTATTGAATTTAAGTATTATAAATGCTAAGCAATTCGGCAAAAACCATTCCAGCGAGCCCTTTAATCAAGAAACTTATGGATTGTCTTACTGGCACTTTTATTTGTTCATAAAAATTATTTTGAAGAATTAAGAAAAAAATTAAAAAAATATTGTTTTGGTAAGATTTATATTAAACTTGTACTAGTATTTTGTACCTGGCGTTGTACGGGTTCATTCTTCTAAATGAGTAATTTTTGATAGTTTTAAAACATTTTTTGTGTGGGAGGTACCACGCCCCTTTGTCCTATCATGACCTAGTATATCCAGGAACCATTCCCTGTCCAAGCAAATCAGTCTACCGATTTGGCGTCCTATATAACATACAGACACACATTGATTTCCATCATCAGAAAATACTTACGATTTATTTGAAAAAAAAAAATAATAATAATTCAAGCTCAAGGTCTGATGTTTTATTTATTCAATATTTCGTCCCTCGTTGAGAAACGTTAAAAATAATAGAATTCCTGAAAATATTTCTCAACGAGGGACGAAATATTGAATAAATAAAACAAAATTCAAAGAAAAAACATCAGACCTTGAGCTTGAATTATTATTTTTTTTTCTATTTTTTCTTTATTTTTCTAATTTTACTTTAACTTTAATGGAACTATTTGTCAACAGTGATTAGAAAAAATATTTAGGCCATTTTCTCATAGTCCGATTAAACTGTCTATTAACTAACCGGGACATTAGTTTTTCGAAGCGATAAAGTCCCGGATAACCAAAATGGTTTTCTTATTCAACGGTTCAATTGTTCTCAGATAAATGTGTGAGTATGGCAACACCACAGACAATTATCAAATGGCAATGCTGTTCGTATCAGATGTTTATTTCTGCCTTGAACTGAAAATACACCGAAAATTATCCAAAAAGCAACGATTGAAACATGCTTCACAGGAGGTGAAACACCAACTTCTTAGGCTTATGAGAAGCACAAGTCTGTGTTAAGAAATATATAGTCCGAAACAGCAAATGAAAAAAATTGAAGCTAAATACAAATTGATGGAAAACATTTTTAGTTACAGCAAAAAACCACCAGCTGTTCAAGTTTTCGACCCGATACACTATGGTCCAAATCCATTTTTTTTTTGGCAGAAATTCAAAAATAAAATTGGTAAGTGGTAAATGTGTATATTTTCTTTATGGCAACACTCCAAGCAATCAAGAAAATATACTGGTGAAAATTAGGTGGCAACACCACAAGCCTGAATGGTACTTAAACTTTGCGGTTCACAAAAGGTGGGATTAATTTTGATATAAAGCAGTTTTACAAATTAATTAAAATCAAGACTTAAAAAAAAATAAAAAAGTGACTATATTATGAAAATTGACGGCAAGAGTTAGTAGTTGAAAAATTATATTTAACATTTTATGATTATTATATTCATATTCATAATCTATAAATGTTGTGGACCAAAAGTTATATGTATGACTCAACTTGACTCAAAGTGTAAATGTGAAAGTGTTCGCATGAGGTTGTAGTTTATGGTGGAATTAATATCTCGTCAGCATTTTTCGGCAAACTCCAAAAATTGTGATCTTATTTTAGCACAGTTTTTGATTAGCCATAGACATATATATGATTATATCTCAGAATCAGTTTTGTGTACGAGACCCGTCAATATTTATTTAAAAGGTATTGAAAGTACCTTTAAAATGGTATACAACATTCACCTTTTTGTACACATGTATACCTTTTACTTTATTTCTTGAAATAATTACTTAAATTGCAGTTTAAAGTATACTATTTGTATGCTATATTTTGTTTTTGTAATAATGTTTAGAAAAACACATTTCGTCAAAATAAACAACTCTTCATTCTTTCATAAAATTTTGTCTTTGGTCACCCTGTGCCAATACAGGGTGATAATTATGTAGGTTATATTTTGAATTAATATGGGAGGTGGTAGTGGGCGTGGTCCGATCGGCCCAATTTTATTTTTATTTTTTTGCGTATGATATGTCTAGCAAATGTGCAAAATTACAAGACTGTATGTTTATTTTTCGACTTTATGCCATAAAAAATGGATTTGGGACCAGTGTGCGATAAACGACTAACCGACGGAGAAGAGCCGATTAGAAGAAAAATATTACGTTTCATCGAGATCGGCCATTACATACCGCCCACATAACTCAAAATCAATTTTTCATACAATATTTTCGGTTCGAGAGTCTTGAAATTCTACACAGAGTTTGTACAGCGATTGGTGGAAGTAGGTGGATTTTTCTGATAAATTAAAAGAATACATTCATGCGCTTCTTTCTGTTATAGTAAGAAGGAAGGAATGCTCATAAACTAAATATGCAATCCAAATAACTTATTTTTTATATAAAAATAATGTGCTGGTTTTCAATAAACCGACATTAATATGTTAGCGGTGAAAATATCATAGAAGAACAATCTACTATGTTGCACGATCATCAGTTTTCGTGCTAAGATATTTAGGTGGTTTTTCTAAATTTTTGCTATGTAAAAATATTACTTTCCAATAAAACAAATTATAGATTATTCTCAGTGAAGTATTTTTCTATAGTGCCGCATCATTACATTTTTTAAAAGTTATTGTCGAAAAATATTTGTTTGTCAAAATACCACTGACGACGTTGCTAAGTGTCATCTTATAATGAAGACGTAAAATACATATGCATATCGTTGAAGTTAACTCTACTTTCATTTATGGGGCCACAAAAATCGTCCAAACGCAGAAGACAAGCTTATCCTCTAGCTCGACTACTTCTTGGTGTTACATTTGGCGGAAAACTAACTTATAATAGCCTAGTCCACGAAGTGGTGTAGGGTATAAAAATCAATTTGTTCTCAATTTTTTTAAATCTGTACCTTTAGTTTAACGTATTAGCGAGTATTTATACTGTCAAAATGATTGTAAAAATATTAAAGGTACCTTCGACGAAAATTGGAATTTTAGTAAAAAATATCCAAACAATATTGTATTTATGAATCAGTATGGCGCAATATATACAAAACAAAAATAAATATCGGGCATTTTGTTACATAGTATAATTAGTGTAATCTATAGTCTTCAAATATATATGTGGTCAAAGAGTACATACACTAGACATCTAGTAAAATTTGGTATACACCTACCCCCAATCGCTGAACACAAAACAGTCAAAAAGTGCAAAACGGTCTAATGTGCCCTCAGCGCTCATACACATTAATATGTATACGCTCAATCGTACATACATATAGACAGTCGAAGCAAAAAGTTACATGATTCAAGTGACAAAAATAAATTGAAAATGCCCTAAAGGATATAAACAACAACTACGCCAACAACAATAACAACAACAACAGCAAAAGGGAAAATGGAAAAGCACCAACATCAACAAGGACACAAAAAGACTGAAACAATAGAATGATTTCGAATGAAATATTTTGCATAAATAACTAAACACAAACAATAGAATTAAATAGAAAATTAAGTCCTTTCTGTTTGCCTCTCCTTCTCCTACCCCATGGCTGATTTTGTACGTATATGTCCGAGTGTCTGTGCTCTGCTCTGTCCCTTTAAAGAGTTACATTATAAAAACTGAAGTTTTACATAAAGAGGCAAAAACATTAATTTAAAATCTAAGCATTGTGATGAATATTTAAAGAAGGAATAGCATCATAGTGGAGTAGTGTAAGGATGAGGATGTTAAAGAAGAGGCTTCTAACAAGAAAATTCGATATTCTGATATTCGGAATTTTTCCCGTATTGAGTGGAAATGTGTGTTTTAGATGAAGATATTTATTTACAAAGCCTTGAGAATACCGCAGCTCAAATCAACTTGATCAGCAGACCGAAATAAAACAAACGAAAATAATCATGATTTTCCTCATATGGAAATATGCACATATACGTTATGTGGTAGACCCTCTAAAATGTCGGTGGTCGGAGATTCGGCGCGTTTCAACTTAGCGCCTTTTCATACCTTCCACCACAGGATGGGGGTATACTAACTTTGTCATTTCGTTTGTAACACCTTGAAATATTGCCCTGAGGCCCTATATAGTATTGTAGATCGCTATAAAATGCTTGGACTATCTATGTCCTTCTGTCCGTCCGTCTGTTGACAGCATGCTAGCATTTAAACATCTCGGAGGTCCAAAATTTCCATAAATGCGTCTTATAGTTCACAGGGAAAAATGTGTCCTTTGCAAGGACTGAAAATGCCCATTTGCATGTTTTAATACACTCCACCTCCAGGATGGGGTATACTAATTTTGTCATTTCGTTTGTAACACCTTGAAATATCGACCTGAGACCCTAAAAAGTATATATTCTTGATCGTCATAAAATTAAAATTCGTAGACACGAAAAATAAAAAGGTACTTTTAAGGGGTAAATGGGAATAAAGGGATAAAAATGGTACCAACTAAACAGCTACAGCTAGAATGATGAAATTCGGTGTGTACATCCCTCTAGTTGCGTAGTCATGTAAAATAAAGAGATTTTTGATAGTCGTACTCTTAAAGGGGTAAAATGTAAAAGGGGATACAAATTGTAGAAAACAAATGGCCGCAGCTAGAATCATGGAATTCGGTGTAGATATTCATTTGACTACATAGACTCGCAAAATAAAAAGATTTATCTGAATTCGTCCATTTTTACTTTGCCGGCAAAAATTTGTATAATCATGAGAGATAATGGATTTTAAAAATTTGTACTTTTGGAATTAAAACACGATGGAAATACAACCAACCAAATGGCTGCAGCTTAAAAAGCATCCTCTGTCCCCCACTATTTATGGTATTTAACCTTTTTTGGGAAGATTTCTGTCGTACATTTATTATAACCTCACTCTACAGAGGAACGTATTGGAGGAGTGATTTAAGAACCCAAGTATGTTCGGACCAAATCCGTTTCAGGACTTTTTAAGGTGTTTGAGTATGTCTGTCCGTCCGTCCGGCTGACTGGCTTGTGTACACGATAACTCTCGAAAGGAGTTAATGAATCGATTCAAATTTTCCACTTGCTAATATTTTTTGTAAACTTATTTTAAGTTCGAAGATGGGCGAAATTGCCACGCCCCTTCTGGTACCTCCCACACAAAGTGGCATAAGCCTTGGTTAAAATAAAATCGATATAACTTCCATACGGGTAGTCAAAATCATTTGATTTGAAAATGTTTTTATAATCACTTAAAACAAAACAAGTAAAAACGGCGTTAAGTTCGGCCGGGCCGATCTTTATATACCCTCCACCATTGATTGCATTCCACAAATGATGTCGATTTTCGTAGAAGTGCAGTAATATTACAGGAAAATATAATTTTTTTATATAGTCAAATCAAAACAAATACAAATGTTTTTAATAATAATAATTTTATTAATATTATAAGGCAAGGCTACGAATACGTCAATTCAAAAAATAAATATTTTTCTATTTATATTTTGACAAAGCTTGAATACCATAAATATTGGTTGATAGTGGGTGCTTCATTTTGTTGTATTTTCATTCTATTTTAATTCCAAAAGTACAAATTTTGAAAATCCAACTTCATGATTCAACCAATTTTTGCCGTAAAAGAAAAAGTACGAATTTCGAAAACACTTTTTATTTTGCGTGTCTATGCAGTCAGAGGAATTCCATGATTCCAGCTGCGGCCATTTGGTTGGCACTATTTGTACCCCCTTTTTCATTCTAACCCCAAAGAGTACGAATTTCGAAAAATACGTTTATTTTACGTGTCTACGCTATCAAAGGACTGTATTCACCTAATTTCATTATTCTAGGTGTAGCCGTTTTGTTGGTACCATTTTTATCCCTCTGTACCTATTGTATCCCTTGAAAGTATGAATTTGGAAAAACCTTTTATTTTCCATGTCTACATAGTCAAAGGAATGTATACTCCGAATTTCATGACTCTAGCTGCGGTCATTTGATTGGTACTATTTGTATCCCCTTTTTTCATTTTTACCCCAAAAAGTACGAATTTTGAAAAATCTGTGTATTTTACGTTTCTATGGAATGTATACACCGAATTTGATTATTCTAGGGGCAGCCGTTTGGTTGGTACCATTTTTATCCCTCTATACCCATTTTACCCCTTAAAAGTACGAATTTTGAAAAAATACTTGTATATTATGTATCTACTCAATTAGGGGAATATAAACACTGAGTTTCGTGCTTCTAGCTGTTGTCGTTTAATATGTACCATTTACATTACAAGCAGACATATTGAAAAAATATACTTAAATACTCTGAAATACAAGGGATTATTATTAATCCTTGTGAGGGAAAAAAATTTCCCTTTGGGCCGATTTCGCCCCATTTCAATCCCAACCGATCTACGACTATAGGACGCATTTATGGCAAATTTGAACGTTCTAGCTCCTTTCGCTTAGATGCTAGCGTGCTTTCAACAAACGGACAGACGGACGGACATGGATAGATCGTCTTAGAATTTAATGACGATCAAGAATATATATACTTTATAGGGTCTCAGGTCGATATTTCAAGGTGTTACAAACGAAATGACAAAGTTAGTATACCCCCATCCTGGAGGTGGAGTGTATAAAAATATTTATGGTTTAGCCACGCCCCTTCTTGTACCTCCCACACAACTTTCTATATCCTAGGTAAAATGAAATCGTTCATAAATTCTATACTGGTGCATGGAATCCATTATGTCTTAATATATAATCATGTTTTTGCAATTGTTTTATAACTGATGAAGCTAGGACCAAATGCCATGAACTTTCCTGTACCTGTACCACAAAAATCATCCAGCCCTAATAAAATTTAAGTTATTATAATTTCCATCCGTTTAGCCGACTGACGTTTTTTTTGAATTGACTTTAAGTATTATTACGATATATATAGTATAAACTAATTAGTAGCCTTGCCTTATAGGCGTGGTTTGAAATAATAAAAATATTATATTTATTTATAAAATATTTTTTTCAATATTTTTATTACATGTTAAGAAATTCTGTAATGTTACTGCACTTCTAAGAAAATCTACAGCCTCTGGTCGAACTTAACGACGCTTTTACTTGTTTTTTTTTAATTTTCAGGTTTATGTTTGACATTTTGCTCGAACAAAATTAGGAAATACTAAAAACTTACTTCCAAAGACGTGAGTCTTTAACGCAAACTTCAAGAAATGTGCGTAGAAAATTTTCGTGTTTTCAGATTAAGCTCATTTTCATCTCATTGACTTTGTCGATAAGCAAAAATGCCGCATATGGGGTTCAGAGCAACCACACGTGACTATTGAGAAGCCAATGCTTCCACAATGCATCACTGATTGGTGTGGATTTTGGGGCTGTACTGAAAAACTGGTTCGATCGGATAAGGTACTGCCAAGACAGTCGTTATAGTCATATGAATGATATTGTGTTCCATTATTAAATGACAAAGTTCAACCTTTCCAAAGAACCAGAAATTTTAAAAAATAATCAGTACTCTTTTTATAGCCAATTCTAATTCAAAATTTTTGGTCCACCCTACACGTTATGTGGAAACTTCTCTAATATGTCGGTGGTGTGAATGAAGATTCGGTCCGATCCAACTTATCGCCTATTTTATTTGTTAGTACTATTTCTCACTAAATTCGAATATTAAGCCGTCTTTAGAAAACGTAGAATTTACTTGTCTTGTTTACTCTCTCAAAATCTTGAAAAGCTCTTATTTGTATTGCGTAGATTTTTTGCTACCTTAAATGTCGTGTATTTTATTTGAAAAATGATCCGAACCCGCTTTAGCTTAGCCCAAAGGCAAACGAAATCCTCGTGTCTTTAACTCCACCATATGTATGCCTTAAAGTCAAGCCGAAATCTTGCCAACACTTAAATTCTCATAAATTAACAAAAAAATGTTTTATCTTCATTTCGCGCCGTCGTTTCTCATCCATTCATTCAATTCGCTCGCATATTGTTTTTCCTGCTGCTTCTTTATTTTTCGGCAAGAAAAGCTGAAAAATATTTTGATTACTTAAAATTTGTTTTCCTTTTGTCGTGTCTCTGTTTTTCCTTCTACTTCGACTGTTTACTTTAATGCCATTTTCAACTGCTTGCAAATCGGTTTCTTGTCTTTTTGCTTTCATCGGCTGTTGGCTGCTGGCTGCTGCTACCACGGATCCTTTTGTTCCTCTACATTCACATCCCTAAGTACTTTGCTTTTGTCTTTTATGTCACACAGTGGGTCCGCCGCTTTGTTGGTTGCGTTTTTTTCTCCTCTTTTTTCTTCATCCACTTGCACGCCAGGATTTTTTCCAATTATTGCTGGTGTTCTGTTGTAGCTGTTGGTGCCGTTTCCAACACTCCAGAAGTACATACTTGAGTGAAAAATAGTGGGAGCTAGAGGAAGAGGTGTTGCTGCTGCTGTTCTCAATATTTACGTTAAAGTGTTTGCTTGTGTTAAAAGTGTAGTAGCACTCATCTGCACTCTGTCTTCCATATCTTTGGCGCGAACGTCGTTAGGTTTGTGCGTGTGCGTGCTCGTGTGTGTGTGTGCGTCCGTGTTAAGCTCTACTGTATTCCATTTTATCCTTAAAGTAAATATTTTAGTCCTTTATTGCAGCAGTAATTCGAGAGTGTGGCGAGAGTATGTTTGGCGGCAAAGCTAGTGGTATCTTCGCTCATGCACGAGGTTGGTATGGAAAGATGGGAAGGAGCAGTTCTTCTTTTGAAACACTAGGCAACAAAGAAATTTGCCGAAGGTCAAAGTATATGTTGGGTCATTTAAAACTTTAAAATTAGAATCTGCTATAAAAAAAGTACTGATTATTTTATCAAATTTCTGGTTTTATTGGAAAGTTTGAATTTTGTCATTTAATAATGGAACACAATATCATGCATACGGCTACCATGACTGGCGCGGCAGTACCTCATCCGATCAACCCAATTTTTCAGTACAGCCCACAATTTTTCAGTAAATCCACACCAAACAATGACTCGTCGTAGATGCATTGGCTTCACAATATTCACGTGTGAGTTCTCTGAACCACATATGCGGCAATTTTGCTTATTGACATAGCCACCGAGATGAAAATGAGCTTCATGAAGGCTCACATGAACCTCTTCTCGAAAATTGTCCATGTAAATTTCTTACAATTTGCTTTTAAGACTCTTTGGAAGTAAGTTTTTAATATTTCCCAATATTGTACGAGCGTAAAGCATCCCATTTTGCAAATGTCAAACATAAACCTAAAAATCAATATTAATGTTATTCCACCATTCAATGTCAAGGTAATCGGTATTTAAAATTTAATATTTTAAATGAACAGTTTTCGAAATATTTTTTGCTTTCTAAACGCGAAAAATTGTTTAATAGATCAATTTGTTGTTTGTTTACATTCTAATTTGTGGCGAAAGTACCTATAATATTTGTTCTTTTATTTGGGGAATAATGGTCCGATAACACCCTTTTATATGTCAAATAAAAGATAATTGCGACGGCGGTAATGGTGTGGGAACAGTATGCAAAAGATTGCATTTTTTTTCAACAAAAAAACTTTTTTTGCTGGAGACGAAAACTATCTTTATACACTCCACGAGAGTATTATGTCTTTGTGCATTTGTTTGTAACACCCAAAAGGAAACGAGATAGACCCATTGTTAATTATACCGATCGTCTTAGAATCACTTTCTGAGTCGATTTAGCAATGTCCGTCTGTCTGTCTGTCCGTCCGTCCGTCCGTCCGTCCGTCCGTCCGTCCGTCCATCTATTCTTGTAATCACGATACAGGTCGCAATTGTAGACAGAACCAAATGAAACTTTGCACAACCATGTTTTTCGGGATAAGGACGAACGCTATTTAATTTGAAGAAAACCGGTTCAGATTTAGATATGGCCCCCATACGAATTTCACTCCCGATTTGACTCTTTTCATTCTAGATACCACATATTACAACAGATTTTCTTTAAAATTGGCAAAACATCTTATATTGTAACTAGAAACACCTGTGGTAAAAATGTGTTAGATCGGTTCAGATTTATATATAGCTCCCATACAAATTTCTCTCCCGATTTTACTTTTTCCGCTCTAGAGACCACATAATGTATCAGATTGTCTTCAGATTTGGTAAAACATCTTCTATTTCCACTCGAAAAACCCATGGTGAATATCGGTCAGATCGGTTCAGATTTATATATAGCTCCCATACAAATTTCGCTCCCGATTTGACTTTTTCCGCTCTAGAAACCACATATTGTATCAGATTATCTTCAGATTTGGTAAAACATCTTATATTCCCACTAGAAACTCCCATGGTGAATATCGGACAGATCGGTTCAGATTTATATATAGCTCCCATACAAATTTCGCTCCCGATTTGACTTTTTCCGCTCTAGAAACCACATATTGTATCAGATTGTCTTCAGATTTGGTAAAACATCTTATATTTCCACTAGAAACACCCATGGTGAATATCGGTCAGATCGGTTCAGATTTATATATAGTTCCCATACAAATTTCGCTCCCGATTTGACTTTTTCCGCTCTAGAAACCACATATTGTATCAGATTATCTTCAGATTTGGTAAAACATCTTATATTCCCACTAGAAACTCCCATGGTGAATATCGGACAGATCGGTTCAGATTTATATATAGCTCCCATACAAATTTCGCTCCCGATTTGACTTTTTCCGCTCTAGAAACCACATATTGTATCAGATTATCTTCAGATTTGGTAAAACATCTTATATTCCCACTAGAAACTCCCATGGTGAATATCGGACAGATCGGTTCAGATTTATATATAGCTCCCATACAAATTTCGCTCCCGATTTGACTTTTTCCGCTCTAGAGACCACATAATGTATCAGATTGTCTTCAGATTTGGTAAAACATCTTCTATTTCCACTCGAAAAACCCACGGTGAATATCGGTCAGATCGGTTCAGATTTATATATAGCTCCCATACAAATTTCGCTCCCGATTTGACTTTTTCCGCTCTAGAAACCACATATTGTATCAGATTATCTTCAGATTTGCTAAAACATCTTATATTCCCACTAGAAACTCCCATGGTGAATATCGGACAGATCGGTTCAGATTTATATATAGCTCCCATACAAATGTCGTTCCCGATTTGAAATTTTCCTCTGTAGAAACCACATATTCTAATCGATTTTCTTTAAATTTGGCACAACATCTTATAATCTAACTAGAAACACCTGTGGCTAAAGCGGGCTAGATCGGTTCAGATTTAGATACAGGCCCCATACAAATGTCGCTCTCGATTTGAATTTTGCGCTCTAAAAACCATATATTGTACCCGATTTTCTTTAAATTTGGGACAACATCTTATAATCCAACTAGAAACACTATGCAGAAATTGGGTAAGATCGGACCAGATTAAGATATAGCCCCCATACAAATGTCGCTCCCGATTTGACTTTTGTCGCTTTAAAAGCCACATATTGTGCTCGATTTTCTTTAAATTTCGCACAACATCTTATAATCTAACTAAACAAAGCTATGGTGAAAATGGGTAAGATCGGTTCAGATTTAAATATAGCCCAAATTCAAATGTTGCTCCCATAAGTTTAACCGATTTTGGCCAAACTATACATTTTATATTTCACCTATTTCGTTCCAGGTTTCAATATATCCTCATACAAATGTCCTTTCCGATATAAATTTTTTTTGTCAAACACATACATTTACAGGATACAAAAAACCTTCCCATTTTCACTTTTTCACCGAATTGAATTGTATTCGGATTGAAAGTGGAGTGTATCATAGAGTCGGCCCCGCCCGACTTTAGCCTTTCCTTACTGGTTTTTTATTATTTTTTAATAGTTTAGATGTTGTAAAAAGCACTTTTACAAAAACAGTGGATGAGGAACAGTCTGCAAAATTTAAGAAAAAAATATTTTTCAAAGATTTTTTTAATTATTCAACTAACTAACTAATATTTCTATTATTTAATTTACAATGGACATGTCGCGCTATTTAAACACAAATTTAAACAAATTTTATTAATCTTTTGCGTGTATAATTATTTTCTTTCTTGTAAAATTAGTTATAAAAAATATACCAAGATTATTTTTTTCGTGCAGCAAAAAAAGATTTTTTTGAAAACATAAAAACCAAGTTCTCAATTTTTTTGGAGACTGTGTCTCAACAGCAGACTCTAAGTGGAAATGAAATTCACGACATTTGTAACTATCACAATTACCTTTAGTTGGACATATAAGCGGGTATTATGGGGCTTATATTGCTCAAATTAGAACACAAATATTAAACGGGGATTCGTTTAAAGTTCGGGTACAAAATCTGAAGTTTAGTAAAAAAAATAAAAAAATCTCCATAATTTGTTTCTGTTAATTTTATGACTCAGTATTCTTAAATTCAACCAAAAAATTTTTTCTCGGATAAAAAATTTGTATTTATTTTTCTAAAGTGAAACTAATCTTGATTTCCTAATTTCGTGAAAAAAAAAATAAAAAGGAGAGAAATATTATATTCCCATGGGATTTTCTGTTTGAAAATTCTGTGTGTGGACCTCGTTTCTACCAAGTCTAATTTTCCCAAAAAAAGTTGTTTGTCCACAGGAGGAAAGTTTTTATTCTAAAGGAAAGAAGACTTACTGTTAAAGAAATAGATTGTGAATTTTTTCCAAAGAAAAGAAGCCACATTTCCTAAATGAAAGAAAGCCCTTTCGACAAGGAAACCTGTATTATTTTTCGCAGAAGAGAAATCGTATTTTCCCAAAGAATTAAGTCATCTCTTCTTAAAGAATGAAATATTATTTTTCTAAGGAAGATAACTTCTTTTAGCAATAATAGAGGGAAAAAGTCTTCACATCGACAGGTAATATCGTCAGATTAATATTACTTTTAATCCATATGCCATTTTGAGATATTTCGTTTTTGTAACTCACCACAATCTTTAAAAATATGTAATCACAAATTTCCTATCTCAACTAGTTTTCGAAATTCTATATATAAAGACATGAAAACGTGGATCTTTAAACACTATGAGAGAATCGCATATAGACCAAAATAGTATTAAGCCGACAATATGCCTCCACAAGAAACGAAGTATTTTTGCCAAAGAAAAATAGTAAAATTTCCCATAGGATGCACTATGAACGAAAAAAGATATTATTTTATAAAGTAATTTAGTAATTTTTTCTTAAAGAATGATGTTTTGTATAATCAAAAAATCAATTTTATTTTTTAAAAATTTTAAGAAGAAATAATTTGCCAAATGAAATAAGTGTTATTTTTGTTATGAGACGAAGTCTCAAGAAAATATGTTTGTCTTGTTTAAGAAAGAAATTAATTTATCTTATTCCTTTCTTATTAAAGGAAGCCTTTCTTTAAATCTAAAAGAGCTAACAAAGTCTCCACTTCACTTTCATTCATATGCTTTCTTATTACAAGAAACGAAGACTTTTTTGCACAGGAAAGTACTAACATTTTCCTTAGAAATTTCTCTATGGAAAAGTATTATGTACTAGTTTATTAAAAGTATTATTTTACTAAAGAATTAAAACTTCTTTTCTTAAGGAATGAAGTATTTTTGTACAGAGGAAAGAAGTTATATTTTCCCAATATTATAAGACTATTACACTGTGGTACAAAAAAGAATGAAGTAGTATGAAGAATGAAACTCTGGGAAGTGATATTATTTTTCTGTATAATAAATAAAATACTTAAAATTCGTCAAAATGATGAAAACGATGAAAAATTGGTAGATTTTCCATTTTTCAAAAAATAGCCGAATACCCAGAGTGAGGAAAATGTGTTCAAAAATTATGGAATTTTTATTAAAATTGGCCGCCAGCTTTTTTTTACCATTTTTATATGTTTTGACGAATGCTGGACAAAACCAAAGATTTCTTAAGTTTTCTTAATTTTCTTAAAATTTTTTTAAAGAAATCGTCTGTTCCCAATGAAAGAATTCCTGACTAAGGTATGTATCACATTTCTTTCCCTATAAACGAAGTATTATTTTCCAAAAAGGGAAGAATTCTCTTCACAAAAGAAAAAGTCTTAATTTCGAATTAATTAAGTCATATTTTCTTAAGGAATGCTGTGTTACTTAAATACGATAATATTTTTTAATGAATGAAGCATTTCGTCTCAATCAATGAAGTCTATTTCTCCAAATGAAAGAAATCTAATTTGACCAATGAAAAAAACGGTGCATTAATGTACTACTTGACGCGCCTGTGAGAGCGGCCACGTGAACCAAATCTAAAACTTCTGCTCCGTTTTCAGCAGGTTAGTATGGGAGAGATGCAGTATCATTCCCTTGCGAATCGGCAGAATGAGCGTTGATTTTGTGTGGAGTCTCTACTTAGAGCAATTATTCGTGTTCAATAATGGCATGTGTAGTTTAAAAAAATGACTTAGCGGAGATATGAAAATTGTACTCTTTAGTTCTCAAAGGGAAGAACTATTTCCAAAAGTCTTAAGTCTTCCTATCTTAATGAAGGAAAAATTCCTTTAAAGTCTTTGTTAATAAATGAAATATTATTTTTTCAAGGAAAGAAGTTTTGTTTTCAAAAGAATTGTATTTTTTGGGAAGATTTGCCTCTTTGCCAAAATAAATGAGTCTTCCTTTTATAGGACCATTTTAGTCTTTTAAAAAGGAAAATAGAATTTTTATCTATGAAAATATTCTTTTATTGCAAAGAGTATCCCACAATTATCTAGTCTTACTTTCCATTACTAAAATAATTTCTTGGAAACCCCCTAGGAAAAATACACATTTACCATAATTGCCAGACCTCTCCTCCACGATTTATCACATAGTCCTTTTATGTATGTGTGTCCTACCTCCACATCTTTCAAGGTTTCTTGGGCTGAACTGCTACTGCTACTTCAACTTCATCTTAGTCTTCGCTGTTCCGCACCTCGTTGACGTCGCTAACGTCATTGTCTGCTCTGGTAGCTGTTGTTTGGTCCTTACTATATGTCAGAGGGATATTCCTTCCACTACGTCTACTACTTCGTCTATAGAGTCATATATAAACACTAAAAGATTTTTTAATCGAGTTCTAAAGCGACACTTTCGATTGTCTTTGTGCAACTTATGTGCAAATTAAACTTTAAGTATGTTAACTTATCCCGTCCAACCCCACCCCACAAACTGTTCCTACCCCCGGCTCAAGAGGACACGCCGAGCACCGAACCAAGCGCATAGAACGGAAAGGAGAACAGAAGATGATGATGAAGAAGGAGAAGGGAAAAAATAAAATTAAACTGAAAATGGAAGTACTCTAAATACACTTTGTTTTTAATGAAATGACTATGAATAAGGAGGCAGGAAGGATGGCTGGCTGCCGGAAGGACGCACGAAAAGGTGAAAATGTCCAAAATAAATAGAACGACGGACATGTATTAAGTCATTGTGAAAAGGAATTCCAGCCGGCGCAATGCCACACCAACGCTCCAAATCACCACCGCACCACTTAAACACGTCAACCCAAATAAATAGAGAATGGAATATTTATGCAATTTCGAATGGGAATACTATTTACATCAAGTATTTGCATAATTTAAATGAATAGCGTTCGCTGTGTTGCTGTTGATGTTGGTGCTGTTGTTGTTAATCTCATTAGCAAAGCGTAGATAATTAAAACAGTGAAAAAGTGAAAACTAAGTGGAATCTTCTAAAAGAGCGCATGAATATGCCAAAAGCAGTGATGCTTGTGAAAAGTGAGGGCGGGGTAGAATTTTCGGCACTTAAATCAAATGTGAATTTGAGGATTCGGAGTTAAATTCAAACAGGCCAGAGTTAGCTATTATCCACGATTGCTCCAAATGATGTTCTGGGGAAACTATATTTTATCATTAGCAAGTTAAAGTCTAATTTTTATAAGGGAGTTATTAGGTTATTTTTCGGTAACCTGGGATGATATTCGCTGCTGTGTAGGAGGAAAACTAAAAAATTTCGATTTGGCTATAAACATTTGAACTTTCTATAGAAAGAAATATTACTTTTTCTGGTTTTATAGAGCCTTTTTCAATTGTTAAATTTTTTCAATTTTGAAGGGAATGTAAGCGCAATGACTTAGCATCTTGTGAAATTAGTGCTTTCCTTAGAGCTACCAACGATGTCGATTTCTATACACTCCACGAGAGTATTGTGTCTTTGCGCATTTGTTTGTAACACCCAAAAGGAAATGAGATATATATACCGATCGACTTAGAATCACTTTTTGAATCGATTTAGCAATGTCCGTATGTCTGTCAGTCTGTCTGTCTGTTTGTCTGTCTGTCCGTCTGTCCGTCTGTCCGTCTGTCCGTCTGTCCGTCTGTCCGTCTGTCCGTCTGTCTGTCTGTCTGTCTGTCCATCTATTCTTGTAATCACCATACAGGTCGCAATTGTAGCCAGAACCAAATGAAAGTTTGCACATCGAAGTTTTTCGGTATACGGACGAACGCTATTTAATTTGAAGAAAATCGGTTCAGATTTAGATATAGCCTCCATACGAATTTCACTCCCGATTTGACTCTTTTCACTCTAGATACCACATATTTTGACAGATTTTCTTCAAAATTGGCAAAACATCTTATATTTCAACTAGAAACACCTGCGTTGAAAATGTGATAGATCGGTTCAGATTTATATATAGATCCCATACAAATTTCGCTCCCAATTTGTCTTTTTCCGCTCTAGAAACCACATATTTCAAGAGATCTTCTTCAAAATTGGCAAAACATCTTATATTTCAACTAGAAACACTCATGGTGTAAATGGGTCAGATCGGTTCAGATTTATATATATATATAGCTCCCATACAAATTTCGCTCCCGACTTGACTTTTTCTGCCCCAGAAACCACGTCTTTCACAGAATTTCTTTAAAGTGAGCATAAGATAGTTATACTTCAACTTGGACAACCTATTGTGTAACTGCATTCCATATTTGGATATACTCCCGATACAAATATTCTTCTCGATTTGACAAATTGGGTCAGGTCATATTAGTCTATGATTAGGAAACATACAAATTCTTCCAGTTTTCACTTTTTTACCGAATTGAAATGTATTCGAATAGAAAGTGGAGTGTGCCATATAGTCAGCCACGACCGACTTTAGCCTTTCCTTACTTGTTTTTATAAAAGTAGTAGAATATTCTAGAACAAAATGTGTTTCGTTGGAATAATGGTTTTCAATTGACTCAAAAGCAAACTATTGCATATCTCAAAACGTGCAAGGTGTGACTTAGAACACTGACAGATATAACCGTCAATGGGGAGCGCTATCGTGCCATGATAACGACTTTTTGTTGCCAAAAAGTCAGTCAATATTGGCAAGCCAAAAATTTTCGCCCAAATAGTAAAGGGTGATTTTTTAAAAGCTATATTTTTCAAAAAAAAAAAACATTCAATTCAGAAAAATGGATGAAATCTTTATTTGAATCGATAGTACGGTCCATATAATTTAATGTTTGCAGATTATTTCATGCAAATGTTGACCTTGACTGTACCTCAAATGGTCCATCCGCTTCCTCCAATTTTGACACACTCTTTCCAACATTTCGACCGGTATCTCACGAATAAATGCTTCAATTGTGTCTTCCAATGCGTCAATTGTAGCGGGTTTGTCTGTATAGACATGAGCTTTAAATCGCACGATCTAGGCGGCCAATTGACCGGTCCCGAACGTGAAATAAAATGTTCACCGAACTCGTCTCTCAATAAGCCCATCGTTGCGCGTGCTGTGTGGCATGTGGCACCGTCTTGTTGAAACCACATGTCATGCAAGTCAAGCTCTTGCATTTTGGGCAAAAAAAGTTCGATATCATCTCACGGTAGCGCTCACCATTCACAGTAACGTTACGATTCGCATCTTTGATCTTTGAAGAAGTACGGTCCAATGATACCACCAGTCCATAAACCGCACCAAACTGTGACTTTTTCTGGATGCATTGGTAGCTCTTGCAATGCTTCTGGCTGATATTCATTCCAAAATCGACAATTTTGCCTATTTACGTACCCATTGAGCCAAAAATGAGCTTCGTCGATGAACATAATTTCTTTCTCTCTGAACTTTCTTAACAGAGCACGCATTTTGATAATAAAATTCAATAACTTGCAAGAGTTGTTCGTTTGTAAGACGATTCATGGTTAAATTATAGACCAAACTGAAGCTGTTTTACAGTGAAACAAAACAGGAAACGTGCGTCAGCTGTTTAAACCAATGTTGCCAAAAAGATAATACTCAAAAAATCACCCTTTATATCGCTAATAAGTGAAAAATGTGGCTTATACACACCGTAAGTTCCTCGAATCACACGAAAAACATTTCTCACAGAACACTGATTTTGGTAATACAGTTGTTGTGGTGTGAGTCTTACCATGATGACTTTCCAAACGATACTGAACAAAAATGTCAAAGCAATTTGATATGAGTCATGCGTGATCTGTCGAAAAAAACCTATTGAAAATCAAACCTCACGATTAATTGTTAGTTTTAGTTTTCTTTTGGCAGTGATATATTGATGACACAGTGGTATATTTTGAAGATATTACCACAACTTTGATCATTTACAGGCGATCGTGGAATATGAGAAAATACATTCTTTTTTGTCATTCAGTGTATTGGGTCATTTTTTTCATCTCAATATTGGAAAAATATTTTAATGGGCAAATTCAGTGACATGTTTCTGACAACTTCGAGTTAGTTTATCCAAAGATACTTCAAAAGTATTTTACTTCATTCATACAACATGAATAACATTGTTAGCATACACATTATTAATGTTGTTCTCAAAGACAACCTTATTGTGTTTTTTGTAAGTGGAGTATCTACAACAAGATTCTTCTTTCTTTCGTCTCTAAAATTCCTGAGATTGGAAACAATACTTAGTAAAACAGGATATTATACTTTGAACGGGGTCCATGATATTTAAATTCTCGTTAACCAATATTTTCCGACCCAATCCATGAATCGACGAAAACTCCCCGATTTTTTCCCGCTATAAGAAGAAATGTAATTTCCTTTTGATGACCAGTACAATTTTCACATCATTTCGAAATCTTTGCTTGTTAAAAATCGTTTAACACAAAAAAACGCCACAACATGCCTGAATCCTTCTAGCCCATTGGGAAGCCATGTGCTCGGGTTGACTTCTTGCTGGCTGTGTTGCATGTTATTTAATGTGCAACACCAAAGTCGCGTGTTTGGAAAACATTTCGGCTGCATGTCGTTAATGTTTCTATTAACAGATTAGTTTGGCTTTCATTGTAGCAAACACCCCGAAAAGTGCTTCCCCCTCCCCCGCGCACCAAAAGAACCCTTGCGGATCACACCACAAAAATCACCTAAACACCGGTGCAAGCAACGCCTTCCACAAAAATAAAAAATAATAACAACGACAACAACAGCAATAGCAATGGCAGTAGCAATTTTGTAGGTCTAAGTAGTTGGGTTCGGTTGTCTTCTAACAAAACTGACTGACGTCGCTCTATTGAGTTTGGCGTGTTCCACTTAAATAAAACAAAGATTGACTGACGCTTTGACTGAAAGTCTAACTGAGAACGTCAGGCCGTCATTTATGCAGGCAATGAATGAATGAATGAACTACTGACGGCCAACACATTTGTTCGTTCGCGATGTTGGCAAGCGTAAGCGGTTTCATGGAGCACAATGTGATGTGTTTTTTGATATTTTGGGGTGACAGGAAATTGTGACAGAAAACTATATACGATGAAGAATTCGAGGAAGATGAATGACTCTATTGCTCTGCATAAATGAGGCTCAATTTTATTGAGACGAGGCGTGGCTGGCTGTGGACTTTTTGGTATAGTTCTTAGACTTCAAAATCTCCGAAACAAAAAATGCAAAGCAAATGCAAAAAATCAACTCTTTAAATATTTTTTTCTGGTGTAGATGGATTAAAAATGTCTCGAATCCTATAATTCTATTAAATTTAAAGCATTTTTTATGTTCTCTCTATAATTTTTTATATTTTGTAATCTAAAATAACCTAATAATAACATTGTAATCTATAATAACCTAAACTATTCATAGTACAAATTAAAAAATGAGAAAATTAAAATTTAGAAATATTTCTTCCACAGATGTTTCCACCGAGAGCGGAAGTAAACAGCGATATTATATGAAATATACAATTATTATAAATCAATAGCGGAGTTCAAGATCTGATGTATTTGTAATACTATAAATAAAATTTTGTTCATCAAAACGTGAGATACAACACAAAATATAGTGTGGGTCATATACAATTTTAAATTTAAACTACCGATTAGTTTGACTTTGAAAGGTAAAATAACATTCGTTTTTATTTTTTTCACGTTTATTTTTGACATTTGCAAAATAATAATATTAATATAATAATAATAATATTAGAAATTTACTTCCAGAGTAGTGAGTCTTTAACTCAAACTGTAAGAAATTTACATGGAAAATTTTCGAGAAGAGATCGGCCTTCAGTTCAACATTCATAAAGCTCATTTTCATCTCGGTGGCAATATCAATAAACAAAATTGCCGCATATGGGGTTCAGAGCCTATTGAGAAGCCAATGCATCCACAACGAGCCACTCTGTTTGGTGCGAATTTTGGGCTGTACTGAAAAATTCGTTTGAACGGATCAGCTACTGGCGACCCTTCGTGGTAGTCATATGACAGATATTTTGTTGCATTATTAAATGACAAAGTTTAAGCTTTCCAATAAAACCAGAAATTTGAAAAAATAATCAGTACTTTTTTATAGCCGATTCTAATTCGATTCTATAAATTAATTGTATTAGTATTTTGGTTTCAGCGTAGTAAATATTATTGACTAACCAAAAAAATCAAGTTTGTTTAATAAATATATCAAATAAATAAAATATATCAAGTAAATAAATCAAATTTATCAAAACTACAAGAATTTCGTTAATTCTTCAATTTTTTGTTTTATTTCTTTTTTTAATTTTATTTATTTTTTAAATAATTTTGAATTTTTTAATATGTGAAATTTAAACTTTTATTTTTTTTATAATTTATTATTTTTTAATTTTTTATTTTTTAATTTTCTAATTTTCTAATTTTTTAATTTTTTAATTTTTTAATTTTCTAATTTTTTAATTTTTTAATTTTTTAATTTTTTAATTTTTTAATTTTTTTTTAATTAAATTTCAAGTTTTTGATTTCTAATATTTAAATTTTCTAATTTTTTACATATTGATTTTTTATTTCTTAGTTTTTTTATGGTTTCAGCGTTGTATTTTTGACTAACCCAAGAAATCAAATTTGTTTTATAAATATTTATATCAAAAAAATAAAATAGATCAAGTTATCAAAACTACAAGAATATTGTAATTTCTTCAATTTTTTTGTTTTATTTTTTTTATTTTTATTTATTTTTTTAATTTAATTTTGAATTTTTTAATTTGTGAAATTTAAACTTTTTATTTATTATTTTTTTTTTATTTTTTTTTTATTTTTTAATTTCTAAACTTTAAAATTTTTAGATTTTTAATTGTTAATTTTTAAAAATTTTAAATTGTTAAATTTTAAGTTTTTTTTGTTTTTTTAATTTGTATTCTTAATTTTTGTATTTTCTTTATTTCTAATTTTTCATTTTTTTTATTTTATTTTTGTAAATTATTAATTGCTTAATATTTTTATTTTTTAATTATTTAAACTTTTAATTTTTGAATGTGATAATTTAAAAAAATATTTTATTTATTATTGTATTTTTGAATTCTTTAATTCAGTCCAGCTTCATACCACTTCCTTACAACCTATCACGCTATAAGTTTAAACAAACAAACCCTATGCAATGCAATGCACTGTACGTCCAACATCATACAGCTCGGCTGTATTGTTTCGTCACTGTTCGTTCGTTACTGTTGTTGTTTATGCGGCTGAGTATGTGAGTGGGGATCCACGCGAATATAAAGGTGTGCGTGTGTGTGAATGTTTCCCGGTACTGCATGGTTAGCATACTTTTCGGGCGAGGTGTCCTTATTATATGGGGGTGTGTTAGTTTCGGCTGAATGAGTGAATGAAAGACTGACGCGCCGAAAGAGACTGACTGAATGGCTGCATACATTATGGAATATGTTCGGGCTTGAATGGAATATCCTGCTATTCGTGTTACTGTTACATGCGGATGGTAAGTATGTTTCAACGTACGACCGTAGTTTATGTGTCCTTCGACGCTTTTCCCCACTTTCATATGAGTTCGTATTTTGCAACGCCTTTTATTTTCAGTGTGTGTGTTTTTTTGCTATACAAAAATTAGGCTTTTTGTTAGCACATTGACACGTTTTGCATAAATTTGCATTGTAAAGTAAATATTTTTAGACATTTTATGCAAATTACTCTTCTGAGTCGCATTTTGTCGCTTTCCCTGCACTTTTTATTGGGTGATGTGAGTGAGCCGTGGAAAAAATCCCATATAAATAAGTAAAGGGTTATGGGAGTGTTACAATAGATTTTTTTTTCGAAATAGTTGCAAGTGCTTTCTGATTTACAAATTGTCCCTAAAGAATTTTTAGGAAGAAAGTCATCACAGTAATTTAATTTATTTTATTATTTTTCACACTTTCATCTTTAGTTAGCCATTTTTAAAAATATCCCAGAGGATCTTAAAGTCGAAATTTTTCCTTTTTACTAATTTCTCGAAAAATATAATATATATTTTTAAAAGAAATGACCAATGAAAATTTATAAAAAAATAAGGGAAATTGGACCACGAAAACGGATAGATTTGAACCTCCACTTTTCGTGGTCCAATTTCGCCTAAATTTTGTTTCAGTGATTCTTAGATGGAAACGAAAAAATAAAAATTTGATATAAAATTGTGTTTGGTTTGAAATCCTGGACCGATTCTTTTCCAACTTAATTTTTTCATATTTTGCATCTTTATATAAGAACATTCATGTATACAGGGCTATGGACCCTTGGCTCAATTTTCGATTTCTTGATGAATTTGAATTAAGGACAGTGGAATTTCATAAAATATTTTGAGGCCCTCTCCATGTAATCCGACCAAATTCAAACTTCATATCACTCCGAATTTTCCTAAAATCTCGTGAAATATGAAAATCGGACTGACAAGTGTATATTCAAATCCTGATATTTCCCTATTGGTTTAACCAATTTCAAAGTTCAACACCTTGTTTTAAAACCACCTTAACTTGGGCCAATACTTGCGGATTTTGTAAAAAATGCCTCTAAAATCATAAAAAACTATCTAACTCGGGATTTGAATATACATTTGTCAGCAGGATTTTAATTTTTTTTGTGTAATTCACTGCCTTAAACTCTGGAAATATAATTATAACCCGAATTTCTCTGTCATTTCGTCAACAAATTTCCAGAAGTATTCATTTTCCTCACCTTACCGAATATATGTGCAAATTTTCGCTAACATCGAAGCTGTGGAATTTACAAACTGGATCGTAAATTATATATATATTTTTTGTTATCTGTTGGTTTTATGGGATTGTTACAAAGCTAGCTTACAATACTTTGAAAATGATGCCAGTGGTAGCCATTTTTCCATGCTTTATATAAGGTTACTTTCTATATATGTTTGTGTGCCACAAAATTTGAAATCAATTTTTGAAAGCTTTTTTCTCAACCAATTTTGCTCAAATTTTGCACACTTAATCATTTTCGATGACAATACAAGGAAATGGAAAAATTTGACCAATTGGACAAAGGGGCGTGGCACCTCCCATACGAAGTTAAAACCTATTATTGAATATTGTCAGTTCTATGACACCTAGAATGCTGAAATTTTGTGTAAGTGCATCTAGCATCAATTCGCATAGTTGTGCCAAAAATGGGCGGTATTGGAAAAGTGGGCGTGGCATCTCCCATACGAAGTTAAAACCTATTATTGAATATTGTCCGTTCTATGACACCTAGAGTACTGAAATTTTGTGTAAGTGCATATACCATCAATGTGCATAGTTGTGCCAAAAAGGGGCGGTATTGGAAAAGTGGGCGTGGCACCTCCCATACGAAGTTAAAACCTATTATCGAATATTGTCAGTTCTATGACACCTAGAGTGCTGTAATTTTGTGTAAGTGCATCTAGCATCAATGTGCATAGTTGTGCCAAAAATGGGCGGTATTGGAAAAGTGGGCGTGGAACCTCCCATACGAAGTTAAAACCTATTATTGAATATTGTCAGTTCTATGACACCTAGAGTGCTGAAATTTTGTGTACGTGCATCTAGCATCAATTCGCATAGTTGTGCCAAAAATGGGCGGTATTTGAAAAGTGGGCGTGGCATCTCCCATACGAAGTTAAAACCTATTATTGAATATTGTCAGTTCTATGACACCTAGAGTGCTGAAATTTTGTGTAAGTGCATCTAGCATCAATTCGCATAGTTGTGCCAAAAATGGGCGGTATTGGAAAAGTGGGCGTGGCACCTCCCTTACGAAGTTAAAACCTATTATCGAATATTGTCAGTTCTATGACACCTAGAGTGCTGTAATTTTGTGTAAGTGCATCTAGCATCAATTCGCATAGTTGTGCCAAAAATGGGCGGTATTGGAAAAGTGGGCGTGGCACCTCCCATACGAAGATAAAACCTATTATTGAATATAGTCAGTTCTATGACACCTAGAGTGCTGTAATTTTGTGTAAGTGCATCTAGCATCAATGTGCATAGTTGTGCCAAAAATGGGCGGTATTGGAAAAGTGGGCGTGGCACCTCCCATACGAAGTTAAAACCTATTATTGAATATTGTCAGTTCTATGACACCTAGAGTGCTGAAATTTTGTGTAAGTGTATCTACCATCAATGCGCGTAGTTCTGCCAAAAATGGGCGGTATTGGAATAGTGGGCGTACCACCTCCCATACGAAGTTAAAACATATTATCGAATAGTGTCAGTTCTATGACACGTATAGTGCTCAAATTTTGTGTAAGTGCATCTAGCATTAATGTGCGTAGTTGTGACAAAAATGGGCGGTAATGGAAATGTGGGCGTGGCACCTCCCATACGAAGTTAAAACCCATTTTCGAATATATGCCGTTCTATGGCAGATAAAAAACTGAAATTTTGCAGTAATTTTTCCTTCTACAAAAGATAACTAAAAAAGAATTTCTAGGCCCAATAGAATTCTGCTTGCATAAAGCATGGATTTGAAAAAAGAATTTTTTTTTGATTTACTAGTTGATGGTTAAAAAACGGTGGAAACAGTCGAAAATCGGTTTATCCTGTTTTTCGAAAATTCTTATTGCCAAAATGCCGTACAGGTACAGGGAAAGAAAATTAACGAAAGATTAAAGGCAATTATAACCCTTATTTGATAACCCCTTATACACAACACCCATTCAAATCAGCACATGTATGTACATTAAATGGGGTAGAAACCAAAGATGAGGATATTAGCTCATAAAATGAACAAATATATATTAAAATTTTCTCAATTTGAAATGGAAATTCTTAATTGCATATGGAATTTTCTCAATTTCAACTGGAGTTTTCTTAATATGAAATGGAATTTCTCAATTTCAACTGGAATTTTATAAATATGAAATGGAAATTGTCATTTTCAATTGAAATTTTCTCAATTTTAAATGGAAATTCTTAATTGCATATGGAATTTTCTCAATTCCAACTTGAGTTTTCTTAATATGAAATGGAATTTCTCAATTTCAACTGGAATTTTATAAATATGAAATGGAAATTGTCATTTTCAATTGGAATTTTCTCATTTATAAATGGGAATTCTCGATTCCAATTGAAATTTTCGCAAATTCAAATGGAAAATCACAATTTCAAATAGAATTTCCCAATTTCAATTGCTATTTTCTCAATTTCAAGTGGAAATTCAATTTTACGTAACCTCTAATAACCTTTTATATCTTCCAAATGGCTACTTGGGTCAGATTTTGATCTATAAATAATATGTTAACATGTTGCCTTTAATGAAAAGGGGCAAATAAGGACAATTCATTGTAAAAAAATGAGGCTTAAAGAATAACAGATGTTACGCAACGTCTCCCTAGCTTGGTGTTGGTAAAAGATATAGCCGAAATATTTCGGGGCTATTCATAAAACCAACCAAGGTTTCATTATAGGTGTGGAAAACGGCCACATTGTTGCGACCCAGTTTAATGCACATCAACCAAAAATATATACCTAGCTATGTATGTGAATGATGCCGTATGCATATATTGCATACGTATACATACATATGTGTTTGTTTGTTTCCCCGCTATCCGTGTGTATTGGCTGAAAAGGTTTCACGACAACGAACGAATGGATCGCATTCACTCATTTTCGCATAAATGGACTTTGAATGTTTCGCAATTATTTAGATTAAAGTACGCCAAAGCATGTTAAAATCCAATTTTAACGTTCTTTTTTTGCGTTGCATCGTGCTGGTTCTCTCGTTTTCAAATTAACGAATTTATTTAAAGTGGTGAGTGAAATGCATATGTCTAAGCGAGGGCTGTCTGCGAATTGAACAGAAATGAATTGGCAGATGAATGGAGAATGTGGTTCACATTCATAGTAGATGTTCCTAGGAAAAATCTACCATGATCTAGAAAATTTGAACATGATCCGACGTAATATGTGGATTCTGTACAATAAATGGTGTAATTCATAGGTATGAAGTATATTTGTAGGGGACTATATGAAAACAAGGATCAATGCGATTCACTTTTACAGCAGGTGTTCCTAGGGAACACCTACCATGATCTAGAAAATTTGAGCATGATCCGACGTAATATGTGGATTCTGTACAATAAATGGTGTAATTCATAGGTATATTTATAGGAGGGCTGCATTAAAACATAGTTGAATGTGGTTCACATTCATAGTAGATGTTCCTAGGGAAAATCTACCATGATCTAGAAAATTTGAACATGATGCGAAAAAATATGTGGATTCTGTACCGAAAATGGTGTATATAAGAGGGATATTTGAAATGGGACTATATTAAAATATAGTTGAATGTGGTTCACATTCATAGTAAGTGTTTCTAGATGTAACTCAACATGACCTGGACACTTTGATAATGATTCAATGTAATATGTGGATTCTAGAGTGGTAATGGGGTAAATCGAGAGGATTTTTGTATGACGGCTCTGTGGTTCACATTCATAGTATGTGTTCCTAGGTGCAATTTAGCACGATCTGCAAAATTTGATCAAGATCGGATGTAAAAAGTGGATTCTGTACAGAAAATGGTGTAATTCTGAGTTACATTTTTATGACAGCATAAACAGAGATCAATGTGGTGCACTTTCATAGTAGGTATTCCTATCTATTATTTAATATAATATGGAAATTTTGATCATGAGCAGATTTAATATGTGGATTTTGTAGCTGAAATAGTGTAAATCGTGGGTGCATTTGCTTGGGGCTATATACATTTGTATAGGGAAAATGTACCATGATCTACAAAATTTTAACACGATCCGACGTAAAATGTGGATTCTGTACCGAAAATAGTGTAAATTGGAGGCATATTTGTAATGGGGCTATATTACATATAGATCAATATGGCTCGCTTTTATAATAGGTATTCCTTAACATAATTTAACATATTCTGGAAATTTTTATGAAGGTTCGATCTAATTTGTGGATTCTAGAGCTGGAATTGTGTAAATCGGAGGATATTTTTATGGGGGGCTATAGCAAAACATAGATCAATGTGGTTCACTTTCATAGCAGGTGCTCTTAGATGTAATTTAACATGATCTGGAAAATATGATTACGATCCGATGTAGTATGTAGGTTCTATACCGAATATGGTTTAAATAGAGGGCGGTTTGTGGGTTGACTATGTTAAATCAAAGGCTAAAGTGGTTCACATTCATAGTATGTGCTCCTAGATTTAATTTAATATGATCTGGAAATGTTATCATAATCCAATGTAATATGTGGAATCTAGAGCGATAATGGGAAAAGAAGAGCCATATTTGTATGGGGGTTATAGTAAAACATAGATCAATATGGTTCACTTTAATATTAGATGTTCCCAGATGTAATATAAAATGATCTGCTAAATTTGATCATGATCTGATGTAATATGTGGATTTTTAAGAAGAAACGGTGTAAATTGGGGGATATTTACATGAGGGCTGTATTAAAACCTAGACCAATGTGGTTCACATTCACAGTCGGGGTTCCTAGATAAAATCTAACACGATGTGGAAAATTGGTCTATGATCCGATTTAGTATATGGATTCTGTTCCGAAAATGGTTTCATTTTTATAAGGGAGCTACATTAAAACCTAGACCACTGTGGTCACTTTCTTGGTAGATGTTCCTAGGCAAAATTTAACATGATCGGAAAATTACCTGGAAGATATCATTAATTAATTTCCTAATAAACATACAATGTCTTATGAGTTTAATTAAATTTTCACAATTTCAATAAACCCAAAGATTGGTTTATAAAAAAACTTAATTAATATTCTAAGAATTTTGTACACAATTTATTCCTTTAAAGTCTTGCCTCACTCGAGGGTTACTTGTTTGCCATTCCCAGTACATACCAACACTTCAATTATATTTCCTCACAACTTATCACCCTTGCCCTCGTATCGGATTTTATTTTCAGCTCTGATGGAGTTCAGAGATAAAATTTCAATTAACCTTTTTGATATTAATGCGACAACAACAACAAAAGTTATGAAAAAGTACTTTTGTATAAATTAGAATTGTTATGATAAAAAGGACATGAAAGAGTTGTTTGTCAGCGCCGTTGCCATAAAAATGTCTACCGCCCTATAAAGGTCACCATCATCATCATCATCAGTGAGCATCAATTGAGGACGAATCGTCATAAAATGTTATTCCAAATGGGAACTTTAAAAAACTTTCGAGACTAATTAATGGACACATTGTTAAATTGAAAATGGAAATTTCAAATTTATTCTTGAAGAGAACCGAAGTTGAATGAACTTGAAGTTAAAGGGATATTTGTAAGTTAAGGAAATATATTCAGGAGAATTTTAGAACGAATATAAGAATTATATTTTTTCCAATGTGGAACATAGGGCCATAACAGAGTCTCCATAATAGAGAAAGGCTTCGTATATCAAATTTTTCCAATGTGGAACATAGAGCCATAACATAGGTCCTACGTTCCTAATTCTATTCTATATTTTGCTAAGAAATATATGTATTCAAATGGCTAGACCTCGATATTTAGACAAAATTCCACTTTTTATCTGTTAATTAATTTAATTTTATAATATAAAATTTATATATTCCCTAAAAGAAAAGGAGGCATGTCTAGATTACTTTAGCCGCTTAGATTCGCAAATAATCCTATAATAATTAATTTAAATTTAGCATAATTTAAACGCTTTAAATAATCCAATCCACTTTGAAACTTTAGCCAGCAATCATGTGCAAAGGATTAAATCGATAATACCTATACAAAGGATTACTACGATAATTCGTACATACAACGTACGAATGCCCTTCGCTGTTGCTTTCATCCTACGACAGCAAAGGTTGAATGACTGTGAGCGTGTATTTAAACCTGCCTCCTTTAGAGACATGTTGAATTAGCTGGAATACTTGACAAGCAACAAGCTTAGGCTATTGATTCGAAAATTAATTAAAAGTAATATACGAAGCAAACGCCTTTAATGGTGCGATCGAGATTGCACAAGTAGTGGTTGTGATGAGGAAAAGGATAAGTATGGATATGTCGCAAAAGAAAAAAGGAGAAAAAAACACGGCAACCTTAATTATGATTCCTACTTTATGAACAACGGCAGGAAAGGAAACTGGTGAAAGTAACCCAGTGAAATGAGTAGCGAGGAAAATATTAAAATGAAAGATTTAGAACTAATTGAAGTTTGGGAAGCAAATTGTGGAGCATATTTTGATTTTCAAATTATAAAACACTGGGTGAAAGGACACTTGTGAAAGTAACCCAGTGGTATATTTTGAATATTAAAAGAGGGGAAGGATGCCTAAAACTATCCCATGTTTGTTATGAACTTAATTTGAGGACCAGTCTTTTCTGGCCCTTCACTGTTGCCTTCATCCTTCGGCGTTAAAGTTTGAATGACTGTGAGCGTGTATTTAAACCAACCTGAGACATGTTGAATTAGCTGGAATACTTGACCAACAACAAGCTTTGGCTATTGATTCGAAAATTAATTAAAAGTAATATACGAAGCAAACGCCTTTAATGGTGTGATCGAGATTGTACAAGTAGTGGTTGTGATGAGGAAAAGGATAAGTATGGATATAGAAAAGAAACGTGAAAAAACAGGGCGACCTTAATTATGATTTCTAATTTATGAACAACGGCAGGGCAGGAAACTGGTGAAAGTAACCCAGTGAAATGTGTAGCGAGAAAAATATTAAAATGAAAGATTTAGAACTAAATGAAGTTTAGGAAGCAATTGTGGAGAATATTTTAATTTCCAAATTATAAAACACTGGTGGAAAAGGACAGTTTGGAAAGTAGCCCAGTGGTATATTTTGAATATTTAAAAAAGGGAAGGAAGCCTAAAACTATCCCAAGTTTATGATCAACTTAAGTTGAGGACCTGTCTTTTCTGCTCATTCCCATAAATTTTGATTCACTGATCCCGATTGAAAGTTAAAATCCAGTTCCCAGACCACGCCACCAACAGGTTGCCAGTCGCCTTGCGTGTATCTTTGCTGGGTTATTGCAACGATGACAACCGAGTTTATGTTGAACTTAAGTTGAGGACCAGTCTTTTCCGGTCCTTCCATTTTGATTCAAAGATCACGAGTGAAAGTAACAGACCCTTATCTCCAGCAACAGGTTACCAGACGCCTCGCGTGATTCTTTGCTGGGTTATTGCACCGATGGCAACCATTATAGTTAGTTGCAGCAGACACATAAATAAGTACAACCTGAAACCGATAAAAATCTGCAACACCCAGTCATACCACGCCACCATCACCGACGACCGGCTGCCAGCTAAACCCCGTTTGTGCCTCTCGAACGTACGTGTGCTCGCTGCAGTTCACCCGTGCAACAGTCAGTCAGGACCTTTTGCAACACACGCCAGCAAAAACGGGGGGGAAACTTAAACTATAAAGTATGAAATAAATGACTGTAATGTCAAGTGAGATTGGAAATTAGTAGCAGACCAATCTCGTTCATTTTTAGCGTTGGCGGTGGTGGTGCCACCATTACAGCCGGTGGTGTTGCAACCCTCAACCCCCTACCAACCAGTTGGCAGCTATGGCATTAGAGTGTTAAATAGGAAAAACATGAACGTGCCAGGTATGTAGCTACAGGATATGCTCGTATGTCCATATGTACGTAGGTATGTATGAGTACGAGTATGATGGCACAAGGATGTGTGCCAAACAACTATATTCCCATTACAATGCAATTATAACGAGCTACACAAGCGGGCACAAGGCAACAGACGCCCGACCCAAGCCAAGCCAAGCCAGGAGACAGGGCTACAGTGTTCGGTGTTCAGTATGTTTTGGCAGGGAGACCGTGTGACAGGGACACACACACACTCAAAACATTGATAACGTTTGGTGATTATGAGGATGATCATGACGGCGCCGACAGCAACAACGACGACGACGACATTGGCGACTATGATGATGAGGATGTCACTGTGTCTGACACCACTAACAATAGTTCGGTAGCATGTAAAGATATTGTCCCGTGGACGACGTGTTGCATAGTCAACCCATACCCTTGGTCCTGTGCAACCTTTTAAACGGTTAGCTGGAAAGGTGGGTGGTTGCTTGGTTGGTTGTTAACTACGTTGTCATTGTTGATACTTGAGGTAGTGATTTTTTGCCTTTTGTTGCAGTTTGATAATTTTACCATCGACAGCAACTGGTGTGGGCTGTTGTTGCCTTAAACGGCCCTAGCATATGGAAAGGTTGCACGCTTGTGTGTTAAACACATTTTGATGAATCAATAGAAAAGGTCGTGGTATGTTTTTGGAAGGAAGGCTCCCTTAGAAATCATCTAAAAAGTGTATCAAATATTACCAAAGAACTCGATGAACAAACTTCCTTCTTTTAATTTCTTCTTTCTTTTAACTTTTTTCTTTTAATTACTTCTTTTACTACGATTTTTTTGAAAAATTAACCAAAAATCTAATATAGTTAAGACAAATGAACTCCAATAGACATAAAATGATCTTTCAAATGACAATGAAATATTGGAAAATTTAAATAAAAATAACAAATTAAAAGAAGATATTCGTCTTTTGTTTGTGTGACCTAATAGCCGAACAATAACAAAATAAACAAGTAAGAAAAGGCTAAAGTCGGTCGGGGCCGACTACTACTCCACTACATTTCAAGTCTGTGAAATAAATCACATCAACATTTACCATAGATGTTTCTATCGTTAATATAAGATGTCCTGTCGAATTTGAAGATCATCGGTTAAGGTATGTGGTTTCTATAGTGGGAGCGAAATTTGTATGGGGGCTATATCTAAATCTGAACCGATTTGACACTTTTTTGTCACAGATCTTTCTAGTTGAGATATGAGGTGTTGTGCCAAATTTAATAAAAATCGATTAAATTATGTGGTTTCTAGAACATAAAAATTAAATCGGGAGCGACATTTGTATAGGAGCCATATATAAATCTGAGCCGATTTGACCCATTTTCACCAGAAATGGGTGTTGAGCCAACTTTTTGCGTTAGTGTCCTATCTTCCTAGGGTTCTATTTCGTGAAGGTAGCCAGTAAAATTGGGTAACCCAACCTTTCTTACAAAAAAATACTGGTCCGAAAATTATAAAATTTTGACGGCACACATTCCTTATATAACATAAAAAATGTTCACAATATCTATATATGATGAGTTTTGCGGTCCATGGACGGACGATATTTAATTTGAAGCAACTCGGTTCAGAATTAGATATAGCCACCATACAAATTTCGCTCCCGATTTGACCTTTTGCCCTCTCGAAACCAAATATTTTGACATATTTTCTTCAATTATGGCACAACAACTCATATTCCGTCTAGAAACATATGTGGTGAAAAAGGGCCAGATCGGTTCAGATTTATATATAACTGCCATAAAAATATCGCTCCTGATTTTAATGTTTCTGCTCTAGAAACCACACATTTTAACCGATTTTGTTCGAATTTGGCATAACGCCTTATATTACAACTAAAATCAAGTTGGTTAGATCGGTTCAGATTTATATATAGCTCCTATATATTTTTTGCTCACGATTTACTTAAAATTTGGCACAATACTTTATATTTGAACTATAAAATGGTGAAAATGAGTCAAATCGGTTCAGATTTATATATATTGCTCCCATACAAATATTACTCCCTATTAGATTTCTGCTCTGAAAACTACATAAATTAATCGATTTTGATCAATTTTGGTACAATATATTAAACATTAAAAATATCTATATTGGAAATGGGTCAAATCGGTTCATATAGGTTTCATGGAAATGCCGCTTTTTTGCTTTAGAAAACACATACTTTAACAGTTTTTTGTCAGAGCAACTTATATTTCACCTGGAAACATACATTATGAATGAGAGTATCATCGGTCCATGATATAGGACACTTTCCAAAATTGAATTGCAATGACGTAGAAAGTGAAGGGTATCATATAGCCTCGTCCGACTTTAGCCTTACCTTACTTGTTATACCCAACACCACTTCGAGAACTAGGGCCAAAAGTTTGTAACACCAAGAAATAATCGAGCTAGACCCACCTTTAAGAATACGGATCGGCTTAGAATCAGCAGTTGAATCGATTTAACGATGTCCGTCCGTCTGCTGTCTATCTAAACTTGTTCGCACTATACAGGTCGCAATTGTTGTCCGATAAAATTTGGCAAAAGTTATTTTTCTTTGTCCAAGGACCATCGGTATTGAATTTGGAGGAAATCGGTTCAGATTTAGATATATAAAAATATTCCTATAATTTGCACTATTACTGCTTTTGAATATACATTTTACATGGGATCAATACAAAATTTTCAGGGTAGTCTTGTATTTGAACTAGAAACAACTAACGGGAAAGTGGACCACATGGGTCCATGGTTTTTATATAGTCCCCATACCTCCGAATTACAATATTACTGCTCTAAAATGCACATTTTACATCGGATCTTGATCAAATTTCCCTCACGATGTTACATTTAGACCTATTTTGATAACCAGCTATATAGGTCAATGTTTTGGTATAGCGCCCATACAATTGCCCCCAGTTCACACTTTTATCGCTCTAGAACTCACATCTGACATTGGATCTTGATAAAATTTTGCATATTATATTTCAATAAAGAACTTTGAAAGTGATATACTAGAGCCCACTTTTTAACTTAGCGCCCTTACAAATGGGCCCCCATTTTTATTATTACCACTCTAGGACCCTTATTTTACATCGGAAATTTATCAACTTTTGCTGATTATATTATATAGGGGTTTCCAACAAGAGGTGTTATTTTGAATCACCCGGTATCTCGGTCGCTGTCACTTTTGAAGCTTTTATTCTTTAACATCTGACAAGTAGAAACTACGTCATTATTAAAAATTGAACGATACATTTTATTTTGGTTATGGAAAATTTCATGAAAATGGCATACCATCCTCTCTATTATGAAGTAAACATCCGATCATTTATTTAAAAAAATGACATTTTTATTTGAATACCAAAATACACCTCTTGTTGGAAAACCCTGTATTTCAGCTAAGAATACATACTATGAAAGTCAAATATATGGGTCCATATGTTGGTAAAACCCCCTTACAAATTGGACCCCCATTCTTCTCTACTACAGATCTACAATACTCGGAATATCTGCCGGATAATTGGATCAATTATCATATTATTGACCATATTCGTTAAATATGACTAAATATGAATTCATAGCAATTCTATAATTTATATGAACTACATAAAATTGCTCCCATGAAACGCCTGGGTTAGCCTTTCCTTAATTGTTGTATATTAAAGTAGATGGAATTCACTTGAAAATCACAAAAAATATATATTTGTATCTCCTAAATGAAAAAGTTACGTATTACGTATATAAATTATACAGTTACTATAAATTCATGTTTAGTCATATTTAAAGAATATGGTTAATAATATGGTAATTGATCCAATTATCCGACAGACAAATACAAATTATAGAGTAGTAATAGGATGAATCGGACCGACCTTTCAAAAGGGGCATATAACCACATGTTGGGCCTGGTCCAAAACATAGGCCTATATATTTCTCATTCACGGTAGGTATTCCTGGTTGAAAAATATAATGATCTGCAAAATTTGATGAAGATCCGATGTAAGATGTAGTTTCTAGAGCTGTAATAGATCAGAATGGGACCCCATTTGGGTTATACCAAAGTATGGACATATGGGCATCTCCCAAACAAGTAAGGAAAGGCTAAAGACGGACGGACTTTCTATCTCATTACAATTCAATTCGGTAAAAAAGTGAAATCGGGAAGGATTTTTGCATCCTGTACATGTATATGTTTGACAAAAAATGTTAAATCGGAAAGGACATTTGTATGGGGGCATATTGAAACCAGGAACGATGTGACCCGCTTTCACCATGTATGTTTATTGGTGAAATATAATATGTAAAGTTTGGCCAAAATCGGTTAAACATTCGGGAGCAACATTTGTATGAGGGCTATGTCTAAATCTGAACCGATCTTACCCACTTTCACCATAGGTGTTTTAAGTTGGATTATAAGATGTTGTGCCAATTTCAAAGAAAACGGGTACAATATGTGGGTTTTAGAGCGGAAAAATTCAAATCGGGAGCGACATTTGTATGGGGGCTATATCTAAATCTGAACCGATCTTACCCACTTTCTACATAGGGTTTTTTAGTTGGATTATAAAATGTTGTGCCAATTTCAAAGAAAAACGGGTACAATATGTGGTTTCTAAAGCGGAAAAAGTGAAATCGGGAGCGATATTTGTTTGGGGGCTATATCTAAATCTGAACCGATCTTACCTAATTTCTGCATAAGTGTTTCTAGTTGGATTATAAGATGTCGTGCCAAATTTAAAGAAAATTGGGTACAATATGTGGTTTCTAGAGCGGAAAATGACAAATCGGGAGCGACATTTGTATGGGGGCTATATCTAAATCTGAACCGATTTGCCTCAAATCGTCCTTGATCCACAAAACTTACTTGTGCCAATTTTTGTTAAGATCGAACTATAATTGCGACCTGTAGTTTGATTACAACAATAGATGGACAGACAGACAGACGGACATTGCTAAATCGACTCAGAAAGTGATTCTAAGTCGATCGGTATACTGAACAATGGGTCTATCCCGCTTCCTTTTGGGTGTTACAAACAAATGCACAAAGCCATAATACACTCGCCATAAACAGCCGATGTGGTGTCCTTGTGTTTTGAATGGTATTCTTGAAGGATGCGTAGTAAATAATGAACTTAATAGCTTACAGAATTAGCTTACACAATTATCAATTCGTAAAAAAACACAATTAGTTTTTTATCTTAACCGCAATAATTGACAAAAAATAAACACGATTATCTCAAAACACCCAACAAATGTTTGGCTTTTTATGGACCGCGACCCAGCCTAATGTACATTCATTTATAAATTTTGTGAAGGATTTCAATATACCCTAAAATACTTATCATCATAATCTGTCTGTGTGTCCCATCTGTCCTCGACATATTGTACCTAAAAATTGGGACACGTGGCTTCCTATTTTGATGTAGATAAATAATAAAGTATCCCCCCGATTTATTTTGTTAGCCCTGCAATTTACTATATTATCATTCTAGAACCCACGGATAATATCAGATTTCAGAGCAATCTTCCTCGTCAATTTATACTTCAGATAGTTTAAGTGGATCACAATGCATTTATTACAGAGAGCATCTGAACATTTTTTCCATATCGCGTTTTTACTATATACCAAAATATACACAAATTTCAGAAAATTGCCAGTCATATCATTTTAGAAATAATTATTAAAGAATTTTATTGATGATAGGAGCAGCTACAATGACAGAGGATCACACCGGTCTCGTTTGTGTATGGGATCCATCACATAATGAATCAAATGTAATAATGCTTGTAGAAAAAAATATTCTTCTGACATGTCTTGGAGGAAATTTATTTTCATACAGATATTACTTTCGAATTCCTAGAGCTTAGAACTCGATATGTCTGGAATTAATTTTTGCCTCCTACCACACCTCTGATGCAACTTTTACTCTTTTTCCAATAAACTATAAATTAAATAAACACTCTGAAGAATAATTGCAATAAAAAGAGGTACCCGAACTACGAGCACGGGAACGAACAGAAACAAAAACGAAAAATCAAACGTAAATAAAAACGGCAACAAGATACTCTCAATATGTGCACTCAACACTGGGGTAGGAGGATTCGGGCAATCAATTGCAGCTTCAGCAACATGGCAACACCAGCAACGGAAAGACCTTGCAACAGCAATCGTAAATCTCAAGTTAAAGCATAGTTGAATGCTGTTTGTACGATGAATGTTCTTTTACGATTTTCAAAAAAAAAAAAAAAACAAATTCATTTCAGTTCTTTCGAACACATACGATTCACCTTTTGTATGGAGTGTTTTTTGTGGAGTAGAGGTGGAATAAAAAAATGTAAAAATAAATAAATTTAAAAAATAAAAAATATAAAACATAAAGTGTAAATCAAAGCCACAAATTCTTTGTATACAATCGTTAACAAGTGTTTTCGATGAGGGACATAAGAGCCTGAGGAATCACAAAGGTCCTCTACTGTTATAAGTGATTATCATAGATTGGTTCCGATGAAAGGCGTAAAAGTCCAGGGTATCAAAATGTGCCTTTTCTGACCCAAATAAGTCTTATTTCTGAATTTTCTGACTGCCACCACGAACCTATCTTACAACAACCAACCTTGCACCGCTCTAAGTATGATTGGCAATTAAATCAAGTTATCCTAAAGGGGTGGGTTATTGATTAAATTTAATTTTGCGGCCGAATATAATATTTTTTTAATTCAAACTTTGTTCAAAAGTTATCTTTTTTTAGATTTTTCTCGCTTTATCTTAAATTTTCATTAACTTTCACCATTTATTTTTTATTTTGCTCCCGCCGCTAACGCTGTGTTTGTAAAGTTTGTGTTTTATGAGCTCCCACACCACGCAAAACCCCGCTGAAGCTCATCTTCATCTTCATATGCATAAGCCAAAGGAAAAAAGCCACTAAAGTAACATAAACTTGCAGCATCTCAGCGCCTTTTGCTGTTTACTCCTCCTTATTGCCAATCCCTCCCCAATTAAGGTTTTATATGATGATCATATGCATACAGCCAGGCAGCCAACCAGCCAGCCAACCGGCTACATATTGTTGCAATAATAACCATAACAAACGAGAGAGCAATAAATAAAAGTTAAAACAACAAAAAGAAGATTAAAAAATACGGCGCAACAGAATGTGTGCAGCGAAAGGATTCTGTTTATTGGGTGTGTGTGTGTGTGTTGGGAAGTTGCACATGGATTTATTCGTAAATGGCTTAAATGTAGCCATAGCGAAGTTTAAGTAGTCCTAGTTGTATAGGAGGCTACTGCTGCTGCTGCCTACTTTTCTGGGAAATATACATACTCGTGCTCGTATGAAGATGTCTAACGATTCATATCGAGGATAATAATAAGAGCAGGTAAGGATATGGACATGTTGCTAAAGAAAATACGAGGGTTAAAAGAGTGGAATTATCGGCATCGATAATATTTTTTAAGTAATATATATAATATAGAAATCTTGTATAAATATGTGCTTCTGAACTTATTTTGTTCATTGTAAATATCAATTAATCTAGAACTCGGGTCTTTCAAATCGCTACGATTGGAATACTTTAAACAAACAAAAAACATGGAAAATCGCCCAATAACTTATAGAAATGAACAATTCAAAGGGTTGTCCGAACTTTTATATAACTTTCGTATGGGCAAAGCTTTTATTCCTGGCAACTTACCTTTTCTCCTTGTCTATAGTTTGTCGCTGGACACTTCCAACAAAACCTTATAATTCTGAATTCTCACAGACGATTTGCCAAATTTCGGGGAAAAAATCAGAAATGTCAGAAACTAATATTGATAATGCCACAGTTTTTGGCACTGGATGGATGTTTTCTATGACAATATCTAGCTGCTGAATCAGTGTCATAGTGAAACTGCAACTGTAATAACCTGCATTTAATTCGAATTGACCAAATTTTGCAATTTTATTTTGTTTAACAATAGAAATATATGTGCAACAAAGGGCCCGGTTGGGTCGCGGTCCATACAAATGGTAAAAAAAATTTTAGGTCATCTCATGAAAATGAAGTTTGGATTGTTTAATGAAGATTCGAAGAATAATTCGTTCCTAGTTCAAGCCGTTGTGAGCTAAACGCTCCTGAAAATCTTATTTTTCTCGTGTAATTTTTCTACGTTGCATGTTTGTCTATTCTTTTTTCTGAACTAATAGATACTTGAAAGCACTTTAAATATAAATTATGATTCTTGTCTTAGAGTAACTTATTGTTCGAATTTTTGGAACGTTTATAGTATTTTTTTTTGCTTTTTCATAGTCACAACTAAAAACTTTTTCGAATTTTGTGTTAGTATTTTATAAAAAAATAAATAGCAGCAGTCAATACCTTTCCAATGATACCTAAATGATGAACTTGGGAAAGAAATTGACGCCACAGCGTCAATTTTGGCTCCGAAAATCCATCTCCTATGTTAAAATATTTCACAAAAATAGAGTCTGTGGCATGCTTTTTGTCCTATATTCATCACTAAGGCATCATCGGAAACGTATTGATATTATAAGCACAATTTTTTAATGGGAAATTAAAATCTACAAAATCATAATTTTTTGCTTGGGAAGGGCACTTGTCCACTAACCTCTAAACAGAGTAATTGGATTTAATATTTTTCTTAAATTAATGAAGTTGTACAGAAAACTTGTTCAGCAAAATTGTTCTTCTTCCTGTTATGAACATGTACAATATTTAGGAAATCATCGACTTAATTAAATCAAAAATTTTCGGGTGATATGTTCGACATCTATTTTATCTTAAGAACTTAATGGTAGTTTTAAATGTTGGTTGATATATTGAAAAACTAAATCATTTTGATTATTTTCAGCCTGAGCATTTATGAAGCCTCACATTTGTTGACGCATAATAATATGATAACCATACATTTCTCAAAGTTGCAGCTAGGTGCAGAAATTGTTTGATTATTCCGATAACATAAAAAAGAAGCCACAGGCGTAGGCTTTCACAAGCCAGAAATCATGGTAATGGTAATCAAGTAATAAGTGTCATTATGCCATTTGTAAATAAATTTGCATTCTCTAAAATATAGATGCCAAATAGTCCTGAGCCAGGAGAATGTCCCAGTTCAAATCAAATAATGATTACAGAATGAAATAAAATTAACTAAAATAAATAATTTAACTGAACAATGTAAGTACAAACAAGTAAAAAAGGCGTTAAGTTCGGCCGGGCCTAACTTTATATGCCCTCCACCATGGACTGCTGTCCATTTTCGTAGAAGTACAGGAAAATATATATTTTTTTTAATAGCCAAACCAAAACAAATGCAAATATTGAAAAAATAATTTTATAAATAAATATAACATTTTTATTATTTTAAACCACGCTTATAAGGCAAGGCTACCAATAAATTTACATATCGAACATAGTGCAAAATCCTAACTTCATGATTCAACCAATTTTTGCCGTAAAAGTAAAAAGTACGAATTTAGAAAAAAACTTTTTATTTGGTGTGTCTATGGTTGGTACCATTTTTATCCACTTTTTCCTAGTTTACCCCCTTAAGAGTATTACTTTCTAAAATCTTTTTATTTTACGTGTCTACGCAATTAGAGGGATGTACACACAGACTTTCATCATTCAGGCTGTACTCGTTTAGTTAGTACTATTTTTATCCCTCTATACCCATTGTATCCCTTGAAAGTGCGACTTTGTAAAAACCTTTTATTTTTCAGTCAGAGCAATGTATACTCCGAATTTCATGACTTTAGCTGCGGTCATTTGATTGGTACTATTTTTATCCCCTTTTTTCATTTTAACCCCAAAAAGTACGAATTTTGAAAAATCCGTGTATTTTACTTGTCTATGCAATCAGAGGAATGTATACACCGAATTTCATTATTCTAGGTACAGCCGTTTGGTTGGTACCATTTTTATCCCTCTATTCCCATTTTACCCCTTAAAAGTAAAAATTTGGAGAAAATACTTTATATTATGTATCTACTCAATTAGAGGAAGTTGCACACCAAATTTCGTGTTTCTAGCTGTTCTCGTTTAATATGTACTATTTTTATCCCTTTTTGTCCCATTTCACCCCTACGAATAAATATCAATTTATGGTGCACGTTTTTGTTATGGGGGAATGCGCATACCCAATATTAAGTAAGTACCATCAGACATTTTGATAAAATATGCTAAATACTCGAAAATATTAGGAGTTATTATGGGTATTTTTAATATATATACTTTGTGGGGTCTCTGTTGAATATTTCCAGATGTTACAAACGGAATGACAAAGTGAATATACTCCCATTCTGGAGGTGGAGGGTATAATAAAAGAAATTAAAAATATTTGGAAAGTGAATTTCAAAAATTCTACAGATATTACTTCAAAATATATATACCCGTTGTTCCTGAGAGTAAAATAGGGTAGCAATGTTGATTTAGTTTTCCCTTAATTTGGATCCAACTATTCAAAGTGAAAAACTACAAAAAAATGTTGGGGGTTTTGTTCCTAATTCCGTAATAATCGTACACAGTGCGATGGTGTCAGTTGCCAACAATATTGGCCCATCAAGTGAATTTTTGGCCTCAATTAGAAGACTTCGTCCTTGACAATATGTACTTTCAACAAGATGCCGTAATATGTCTCACATTAGGTGAAGTTGTTTTGGGAGGCCACATGGAGGCTGTTTTAATGCCAAAAACCAAAAAGAATTGACCAACCAAAGAACGATGTCTTTCAAACCACTACTGAGATCCAGCTCCGATTAAGAGAGTAAACCATTGAACATAGAATACCTCCTATCTTTAATATGCGATAACCCCACCTTTCCCTTCACTCATCTTGCATTCCTTCATCCTACCTCTTAAATCCCTTTCTACTAAACTAAACCTTCATACATCCCTTCTACTTGCGGGAATCTAAATGGGTCGTATTAAGTTGGACCCCTCGGGTCAAGTCTTATCAAACCTGACTGAATATTCATTAAACAAAAATACAGGTTTCAGTCTAGTTCCACCAAAGTTTAATGTTACGATATGATAATAGAAAACCCATTTAATTGTCAGTGGACAGGTTTTCGATCTTGATGCGATTTAAAGGAATTATTTTAACAAAGAAGGCTAGTTATTGATAGGCTAGGCTAGAGTTATTGACAGAGTGTTTACTTTCCAAGAAGCCCATATTTATATGATTTGAGCCGCCAATTCTGATTACCACAGGCCCACTTTGAAATCTTTCTGCAAAACCAAATGAATTTTCGAAGAAAAAGGCTCGATAATGACCCGCCTAACATCGCCCACAAACAGAGAAACATTGTGGACGAATTTTTTGTATTCTGTTTGACAAGAACTACAGAATACATATCCCACCTAGAGATTACTATGGGGCAAGGTGAAAAATCGCTCACAAAATATAATGGACTAAAACTAAATTGGACCCAAGAATTGGCCCAAAACGGTGTCGCACAGTGGCTCAGAAACAAAAGCCATCGGCCAATGATAAGAAACCACAAAGAAAAACAAAAATTTTCAGTCCAAAATCTCTTAAAATGTGTCAGAAATAGTTCGACATAGTCATAAAAAGAAATTACGTTTTTTTTTTTCAATCTGAAAAACGTGAAATCTGTAATGCAAAAAAAAAAAAAATAAATAAAATTTTTTTTCGCATTATGAACAAATACGTAAAACTATTAAAAAAAAACATAAAAATTTTGATATTCTTTAAAATCGAAAAATACGAAAAGTAGTCAACTTTGGGCCGATTTCTAAAAGTTATCCTATTTTCCGACTTTTAATGTTAATATCTCATAATGAGTGCTTGTCTAATTTTGGGTTTTTAGGGAACTCAAAAATGTTTGCTAGAACAAAAGTTATTGAATTTTGGCCGATGGATTTTGATTCTGAAAATGCCTTAATTGTAAGCCACCTGATACCAACCCAGCAAAAACTCTCATTACCAAGTAATGTGGGAATAAGGCAAAACCAAAAACCTTCACTACTTATTTTTGGGATCCGTTTCTAATTATTTTTATAAAGGGATTGTAAAAAATAAGTACTTCCACGCACGCTTACAAAAAGTTTAGAAATAAGTACTTCCACGTACGCTTACGAAAAGCTAATAAATAAGTACTTCTAAAGTTGTAAAATAAGCGACCTCAGGAAGATACAAAATAAGTCAATATTGATAACTAGCCAAATAAGGTATTATCAATAATGTTAATGCTTAATAGATAAAAACAACATTTTTATTAAATTATATATTTTATATCGATTTGTTAACAATCTGAATACAGATTGTTACAATACAATACAACTGCTATTCTCTGACTCACCACAAAGATGTACAAAATTAATTTTTAAAATCTGAAGTTCTATGAAATTTAACTTACCAATAACTACTTATTTAAACCATTATAAGGAAGTAATTATTTCATACTTCAAAATAATGCAGGGCGTAACGAGCTGTCATTACTAGGTAATGCTAAAAATAATGAGGTGACATTTCCAAGTTTTTGCTGGGAAGCTGAAGTTATGACTATGTCAGGAGTTGCGAAGTGGTTGTGTCTCAATTAGAGATGGGCGCGTGAGTGATTTCTGACTCACGTTCACGCACGCTCACGAAGGTAAAATTTTGAATCACGCACGTTCACGCACGAAGATTTTTTCGTCGCTCACGTTCACGCACGCTCACGTGAGTAAAATAATTTTTACTCACGATCACGCGTGAATCACGTGATTCACGTAAATCACGCAAACAATTTCCACAATTCTTAATCCAAATGAGTAAACGCCGCGCAAATCCGAAAATTATATTATTAAAATCACACTACGTTTACAATTTTAATCTAAAATTCACATTTTTAAAGTAGTATACAAATTAAAATGTGTGTTATATCGTATTAATCTCTTTTTTGAAGGAAAAAATTAATTATTGAATGAAAAATATATAAATATTCTCAAAGCTTTCATTCCACGAAATAGTATTTAGTTTGACTTTGTTCTTGCACAGGTATTAAAGTTGCTACCTATACCTATGTATACATGGAACAATCTAATCTAATACATGAAAACAATCTAATAGAAAATATCCAACAAAATGAATGAAAATATATGGTGGTAAAAACGAAAAAATTATATGAAAAATTATGTACAACTCACGCAAAAATCACGTGACTCACGCAGAAATTCGACTCACGCACATTCACGCACGAACATTTTTTCGCTCCTCACGTTCACGCACGCTCACGTGAGTAAAATAAATTTTGCTCACGATCAAGCGTGATTCACGCGTGACTCACGTGATTCACGCAATTCACGTGAGTCGCGCCCATCTCTAGTCTCAATATTGTGAGGCACACTGTCGTCAAAATCTACTAGGATAGCTAGGCTGTCAGCAGATGGTGATCATTGATTTGGTGAGCCTAAATTCAAGAACAGCCTAAGGCTTCCGAGCAGTTATTCGAACTGGGTCATTATTCACGTTATTTGGGCATTTTCCTAAGCTAAAAATTTTGCAATTTTGTTGATTAACGAAGCCATTTTGTTTCTGAAAGTGAGCCTCCTCGCATTAGCTGATTTTGTTCGAAAATTCTGGATTATTTTTAAAATTCCTTCCATATATTTTCTATAAGTAGGACTTGTTTTTTTTTCTTTAAAATAAAAAATTAGCAAATATGTTGCTATCTAATTTGTAAATTTGGTTTTCGCTATATTTAAAAAAATAAAAATTAATATTTTTAAAAATTCTTCTTAGTCAATAAAGAGACTCATAGATCTTTAACATATCGACATTGTTCATCTTATAATGTTGGTATTAAAAAATACAAAATATGTTTGCCCATTTTTGTTCATTTTTTATGTTTTTATACACTCCACGAGAGTATTATGGCTTTGTGCATTTGTTTGTAACACCCAATAGGAAGCGGGATAGACCCATTGTTAAGTATACCGATCGACTTAGAATCACTTTCTGAGTCGATTTAGCAATGTCCGTCTGTCTGTCCGTCTGTCTGTCTGTCTGTCTGTCCATCTATTGTTGTAATCAAACTACAGGTCGCAATTATAGTCCGATCTTAACAAAAATTGGCACAAGTAAGTTTTGTGGATCAAGGACGAACGCTATTTAATTTGAGACAAATCCGTTCAGATTTAGATATAGCCCCCATACAAATGTCGCTCCCGATTTGACATTTTCCGCTCTAGAAACCACATATTGCACCCGATTTTCTTTAAAATTGACACAACATCTTATAATCCAACTGCAAACACCTATGCAAAAATTGGGTGAGATCGGTTCAAATTTAGATATAGCTCCCATACAAATGTCGCTCCCGATTTGACATTTTCCGCTCTAGAAACCACATATTGTACCCGATTTTCTTTAAAATTGACACAACATCTTATAATCCAACTAGAAACACCTATGCAAAAATTGGGTAAGATCGGTTCAGATTTAGATATAGCCCCCATACAAATGTCGCTCCCGATTTGACATTTTCCGCTCTAGAAACCACATATTGTACCCGATTATCTTTAAATTTGGCACAACATCTTATAATCCAACTATAAACACCTATGCAAAAATTGGGTAAGATCGGTTCAGATTTAGATATAGCCCCCAAACAAATGTAGCTCCCGATTTGACTTTTGCCGCTTTAGAAACCACATATTGTACTCGATTTTCTTTAAATTTGGCACGACAGCTTATAATCCAAGTAAAAAACCTATGGTAAAAGTGGCTAAGATCGGTTCAGATTTAGATATAGCGCAAATACAAATGTTGTTCCCAAATGTTTAACCAATTTTGGCCAAACTATACATATTATATTTCACCTATTTCGTTCCAGATTTCAATATACCCCCATACAAATGTCCTTTACGATTTAACATTTTTTGTCAAACACACACATTTACATTTACACATTTTCACCGAATTAAATTGTATTCGGATAGAAAGTGGAGTGTATCATAGAGTCGGCCCCGCCCGACTTTAGCCTTTCCTTACTTGGAAAGGCTACTTACTTACTTCGAAAAATTTAGAAAGCCAAAATACATCAGGAAATGTTTTACATATGCCTGAGTGTAAACTAGTGAAATTACTGCACTGATTCCCACCTGTTCCGCTACATCCCTCGTTTATCCCATGCAGAGCATTTGCATACAGTTTAAAGGAATTATGTATTTATGTATATTCCCAACATAGATCACATAACCCTTACATATGAATCACAGGATAAAACGAGGCGTAAGTTTTTGCCTGGTTTTTACCGTTCGCTTTTTTTTGTCTATTCACAACAGCTCCTGTGTTCGTTATGCCCAACTAAACTAACTACCATTATTTCAAAGTAGATTTCTTCGCGTGTGCTCTCTGTCGCTCTGCCTCTTGTACATGTTTCTCCGTTAGTTGTTACTGGCGATGCAGCCAACGTTTGTCTATCATAAAAAGGATTAAGGATCCTTGTTGCATTTTTTGTTCTCTTTTTGCGCAGCCACGATGATGATGTTGTTGTTAAAGCTCAAGCCGAAGTAAAGCAAAAAAAAAACACAGCAAACTGTAGTGGTGTTAGCAAAGGATACTATCATGTGTGTGCGTGTTACTATGCGTATGTATGAGTGTGGCAACATCATATAGCCAATGGCTGAAAAGTGCTGTTCTTTTTATTGCCACTGGCCGGATTTGCTTTCGGTGCCCTCCGAGTTCTTTAACACTTGAAGTGTTTGGCTGTTATTCATATACACTCATCCGTACATGGAATAGTTGGAGCTGTAGCTGTAGCAGTAGTCGTAGTAGTAGTAGTAGTTGGCGTTGTTTTCATAATTTATCTGTTGAATTTAATGGGTTAAGGGACTTGTTAAATGAAGTTTGGTTAGGAATTTTTAAATCATGGTTTGTTTATTAAACATTTCGCTGTGAATACTGACGCAGGATTTGAGGACTTTATTTGAACAAAGTGTGCATAAGGACTAGAGAGTAAAGAGAGCAGGCGAATCACTATTCCGGAATCTAGGCGTAGATGGCAGTTAACATTGGCAAAAGGTAGACATGTATGTGGACATAGAGCTATATCTTGGCATCATATACACTCATGTTGGATGCAAAAAGATCTACACTAAATATCCCTCTCAAATCCCTGACAGAAGTTGATGGCGAGGAAGTTGAGTGTTTGGCAAACCATGTCATTTATTTATAAGTGAGAGATTTTTGATACATCCGTAGCTTGTGAGTCGTTCTTGTCCCAGACGATTTTCGATTAGATTTTAGTCGATTTTGAGTTCAGAACATTTTCAAAAATCATCATATAAAAACCATCGAACACTGTTTCTCCATTTGCAACCGATTATTAAGGGAGAGATACAGTATCATTCCCTACGTACCCGCGAATTCGCGGTGACTTTATTGGGGGATATATCTCGAATTCAATTACTTGAGTGCACTAATGCCATGTCTAGCTTCAATGTATGAATCGGAATTTGAAAATAAAACTCTATACAGGATATCTGCATGTTCACCCCATGCACGTTAGCAAGCACTGAGTGTTAGTTTCCTGGAATTACTGAGCTATTCTTCTATTGAGATATATTCAATACTTTTTTTCATCGCAGGCATTGTCGGCGTTGGATATATCCCAGAGGATACAATCCAAATACTTGCCGAGAAAAAAATTGAAATACCAAATTCCTTTTCAAAACACAAATTTGGGTCCTTGCCCCAAAGCACGTAGGTCCAAAGAGCCACTTCTTTGGTCAAAACTCAAAATTTTATTTCTTGTTTATATTGATGCACGATTGTTGTAAACACATCCGAATATCCAAAAAAATATTTTGTTTTTGTAAACAATAATGAAGCACTGGAAGCGACGGACGGAGAGTGTTTGCGAGGATATTTTTTTTATCAAGTTTAAGAAAATAATTGTAATATAGATCAGAGATAATGTTGAGTACTTTATTTAAAAAATCTGAAATATAATCAAAAGATTAGAGTGGTGATCAAAATATAAAATTTTTCTTACAATATTGAAATCATAAATTTTTTTTCTTACAATATTGAAATCAAAATTACATTAAAGAGAAAACAAACATGTAAAAAGACGTTAAGTTCGGCCGTGCCGAATTTTATGTACCCTCCACTGCATTCCACAGTATTACAGGCAGATTAGAGGCTGTCAACTTTAGGAAAATTGTGATATTTTTTATGCACACCACAATATTTGTTCATTATTATAATATTAATAGTCCTCTACTATATATATAAAACTTCAAGAGTATTCAAAAAGTGAACATGAGGCAGCAATCTTCAAAAATATGTCCTAATTATCAGGTGCTTTCAGTCGTTATTAGGTAGAAACAATTTCCCTCAGGGACGATTTTTCAATTTCTTGATTCCAGCCACTGCACAAATGTCCGTACCATTTTGATAGAAAAGGTACTACTATGTATGATGTAGAAACTAATTTTCATTTTCACCCTAAAAGTACGGATTTGGAAAATGACCTCTTACTTTCCGCGTCTGCGGACGAATTTCATGATTCTAGCTAAGCCGCTTGATTAGTGTCGTATTTAATCCTACCATACCATTTTTATCTCCATTCGCCCCAATTTACGCCTAAAAGTACAAATTTCGAAAAAATCCTTTATGTTTTGCGTTTATACTGTCGGATGAATCTATATAAAGAATTTCATGATTTCAACTTCAGTGGTTTGGTTACCAACCATTTTTATCCCTATTTTCCAATTGGATCCTTATAAAGTAAGAATTTCGAAAAATCCTTCTATTGCACATGTCTACGCAATTAGAGGGATGTACACACCGAATTTCATGATTCTTGCTGTTGTCGTATCACTGGTACCATTTTTATCCCTTTTCGTCCCAAAGGTACGAATTTAAAAAAAAAATTCTTTATTTTACTTATCTACGCAATTAGAGGGATGTACATTCCAAATTTAATGTTTCTAGCTGTTCTCGTACCATTGGTACCATTTTTATCCCTTCTTGTCCCATTTCGTCCGCTAAAACTTTTATTTACTTTTTGATGCTTTTAGACTACATGAGGAATGAACGCAACAAATTTCGAGTGCATATAAAGCAAAAATTAAAAAACAATTGCTTAAGTAGTCTAAATATTATGGGTATATTCATTCCTTTTTTTCCTCTGGGCCGCTTTCGCCCACTTTCAATCCCAACTGATATGCAACCATAAGACACATTTAGCGAAAATTTGAATCTTCTAGCTCATTTCGTTCGGCTGCTAGCGTGTTTTCAACAGGCAGACGGACGGACATGGCTATATCGTATTAGAATTTTACCACGACCCAGAATATATATACTTTATGTGGTCTACGGTGAATATTTGAAGGTGTTACAAACGGAATGACAAAGTGACCCTCCCCATCCTTACGTGGATGGTATAAAAATTACCGACAGATTCGGTCGTGCCGTCAAATACAAAAGTTAGATAATAATATGCTTCTGTATCTTGCATAATTTTGCCGGTTTATGAGAAATGCTTCTGTCTTTCAGACAACTTTTGCTTCAAATTTGGCGGTAAATTTGTAAGGAGGAAGGCTATATCAAAATTTAGACCTATGAGGTCCACATTCAAATTATGTGTTTCTTAGCCAAATCAAGCATATCAAACCGAGTTTCAACGAAATCCGTTGCTAAACGAGGAGTTTAGGGCTGTCTGATATCAAATCGGGAGCGGGAGCGGGAGCTATATCAAGATTTGTGGCTATATCAAAATTTTGAAACATATGGCCCGCCTTAAAAACATATGCACATTTCTGAGTCAAGTGCAACATTTTATGCCGAATCTATTCCAAATCGACGAAAAACGAGGATATTAGATCGGTAATAATTCAAATCGGGAGGTACTTTTGTATGGGGGCTATATCAAATTTCGTCCTAAGAGTTCTGAACCAAAAATAGTTCCATAATTCGTGCAAAAAAAAGCACATTTTCTTTTTTTATTTTGACCAATAAAATGGCGTTCAGACAAAAAAGCATTCTCATTCTATTTGTGTACTTAGGATCAAGTGCACGACATTTCGATTTTGATATACTTGAATCTCTAATTTTGGTTCGGAAAAAAAATTCATGAGCCAAAAATGGCGATGGTGGGGTGAGTGTATGTGTGTATACACAAAAAGCCTCAAAACTGCTTCGGAGACCGACCCCCGTTTCCCTCCTCAACATTTTTTTCGAACACATATACCCCCTATCACCACTCGTTAGGGGGACCCTAATGGAGTCAAATGTATGACCGAACCCCAATATTTCTTCAACCCCCGCATTTTCTCTGAACATACTTATCTCCTATTTCCAACCCAGAAGGTGGTCCCCATACGACTTTTTTATTTTTTATAATTTCTGAAGTGACAGTAAGGCCCAAAACTGTCCCAGAATTGCCCCTGGATGGGGCGGCGTCCACAAATTTTCCCTCCCCAACATTGTTTCCGAACAAACTTATCCCTTACCCACTTAATGGGACATCCCCCACCAATCTGACTGTCCCAAGGAGGCTCCAAGGGGTGTCAAATGTATGACCAACCCCCAAAAGTTTCTAAGAACGTACCTATCCTCTATCCTCAAACCTTAAGGTGGTCCCCACACATTTTTTCATTTTTTAAAATATTTTTTTATTAAGGAAAGGCCCCTAGTCAACCCTAGAGGAAAGTTGAGATAGGCGACAGTTATGTTTGGGGAAAATGTTGGGGAGAGAGAATTAATTCCGCTTTAGAAAATACACATCTTAACTGAATTTCTTCAAATTTGCCACAATACCTTCAGCTAAAAGCATCTCCGGAGAAAATGGGTCGAATCGGTTAAAATTTATATATATCTGTATATAAAAATCAATATGTGTCTGTATGTTGCCTATAGGACGCCAAAGCGGTGGAACGATTCGCCTGAAAATTTTACTGTATCTAACTTCTGGACAGAGGATGGTTCCTGGATATACTAGGTCATGGTAGGACAAAGAGAGATGGTACCTGCCACACCAAAAATATTTTAAAACTATCAAAAATTACTAATTTTATCTTCCAAAGCATACAAAGTAGGGGAAAAGGGAAAAATGAACCCGTGCAACACCGGTTACAAAATACTAGTCTTCTACAAATTTGACTTTTACGATTTGACTTTTAACGCTTTAGAAATCACGTATTTTAACAGATTTCTACAGGACACATGCCAAAATCTTCACCGAATTGAATTGTAATGACGTAGAATGTGAAGGGTATCATATAGTCGACCCCGCCCAACTTTAGCCTTTCCTTACTTGCTTTAATTTGTTTTTATTTTTTAGGTCACTTTTGATGGCCAATTTTTCATTTTCTTCTATATTCTTTGGGTCCATTTTTCTTTCTGGCCGGTTTTTCATGGAGCCGATAGTAGATCTAAGTATGCCCTTCCATACCATGCAGAAAGGTCCACGGGATCAAATTCAAATCTGGACATGAATTTTAACCTCAAGGTTTTAATAATATCAAGTCTGACTGACATAACTTGAAGGATTCAAAGTCGTTTTGCCAGGTCTAGACCTCCTTTATGATGGTTGGGTTAAATTCGATGATTTCTCTGATTATCAGCGTGCATTTGGACTGATGCCAAGTTACACTATAGTTTTTTTAACATTAACTTATGTTAAAAAGGATTTTACTTAACACCTTCACTCTTGAACTAAATATTAATCAAAATTTCTTCCAAAAAATCATCAATCATATGTATTTGACTAAAGCCAAGCAGCACTAGGGTTTTTAACATTAACTTATGGTGCAAAGGTTTTACTCATCCCCCTCACCGCCGAATTTAAATCAGAAATTCCCCCAAAAATCATCTATCTATACGTATTTATTACAAAAAATAATGAATAAACCAACAGTTTGCTATCACCGACATAACAAATTATAAACAGTTATGACACAATCTCTAATGAATAATCGATATTGGCCCGAAAGCTTCCCTTATGAACTTCCGTTTCCACTACTGCCAAACTTCCAACAACCGGGCGAATGGAATTGCAAGGCAACATAGACTCCAATACCTTTAACCATCGATATGACTACAATGACTTCTTTGGCAAAATGAAAACCAAATCGAGAAGAAGAAAGAAAAAAAGAACAGATTCAAGTGAAAATTTCAACAAACAAACAAATGCAAATACATACATACAGACATAATAAAAGGATGTTACACTTTGTCTTTACGCTTAAATGAATTTTACAATTTTATTGTCGACGTGGAAGTGAACAAAACACGCTGGCGTATTTGTATTGGTGTAAAGATACACATACACACAGACTCGTAAACGCTTGGATCGAAACCCAAAGCAATAGTCCTCAATTTTTATTTGTTTAGAATACAAACACGCACACACACACACGGATACATTCTTCTGACACCGCCACTACTAACAACGGCTGCTAACCATTGCCACCAACGAACAGCGCCTGTGTTAGTGGGCCAAACCGAAGGAATTGCTTGCCTTGAATGTTGTTTGAATTGAATGAATGAAAATGTAATAAAATAAAGTGTTGGGGATTTTAGTCGGATTCCCGAAAAGACAGCCGGAGCAACCGAAATACATGCAGATACTTTGTTTTATTTGTTAGTGCTTTTGGTGTTGCTGCTGTTGTTGTTTTTGTTTCTATTGATTGTAGTCGGGTTTGTTTTGGCCGAGAGAAGGACTCCCAACGAGGAAAGGAACAGGCAGAAATAAAAACGATTTAAATATTCTAGGGTTTAAATATTCTATAATAATATATATGTATAAATGTTTTAAATACTTATTCGCAACCTAAGAAACCGACATAGGTGTCAAATTAAAGAGGAGAATATATGTTAAAAAGAGTTTAAATTTTATGCTTATATCTGTGTTAGTTAAGTATTAATTAAAGTTTTCCCCTTAATTTAATTATTTATTTATTTATATTTTTATTTTTAAGTGGAAAAATTAAAATGATTGTTAATCCTAAACTAATACAGCTAGAAACATGAAATTTAACGTATTTTTAGCAGATATTCTCCTCTTTAATTTGACATTCATATCCATTTCGTATGCTGTGAATAAGTATTTAAACAATTTCTTTGAAAATGTTGTCCCTTAAAAGGACTACAATGTTTCAAAGGATTACATTTTTCACAGAAATGTTTTAAATACTTTGTCGCACCCAACGAAACCGTTATAGGTGTCAAATTAAAGAGGAGTATATCGGTTAAAAATACTTTAAATTGCGTGCTTCTATCTATGTTAGTTTAGCATTAACAATTATTTTAAATTTCCTCCTTAAAAAGTAAAATATGAATAATCTAAATAAATTAAGGGGAAAATTTAAAATGGTTGTTGATGCTAATCTAACAGAGATATAAGCATGGAATTTAAAGTATTTTTAATAGGTGTGCTCCTCCATAATTTGCCAACCTTACCGATTACATAGGTTGCAAAGAAGTATTTGAAACATTTCGTTTAAAATATGTTGTTCTTTAAAATAAGTTCAATATTTCAAAGTATTACATTTTTTCAAAGAAATGTTTTTAATACTTATTCGCACAACACAAAACCGACGTAGGTATCAAATAAAAGAGGACGATATTTGTTAAATACACTTTAAATTTCATATTTCTATCTGTATCAGTTTTGCATTAACAACCATTTCAATTTGTTCCCCTTAGTTTATTTAATTTATTCATATTTTACTTTTTAAGGGGAAAATTAAAATTATTGTTAATGCTAAACTAATATAGATAGAATCATGTCATTTAAAGTATTTTTAATAAATATTCTACTCTTTAATTTAAAACCCATATCGATTTCGTAGGTTGCGAATAAGTATTTAAAACATTTCTTCTAAAAAATGTTGCCACATAAAAGTATTACATTATTTCAAAGATGAAATTTTTCAATGAAATGTTTTAAATACTTATTCGCATCCTACGAAATCGATCTAGATGTTAAATTAAAGAGGATTATATTGGTTAAAAATACTTTAAATTTCATGCTTCTATCTATGTTAGTTTAGCATTAGCGACAATTTCAAATTTTCCCCATAGTTTATTTTATTCATATTTTACTTTTTAAGGTGAAAATTAAATTATTCGTTAATGCTAAACTAATACCTACTACACCGATATAGGAGTCAAATTAAAGAAGATACTACCTGTTAAAAATGCTTTAAATTTCATGTTTTTATCTGTGTTAGATTATTATTAACAGCCATTTTAATTCCCTTCCCCCCTTAATTTATTTAGTTTATTCTTATTTTTTCATTTTATGGGGAAAATCAAGATAAATGTTAATGCTAAACTAATGCAGATAGAATCACGAATTTTAATGTATTTTTAAGAGATATTTCTCTATTTAATTTGACGCCTATAATAGTTTCGTAGGTTGCGAAAAAGTATTTAAAACATTTCTTTGAAAGATGTTGTCCCCAAAAAGGGGGATTCAAAAAAATATTTAAAATAGTTATTCGCACTCTACGAAACCGACAAAGGCGTCAAATTGAACAGGAGGATATCTGTTAAAAATACTTTAAATTGCATGCTTCTAGCTGTGTTAGTTTAGCATTAGCGACCACTTCAAGTTGTCCCCTTAAGTTAATTAATTTATTCATTTTTTCTTCATTAAGGGGAAATTAAAATGATTGTTAATGCTAAACTTATATGGATTGAAGTATGAAATTAAAAGTGTTTTTAACAGGTATTCTAATCTTTAATTTGACATCCATATCTGGTTCGTCAGATGCGAATAAGTATTACAAAAATTTCTTTGAAAAAGTTTGTCCATTTAAAGGACTATAATGTTTCAAATGGTAACATTTTTTCAAAGAAATGATGTTAATACTTATTCGCACCCTACCAAACCGATATAGGTGTCAAATTAAAGAAGAGTATATCTGTTAAAAATACTTCAAATTTCAGGTTTTGGCTTGTGTTGGTTTAGCATTAATTGGCGAGCATTTTAAATTTCCCTCTTAGTTTATTTAGTTTATTCATATCTTACTTTTTAAGGGAAAAAATAAAATTATTGTTAATTCTAAACTAATATAAATATAATCATGAAATTTAAGGTATTTTTAGGAGATATTCTACTTTTTAATTTGATATCTATATCGATTTCGTAGATTGCGAATAACTATTTAAAACATTTCTTTTGAAAAATGTTCGCCCTTAAAAGGACTACAAAGTTTCACAGGATTAAATTTTTCAAAGAAATGTTTTAAATACTTATTCGCACTTTACCAAACCGATATAGGTGTCAAATTAAAGAGAGAGATATCTGTTAAAAATAATTTAAATTTTATGTTTGTATCTATGTTAGTTTATCAGTAGCGACCATTTTAAAATTTTCCCCTTAGTTTATTCATATTTTTCTTTTTTAAGGCAACAATTTCAATGATTGCTAATACTAAACTAATACAGATACAAACTTGAAATTTAAACTATTTTTAGCACAGCCTCAACTCTTTCATTTGACACCCACAACGGCTTCGTAGAATGGGAATTAGTATTTAAAATATTTACTTGAAAAATGTAATACACCATGATTCCGATTTCAGACAAAAAGATTCTCCCCAGAGTCTCTGAAAAAAGGGGAACGTTTCTGTGGATAACTTCCCCTTGACTAACTGAACATATCCAACAAACGAATCTATGATTATTTGTGTACGTCTACGTCTAGTGACAGTGGAAGAGAGGGAGGGCAGGGAGTGTTCTTCACAACTTGAACGATTGTGTGAAGGAATCGAAATGGAAAACATTGGAAGAAAAAGTTTTTTTACTTACGCAGTTCCACTTCACTTTTTTTATCGTTTTTATTTTCTGTTGTCTGTCTGTCCGTTCGTCTGTTTCTGCATTTATTTTTCGAGTGTAATATACAAAAAACACGAAAATCGATTGTGGGGAATGAGGACGATGACGACGACGATGATGATGAACACAAAGAAAAGCGCCAGCTACATTCAAATACCAAAAATGTTGAAAATCCAGAAACGCATGAAAATAAAGTAATTTGTTATCCTGTCTGTTTGTCGGAGTATGTGCGTGTGGTTTTACCCATCACAAGGTTTTTAGAATTTTCTGTTTTGTGGCGGGGAGCCAAAGGAAACCGTGGGGGTGCGGGTGTGCAGTAAAGTGTTGGGATTTGTTAGTGTGAAAAGAAAATAACAGCAGCGATTCGCTAAAGAATTTGTTGCCTGTTTTTTTTCAGCTTTCAGTTGCTTTCTTTTTTATTTCGATGAATTTTTATAGAGTAATAAATTTATTGTTTTTATTTTTATTTCTTCACGAAACAAAAGCGGCTGCATAGCGCCACAACATAAACTAAATTTCAAGGGTGTGCTGCCGTCGCGTTGGGGTGGTTAGATATGGTGCCCCCACAACCCCGCTCCCTTCGGTTTCGCCGTAGGTCAATATTAGGTAGGTGTGCTGTGTGTCTGTGTATGATTTTCGAGATTTTCGGTAATTGTGGTGGTCTGTCGTCTTGGCCAAATGTGTATAGACCATAAAATTGCGTTTTCGTTTCGCCGTAAATGTCATTACACGAAACTTTTAATTATTTTTAAAAGCTTTGATGAGGTGAACGTGTGTCGACCGACCGCCACTGAGATTTTCTCGTAGATCGTTAAATGAAAGTTGAAATTTTAATTTCATTTAATTGAAATTTTTCGGGATGAGAATTGGCTTAAGGAGTGGGGGAGGTTGAATTATTGTAACATTAAATTTAAGAATCAATTGGAATTTTTGAGAGAGTGCTGAAATATACAATTCTAAAATTTATGACTTATGATGTCGAGCTTATAGATATTATTGAAAATTGCGGAAACCTCCTATTTTTGAAAATTTCATTGAATAAATTAAGGAGCTGATGAGAACAGATTGGTGCCTTCAGGCACTAATTGACGCTCCCGTGAGAGCGGCCACGTAATATAGCGAGTGTGCCGAATTTTAAAAGATATGACGGTACCTCAAGAAAAGGACTTGTACTTTAATATCAGCCGAAATAAAACGAAGGATGACCAGATCTTGTCCTTGCTGCCCCAAAAACACTCGTCCGGATTGTTGTGCTATATCCTCGTAACGAAAATCATAATTTTGAAATTTGTTTATTTGGGCCTTAAATTGTTTCCATTATTTTTGAATATGAATCAGATTTTTGTTATAACATTTGAGCCGAATTATATTTTTTGAAGCATACTTTTTTATCTAGTTGACGAAGCAGAATAGAAGAATCATTATATGAAACAATTACGCCTGCAGGAACGAAATTTTGTAAAAACCCCGCAGGTATATGATGGTGTAATGCTTTTCCGTGAAGAAGAACTCAGAATTCACTAAAGTCTCTGACAATCTAAAAGGTGGTCCAAATCAAAGAGACTTTTTTACAAATCAAAAAATTAACACAAATCATTTTTTTTTGCATTATCCCATTATTTGTGGAATACTGTCTTCAAAGATGCACATCCTGTCAACCCAATTTTCTAAGATCCTGGTGACGGTTTCTGACACTCTCTCATGAATGTATTGTTCGATATCCGACAAAGATTCTGAATCACTCATGTATTGTTGACATAATAGCGGTCTTTCATGATACCCAACAAAAAATTTCGAACAAATTCAAATCGCAGTTCCGAGGTGTCCTACTCATATCGCCGAAAGGGCTGATCGGTTGTGGCGTGAACTCTCTTTAATGACGCGCCAGCATATGTGGAAACAAAAATCGTCCATGTACATCTCTTCAATCTCCAGCAACAAAAAAAGTCTCGTGCCTCTCTAGTGCTCACCGTTAACCAAAGAGGCGTTTCCAGATGAATTTTCAAGGAAAAATAGTCCAATGGGCTCCCAAATCCGCATTAAACTGTCACTCTCTGAGGACGCATTTGCTATTCGACGAACACTTGTAGGGTTTCCGATTCCAAGATGCGACATTTTTAATTGCTAACGTCGCCAGCGAGCTGAAAATGTGTTTCGTCAGAGCAGATGTTTTTTTGGGCAAAACCGTTAGCCATGGCGAGCTGCTCTAAGGCCCAAACAGAGAAGTAGTTACGAAGCGGATGATCATGTGCGTTCAATTGTTGAGTCAATTGGTCCTTGTAAGAGGGTAGTGGAAATGGAACCTTTTTTTAATCGTTTATTTTATACACAATTTAATATATTTGCACTATAAATAAACAAACAGTACATAATATAATACATTTTTGTATACTGCCCCGTATTCGAGGTCTCAAATTCATTTGATAATAATATAATAATTTTTTAAATTAATTGATTTGGATTATACTACTAATATGTATATAATTATGATAACAAGTAAGGAAAAACTGAACAAAAAACCTATAACTTTCATATAAGAAAAGATAAAAAAATAACGTCGTGGGAATAAAAAAAGAAAAATGTATGAGGTATACACAAGTCATTCAGTGAGCCACCAAAATTTTTCGATATTTAAGTTTGGGAGTATATTTCTATCTCCTGCATATATGCTGATGTCGAATCTGCGATTATCGATTGTCAATTCTTTGCAGTTTATGGCTTTATTATTGGGTCGTCTAAATATATGATAGACTATAGGTGCTCCATTTTCATCTTGGATAAATCCTTTTCTATCGAGATACAAGAAGGCTTCAGGTGGTAAGTAACCACTTATCAACGTTTTACAAATGTATTCTTCGCTCACATAATATGGGGCTAATATTAAATTATTGTCTGTGCATTCAGAGCTTTTCTTTATGTGATTTCTGATGAGGTGTATAATGAAGTTATCTGTTCTGCTGACTTTTGCTGCGTCATATAGTTTTTTATTTGAAATGTATTTTGTGAACTCACTGTTTGGACATCTGAAAAGTGGCGTGCATATTCTCAAACATTTTCTCTCGAATTTTCGAAGTTTTTCCATATAGGATGGAGAGATGTTGAACCATACTTGACATCCATATGTTAAAATTGGACGTATTAACGATTGATATAGTAGTATTTTAACTTGAGGATCAATATGTTTGGAAAAAAAAAATAGATTTTTATGCATAAACCAGTAAGGAAAGGCTAAAGTCGGGCGGGGCCGACTCTATGATACACTCCACTTTCAATCCGAATACAATTCAATTCGGTGAAAAAGTGAAAACGGGAAGGTTTTTTGTATCCTGTAAATGTATGTGTTTGAAAAAAAAAATGTTATATCGGAAAGGACATTTGTATGAGGATATATTGAAACCTGGAACGAAATAGGTGAAATATAAAATGTATAGTTTGGACAAAATCGGTTAAACTTATGGGAGCAACATTTGAATTTGGGCTATATTTAAATCTGAACCGATCTTACCCACTTTCACCATAGTTTTGTTTAGTTAGATTATAATGTGGCTTTTAAAGCGGCAATTGTCAAATAGGGAGCGACATTTGTATGGGGGCTATATCTAAATCTGAACCGATCTTAACCAATTTCTGCATAGTGTTTCTAGTTGGATTATAAGATGTTGTCCCAAATTTAAAGAAAGTCGGGTACAATATATGGTTTTTAGAGCGCAAAAATTCAAATCGGGAGCGACATTTGTATGAGGCATATATCTAAATCTGAACCGATCTAGCCCGCTTTAGCCACAGGTTTTTCTAGTTAGATTATAAGATGTTGTGCCATATTTAAAGAAAATCGATTAGAATATGTGGCATTTAAAGCGGAAAAAGTCAAATCGGGAGCGACATTTATATGGGGCTATATCTAAATCTGAACCGATCTTACCCAATTTCTGCATAGGTGTTTCTAGTAAGATTATAAGATATTGTGCCAAATTTAAAGAAAATCGACTACAATATGTGGTTTCTACAGAGGAAAATGTCAAATCGGGAACGACATTTGTATGGGGGGCTATATCTAAATCTGAACCGATTTGACCTATTTTCACCATAGATGTTCTTAGTTTAAATATAAGATGTTTTGCCAAATCTGAAGACAATCTGATACAATATGTGGTTTCTAGAGCGGAAAAAGTCAAATCGGGAGCGAAATTTGTATGGGAGCTATATATAAATCTGAACCGATCTGTCCGATATTCACCATGGGAGTTTCTAGTGGGAATATAAGATGTTTTACCAAATCTGAAGACAATCTGATACAATATGTGGTTTCTAGAGCGGAAAAAGTCAAATCGGGAGCGAAATTTGTATGGGAGCTATATATAAATCTGAACCGATCTGTCCGATATTCACCATGGGAGTTTCTAGTGGGAATATAAGAAGTTTTACCAAATCTGAAGACAATCTAATACAATATGTGGTTTCTAGAGCGGAAAAAGTCAAATCGGGAGCGAAATTTGTATGGGAGCTATATATAAATCTGAACCGATCTGACCGATATTCACCATGGGTGGTTCTAGTGGAAATATAAGATGTTTTACCAAATCTGAAGATAATATGATACATTATGTGGTCTCTAGAGCGGAAAAAGTCAAATCGGGAGAGAAATTTGTATGGGAGCTATATATAAATCTGAACCGATCTAACACATTTTTACTACAGGTGTTTCTAGTTACAATATAAGATGTTTTGCCAATTTTAAAGAAAATCTGTTATAATATGTGGTATCTAGAGTGAAAAGAGTCAAATCGGGAGTGAAATTCGTATGGGGGCTATATCTAAATCTGAACAGATTTTCTTCAAATTAAATAGCGTTCGTTCTTATCCCGAAAAATATCGTTGTGCAAAGTTTCATTTGGTTCTGTCTACAATTGCGACCTGTATCGTGATTACAAGAATAGATGGACGGACGGACGGACGGACAGACAGACGGACATTGCTAAATCGACTCAGAAAGTGATTCTAAGACGATCGGTATAATTAACAATGGGTCTATCTCGTTTCCTTTTGGGTGTTACAAACAAATGCACAAAGACATAATACTCTCGTGGAGTGTATAAAAAGGCATTTCTTGCTTTTTCTAGTTGCAAGTTAATGTGATTATTAAAATATAAAAAATGATCTAAGTTAACACCTAGATATTTAACCATTTGGTTGTTGGGAATAGCCATATTATTATCTGACTTTATACAAAAATCTTTCCAGTTCGTTCTAATATTGTAGTTACATTTTCCTACAGGAGGTCGGAAAAGTATGGTTTCACATTTATTGCTATTTATTTTCATCATCCAATCGATAGCATATTTTTCGACAATGTTAAAGTGAATCTGTAAATTGTCATTGATTTTATTAACTTTGTCGTCAGCATGATAAATAATAATATCATCAGCGAAACCTATTATGTTTTCTATCTGATTTAATAAATCAAATATAAATAAATTGAATAAAATTGGTGCGTTCACTGTACCCTGTTGTAAACCATTCACAATAATATATTTTTTTGTACTCGTTTATCCCTTATTACTAACAATAAATGATTTGTTATTTAGCATATTATGTATAAGTATAAGTAAGTGCATAGGAATATTGTATTTCAAAAGCTTGTAAATTAGTCCTGGAATCCAAATATTGTCGAAGGCTTTTTCAAAATCTATCAGACAAGCGCCAGTGTATAATGATTTGTTGAGGTTCCAGTTAATGTCAGACATAAGTAGATGTATAGCATGTATAGTCGAGTGTTTGTATTTAAAACCAAATTGTCGATTGTTAATTAAATGGAAATGGAACCTTTATATTTTGTAACTCTATCGCCAAATCAATTGCCAGAAATCGCCAAAAACCGCCAAATTTAAACAACTTCAGTTTTTGTTAAAAAATCGACAAATTCCATTTTATATTTAGTTCTTGTAAAAAATTTATGGAATTCACATATTACATGTGAATTGAATATTTTCAATATTTCATGATAAATAATTAAAACACATTTTATTGGTATTTATTATTCTTAATAAAATTAAAAAATCTTATACAGTGACCTAGTTTAGGCAATTCATAATGCAGAATGCACTTTCAACGCTGGTTAAAAAACAATTAACATTAAAAAACATACTTTTACTCCTTTAGGGGCAGTTTCTAATATTTAGTTGATCTTTTTCTCCCGTTTTCATGGACCAATGTCTCCTAAATATTATTTCAGGTATTTTAAATGGAACAATAAAGAAACCAATCTCAATAAAAGCATATAGATGCATTTTGAAAAATCTGTTTTAGTAGAAAAGTCAATGCATACGTTCGCTCAAAAATAGCGTTTTCGGTCGTCTACATTTATGACAGTTTTTTAATTATTATTATTCTAAATTAATTATTATTACACAGTGCAACACGAAAAAAATAACCATATACGGACACCGCTACATGATAAAAGACCAAAAAAAAAGACCCGTGTTTTTTTTCCCCCAAAGTCATGCACTTTTTTTTATGGTCCCCCAGAGATTTGAGGCCTCGGTGTAATTTTTGGAAAAAAGTGATCATATTCTCAGGCTCATATCTTGCATATCTGACCCTAGGAAGATGGATGGTCATAGTAAAGGTAGTGTATTCCCAGTTAAAATCAATTACTAAATATTTTTTAAAGTACTTCAAATATCCCCACGAAATCCCCGGAATAATTTACGAAATCCCCGTAAGAATCCCCTGTCCCCAAATTCATATTTTTCGTCCTTTTGAACATCATAAATCCCCACATCTGGAAAGCCTGCCCTTGTTTTGTTTTCTGCACAAAGTTCTCTGGTACATCGTAACGTACGATGTTAAATTTCAGCGACTATGTGGCCAAACAATTGTTCTGATCAATTTAATTAAGCCTCGTATCATAACAATATCAGCTATCCTATTTCAATTAATTTGAAAAAGCTTTCCTTAGTTCCAGCCCTCGTGTTTGTGACATTTATTATATGTGACATTTATTTATTTTACAATTATCCGTAATATAATTGATTTGTTTCTAAGTATATCGTGGTTAAAAAGAATATATATGATGGGCCATTTAATTAATTTTAAATTAGAATCGACTATAAAAAAGTACTTATTATTTGTTCAAATTTCTGGTTTTATTGGAAAGGTTAAATAATGGAACAAAATATTTTCAATTTCAAATTCCTGCTTTTATTATATAGGTTGTACTTTGTCATTTCATAATAGAACACAATATCATTCATATGACTACCACGACTGGCTCGGCACTACCTCATCCGATCAACCCAATTTTTTCAAAATGAAAAATTATGCAAAATTCTTCTCAAAGAAGTGCGAGAAATGTTCAGTTACTGAGAACGATGACGAGTTGATGTTGATGAATGTTCTAGGACGTTCTCACCCACAGCAGCAATGTTTTCGATTGAACGCACTGGGCGAGAACGTACATGGGTTGGTTTGTCCAATAACGATCCATTTTCATGAACTCGCTTCACAAATTGACAAACAAACTGAACTGAAGGCCGCTGTCTTCTCGAAAAATGTCCACGTAAATTTCTTACAGTTTGCGTAAATTTCAGTTTCACTACTTTGGAAGTATGTTTTTTTAATATTTCCCAATTTTGTTCGACCGTATAGCGTCCCATTTTTTAAATGCCAAACATAAACCAGAAAATAAAAATCAAAATGAATGTTATTCTACCTATCAAAGGCAAAGGAATCAGTAGTTCAAATTTAAAATTTTAAATGTTCCACCCGGCACGTTGCATAAATTTACGTATGGTGGTCATTTTGTGTTATTTTGTTTTGTCAATATTTTCCGCTTTTACATATTCGTATGATAAATTGAGGAACATTTTATGGAACATTCAAAACCTCTAGCTCCTCAATAGATAACTTAGCTGCAATAATAAAGGTCCCTCTTGCCTTTTTGCTAATTTTGGGTTCTGCTGAAGACTTCGGCACAACCTTTGGCCTTAAACCAGAATAAATGACAACAAAAATATATTTTCTAATATAGGTTATACAGTGGTTTTACGTGTTCCAAAATATAACTTTAAAATTAAAAAAATACTTAAAATTCGTTTTAGGGTTTATTTCATAAATTTTCTCCATTGCAAGCGGTCAAAAGTACAACAATTTTTATACCCTCCACCTCCAGGATGGGGCATACTAACTTTGTCATTCCTTTTGTAACACCTTGAAATATCGACCTGAGACCCTATAAAGTATATATATTCTTGATCGTCATAAAATTCTAAGACGATCTAGCCATGCCCGTCCGTCCGTTCGTCTGTTGAAAGCACGCTAGCATCTAAACGAAAGGAGCTAGAACGTTCAAAATTTCCATAAATGGGTCTTATAGTCGTAGATCGGTTGGGATTGAAACGGGGCGAAATCAGCCCAAAGGGAATAAATTTTTACCCATAATAATCATTAATATTTTAGAGTATTTAAGCATATTTATACACTCCACGAGAGTATTATGTCTTTGTGCATTTGTTTGTAACACCCAAAAGGAAGAGAGATAGACCCATTGTTAATTATACCGATCGACTTAGAATCACTTTCTGAATCGATTTAGCAATGTCCGTCTGTCTGTCCGTCCGTCCGTCCGTCCGTCCGTCCGTCCGTCCGTCCGTCCGTCCGTCCGTCCATCTATTCTTGTAATCACGATACAGGTCGCAATTGTAGACAGAACCAAATGAAACTTTGCACAACGAAGTTTTTCGGGATAAGAACGAACGCTATTTAATTTGAAGAAAATCGGTTCAGATTTAGATATAGCCCCCATACGAATTTCACTCCCGATTTGACACTTTTCATTCTAGATACCACATATTACAACAGATTTTCATCAAAATTGGCAAAACATCTTATATTACAACTAGAAACACCTGTGGTAAAAATGGGTCAGATCGGTTCAGATTTATATATAGCTCCCATACAAATTTCGCTCCCGATTTGACTTTTTCCGTTCTAGAAACCACATATTGTATCAGATTGTCTTCAGATTTGGCAAAACATCTTATATTTCAACTAGAAACACCTGTGGTAAAAATGGGGCAGATCGGTTCAGATTTATATATAGCTCCCATACGAATTTCGCTCCCGATTTGACTTTTTCCGCTCTAGAAACCACATATTGTGTCAGATTATCTTCAGATTTGGCAAAACATCTTATATTTCAACTAGAAACACCTGTGGTAAAAATGAGGCAGATCGGTTCAGATTTATATATAGCTCCCATACGAATTTCGCTCCCGATTTGACTTTTTCCGCTCTAGAAACCACATATTGTGTCAGATTATCTTCAGATTTGGCAAAACATCTTATATTTCAACTAGAAACACCTGTGGTAAAAATGGGGCAGATCGGTTCAGATTTAAATATAGCTCCCATACAAATTTCGCTCTCGATTTCACTTTTTCCGCTCTAGAAAACACATATTGTATCAGATTGTCTTCAAATTTGGCAAAACATCTTATATTTCAACAAGAAACACCTGTGGTAAAAATGGGGCAGATCGGTTCAGATTTATATATAGCTCCCATACAAATTTCGCTCCCGATTTGACTTTTTCCGCTCTAGAAAACACATATTATATCAGATTGTCTTCAGATTTGGCAAAACATCTTATATTTCAACTAGAAACACCTGTGGTAAAAATGGGGTAGATCGGATCAGATTTATATATAGCTCCCATACAAATTTCGCTCCCGATTTTACTTTTTCCGCTCTAGAAAACACATATTGTATCAGATTGTATTCAAATTTGGCAAAACATCTTATATTTCAACTAGAAACACCCATAGTGAAAATGGGTCAGATCGGTTCAGATTTACATATAGCTCACATACAAATTTCACTCCCGATTTTAATCTTTTCACTCTAGACACCATATATTACAAGAGATTTTCTTCAAAATTGGCAAAACATATTATATTTCAACTAGAAACACTTGTGGTAAAAATGTGTTGGATCGGTTCAGATTTATATATATCTTCCATACAAATTTCGCTCCCGATTTAACTTTTTCCGCCCCAGAAACCACGAATTTTCACCGAATTTCTTCAAAGTGAGCATAACACCTTATGTTTGAACTGGACGAACTTATTGTGAAAGTTAGTCACATTTTTCCATGTTTGGATATAGCACGGATACAAATATTCTTATCGATTTGACAAATCGAACCAGGTTGTATTAGTCTATGATTAGGAAACATACAAAAATTCTTCCCGTTTTCACTTTTTTACCGAGTTGGACTGTATTCGGTTGGAAAGTGGAGTGTATCATATAGTCGGCCCCGCCCGACTTTAGCCTTTCCTTACTTGTTTTTCAATATGTCTGCTTGTACTTACTTGATATTGGGTATGCGCATTCCCCTGATAACAAAAACGTGCACCATAAATTGATTCTTATTTGTAGGGGGTGAAAAGGGGCAAAAAAAGGGATAAAAATGGTACATATTAAACGACAACAGCTAGAAACACGAAATTCGGTGTGTACATTCCTCTAATAGAGTATATACAAAATATAAAAGTATTTTTTCCAAATTAGTACTTTTAAGGGGTAAAATGGGAATAGAGGGATAAAAATGGTACCAACCAAACGGCTGCCCCTAGTATACTCAAATTCGGTGTATACATTAATCTGATTGCATAGACACGTAAAATACACGGATTTTTCAAATTTCGTACTTTTTGGGGCTAAAATGAAAAAAGGGATAAAAATAGTACCAATCAAATGACCGCAGCTAGAGTCATGAAATTTGGACTATACATTCCTCTGACTGTGTAGACACGGAAAATAAACGGACTTTTCGAAATTCGCACATTTTGGGGTCAAAATGGAAAAAGGGGATAAAAATAGTACCAACCAAGTGACCACAGCTAGAGTTATGAAATTCGGAGTATACATTCTTCTGACTGCGTAGACACGGAAAATACACGAAATTCGTATTTATTGGGGTCAAAGTGGAAAAAAGGAATTCGAAATTCGTAGTTTCAAGGGATACAAATAGTACAAAGGGATAAAGATAGTACTAACTGAACGACTACAGCTAGAATGATGAAATTGTATTTGGGTAGAAACGTCAAATAAAGAGATTTTAGATAGTCGTACTCTTAAGTGGGTAAAAATGGTACCAACCAAATGGCCGCAGCATATTACGGTGTTCCAAAAAATAACCTTGTAAATATAAAAAACATCCAACAATGATTGGAGTAAAACTATAAGAGTAGGAGAGAGAAGAGATTGTGACTACATACCATTTAGTAGTCCAAGGGATCATCATTTTATTTTTTTGTAATTAGAAATAATATCATATATCAAAATGCCAAATTTCAGAAATTTATGACGGTAAATAAAAAAGTTATTGTGTTTTGGACACTGTGCATTGGCGCTAAACTGTCCTACAAATCTGATTTTTGGGAGGGTGTTGTGAATGGAAAAAATATTCTACGTCAATATTTACTGTGTTGCACAGTGTTCTTTTTCGCCATTTGATTGATCTGAGCTGCCATAAGTTTGCAATTTACCTCAATTATTCTCAAAATAACATAATCTATTGTTACGGCTGCTACTTTGCAAACTCATTTTATCTGAGGTCCTTCGTCTGAGGCGGCATGACTTTGGTACAATTTCCATGGGTGTAACGACAACAAAAGACAATCCACCAAACAGCAGCAAGAAATTGTTGCACACTTTGGTGTTGCATGGCATTTATTCTGCATAACTCTAAATCTTATTTGAATTATTATGGCCGTGTAGCAAGTACAAGGCAATTGCAGTTGCTGTTGCCAGTAAATACAGACACCAGGGAGAGAGAACGGGAAGCGTAAAAATCCCCCGTCTAAGAAGTTTGTTGGCAGGCCATTGTTGCTGGCGATAATGTTGTTGCACCACCTATGGTGGCCGCTATTGCTGGAGTTCTTTCGCTGTTTACTCGGAGAGAGTGAGAGACAGTGAGGCAGTCTAACATCTAAATGTATAGGGCTATAATGTTGTACTTTACACTTGCTTAAGCTTTCATTTGTGTTGCAAGCATACAAGCACACACGTGCACATGTGGAATCACGGTATTGCTAGTACTGTTGCCAGTATCTCTGTGTAAACCAAAGAGTCATGTTGGCTATGTTTGGTTGGCGGTATGCTCGTCCCTTAGAAGACAGGTAAAATATAGAGTTGTTTACTGTTGTCTGCCACAGTGTGTGTGGGGGGCAGCAACAAATATGTAAGTTTTTGCGTGTGTGTCTTTGCTTCCCTCCTAGAGTTGTATGTTAAATAATAAATATGTGTGTATTTTTGTGCATTTAGTTGCAAACATTATGTCTGCATTTAATTCTTCGCCATTATTCTTTAGACTGGTGTCCTTGGTGATTATGGCCCCTTCAAAAGTAGGGTATACGCAAGGCATCAGAGGCTTTGTAACATTTCGGAAAAGTCAAGGGAAACACTAAGTGATATTAAAAACACATACTCAGAGTTTCCAGATGATTGGAATACGACAATATTTACTCGATTTGGGGTTTCTACTTCGAAATTAATTTATTTTCCTAGAAAATCCATCTTCAGGTATTTAATACTTAAAAAATGATACAGGGAGACATAATCGAAATCTAGCGTCGAAACGAATAGGTCTATCGATGTACATCAAACATTTTCTCCCAATTTCCCATTTGCAATTTCATCCATTTCTCGATTAAAATCAATAATAATATATAAAATAATGTAATCCTATACAAATGAAATGAAATAATATAATACAAAATAAATAATTTGTTTCTCAATTTTCCTCAGTACACACAAAATATAAATTTTTGGGACTCTCAAACTAAATTGTTATTTTTTATTATAAATTCTCATATTTTCCAATCCAGGACGAAATCAATGCTCCACTGCTCCTGTCTTTTTATCTACACCCTGGTGCAGGGTAGACAACTTTCGACCAGACCTGACATTAGTCCGTTTTTCATGCAACCTTTTTGTTGCAACATCAACAACAAGCAAGTGAACAATTGTTGGCATCTACGGCTATGTAATGGCAGGGAAAAAACAATGTAAGTAAAATAATGGCGCATGATGAAATGGTTTAGGTTTAAATGTGTTTAATTTATAATGCAAGCGGCAGTGTAGCCACACTTTCTGTGTAGCACGGTAGGATTTTCTTAAGGATGCAGCATATTAAATGAGATGTAGATGGGTGCGGGTGCGTTAGTTAAATTTCCTGGCGACCAAAGTAACAATTTTGCAATAAAGCGAAACTTCACTGAGTCTTTATTTTCAGAAAACGTTGCAGAGAGGATGTTTTTTTTTGCAATTTGTAAAAATTAGTTTATTTTCTTTTATTAATTTTAAATTCTAAAAAATTCCTAAACGAATATTGTTTTTTTTTCATTTTGGAATTAATAATGTAGTATAAAAGTTTGCAAATTTATACTTCTGAATAAGGGAAGTGCATTTCAGATTTTCAAAAAATATCAAATTGTAGACACTAGGATGGGTCGAAAAATCAGTAACTTTGTCATAAGCTAATTTTAAAAAATTCATAACTTTTTTCTGGTAGGAGATAAAAATATATATATTTTTTTTAGTATTTTTTTGTTTGTATTTTAATATTTCGATTTGCACTGGGATATTGTCCTGGCTTAATACCATTTTGCATCTATATTTAATAGACTGCAAATTTAGTTACTTGGCTGCAGACTACCATGTCAAAAGTCTTTTCAACTGGCTTCGCAGCGACTTTTCAACATCAAACCCGGCCTCTATAAGGAGATGATTCTCACAAACGAACGAGAAGCACAACTAACTTGCCGAATTTGCGTTTAAAAAATCGCAGCAAGTAATAAAGTACACATGCGTTGTCCCAAAATATTTCAGAAATAAAAATAAAATTAGTGCTATTTTTAATGATTTGTTTATAAAATCCGCTATAACTACCACAAATCAGGCCCGATATGTGTTTTTGATATTTGTGATTTTATATGTTTTGTACTTTTTGACCAGGGCTACAACTATTCCGAACGGTTTGCAAGATATGAAAATTATATTTTTTTTGCAAAAATTACACCGAGTCCCCAAATCTTGGGGGCCCATAAAAAAGTGCATGACATAGGGCAAAAAAGGGAGACACGGGTCTTTATTGTGGTATTTTATCACATAATGGTGTTAGTATATGGTTTTATTCCCATGACTTCAAAAATTACACACAGTGTTATACTTTTGAATTAAAATTAATTACAATCATGTTTTTTACAGCGGTATAGACCTAAACAATACTGCTAGTGTGTTCCAAAGGTCTGTAATATTCAAATAAAATGTTAAAATGCTCTAAATTAAGAGATCATTGGCCTTATTTTCATTCGCTGTTAGGGAAAGCTTTCCTTTTGGGTCGGTTTCGCATATTTTTAAATTCCTTCCACACAGTCAGAGCAGCTGCATTTCGTTTCAGCTACAGCAGATTTACTGGTTTCATTTCTATGCAAAAGTGTGAATTTCTAAAATGCATTATATTTCGCGATTAGAGCTAGAACCTTTGTTTGGTAACAATTTTAGCTCCCTCACTCCAGAGAAATGTATAAATCAACTTTCATGGCAGACGTTTGTTTGGTGCCATCTCCCTTTGTTTATTATCACTTTTTGCCCATTTTGAACCTAAAATAATTTCTAGTCTACGCAGCCAGAGTGAATTATACACCGATTAACATTATTCTAGCAGCAGCTGTTTGATTGGTATCATTTATATCCCCTTTCTCACCGATTTCCACCCGAAGTGAAATTTTTGAAAATGTTATTTATTTGGCACGACAGCAAAATAAGGGGAACGTACATGTCAAATTTCATGATTCTACTAGCTGCCGCCAAATTTCAAGTTACTAGCTATTGTGGTCTGATTGATATAATTTATATCCCATTTCAACCCTTGAAAATGTGGATCGTTTTATGGTGCGCGTTCACGCTACCAAAGGAATAATCCTACCAAATATCAAGTAAATACAAGGCAGAAATCTTAAAAAAAAATCTTAAATACTGGAAATATTAGGGGTTATTGCGGGTATTTTTAGTGCTTGTGAGGGAAAAATTTTTCCCTTTGGGCCGATTTCGCCCCATCCCATCCGATCTACGACTATAAGACGTAGTTATGGAAAATTTGGACGTCCTATCTCCTTTCGTTGAGATGCTAGCGTGCTTTCAACAGACGGACGGCCGGACATGGCTAGATCGTCATAGAATTTTATGACGATCCAGAATATATCGCTGGTTCACTCTAGAAAGGGCTTATTTCGATTTTTTCCAAAATCAATTTCTCCCCATCTTATGGTCTGTCATTCTCAAATACACAGCTTATTCAAAAATTAACTTGTTTTATTATTTTATTTGATGTCTATTTTGATTAAAAATGCATTAGCATATTTAATTATGTCTATTTTTTGGGGAATGAGATCCCATGAACTTTTTTTTGGAGTTGAAACCAAACACATTGGCCTGCTTCACGTGAAAAAAAATAATAGAAATGGGCATTAGTTCATAAAAAATAAATATATTACTATTTTTTATTTCCACAGTCAAAACTATTTTTTGGAATTCAATTAATTTTTTTTTTTTAAATTGTAAGAGCCGATGTTGAATTTAAATGGAAAGATACATTTAAACCATGGAAAGATACACATTCGAGCAACGCGTTAAAGTTATTCAGGCTTATTATGAAAATGGGCGTTCAAATCAATCAAATGCATATCGTGAAATGATAAACCAAGAGTGATTGTCGAAAAACCAATGCACCCACAAAGAGTGACTGTTTGGTGCGGTTTATGGGCTGGCGGCATCATCGGGCCGTATTTTTTCCAAAAAGAGGCCTCAGACAGTTAGTGTGAATGGTTTTCGCTCTCGTGAGATGATAACGAACTTTTTATGGCCCGAAATGGAAGATATGGATGTGGACGATATGTGGTTTTAACAGGACGGTGGCACTTGCCACACAGCTAGCGAAACAATGGCTTTTTTGCGCGACAAATTCAATGGCCGTGTTATCTCACGTGGTGGCGATGTCAATTGGCAGCCAAGATCATGTGATTTCACCGTTGGATTATTGACCGTTGGACTTCTTTCTTTGGGGTTATTTGAAAGAAAAGGTTTACGTTGATAAGCCAGCAACAATTCAAGAGGTAAAGGATGAGATAATTCAGCACATTAACGGATAGAACCTCAATTATGCCTCATCGTCATCGAAAATTTGGACCATCGGATGGGGGTGTACCGCCGAGGTCGCGCCGGCCATTTGGCCGATATTTTGTCCATACTTAATTGAGCCATATCAATATTTTCATAATAAAAAGAATGACAATAATTTGTGTTTTATTTAAAATCAACATCGACCCTAAAAATGTAACCACTCCTTACACATCCAATCAGTATAATATCTTTGTTTCAAAACAAATGAAATGCAAAATGACAAAACCCACAGTTTCATAAGTATTCAGGAAAGTAAACAGTTCAATCATGATATTGTTATTGTGTTCATAATTTGTATATTTTTGGACGTAGAAGTCTGGAATTTTCATTAGTTTTTTGCCGCTAAAATAGGAGCTTCAGGCCATCATACTTTGAGCCGATGGATCTCAGCACGTGTTGCAGCTAAGACTTACCACATAACCTTGGGCACCTTCTCCTTCCACAGAACTTTACTTTAAGATACAGGTTTAAATGTGACTTACCTAAAAATAAAAGAACAAAATATAAATATTTTAGAAAATCAAAAATGTCCATTTATGGTGTTGTATAGTAAAGATGTCAAAGAAACTAAATCTGAAAATAGTTCACTGCACGCTGCGATTCAATTTACAACTCATACAGTTGGCCCCCTTTTATGAGGAGTTCAACATTTCGATTTCATTTTGTTTTGGCATATTTTGGCTCTCAATTAAACATTTATTTATTCATAAAAATATATTTGTGCACTTTAAAAGCAATTTCAATTTCGCTGCTACCAAAAGTGGTATTTGTTTGTATTTTTATTTTGCATATTACAACAAATCTATATATATATATATATACATATATATGTATATATACATAAGTGTACATATGAATCACTGGCACTAGTACCAACAACGGTTGCGTTGTGAAACAAAATAATTGCCAACTGTTGTTGCACTCGATGGCGTTATAAAATTGCAATCATCTCGATATTTATGCGCGCAACGGGTGCAACTTCCGGTTGCGGAAACTCAAAATCAAGAGTACCACTGTAATAGTACCACGTCACCATGCCATGGAGAGAAAGAGCAAAAAACACCATTCACACACATACGCTCACTCAATGAAACAAAGCGACAGCAAAACAAAGTGAAATGGAAAAATGAAACTGAAAAGGTAGCATACGTACAAATACAAAGCGACATAGCACATCATAGGCATATTAGGCTGGGTCGCGGTCCATACAAATGGAAAAACAATTTCCAGTCACCCCACGAAAATAAAGTTTGGAATGTTTAATTATGATTTGCAAAATATTTCGTTCCTAAATCAAGAAGTCTGTGAGCTAAACGCTGCTGAAAATACCCCTAAAAAGCATGTTTCTCGTGTGTAATTTTTTCATGTGCTGCATTTTTGTCAAATTATTTTTTCTGAAATAATAGACCCTTGAAAGCACTTTAAAAATAAATTTTGATTATTGTCTTAGAGTAAGTTATTAGGCGAATTATTAGACCCTTATAGTAATTTTTTGTGTTTTTTCATAGCGACAACTGGAATTTGTCGCATTTGGTGCAACCATTTTTAAAAAATAAATAGCGGTAGTCAATACCTTTCGAGTGATGTCTAAATGATTAACGGATGGAAATTAACGCCGCAGAGCTCATATTTGAAAAAAGAGTTCAATTTTGGCTCTGAAAATCCATCTTCTGTATTAAATTATTTTACAAACATGGAGTCAGTGACTTCATTTTTCGTCCGATATTCTTCATTTATGCATCATTCGAAAGGCATTAAATAATTTTAATCCTTCTATTTATTTTTCATAAAATCTCTTACAAAATGTTTCCAAGAAATATGAGTTTTTAGCTGTCAACTTGTAAAAAAAACACAAAAAATCAATATAAACGTCCAATAATACGACCAATGACTTAATTTTTCGTCCGATATTCGTCATTTAGGCATCATTCGAAAGGCATTGATTCCTTCTATATATTTTTCATAAAATCTCTTACAAAATGTTTCCACGAAATATGAGTTTTTAGCCGTCAACTTAAAAAAAAATCAATATAAACGCCCAATAATACGACCAATGAGTATGACAAGAATAATTTTTTTATTTAAAGTGCTTCCAAGGTTCTATTAGTTCAGAAAAATATGGTTTTTAGAGGTGTTTTCAGGAGCGTTTAGCTCACAGATGGCTTGACCCAGCGACGGAATATTTTGCAGATCATCATTAAACAATCCAATCTTAATTTCCGGGGGGGATGAGCGCTGCGATTCATTTTCGTGACCCATCCTAATGTATATAGGTACATATATGATGTCTATGTGATGCGTATCCATATATATATTTATTTGAAAAGTTGGGGTCTAACAAGAGTTTTCGTATTTCAGATGAACAATTTAACATTTTTTATTGGACCTGAACAAAACCAAATATGTTGCGTGGACAATGTCACATTTTAAATTAAAATAGACTATAAAAAACTAATGATTATTTTTTCAAATTGCAGGTGTTATTGGAAGGTTGAAAGGTTTAATAATGGAACACAATATCCTTCATATGACTACCACGACTGGATCGGCAGTACCTCATCAGATCAGTACTTGGCCCAATCATCAGTACTTGGCCCAATGATGCCGCCAGTCCAAAATCCACACCAAACAGTGACTCGTTGTGGATACATTGTCTTCACAATAGTCACATGTGTGTTCTTTGAACCTCATATGCGGCAATTTTGCTTATTGGCATAGCCAACGAGATGAAAATGAGTTTCATGAAGGCTGAACTGAAGGTCGATCTCTTCCCGAAATTTTTCCAAGTAAATTTCTTACAGTTTTCTTTAAAGACTCACTACTTTGGAAGTAAGTTTTTAAAATTTTACAATTTTGTTCCCATTTTGCAAATGTCAAACATAAACCTAAAAATAACAAGTAAAAACGGCGTTAAGTGCGGCCGGGCCGAACTTTATATTCCCTCCACCATGGATTGCATTCCACAGAGGTTGTCGGTTTTCGTAGAAGTGCAGTAATATTACAGGAAAATATAAATTTTTTAATATACCAAACTAAAACAAATACAAATATTGAAAAAATAATTATATAAATAAATATAATATTTTAATTATATCAAACCATTATCTATTTGAAAACAAAAACTAAATATTCTTATATTTATATTTTCAAAAAGCTTAAATACCATAAATATTGGAAGTTAATGGGTGCTACAGTTAGTTGTACTTCCATTCTATTTTAATTCCAAAAGTACAAATTTTGAAAATCCATTATCAGACGTACATGTGTAAAGTGCAAAATAACCTAACTTCATGATGCAACCAATTTTTGCCGTAAAAGAAAAAGTAGGAATTTGGAAAAAATACTTTTTATTTTGAGCGTCTATACAGTCAGAGGAATGTATACACCGAATTTCATGATTCCAGCTGCGCCCATTTGGTTGGTACCATTTTTACCCCCTTGACATTTCTACGTAATTAGAATTTTATCATTCTAGCTGTAGTCGTTTAGTTGGTACTATTTTTATCCCCCTGTACCATTGTATCCCTTGCAAGTACGAATTTCGAAAAATCTGTTTATTTTTCGTGTCTATGCAGTCAGAGGAATGTATACTCCGAATTTCATGACTCTAGCTGCGGTCATTTGATAGGTTCTATTTTTATCCCCTTTTTTCTTTTTAACCCCAAAAAGTACCAATTTCGAAAAATCTGTTTATTTTAAGCGTCTACGCAATCAGAGGAATGTATACACCGAGTTTCATTATTCCAGGTGTAGCCGTTTGGTTGGTACTATTTTTATCCCTCCGTACCCATTGTATCCCTTGAAAGTACGAATTTGGAAAAAAAAATCTTTTATTTTTCATGTCTACGTAGTCAAAGGAATGTATACTCCGAATTTCACGACTCTAGCAGCGGTCATTTGGTTGGTACTATTTTTATCCCCTTTTGCTATTTTGACCCCAAAAAGTACGAATTTCGAAAAATCAGTTTACTTTCCGTGTCTACACAGTCAGAGGAATGTATATTTCGAATTTCATGACTCTAGCTACGGTCATTTGATTGGTACTATTTTTATCCCCTTTTTCAGTTTAACCCCAAAAACTACGAATTTTAAAAAATCAATTTATTTTACCTGTCTTGCAATCAGAGGAATGTATACACCGAATTTCATTATTCTAGGTCCAGCCGTTTGGTTGGTACCATTTTTATCCCTCTTTTCCCATTTTATCCCTTAAAAGTACGAATTTGGAAAAAATACTTTTTGATTATGTATCTACTCAGTTAGAGGAATGTACACACCGAATTTCGTGTTTCTAGCTGTTGTCGTACCATTTTTATCTCTTTTTTGCCCCATTTCACCCCGTACAAATAAGAATCACTTTACGGTGCACGTTTATGCTGATGGGGGAATGCGCATACCAAATATCAAGCTAATATAAACAGACCTATTCAAAAAACATTCTTAAATACGCTAAAATATTAGGGATTATTATGGGTATTTTTAGTCCTTGTGAGGGAAAAATTTTTCCCTTTTGGCCGATTTGGCCCCATTTCAATCCCAACCGATCTACGACTATAAGACGCATTTATGAAAAATTTGAACGTTCTAGCTCCTTTCGTTTAGATGCTAGCGTGATTTCAACAGACGGACGGACGGACATGGCTAGATCGTCTTAGAATTTTATGACGATCAAGAATCGATCGATATTTCAAGGTGTTACAAACGGAATGACAAAGTTAGTATACCCCCATCCTGGAGGTGGAGGGTATAAAAACGATTGATATTCTACCCTTCAAAGTCAAAGTAATCGGTAGTGAACTGGGATATTGTCCTGGCTCAAGACCATTTTGCATCTATATTTAATAGAATGCAAATTTATTTACAAATGGCATGGTAACATTTGGTGCTTGACTGCAGACTACCAAAGTAGTTAAGTAGTAGGTAGTTCAAATTTTAAAAGGCCCACCACACCCTATAGTAGACCTCAATTCACAAAATATATATTTTCATTATTTTTCTCTTGCATTTCCGTCTAATACGAAAGAATCGTCTAAATAGATAAAATCATAAAAATATACTTAATAGTCGGATGAGTTATCTCTCCTAGATAATTGTTTATCTTGTATATGCCTTCAATAATGCTTACCTTTGACATTTCAATTTATACGTTTCATTCTCATCTCAGCCGTTTATTATTATTTTTTTTTTTGATTAAAGGTACTCCTACCTATCCTCTCCATCAGCCCTGCTGAACAACATGTGATCACATATTGTGTTGGTGTCTGTTGTATAAGTGTTTGTTATAAAATGCACAATTAAAACATGTTGTTATTACCAACACTAACACATCTATCCACACATGCACAGTTATGGGGTACCGAAGGACCACCACATGTCCCTGTATGTGAGTGTTGAACAAATGTTCACTTGAGTACACTTGTATTGTTGTAGGTTTTCAAATACACCAACGCACATGCAAACATGTGAACACACATGTATGAGCACCTATTTCCTTTCTTTTTCATTGCAATTTTTTACAAATCTCCTCCATAGGATGGAGTGCAAATTGCTGTTGTCAAACCGTTCGACACAATCCCAAGGTTAGGTGGTAGTCGATATATTATAATATACGTCTGAAACTGTAGGCAAATTTTCTTTATCCTGATGAATCTTAAAAGAACTAAAAAATTTCAAAGTATACTTTTTTCAAAAAAGAAAATATTTCAAATACTTAAAAGTAAATTATGAATAAACTACATACACTATGGAGCCGATTCACGTGCAATATGGATTGTCAGTCTCAGGCGGTATCAATTTTATCGTCACTCTGTTCGACTATACCGTAAAGTATAGAACGGTGGAATTTTCAAGATAACGATATCAGTTGTCAAATTAATATGACAATATCTTGAAATACTGTTATAATATTGTGATTCTATCTGCATTAGTTTTGCATAAACCCTTTCTGTGTCGAATTAATTTTATATTAAACAAAATATCTGAAAATTTGAAATATTGACCCTATGAAAAAGAGAAAAATATTTATTTTTGTTGAAAGTAAAGGGTGTTTTTTATTGGGGTATAGAACTTTAAGTTGGCATCACTTTTTTAACTGGCGGCCATTTTGTCAGCTGTCAAGTGATTAATATTTAGTTTGGTTTGCCATTTCATCATGAACAGGTTGACAAAAGAACAACGCTTGCAAATCGTGCAAATTTATTTCGAAAGTAATGGTTCAGTTCGCGAAGTTCACCATTTTATGGTCGACATAATCGTCCATCAGAGCAATTAATTCGGTTAACCATGGATCGTTTTCGCACTACGTTTACTCTATGTGATAATACGCATCCGCAGAGACGTCGAACAGTGCGCACCGAAGAAACAATTGCCGCTGTAGAGCAAAGTGTTGAAGAGGACCCGAATGAATCGATTCGCCACCGTGCACAGCAATTGGAGCTGCACAGCAATTGGAGAAAGTGGTTGAAAATTGGACCTGTAGAATTGGCTATATTCGAGCCAGCCGCGGCGGCCACATGCCAGAAATCATATTTAAACATTAATGGCATAAAATTATCCTTCCAATAAAGCCAAATTGATGGACATTAAAACAATTTTCTTGTGTTTTATTTCAATTCGAAGTTCTATACCTCAATAAAAAACACCCTATATTACAACTAGCTCTGTTTTGCTTTGTAAAGAGAACAGAAGTAGCACAATACGAAAAAAATAAATGAATCGATCATCAGTCGCCGATAAATAGCAACAATATGAATTGTCAAATATATTTGACAAATCCGCGGAAAGGGTTAAAGTAAGATATTCGACAATCTCTTTATTTACATGCAATTAGAAGGATATACACACCGAATTTCATCATTCTAACTGTAGCCATCATCCCTTAAAAGTACGAATTTGGAAAAAAACTTTTTATTTTTCGTGTCTACGCAGTCTGAGGAATGCACTATGGACCCATATCCAATTTTTTCGGCAGAAATTAAAAAAAAAAATAAAATTGGAAAGTGTTAAATGTGCATATGTTTTCTTTATGGTAACACTCGAAGCAATCAAGAAAATGTACTGGAGAAAATTAGCTGGCAACACACACAAGCCGGAATGGTACTTAAACTTTGAGGTTCAAAAAAGTGGGATTATTTTGATATAAAGCAGTTTTACAAATTAATTAAAATCAAGACTTAAAAAGAAAATAAAAAAGTGACTTACATTATGAAACTTAACGGCAAGAGTTAGTAGTTGAAAAATTATATTCATAGTATTCATAGGTATTGTAATTTTGTGATTTGTAGAAAATATTCAGTATTTTTTTATAGCATTTTCAAAAAAAAAAACTTATTTGCGGACTCTATATATGATTATATCTCTGAATCAGTTTTGTGTACGAAACCCAACAAGATTTTATTTAAAAGGTATTGAAAGTACCTTTAAAATGGCAGACAACATCATTCAGCTTTTTGTACACATGTAGACATTTTATTTTATTTCTTATTTAAATTGCAGTGTCAAGTATAATATTTGTATGCTATATTTTGCTTTTGTAATAATGCTCAGAAATACACAATTCGTTAAAGTAAACAAATATTTATTATTTTAATCTTTAATAAAATTTTGTTTTTGGTCACCCTGTACCAATACTGGATGATAATTATGTTGGTTATATATTGAGTTTATATGTAAGGTAGTAGTTGGCGTGGTCCGATAGGCCTAATTTTATTTGACATTTTTACGTGTATTATCTTTATTCTTCGACATTATGCCATAGAAATGGATTTGGGACAAGTGTGGCATGTATACTCTGAATTTCATGGCTCTAGGTGCCGATATTTGGTTGGTACAATTTTTATCCCCTTTTTCATTTTAGCCCCTAAATGTGCGAGTGTTGAAAAATTCATAAAGGAAATTTTCAAAAACGTGTGTACGCAATCAGAGGATTGTGTACACCGAATTTCATTATTATAGGTACAGCCTTTTGGTTGGTACCATTTTTATCCCCCTATTCCCATTTACCCCTTAAAAGTACTAATTTGTGGAAAATCCTACATATTATGTATCAATTCGACTAGAGGAATGTACACATGTGTTGTCCTATAATATGTAAAATTTTTATCCCTTTTTGCCCCATTTCACCCGCATAAATAAGAATCACTTTATTAAGCACCTTTTTGTTATAGGGGGTATTCACATACCCAATATCAAGTAAGTACAAGTGGACATATTGAAAAACATGCTTAAATTCTGTAAAATATTAGAGGTTTTTATGGGTATTTTCAGTCCCTGTGAGGGAAAATTTTTTCCCTTTGGATCGATTTCGACCCAGTTGCAATCCCAACCGATCGACGACTATAAGACGTATTTATGGAAAATTTTGACTTCCTAGCTTTTTTCGTTTAGATGATAGCGTGCTTTGAACAGACGGACGGACGGACATGGCTAGATCGTCTTAGAATTTTATGGCGATCAAGAATATATATTATTTATAGGGTCTCAGGTCGATATTGCAAGATGTTACAAACGGAATGTCAAAGTTAGTATATTCCCATCCTGGTTCTGGAGGGTATAAAATTATATTTGCAAAATCCCTACTTTATTTGGGATGGAATTTGGGAAAAGGGTACCAACAACATGGCCGAATTTTCAACATTTACACTTTTAAGGTGGAAGTGGGACATACATTATCATGTTTACGTAGACGCGCAACAAAAATGGATTTTGTTGAAAATTGTACATTTAAGCGGGAATCGGAATAAAAGGGTGCCGAAGTTTTGCAGCTAGAATAGCGAAATTCAGTGTGTATATTTTTCTGAGTGTCTAGACGCGCAAGATAAAATAATTTTATTTTATTTAAAAACAAAGAATACCCAATTAATCGAATAATGACGTAGAGAGTTATTCGATTAACGGATTGATCGAATAATTGTCCACTTAGATTAAAGATATTTAATAAGAGTTATAAAGACAAGACACGCCAGTTTACGGGTAGTTTCAAAAATCTTAATTTCTTGTCAATTTAAAAAACCTTCCCTTAATTGAGCATAATATCAGAAGTTATCCATTGACTTTTTTCGAATGCGGATCATGTGATTTATAACAGCACTGACTTTATTATCACGGTGTTAACCGCAATTTTGTTTGCTATTATCACTTTACTATGAATTTATTATTCTTTAAATTCTAAATAATTCCGAAGCTATTGGTCAGTTTTTGCAATTTTTAAATGAAGTCGAATATAGTTATCTTAATGTCTGTGGAGGATACATTTCAAAAATCGAAAAAAGTGGTTATTGGCTATTCTGGCTAATCAAAATCAAATTAGCTTTTTATGATAATTAAGAAGACGATTACATTAGTTTTTAAAGCAAAACTTATAACAAAGATTAAACGATTATTTGGGACAATTTATTCGAAAATCATGATTTTTTCATTAATCGAACAAATATTTGACAAAAATTATTCGATTAATCGAATAAAATTTAATCGGTTGGATACCCTAGTTGTAGCTGATATTGTTTTCAACGTTTGTATTTCAAAACATGATGATCAAAGGACAAAGTGATAAGAATAATACTACCAAAGTGTCGGTTCTGGAATCTGGAAAGAAAATCATAAAAGTCGGTGTAAACATCTCCCAGACTACATAGTCGAGCATCATAAAGAGATTTTTGAAAACCTATCAAACTATCGCATAGAGAAGCAGAATAAAAAAAATTCCAAATTCGTATTTTTTGATTTTTTTTTGAATCATGAAGTTAGGTTTGGAATTAAAATGGATGGAAATACAACCAACTATGTTTAAGTTTTATTGAAGATTGTTATCTTATATTTACTTTTTGAATATATATTCATTTTTTGGTCGAAGGGAGCAATGTACCAAGTGAAAAAGTACTGTAAGTTTATGACTGAGAGAATTCTTATTGTCAGAACTATATTGTGGAAATGTATGAGGATTATTTTTGTAGAAGATCTTCGCCCTCTAGCTCTTCTCTTTCTGGGTCAATTTGATCCTTTTTTCGAGAAAATTGAAAAATTCAAATAATTATTCGCACCCTATTAATCCTAAACCGAATGAGTGTCAAACTAAAGAGGAGATTATCTGTTAAATATACTTCAAATTTCATTCTTATATCTGTATTAGTATAGTATTAACAGCCATTTCAAATTTCCCTCCTTAAGTAACACAAAAAGTAAAACAAATAATCATTAACTTTTTAAGAGAGAAAATAAGAGAAAAAATTTGAAATAGTTGTTAATACTAAACTATTAAAGATAGATGCATAAACTTTTAAGTGTTTTAACAGATATTCTTCTATTTAATTTGCTGTCCATATCGATATAGTAGGATGCGAATAAGTATACATAAAATTTATTTGAAAAATGTTATCCTTTGAAACTTTGTAGTCCTTTTAAGGGGCAACAGGATAAAAACAGGACTGACAATGCCAATAATCTTCATTTTGCCTATAGTTTCAGACGTATATCATCCGTTACAACTGTCGGGCGGTGTAATTTGTGGTAGTGTGGAAAAAATTCGGTTGAGCTTAACTCTGCCCATGCATTTCATATATTTGCTTGAAATATTTTTTTGTTGCACTTCCATATGTTGCCATAGTTGCAGTCAGTGTAGTCATCGGGAATGTTAGTTTGTGCGTCACACCGTTTTTGTTTGACAGATTTTTGCTGTTGTACATATCAATTCTAAATTAAATCGAGGACTGCATATTGTGAACTGAATACTGAAAGCTTTTCCATAGAAAAAATTTATTAAATTCTACTTTTTTTTTGAAAGTAAGTGAATTCTTTTGGAATATTGAATTGGCTGACATTTTCTTCGGAAATGTTCATTTCTTTAATAATAAAGTTCACTAACAGAACTCTTTTTCATAGGGAAATAATATATATTAAACTTATATGTATTAAAGATTACCTTTTTGAGATAAACATATTCACATCATCTTCCCACATCAAGTGTTGTCTAGTGTAATGATGCGCTCGGTTTAATTTAAGCCGGTTGCCCCCACAACTTGTTAACGAATTTGGTAATTACTTCAGACTACTTTAACAACAACAACAATAGCACAAACAACATATTACCCCCATCCATCTCGGCTTAACAAACGTAATTATCAGCCAGCATTTTGCCAGCGAGTGTAGCGGGAGATTGGTGGTGTTACACACGATGTATAATTGAATAAGGCGAAAAACAATTAAAACCGAATATCGTTTATTAAACCCGGGGAGAACAGAGAACAAGCAAGACGAGAAAAAACAACAACAATGAATGGCTGTCGCTGTCGCCATAATGCCACTTATGAATAAATTATGGCATAATCACCCGTTGCCATAGCCAGGGCCATTGCCATTGCCATTGTCAATGAAACGTAGACTCCAGCCAGACTCCCACTCCAGGACGTTAGCAATACTCCACTCACTCACTCGCTCACTCTCCACGGTTTTGCGCAACAAATTACAAAGTCTTTTAGATAAATATTAAATAGACAATGATTTACATACAATAGCTGCAGTAATACATACACCTACATATAAATGTGTGTATGTATATATGCATGCGTTCTGGGCTTGTGTTAGTGTACAAACGTCTTAAAGGACCAATTTCATATACCTAATAAACGCAACTCTGTGATATGTGTGTATGTAAGTGTGTGTGTGGACAACCAATCCCTTTAAGGAAGATGTTGACTTTGGTCTTGGTGTTTGCATGGATATGTTGGCAGGACTCTTGTGAGATGTCGGGTTTTTGTAATTTAAGTATGGTTTGCATCTACAAGAAAATCCAGCAGAGCTTTCTTTGTTGGCAATCCTTTCATTCCGCAAATGGGTTTTGTTGTGTCAAAGCGTGTGTTTGTGGCAAACGGGACGTTAGGGTTTGCATACATCAGATGTTGGTAAAAAACGAATGTGCTTTATTTTGAAGCACACTGTTTCCAAATCCATTTGTTGGCATAAAGTCGAAAAATATAGATATATTCTTATAGTGAAATTGACCGATAGGACCACGCGCACTATCACCTTCCATATAAACTACCTACATAACCAACGTAATTATAACCCTGTGTTGGTACAGGGAGGCCAAAAACAAAATTTTATGAAAGCTTAAAAGTAAAATGAGTAGTTCGTGTGGACGAAATGTCCTTTTTTACATTATTACAAAAGTAAAAAATAGCATACAAGTATTCTACATGAAACTGAAATTTAATTACCTCCAACAATAATATAAAATATATACAGATGTACAGAAAAAAAATGTTTCATATACCATTAAATGTGATACCTATAAAATAAGCTCTGTTTCAGCGATATGGTCATATATGTTAATTACGGCCAATCGAAAATTTTGCAAAAATAAAATGATAATTCTAGGTGTTGACTTCACTACGAATCACCAAATCACAACACATAGGAATACTGATAAGACCACGCAATTTTTAATATATTTTTTCAACTACTTACACTGGTCTTCAATTTCCATAATATAGTCGTTTTATTATTTTCTTTTCACGCTTTGATTTTAATTAATTTCTACGACTGGTATTAAGCCGAATTCATCCCACGGGTTTGATTAGCAAACCTTAAATATCTTTCAGACTTGCGGTGTTGCCATCTTATTTTCTCCGGTACATTTTCTTGATTGCTTGGAGTGTTGCCATACAGAAATTATCCGGTAAGATCGTATTGGGTAAGATCGGTTCATGTTTAGATACAGCCCCCAAACAAATGTGGCTCCCGATTTGACTTTTGCCGCTCTAGAAACCGCATATTGTTCCCGATTTTCTTTAAATTTGACAAAACAGCTAATAATTCAATTAAAAAAACTATGGTGAAAGAGACTATGATCGGCTCAGATTTACATATAGCGCAAATAAAAATGTTGCTCCCAAATGTTTAACAGATTTTGGCCAAACTATACATATTATATTTCACCTATTTCGTTCTAGATTTCAATATACCCCCATACAAATGTCCTTTCCGATTTAACATTTTTTGTCAAACACATACATTTACAGGATACAAAAATCCTTTCCGTTTTCACTTTTTCACCGAATTAAATTGTATTCGGATTGAAAGTGGAGTGTATCATAGAGTCGGCCCCGCCCGACTTTAGCATTTCTTACTGTTTTAGCTGAACTCACTTCGTATATATATTTTTTATCATTTTCTACCCACTTTTTAACAAAAAATTACAACCGCAGAGCCTTTTATTCGAAAAAAAATCCATTTTGATGGCGCTTCTACATGGCCAGAGGAATTTACATACTAAATTTCATGATTCTAGCTGTAATCCTAAAGGTGGTACCATTTTTATCCCTTTTTGTCCAGCTCTCCCCTTAAAAGTATAAATTTCGAAAAATCAATTTGGATTTGTTCTTCTACGTTGTCAGAGGAATTGACACACCAAATTTCACGACTATAGCTGTAATGCTTAAATTAGTTCCATTATTATTCCTTTTTGTCCCTCGTAACCCTTAAAAGTACAAATTTTGAAAAATGCAATTTTAATGCGCTTATAAAGAGGATCGGAGGAATTAACAATTTTACTGCGCTTCTACATGGGCAGAAGAACTTACATATCAAATTTCAAGATTCTAGCTGCAATACTTTAGTTGGTACCAATTTTATCCCTTTTTTCCCGCGCAACCCTTAAAGTACAAAATGCATTTATATTCCGCTTCTATGTGGTGAGAGGAATTTACATACCAAATTTCACGATTCTAGCTGTAATACATTAGTTGGTACCATTTTTATCCCTTTTTGTCCCGCTCACTTCTTAAAAGTAAAAATTTCAAAAAATCCAATTTTACTGCGCTTCTACATATTTCAAGATTCTAGCTGCAATACTTTAGTTGGTAGCATTTTTATCCCTTTTATCCCGCGTAACCCTTAAAAGTACAAAATTTATTATATATTCCGGTTCTATGTTGTGAGAGGTATTTACACCCAAAATTTCGCGCCTATAGCTGCAATACTTACTCGCAACCCTTAAAAGTACAAATTTTGAAAAATCCAATTTTACATGGTCAGAAGAATTTACATATAAAATTTCACGATTCTAGCTGCAATATTTTTGTTGGTATTATTTTTATCCCTTTTTGTCCCGAGCAACCCTTATAAGTACAAATTTCGAAAAATCAATTTATATTGCAAGTCTACGTTGTCAGAGGAATGTAAATACCGATTTTCACGATTCTAGCTGCAATTCTTAAATTGGTACCGTTTTTATCCCTTTTTGTCTCTTTCCTCCCTTAAAAGTACAAATTTCGAAAAATCCCTATTTGTAGCTCTTCTGCATGATCAGTGCAAGGAACACACCGAATTTCATGTTTCTAGCTACTGCCGTTTAGTCAGGACGAAGGTTCGATGTTTATCCCTTTTGTCCCATTTTACCCCCTAAAAGTACGAATTTCGTAAAACCCTTTCTTAGTCGACGTCTACGTCATATTTGGGAACTACCATGAAAATTTCATGAACCGGCTTCAGCCGTTTGGTCTGGGGGCTGGTCAATGATAAGTCAGTCAGTCAGTAACGCAACTCTTTTATATTATATTAGATTTAACAGTTTTCAATTTTTATTTTTTTTTAATTTAATTTTTTTTTGTATTTATGCCAAAAAATGAATTTGGGACCAGAGTGCAGTGAGAATCCGCTGATATTAAGGCTATTTCAATTTGCTAGATTAATTTTTCCAATTAGAAAATGGATTTTTACTCCCTAAGTCTAAGTCGGCGCTTAACTAGCAATTCTTATTCAAATTTCCAAATGCTGAGTTCAGAATCATAATGACTGTATTTATGATATGAAATTAATTCCTAGATATCCAACATAAGAATTTCACCAGCTCTATCCAAATTTATACTCAGATGCTAACGACAAAAGTGTCACAGCATGCTGACACTATTCCCACAACTTGATACTGCGTAATGTTTTCTGATTGCAGACCTACTGCAGCGGTCCATACCGTGTCCCGTTTTGTGGGTATCCACCCTTACATTAAATCTCGTCTCTTTTGCATGGTTGAATGCCTCATGTTGCACCACCAAAGCTTTCTTCCTCATTCTGCTATTCCTTTTTTGAGCTGCTATTTGTGCTGTTGCTACAACTTGTATCTGACACAGCCACTGACGCATGAAATAATATTTTCTTAAAGTCAGAAGCCTTGAACACGCATACAAACACACACAGGGACGATAGAAAGGATTAGGACAGAAAAAGAGTTAAGTGTTCGAAAGGCACAGGACAGGGATAGAGGGGGGGATAGAAACAGGATATCATCATCATGCAATATAATCGAAATACATGGGGATAATGCATGTAATCATGATGAATATCATGTATCCAGATAACAGCAACAGACGTCGTCGACGACGATGACGACAACGACACTCTGTGAATAGAAGTGGCTGAATCGGAAGCTGCTGCTGCAACAGCGCTAAAGGATGTCGCATAAACCATGCGGCACGAATGCCAAGTGTTATGGTGGCCGTTCGTTGGTGCTGCCCCTTGGTGGTGGCTAGTGTTGGTGTTCGTTCACCATTGTTGCTGGGTGTTGTGTGCTGCGTTGCGTTCATCTTTTATGCATAAACAGTTCTTTAGTTTAGTTATTAAACACAACTCCTTTATGCCGTGGCTCGTTGGTGTCGTCGTATTTCCATTTACATGGCCAAGCAAAAACCAAAGGGTTGCTGCACAGGACGTGCGGTTTCTTCCTTGTTTTTCACTCGACCGACACAGCAGCTCGTCTTTTGTTCCGAAACCAATTGAAGGGCATACCAAGCAGTAGCAGTGGCAGCAGCCCGATTGGTTAGCACAGATAACACAACACAAATTATAATATTATCGCCGGAGCGTGGAAAATGAATGCGAAAGGACATGAGAATGTTTCCATTTTAAAGAAAAGGATAATGCTTCTTACATTCCATCTCAATATGGCTATTAAATATGAATTGGAAATTTCTTCTCCTCCACATAGTACATATAATTATGATTCTTTATATTCTGCGGGCGTTTTTCTGGGTGAAAAGAAAAAGTTTAATTGAAAATTTTTCATTTAAATAAAGGAGCGGTTTTTTGGGTGGAATTTTCAACCATAAATAGAAGGGATTATGGGGATAGACGTGGTCGAGGGATGGTGGGCAGAGGAGGGGGTGGTTGTAATGTCATTGAAACGTGTGAACGCAGATAAATGTCTGTCAAATTGTTTAAGATGATATCATCAGGCGAAGTTTCAGCCATTTAGGGCCGAAAGAGGATGGGCTGGGTATGTACATAGTTGGATTTTACATTTTTTCTATCAGTGTCTGAGGGTTCAAAAATGATTGACATCATTTGATCTGTGTCAGTTCCCAACTGAAATAAATATTAACAAGTAAGGAAATGCTAAAGTTGGTCGGGGCCGACTATATGATACCCTACACTTGCTATTCCACTACAATTCAATTCGGTGAAAATGGCGAACGAAATTTGTATGGGAGCTATATATAAAGCTGAACCAATCTCATCCACTTTTACCATAGATCTTTCTAGTGGAAGTATAATATGTCCTGCCGAATATGAAGAAAATCGGGAGCGATATTTGTATGGGAGCTATATATAAATCTGAACCGATGTGACATATTTTTACCACAAATGTTTCTAGTTGAAATATCAGGTGTTGCGCCAAATTTGATCAAAATCCTTTAAATTATTTATTGGTTTCTAGAGCAAAAAAGTCAAATCGGGAGCGACATTGGTATGGGAGCTATATATAAATCTGAGCCGATTTGACCCATTTTCACCAGAAATATTTCTAGTTGAAATATCAGATGTTACGCCAAATTTGAAGAAAATCTGTTAAAATCTAACGTTTCTAGACCGGAAAATGTCAAATTGACAGCGAAATTTGTATGCTGGCTATATCTAAATCTGAACCGATTTGATCCATTTTCACCACAGATGTTTCTAACTGAGATATAAGATGTTGTGCAAAATTATCTTAAAATCCCTTAAATTATGTGGCTTCTAGAGCAGAAAAAGTCAATTCGGGAGCAACATTTGTATGTGGGCTATATCTAAATCTGAACCGATTTGCTTCAAATTAAATAGTGTTCGTCCTCGACGTGCAAAAATCGTTTGAATCTGACAATAATTGCGACCTGTATCGTGATTACAAGAATAGATGGACAGACAGACGGACGGACATGGCTAAATCGATTCAAAAAGTGATTCTGTGTCGATCGGTATAATAAACGATGGGTCTATCTCTTTTCCTTTTGGGTCTTACAAACAAATGAACAGAGATATTATACCCTATGGTGTAGGGTATACAAATAATTTCGAAAATGCATGCGAACAGTGAACTCTAAAGTAATCTAACATAAATATTGACGTAAGACGGAAGTGCAAAGACAAATGTCAGTATTTCAAGCCGATGATTGAAACAAAAAACCCAAACTTTCTAACAAAAAGATCGCTCCGCAAAATCAGGGCAATGATTCTGGTCACTATGGACATTTCTGGGCAATTAAAATACACTCAATTAATCTCAATAATTTTTAAAAATATGTCACAAATGGCGCCCGAGCAGGGATCTCTAAGATAACCTAATGTGAATAATGTCGATAAACGTTGTTTTGAAGACAAATTATCTTTTATATCAACACCCTAAACCAGTAGAGATTATATTCTACCAAACGTATAACACATATAAAGAAATCTAGGAAAATATGTTAATAGTTGGCGCCCGAGCACGAACCTTTCAAAATAAAAATTACTTTAGATCCATTCGTTTATCGAAAAAAAAGAGGATCTCTCAACTAAATCAGCGCAATAAACCGATCATAGTGGAAATATAGTCTGGCCTGGTAGAATTTAGTTTCCAATAGTAGATTTGTTAAGTTTCAAGCTTTAACAACTATCTCTACCAGATTGAAACCACAACGTATAATAATAAATATGGTTAGGCCCGACCTTCAATATATCCTTACATGAATACTCTTCAAAAACCCGCACAAATAAAGGGTGATTTTTTAAGAGCTTGATAACTTTTTTTAAAAAAAAAACGCATAAAATTTGCAAAATCTCATCGGTTCTTTATTTGAAACGTTAGATTGGTCCATGACATTTACTTTTTGAAGATAATTTCATTTAAATGTTGACCGCGGCTGCGTCTTAGGTGGTCCATTCGGAAAGTCCAATTTTGGGCAACTTTTTCGAGCATTTCGGCCGGAATAGCCCATAGCCAATAGTCTTCCAAAGCTGGAATAGTTGCTGGCTTATTTCTGTAGACTTTAGACTTGACGTAGCCCCACAAAAAATAGTCTGAAGGCGTTAAATCGCATGATCTTGGTGGCCAACTTACCGGTCCATTTCTTGAGATGAATTGTTCTCCGAAGTTTTCCCTCAAAATGGCCATAGAATCGCGAGCTGTGTGGCATGTAGCGCCATCTTGTTGAAACCACATGTCAACCAAGTTCAGTTCTTCCATTTTGGGCAAAAAAAAGTTGGATATCATCTCACGGTAGCGCTCACCATTCACAGTTACGTTACGATTCGCATCATCTTTGAAGAAGTACGGTCCAATGATGCCACCAGCCCATAAACCGCACCAAACTGTGACTTTTTCTGGATGCATTGGTAGCTCTTGCAATGCTTCTGGCTGATATTCACTCCAAAATCGACAATTCTGCCTATTTACGTACCCATTGAGCCAAAAATGAGCTTCGTCGCTGAACACAATTTCTTTCTTTCTGAACTTTCTTAACAGAGCACGCATTTTGATAATAAAATTCAATGATTTGCAAGCGTTGCTCGTTAGTAAGTCTATTCATGATGAAATGTCAAAGCATACTGAGCATCTTTCTCTTTGACACCATGTCTGAAATCCCACGTGATCTGTCAAATACTAATGCATGAAAATCCTAACCTCAAAAAAATCACTCTTTAGAAATAGATCACTCATTCAGATGGAAACCACATAAAGTAGTGAAAAATTTGAAACAGGTGACGCCGGAGCAGGGGCCTCTAAAAGAGCCTTATATGAATACTTCGTGTAAAGCGAACAAAAAAAGCCATAGTTCTCAACCACAGTAAAAAACTCTCCGGTCTGGTAAATTTAACACTTGCGATTCAAACATTACAGGCGTTTATGTTTTAAACGGTCCACAAATAAAAACGGTCCCTACTAGAATCCAAAACTCAACAAATGATGAACAAACATCTCGCTGATGGCGCCCGAGCAGAAACAGCAACTAACTGTCGGAAACAGTTGGGAAACCGAATAAAGAATTGACATAGTCGTGTTTCCAACATGAAAAGAGTCCCATACCGGCCCCTTATTTCGTCGCTGTTTTATAAATATGGTAGCTGTGTATAACGAATCTTTTAGTACCGCCCACAGGAGAAAATCAGGTTCTAAGTACAATTAAAGTCCTTTTAACTTGCATACACCGACTGCATTCTTATTTACTTGTTTTCTTTAATTTTTGCATACTAAAATATCAATTTTCATCGAAGGTACTTTCACTCTTTGTACTGTCATTTTAGACAGTCACTTTCACGTAGAAACAGTGGTTTAGGAATGGTCTCCAAAAAATTGATTCTTTTTGGAAAATTATTTTGTTCGGAAATAAATCATAAATAGTAGAAAAATTCGACAAAAAAAATTTTATACAAAATCATATGCCGATTTCACACAAATGATTATTATGATTAAATAACGAGAGTACAAATAGTAACGGTACCTTTAATTTTTTAATTTTTTTTAATAAAAAAATAATATCGTTTTCGAGTTAAAAAGCCAAAAAAAAACATCAGAAAATGTAATACGGAGCCCTTCGGCAATTTTTTGTGAAATTTAGATTGATGAGTTTTAAATTCTCCCACAACAACATTTTGCAATGTTTAGTCTTTATTATAAACATAATATATGTAGTGATATTTATATTAGACTATAACAATTCCCAGAGATTCCACGGTGCTTTCAAGAAAATAATAAATTTGCCCTGAGACGTATAAGAAGTAGCCATGTACTTTTCCTATTGACAAAGGCCCTAAGATGGTCTGGTGTACACTCAGATAGCCTGTGGCCAACTTTTCTCAGAAGAAAATTACCCCGAGTTGATGTCAGCCATATTGTTCCTATAGATGAGACGTACTTTTCCTCAAGTAGTATGCGACATACTTTTACTATAAAAACAGTGCCCATAAATTGACTCAGGAATTCTCCTTTTTTCTGCAGAAAATTGTCCATGTATGTGACCTCAGATGGTCTGATCCTCAGATAGTTGTATGTAGTTCATGTGAGCCATACTTTTCCTATAGATCACAATCAATAGCTGATTTGATACGTACCTTGGCTTGTAAAATTTCCCTGGTTTGAGATATAATTTTCTCGTAAATAAGTTTCGTCAGATGGTGGGAGGCATACATTTATATCGAAAATGGCAATTTTTTCGCATAGAAATTTTTTGCCAGTGTCGTAGGCCTGAGTCAATTTTTCCCTATACATAAGCGCCCTTGTATAGTCTGAAGGTTTAATTTTCTTTCCTCTAGTGGTCGGAGACATGAATTTTAATCGAAATTAGCCCACAGTTGGGCTGAGCCATATATATGTTCTCGAGGGTACAATATTTCTGTATAAAAGTGCTCTTCAATGTTCTGAAAGTTCTAGAGAGTGTTCTCCTGATGTGATCTACTGTTTATTTTTCCTATAAAAAGACGCCCTTTCAAAAATACTTTTCATATAGAAACATTTTCTTAGAAAAATTATATTGAAGACTGTGCACAGGGCTAAACTAAAACAAGGGCTAAACAGGGCTAAAGTCGGCCGGGGCCGACTATATGATACACTATACTTTCTATTCGAATACAATTCAATTCGGTAAAAAAGTGAAAACGGGAAGGATTTGTGTATGCTTAATATACATAGGCTAATATGACCTGACCCAATTTGTCAAATAAGAAAAATAATTCATCGGGGCTATATCTAAATATGGACTGAAGTGACCCACTTACACAATAGGTTCTTCCACTTCAAGTATTACGTGTTATGCTCAATTTGAAGAAATACGGTAGGGGCGGAAAAAGTCAAGCCGGCAGCGAAATATAATTTCGAACCGATCTGACCCATTTTTACCATGGGTGTTTCTAGTGGATATATAAGATATTTTGCCAAATTTGAAGAAGATCTGTTAAAATGTGTGGTTTCCAGAGCAGAAATAGTTAAATCGGGAGTGAAATTTGAATGGGAGCAATATATAAATCTGAACCGATCTGACCCTTTTTTACCATGGCTTTTTCTAATGGATATATAAGATATTTTGCCAAATTTGAAGAGGAGCTGTTAAATTATGTGGTTTCTAGAGCGGAAAAAGTCAAATCAGGAGTGAACTTTGTGTGGGAGCTATATATAAATCTAACCCATTTTCACCATGGATATTTCTAGTGGAAATATAAGATATAATATGTGGTTTCTAGAGCGGAAAAAGTCAAATTAGGAGCGAAATTCGAATAGGAGCAATATATAAATCTGAACCGATATGACATATTTTCACCAAGACCTGTGGTGATATGAGATGTTTAAATATGAGGTGTTCTGTCAAATTTGATGACAATCTGATTAAATATGTGGTTTCTAGAGCGGAAAATGTCGAATTGGGAGCGAAATTTGTATGGCAGCTATATATAAATCTGAACCGATCTAACACATTTTTACCACAGGTGTTTCTAGTTGAAATATAAGACGTTTTGCCAATTTTGAAGAAAATCTGTTAAAATATGTGGTATCTAGAGTGAAAAGTATCAAATCGGGAGTGAAATTCATATGGGGGCTATATCTAAATCTGAACCGATTTGCTTCAAATAAAATAGGGTTCGTCTTGGACTACAAAACTCCCTTGTGGCAATTTTTGTTAGGGTCGGATAATAATTGCAACCTGTACTTTGATTACAAGAATAGATGGACGGACGGACAGACGGACAGACGGACAGACGGACGGACGGACATGGCTAAATCGATTCAAAAAGTGATTCTAAGTCGATCGGTATAATTAACAAGGGGTCTATCTCTCTTCCTTTTGGGTGTTACAAACAAACGCACAAAGACATAATACTCTCGTGGAGTGTATAAATAGAGCCGAATAGAACAATTTTTTTAATATATTTATTGCTGATTCTAGTTCAAAACTTGCTCTGTAAATTTTTCAATAATTTCTTACTGATTCGTGTATCTAGATTTTCCATTTCCTTCTAAAATAATTATGTTTATCTAAGGTGTTTCCCTTTGCTCGCTAGAAAGGAAAAAACGAACGACATTTTACAATTTCGAATTGTCTATAATAAATGCATGAAAAAATTACAGATGTCGTAACACGGCCGATTGGCTTTTTTTGCAAATTTTGCAATACAATGAAAACCAACCAGATCATACATCACGATATATGAAGTGTCTTCAAAAGAGTTTAAATAGCCAACTGTCGAATTTAATGAATGTAAGTTCAAAGTGTTTACCGCGACCCACTCTTATATAACAGAAGTCAAATTTCATTACTGTAGCTTCTAAGATTCACCCGTAAGGCGGTGATCACTGGATGGGTCAGTTAGATAGTACCCCATTGTACTGACTAATTTACATCATGCCCAGCTTTTCAATGAAATGGAAATAAATCACGACCGACCACCTCTCACTTTCTTCACAAAACCCTAGCTCGCAACCTTCGCCCAAAAGTAATCACTATTCTAATCATATACAGCTTATTTTCTATCCATATCATTGTCAACTGTTGTTAAGGACACTCGAAACTACACAAAAAGTGAGGAGCGAACAAAAAAATCAAGGAATACATAAATAAACCCAAAAAACACATTTGCAAGTTTCCAGTCGCCCCTCCTCACCCAGGAAACAACGAAACTACAAGAAAATCCTGCTTGTTTACAACTTTTCCCATTCGACAGCCATGACATTGTCAAACTACTTAAAAGATGATGCATGCATCATTCCCTACCCATACCCATACCCATACCCATCCGCACACCCAAAACCCAAACGCAAAGTAATCTATCGTCCTCAGTTGATACTGTTTGTTCTGTTAATGCAGTCAATTGGAAATTTATTCAAGCTTAAAAATAGACATTCAATACAAAAATAAGCACACAAACACACGCAGACTTTCAAACTTATTTCCAAATCAATTGAGTTATTTAAAGGAAGAAAAAAGGACACGCTCTTGAGTCTGCAGGAGATAAGGAAGTCTCTAAAAGGGAGGAAAGAAATCTGACATGTAATGCATGGAAGGTTTTTGGACCTAAACACCAAAAAAAGTCCTCTTGTAACTGTAGTTGTTGGAAGGAGAGGGACAGCGAGAGAGGAGAGTGTCGCGCGCCTGTATGGTTTAGAAAAGGCTAGTTTTTCAAGTGTCCTTTAAATGGAAAATAGCCAAAGACGCAGAGGACGACGTTTAGTGGAGAGGATAACAACTGCAAAAGATTTACACTTTTCTACTCCATTTTGGAGTTGTAGAGAATATTGTGAATACGAAGGCGAGTATTGGTATCATTTCTTATAACAAATATCCTAAATGCATATGTTGTGTTCCGGCTAACTAGCACAGTGTTGCTAAACCACTTTGAATCACAAAACCGAAAAGAATGACAGTATAATAAAATCATGTAATGAAAGTCTAAAATCGGAAAGGAAATACTACACGATACCCAACACCACTTCCTGCGAAAATACAGTGTAATTTGATACTTTAAAAATTTTCCATAAATGCCCTAATTACTAAACCTAGGTGTTTCTCAGGCAGTATTGCTCGTGGAAGGATCTTGTTGAAATCACAGCAATTTAGCATGCAATTTACATACAAAACAAGTAAAACGAGTTTAAGTTAAGCCCACATTATGATAGTTTTTAATTAATTGTAAACAACGCAACACAAAAATGTTTTTATAGCGTGATAATCCTCCACTACATACATATTTTTGAATAAGACTTCAAGTTTATTTTAAAATACAGTACCAATCAAAAGTATGCTTAAATTCCCAAAATATATATAAAAGAGTTGCGTTACTGACTGACTGTATTATCATTGACCAGCCCCAGACCAAACGGCTGAAGCCAGGGTCATGAAATTTGCAGGGTAGTTCCCAAATATGACGTAGACGTCGACTAAGAAAGATTTTACGAAATTCGTACTTTTAGGGGGTAAAATGGGACAAAAAGGGATAGTCGTCCTGACTAAACGGCAATAGCTAGAAACTTGAAATTCGGTGTGTTCCTTGCAATGACCCGCAGACGAGCTACAAATAGGGATTTTTCGAAATTTGCAATTTTAAGGAAGGAAAGAGACAAAAAGGGATAAAAATGGTACCAATTTAATCGTGAAAATCAGTATTTACATTTCTCTGACAACGTAGACTTGCAATATAAATTGATTTTTCAAAATTTGTACTTATAAGGGGTGAGCGGGATAAAAATGGTACCAACTAAAGTATAGCTAGAATTGTGAGATTTGGTATGCAAATTCCTCTCACCACATAGAAGCGGAATATAAATGCATTTTGTACTTTTAAGGGTTGCGCGGGACAAAAAGGGATAAAAATGGTACCAACTAAAGTATTGCAGCTAGAATCTTGAAATTTGATATGTAAGTTCTTTTGACCATGTAGAAGCGCAGTAAAATTGGATTTCTCGAAATTTGTACTTTTAAGGGGAGAGCGGGACAAAAAGTGATGAAAATGGTACAAATTTAAGTATTGCAGCTATAGTCGCGAAAGTTGGTGTGTAAATTCCTCTCACCACATAGAAGCGGAATATAAGGTTCCGCGGCACAAGAAGGGATAAAAATGGTACCAACTAAAGTATTGCAGCTAGAATCTTGAATTTTGATATGTAAGTTCTTCTGCCAATGTAGAAGGGCTGTAAAATTGGATTTTTCGAAATTTGTACTTATAAGAGGTGAACGGGACAAAAAGGGATAAAAATGGTATTAATTTAAGTATTGCAGCTATAATCGTGAAATTTGGTGTGTCAATTCCTCTGAAAACGTAGAAGCGCAAATCCAAATGGATTTTTTCGAAATTTATACCTATAAGGTGTGATCGGGACGAAAAGGGATACAAATAGTACCAACTAAAGTATTGCTGCTATAGTCGTGAAATTTGGTGCGTAAATTACTCTGCCAACGTAGACTTGCAACATAAATGGATTTTTTGAAATTTGTACTTTTAAGGGGGGAGCGGGATAAAAATGGTACCAACTTTAGGATTACAGCTAGAATCATGAAATTTAGTATCTAAATTCCTCTGACTATGTAGAAGCGCCATCAAAATGGATTTTTTTCGAATCAAAGGCTCTGCGGTTGTAATTTTTTGTTAAAAATTGGGTAGAAAATGATAAACAATATATCTACGAAGGGAGTTCAGATAAAACAGTGCACATCGACAAGCATATTTCTTTGACTGTATATGTTTCCAATTTACTATTTTAGAATAGAAAATCAAATAAATACTATCCTAAAACAGAGACGGATAAAACTAATAACAAATACCTGGCTTTTTCGCGTGCGAAGCAGTGAGTACTGCTAGCATTATATACTTTTCTTGTAAACCGAATTCCACCACTTCCAACCTTCCACACGGTCAGAGGAGCCTGCACATCGAATTTCGCTCCACCAGCAGCCCATTGGTTGGTTCCAAGTACGATTTTCAAAAATCTTTCGCGTTCTCAGTGAACTGTACAATTCTATTTTTAAGCTGTAGATTTAGATTTTAGCTATAGCCGTTTTCTTGGTACCACTTTTATCAATTTTACCAGATTTTTCCCTAAAAGTACGAATTAGGAAAAATCTTTCTATTTTGTGCACCTGTGATGTCAGAGAAATGTCTAAATCGCATTTCATGATTCTGGCTGATTGGCGCCATTTTTATCCCTTTTCCGCCACATCTTTTTCACTAAAAGTAACCATGCCATAAATAAATTTGGTCTTGAGCCAAGACAATATCCCAGTTCAAATAAAAGTATAAATTTCAAAAAAGGCCTTTGTCTACACGATCAGAAGAATGTGCACATCGAATTTTATTTTTCTAGCTGCACTCATTTGGACTAGGGTTGCCAAAAACCGGCCCTATTCGAAAATTTACAATTTAAAAAAAACGGGTTTCGGTTTTTAAAATTTGGAAAACCGGTTTTTTATTTATAAGTAAAAATTTAACATTTTATATTATTTTTATACTGTTTTGAGATTATTGAAAACAAATAAACCACAAGATTTCAAATACTATTTACTTATTTTCTAGTTTCTTTTTCATATTTGAAATGAAAATTCATTTAAATCGCCGATCTTGTTTATTTAAATCACCAAATTATTGTGAAGTTTGTTGTGATCTTTCTTTGGGACACCACAAGAAAAACGTTAGAGAATGCTATGCTATCTTATCAAAAATTTGCACAAACAAGTATACAAATATGCATTATGTCTCAATCAGCGATGCTGTCAGAATTCAATATGAGACATATGTGCTTATAGACATATTTGCTTATTTGCAAATTCTTATCTTCGAAGATTAATTTTTTGTTGGAAATATCATCAATATAGCTCCAAACGAAGCTATTTGATATCCTACTTGGTTTTTTCAAATCAATATTTTGGGAAAAACTTAAACCTGCGGTATTAAGACGTCAGTTCACTTTATATTCGCAGCTAGTAAACAAATCATTACTCTCACATTTTCTTGCGTACTTTTATTGTGGATTATATCCACGAAATGCAAATGTTTTGTAATTTAAAAACTGGTTAACCGACATGAAAACACCGGTTCTCGAACGGTCCCAACGCCTCTCACTCCCGCCCTTCCGACCGAGAGGGCCTCGTCCCCATAACGTAGGGACAACGTACACACCACAGTCCGTACTGTGATGGACAAGCAGTAGAGGGTGGAATAGCGGCTACAGATTAAATATCTTCAGCCGGCAAAAACAAAACAAAGACAAACTACACTAAAGGTTAATGCTAACATTTGACATAGAAGCAATACATTACATTTAATAATACTAACACAGAACACTAAATATTCAAGTACGAGAGAATCCTTGACTTTATGGTATCGATTCCGACACCAAAATCTATGATGTGGTACAATGAATTAAAATCAATCCACATTCTACGAATGGGCTGCGCAGAAGCATAAATCGTACGCGGAATATCAATATGAAGAAACTGATAGTATCTAGTTGGTCTAAATGGCACGTTAAACTTAATCCTAGAAATAAGATATTCAGATGAGACATCACCATTTAGAACCTTAAATACCATCACGGTGTTCAGCATAATTCGTCTACTTTTTAAGGAGGGCAAGTCAATCAGCTTCAATCTACTAGAATAGGGGGGAAGAACAAAATCACTATTCCAATGTAAGTGTCTCAATGAAAACAATAAAAATTGCTTCTGAACTGACTCAATTCTGTCAATATAGATGCCATACTGAGGGTCCCATACTACAGAACCATATTCCAAAATAGGCCTAACGAGCGAAGTAAATAACTGTTTCGTCACATAGGGATCAGAGAATTCTTTAGCCCAACGTTTAATAAAGCCAAGAACACCATACGCCCTGTTAACCATGGCCATAATATGACTGTTGAAACCATGTTTCGAATCCATCAGAATACCAAGATCTACAAAAGAATCAACTGTCTCTAACTCAGCTCCAATAAGATCATATCTGACAAATTTAGGATTCGATCTAAAGAAACGCATATGCTTGCATTTCCGTAAATTAAGTTCCATGCAGTTTATGTCACACCAACATCCAAAATTATCCAAGTCGTCCTGCAAATATTGAGAATATTCTAGCTGTTTATAAGACAAAAATATTTTCACATCATCCGCATACATCAGAATCCTAGAGTTTATAATAGACTCCGGGAGATCATTTATGAATAATAAAAATAGTATAGGCCCAAGATGACTACCTTGGGGAACTCCTGATGAAACCAGAATTGGCCTAGAACAAGAATTTCCGAATTTGACAATCTGCGAACGATTATTCAGATAAGAAGATATCCATTTCAAAAAATTGCAGCTAAAATCAATTCTATCTAATTTATATAACAAAAGCTCGTGATTGACTTTATCAAACGCTTTGCTAAAATCCGTGTAAATGACGACAGTTTGATTACCCAGAACAAACCCATCAATAACGTGTGAGGTAAACTGAGTCAAATTCGTCGTGGTCGATAAGCCTTTACGAAACCCATCACTCAAAATAGAAGAAACGCTGTGAGAAACAACATTAGTCACCAGTTTCTCAAAAAGCTTAGGGATAGCACTTAATTTAGCCATCCCTCTATAGTTCGAAACGTCAATTAGACTGCCAGATTTATATAGGGGATCAATGAACGACTGCCTCCAAGCCGAAGGGAAATATCCAAATCTCAACGAAGTATTAAACAATAACCGGTTACCCCGGTTTGTCAAAAATTCAATTAAAAAACAGGTCGGAGTTAAAACCGGTTATTTGGTTTCGACATCCCTAATTTGGACGGTACCAATTTTATCCCTTTTTGGTTAGTATGACCCAAAAAAGGGAGAATATTGAAAGATCGCTTTATTTTTCGAGTCTACACTGATTTTCATAATTCTAGCTGCAAGCGTTTAATTGGTACAATTTGTATTCCCATTCGCAACATTTTTCGTAAAAGTACAAATTTCTAAAAATCCTTTGCTGTTGCTTGTCTTCACAATTAGAGGAATGTACACATCGAATTTTATTATTGTAGCTGCAACGATTTGGACGGTACCAATTTATCCCTTTTTGGCCATTATGGCCAAAAAAGTACGAATATTGCAAAATCGCATACGCAGCCAGAACAATATATACACTAATCGGTTTGGTTGGTACCATTGTTGTACCCTTTCTCTCCTTAATTTTACCATACTATCTATTGTCGCTTCACTGGTACTATTTTTATCCCGTTCAGTAATCAGTAGTGGCATTTCTGAACGCAAATGCAACAATTTTGATGATTAACGAAGCTATGAAGATGAAAATTTTCTACAATGCTACTATGATTTTTTCCGAAAAACAATCAGTATTTTTAAAATATTGTTAAGCAATAATTGTAATTTACCTCACTAATCAAGCCTGAACTATTGGACTTAATATAGATTGTTCTTCTTATTTCTAAATCGATCGCAAAATAGAAATCCTATTCAAAGTTCGCTTTTTGCTCATGAAAAGAAAAGTTTCTCTTTAAATACTTATTTTCAATCTCATCTATATCCTTCCACTGTGTCAAAAATTCTGATTTGTTTTGCATGTATGTAAGTGTGTGCGTATACGTACAATGGGGGTGCATTAGAGAAATGATTTCCACTTTTTTGTTTGCGTTGAGAGAGAAAACATCTGTTTACGGTCACATGTCACGTTGTCATTGCCGAAATCATCTTCTTAATGTTAAACCCGTACCCGTACTTAGGACAGCCGACGGACAACCATGTGTCGGCATTGGCATGCCCATATAGCCCGACAAACATGATGAATGAACAGATGATAAATGTGTATTTGTACATATGTATATGTTTGTATGTTATATGCATGTATGTTTATTTATAAATGCATGTTGAAGATGTATTGTGCCTAAAAGCTTTTCGTAAAAACTGCACCACGAGGGGTGGTATGAAATAATGAAGAACGAAGAAATGTTAAACTCTTCATGAGCTTATAGATTGAGATCGAAACTTATATGCCAACATTACTCGCGAGATACCGATGGCAATGCCGGAAACAGAGGTGGAAAAAGTGGACCTTCCGACACGCCAAGAAAAAAAAAACGTTTGTAGTTCGTTTATCGCATACATAGTTTATTTGTCTCAAACGTTTTTTACCATAACAGTTGAAAAAAAAATCGAGATCAAGGATTGTATGCCAAAAGTACTCGCAAAATTCGAGAGATGGCGGTGGCAATGCTGAAAATAATGATCAAAAAATTTGAACTTGCGTCACGCCAAGAAAATGAGGACGCGTGGAGGTCGTTTATCGCAAACACAGTTCATTTGTCTCAAACGCTCTACTTTTACAGTAATAGTTGACACATTTCCACGAACGAACTCGAACTCTTTTCGAAAAGTCCAGTTAGTTACCTTTGAAAAGTAAGTTTCAGAGATTGTTTTTTCGGGCCATAGTAAATATTCCCACATCCAATTCGACTTCACAGTTTTTTTAAGTTTGAATGAATCATCCTGCAGCACAAAATAGTCAAAGGCCTCTCTTTCTCGTACAATTTACATTAACTCCAGACCAATCTCAAAAGAGAAGTTGCCATTTTGCCTGCTCCCAACCTCCCTCGTTAATACATCTCATTTCCGCATTCATGCTACTCAACAAAAAATATTCATGCTGCTACGCAAGAAAAAGTACTCAGCAAAATCCTTTCAGAGAGATGTTGATGTTTGTTCCTGTTGTTTGCTTAACTTTTGTAGCTGTCGTGGTGAGGGTGCAACATATACTCTCCCCACCCTCTCCCCCCCACAAAATGATTGCGTCTCTATCGATTTCGATGTAGTTGTGTCTGTCATCGATGTATGTCTGCTTGTCTGCCTCATAGACATTTCGGCTAAGTGTTAATTTTACCATTCACAATTCCTGGGTTTCCCACCTCCCTCCCTCCACACATTTAGTATTCAATTTCACAAAAATTTGCCAGAGACATTTTCCTTCAGTTCCTTCAACTCCTCCGACGCCCGTCTGCACATCCATCCACATAGTCAATTAATGCTTCCTTGCCAATTTTTCTAGTCATTTCAATCTCTTTCAGATTTTAAGCCGATTTCCAAACAATTGATTGACAAGTAGCATTTCAAGAGACACTCAGGCGTCAATATTTTCATTGAATTGAGTCATTTCACATGTTTATCTTAATCACTGAACACTTGAAAATTATTGATGAAGTAGCAGGACTTAAATGCCAAATAATGTTCCTGAAATTGATGGTGTGGGGTGCAGGGAGTGATGGAATATCTACAAGAATATAGATGGCCTGGGTTGTTTAGAAATTGTTAACAAGTACACCGAGAAGTTTGTGATTATATGTGGGGAAAATCATCGTTAATACAGTCGGCAATCAATACATAGAAGATGAGTAATATTCTTTTTTATGTTTGTTATTGGAATATAAACAGATGTTCCGTTTCTTGTCGAGTTCTTGGAAAACTTTGACAAACAAAAAACTTAAAAAGGATGTTAGTTAATGTTAGACAAAGCTCTTGATGCACAGTGGGCCATGATGAATGCATTCAAGACTATGTTTTACAACAAGTAAGGAAAGGCTAAAGTCGGGCGGAAACGGACTATATGATACACTCCACTTTCTATCCTATTACAATTCAATTCGGTAAAAAAGTGAAATCAGGAAGAATTTTTGTATCCTGTAAATGTATGTGTTTGGCAAAAAATTATAAATCGGAAAGAACATATGTATGGGGGTACATTGAAACATGGAACGATGTGACCCACTTGTATGTTTATAGGTGATATATAATATGTAAAGTTTGGCCAAAATCGGTTAAACATTTGGGAGCAACATTTGTGTAGATATAAATAAATGTATACCTAAATCTGAACCGATCTTACCCACTTTCACCATAGATGTTTTAGTCAGATTATTAGATATTGTGCCAATTTTTAAGAAAACCGGGTACAATATGTGGTTTCTAGAGCAGAAAATGTCAAATGTCTTTGTGCATTTGTTTGTAACGCCCAAAAAGAAGCGAGATGGACCCATTGTTAATTATAACGATCGAAATGGAATCACTTTTTGAATCGATTTATCAATGTCCGTCTGTCTGTCCATCTATTGTTGTAATCAAATTACAGGTCACAATTATAATCAGATCTTAACAAAAATTGGCACAAATAAGTTTTGTGGGTCAAGGACGAACGCTATTTAATTTGAGGTAAGATCGGTTCATATTTATATATAGCCCCCATACAGATCTCGCTCCCGATTTGACATTTTCCGCTCTAGAAACCCCATATTGTACTCGATTTTCTTTATATTTGACACAAAATCTTACAATCCAACTAGAAACACATATGCAGAAATTCGGTAAGATCGGTTCAGATTTAGATATAGCCCCCATACATATGTCGCTCCCGATTTGACATTTTCCGCTCTAGAAACGACATATTACACTCGATTTTCTTTAAATTTGACACAACATCTTGCAATCCAACTAAAAACACCAATGCAGAAATTCGGTAAGATCGGTTCAGATTTAGATATAGCCCCCACACATATGTCGCTCCCGATTTGACATTTTCCGCTGTAGAAACTACATATTGTACCCGATTACCTTTAACTTTGGCACAACATCTTATAATCCAACTAGAAACACCTATGCAAAAATTGGGTAAGATCTGTTCAGATTTAGATATAGCCCCCATACAAATGTCGCTCCCGATTTGACTTTTGCCGCTTTAGAAACCACATATTGTACTCGATTTTCTTTAAATTTGGCACAACAGCTTATAATCCAAGTAAAAAACCTATCGTGAAAGTGGCTAAGATCGGTTCAGATTTAGATATAGCGCAAATACAAATGTTGCTCCCAAATGTTTAATCGATTTTGGCCAAACTATACATATTATATTTCACCTATTTCGTTCCAGATTTCAATATACACCATACAAATGTCCTTTCCGACTTAACATTTTTTGTCAAACACACACATTTACAGGATGTAAAAATCCTGCCCGTTTTCACTTTTTCACCGAATTAAATTGTATTCGGAAAGAAAGTTGAGTGTATCAAAGAGTCGGCCCCGCCCGACTTTAACCTTTCCTTACTTGTTTATAGATATTTTTTTTAATTTACTAAAATTCCAAGTTTCGCCGAAGTTACCATTAATATTTGTACTCTCATATTCCTAAATTGGAAAACACCGATTATTTTTGATGTATTTAACAAACATATGTTGATAACTTAATCAGGAAATGTTAAGACCCTCCTGAAGGTAAATAAAGGCATGGAAATTTGGGAATTTTGTTAGAAAACCAAATCAAAAAAACTTGTTCGACTTTAATTTAGGAGGCCTCTGTAGATTTTACTCAATGTTCACTATAATTATTTTCCTCAAAAATACTTTATAAGACTCTTGTTCAACCAAAAATTTTGGTAATTTTTCATATGAAAAATCGTCCAAAAATGTTAGTAAATATCTCATCTGGTCGAAAGCCCCAATAACGATTTTGTGTATTATCGACCTTCGGCCGGTCTTGAAGTAAAGGAAGAGTAAAGGTTTCAGCATTACCACCCATCAGGCATACAGATTTTCATCTCTCTTATGAAAAATCAACCACATGACAAATATTGTCCGGTAATTATCAATCAACAAGACCCATGTTTTTTCGTTTTTTCATATGAAATATTTTGTATGGCGGTTTTTGGGTCATATTTCATTTTTCGGCTATTTTTCCGTAGCCTCTTCGTTAATACCTAACACACAGCTCGTCTTTTTCCATCTCAATCTCGAGGTGCCCTAATAGGACAATATTAGAAGCTACTTAACGCTATCAATTATTAAGCTATTGGTACTTACTCTTATGGTCTTTAGAATCATATGTTGCAATACATACCTGGAAATAAATAAAATAAAAAAAAACAAATTATTGGTTTTTACTCGTATAAATTAAATAATTGATAATAATAAATGTTAAATTGTTTAAATTGTATCAATTTTATAAATATATGTTGTTTTTTTTAGTTTTTTGTTAATATTTACTCAGGTTGAAGATCATTTTGACTTTTTATACCCTCACTCTACGTTCCAGGAAAGAAAAAAGTGTAATGCATTGAAGGAGTGACTTAAGACTTAAGAAAATAATTTTTTAATGTATCGCTTTTCTGGAACGATACATTCTTTTTTACATTTATCCATTGATAGATAAGCATTGTTTTATTCTTTACGATGAAAGTTATTAAAAAATGGAACAAAAATATTATTTTTTATGGGGTTTTTCGTGCCATCTAATTTATACAGGTATAATTTATACAGGTACATACGACTTATACTGCCAAATATTATAGTGCATATATTAAAGGTACCATCGACGAAAATTTGAATTATAAAACAAGTAAAAACGGCGTTAAGTTCGGCCGGGCCGAACTTTATATACCCTCCACCATGGATTGCATTCCACAGAGGTTGTCGGTTTTCGTAGAAGTGCAGTAATATTACAGGAAAATATATTTTTTTTAATATAGCCAAACCAAAACAAATACAAATATTGAAAAATTAATTTTATAAATAAATATAATATTTTAATTATTTCAAACCACGCTTATAAGGTAATGCTACCAATTCAAAATATAAATATTCTTATATTTATATTTTCAAAAATATTTTCAAAGCCATAAATATTGGTAGATAGTGGGTGCTACAGTTAGTTGTATTTCCATTCTATTTGAATTCCAAAAGTAAAAATTTTGAAAATCCATTATCAGACGTACATAGTGCAAAATAAACTAACTTCATGATTCAACCACTTTTTGCCGTAAAAGAAAAAGTACAAATTTGGTTAAAAAACTTTTTATTTTGCGTGTCTATGCAGTCAGAGGAATGTATACACCGAATTCCATGATTCCATTTGGTTGGTACCATTTTTACCCCCTTGACGTTTCTACGCAATTAGAATTTTATCATTCTAGCTGTAGTCGTTTAGTTGGTACTATTTTTATCCCTCTGTACCATTGTTTCCCTTGAAAGTACTAATTTGGAAAAATTCGTCTATTTTCCGTGTCTACGCATTCATACTCCGAATTTCATGACTCTAGCTGCGGTCATTAGATTGGTACTATTTTTATCCCCTTTTTTCATTTTAACCCCAAAAAGTACGAATTTCGAAAAATCAGTTTATTTTCCGTGTCTACACACTCAGAGGAATGTATACTCCGAATTTCATGACTCTAGCTGCGGTCATTAGATTGGTACTATTTTTATCCCCTTTTTTCATTTTAACCCCAAAAAGTAAGAATTTTGAAAAAATACGTTTATTTTACTTATCTATGCAATCAGAGGAATGTACACACCGAATTTCGTGTTTCTAGCTATTGTCGTTTAATATGTACCATTTTTATCCCTTTTGTGTCCCATTTCACGCCTTACAAATAAGAATCACTTTATGGTGCACGCTTTTGCTATAAGGGGAATGCGCATACCAAATATCAAGCAAATATAAACAGACATGTTAAAAAAACATGCTTAAATACGCTAAAAAATTAGGGATTATTATGGGTAGTTTTAGTCCTTGTGGGGGAAAAATTTTTCCCTTTGGGCCGATTTCGCCCCATTTCAATCCCAACCGATCTACGACCATAAGACGCATTTATGGAAAATTTGAACGTTCTAGCTCCTTTCGTTTTGATGCTAGAGGGACAGACGGACGGACATGGCTAGATCATCTTAGAATTTTATGACAATCAAGAATATATATACTTTATAGGGTCTCAGGTCGATATTTCAAGGTGTTACAAACGGAATGACAAAGTTAGTATACCCCCATCCTTGAGGTGGAGGGTATACAAAAATAATGCATACATATTTTGTATTGGTTTCATGACGCAGTATGCCTCATTCATATATTTTTAGGTAACAAACACTATGCTACAAATATATTAGAATTTTGTGTCCGACACCTAAAAAATATTGTTTGAAGAACCATAACATTTATATTTATCTATAAATCTTTTTCATAAATAAAAATAAATATTCTGTTATATACAAGGCTTTTTCGCTCCATTTAACCAGAAATTTAGAAATTCATGTTTTGAAAACCAAAATACTTCAGAAAATTTTATACACAGCTCTTCGACAAACATTTTTGTTCCATAGTGTTATCAGCGGAAAGTTTTATAGTCTTAGGGTGATGACATAAAATTAAGTTCACTCATATGGCCAAGATCAATGTTTGAAAAGGGAAATTGCTTCCCCATTCTATTTGCCAAATTTAGAACCACTTTGAGTTTGTAAAATATTTGCCAACAGTGAAATGGCAAAAGCTGGGGTTAATAGATATTTATTTGGGCTAGATCGTTATTACCAGAAAATGGGAAAACGTATATTGATCTAACAGGGAACTGTTAAAGGAAATAAAAAGATTTATCCTTATCCCTTATTGTATGGAAGCTATATTTCTTTGCTAGGATGTGCAGTTTTTTAAATCACTCTAGCTATCACAGATGTTCTTATCAATCTACTATTTTTCAATCCCACTGTGTTTGCTTAGTACTTCTTTCGGAAGAACCATTTGATTACATTTCATTTAGATAATTGTTCATTACATAATTTCAAATGCGCAATAATTATGAGTCGGTTTTTGGGAGTTGTGTATGTATATATACATGAAATACGTAACACATTGCCAAGTTTGCAGCATACCAAAATTTATATTAAGTTGGCTGGTCATATGAATTAAAAATGTACAATCAACGGTGCATTCCACAGCCGACAGATTAGAGGCCGTTGACTTTAGGCAAATTTTGATATTTGTTCATTATTAACTATTCTACTAAATATATATACAATTTCAAAAGTAGTCAGAAAGTGAACATGAGGCAGCAATCTTCAAAAGTATGCCCTATATCCAATTTGCAATTTCTTGATTCCAGCTACAGCACAAATGTCCGTACCATTTTGATAGAAATAGTACTAACATTGAAGATCCAATATGTAGAATGTACACGATTTTATATTCACGATTTTAGCTACAGCCGTTTGTTTTTTTATACCCTCCGACTCCAGGATGGGGGTATACTAACTTTGTCATTCCGTTTGTAACACCTTGAAATATCGACCTGGGACCCTATAAAGTATATATATTCTTGATCGTAATAAAATTCTAAGACGATCTAGCCATGTCCGTCCGTCTGTTGAAAGCACGCTCGCATCTAAACGAAAGGAGCTAGAACGTTCAAATTTTCCATAAATGTGTCTTATAGTCGTAGATCGGTTGGGATTGAAATGGAGCGAAATCGGCCCAAAGGTAAAAAATTTTCCCTCACAAGGACTAAAAATACCCATAATAATCCCTAATATTTTAGCGTACTTAAGCATATTTTGTGCATATGTCTCTTTATATTTGGTATGCGCATTCCCCTTATAGCAAAAACGTGCACCATAAAGTGATTCTTATTTGTAGGGGGTGAAATGGGACAAAAAAGGGATAAAAATGGTACATATTAAACGACAACAGCTAGAAACACGAAATTCGGTGTGTACATTCCTCTAATTGAGTAGATACATAATACATAATATAGAAGTATTTTTTCCAAATTCGTACTTTTAAGGGGTAAAATCGGAATAGAGGGATAAAAATGGTACCAACCAAACGGCTGTACATAGAATAATGAAATTCGGTTTATACATTCCTCTGATTGCATAGATATGAAAAATACACTGATTTTTCAAAATTCGTACTTTTTGGGGTTAAAATGAAAAAAGGGGATACAAATAGTACCAATCTAATGACCGCAGCTAGAGTCATGAAATTCGGAGTATACATTCCTCTGAGTGTGTAGACACGGAAAGTAAACTGATTTTTCGAAATTCGTACTTTTTGGGGTTAAAATGAAAAAAGGGGATAAAAATAGTACCAATCAAATGACCGCAGCTAGAGTCATGAAATTCGGAGTATACATTCCTCTGACTGCGTAGACACGGAAAATAGACGAATTTTTCGAAATTAGTACTTTCAAGGGATACAATGGTACAGAGGGATAAAAATAGTACCAACTAAACGACTACAGCTAGAATGATAAAATTCTAATTGCGTAGAAACGTTAAGGGGGGTAAAAATGGTACCAACCAAATGTGCGCAGCTGGAATCATTGAATTTGGTGTATACATTCCTCTGACTGCATAGACACGCAAAATAAAAAGTTTTGTTCGAAATTCGTACTTTTTCTTTTACGGCAAAAATTGGTTGAATCATGAAGTTAGGTTATTTTGCACTATGTACGTCTGATAATGGATTTTCAAAATTTGTACTTTTGGAATTCAAATATAATGGAAATACAACCAACTGTAGCACCCACTATCTACCAATATTTATGGCTTTGAAAATATTTTTGAAAATATAAATATAAGATTTTTTTTTAAATTGACGTATTGGTAGCATTAACTTATAAGCGTGGTTTGAAATAATTAAAATATTATATTTATTTATAAAATTAATTTTTCAATATTTGTATTTGTTTTGGTTTGGCTATATTAAAAAAATATATTTTCCTGTAATATTACTGTACTTCTACGAAAACCGACAACCTCTGTGGTATGCAATCCATGGTGGAGGGTGTATAAAGTTCGGCCCGGCCGAACTTAACGCCATTTTTACTTGTTTTTTTTTTAAATTTTGACCCTAAAAGTACAAATTTGGAAAATGTCCTCTTACTTAAAATTACAAATTTCGAAAAATCCCTTTATGTTTCGCGTTTATACAGTCAGTTCGAATTTCATGATTTCGACTTCAGCAGTTTGGTTGGTACAATTTTTATCCCTCTTTTTCAATTGTATCCCTTTTAAGTACGAATTTGGAAAAATCCTTCTATTTTACGTGTCTACGCAATTAGAGGGATGTACACATCGAATTTCATGATTATAGCTGTTGTCGTATCAGTGGTACCATTTTTATCCCATTTCGTCCCAAAAGTACGAATTTCAAAAATCCCTCTTTTTTACGTATCTACGCAATTAGAGGGATGTACATTCCAAATTTTATGTTTCTAGCTGTTGCCGTATCATTGGTACCATATTTATCCCTTTTTGTCCCATTTCGTCCGCTAAAACTTGTATTTACTTTTCTACAGAGGGACTGACGGACGGACAGACAGGCAGGCGGACATGGCTAGACCGTCTTAGAATTTTACCACGACCCAGAATATATATACTTTATGGAGTCTCCGATGAATATTTCAAGGTGTTACAAAGAGATACACCCCCATCCTTAGGTGGAGGGTATACAAGCATAATTGCCAAATTATTAAAATTTATCGCTGGAGGTACTCTCACTTAATTGGTCATATCATTTATATTCATACATAGATTTGTATAAAAAATAATTTGGTTTCATTATTAATTAACTAGTAAATCAAAAAAAATTTTTTTTCAAATCCATGCTTTATGCAAGAATTCTATTGGGCCTAGAAATTCTTTTTTAGTTATCTTTTGTAGAAGGAAAAATTACTGCGTTATCAGGAGCAGAAATAATAGATTTTTAATTTGTGGTTTGTATGGGAGGTACCACGCCCCTTTGTCCATTCCCGCTCATATTTGCAGCAGCACTTAAAAAATGCACACCAAACCGACGTACCAAATTTTGTTCAAATACCGTTATCAGGAGCAGAAATAATAGATTTTTAATTTGTGGTTTGTATGGGAGGTACCACGCCCCTTTGTACAATCCCGCCCATATTTGCAGCAGCACTTAAAAAATCCACACCAAACCGACGTACCAAATTTTGTTCAAATACCGTTATCAGGAGCAGAAATAATAGATTTTTAATTTGTGGTTTGTATGGGAGGTACCACGCCCCTTTGTCCAATTGGTCAAATTTTTCCATTTCCTTGTATTGTCATCGAAAATGATTAAGCGTGCAAAATTTGAGCAAAATTGGTTGAGAAAAAAGCTTTCAAAAATTGATTTCAAATTTTGTGGCACACAAACATATATAGAAAGTAACCTTATATAAAGCATGGAAAAAATCTCTCGATTTATCTTTCCTCGCTTCATGAAACAAAATTATTCCATGAAAAAAAATTGGTTTTAGATTTCAAAGTTATGGTTTTAGATTTCGTAATAACCCCCGAGCCGCCTTAATGCCACAGACACACATCACATATTCCAAATGTATCCCAATCCAGTTGATATTCAAATAATTCAATTAGCAGAGCGCACATCAAATTGTAACTAACTCATTGAACTATTAAAATACCCAGAAAGCGGAGTTTTTAATAAATTACTACAACAGGCAGCCAGTCAGCCAGTCAGCATCAATGGAATATTGAATTGATAGCCAAACAACTGGCTCAATGCTAAATGCAATTCCAGCCATCCATCCGTCCATTACTGCCACCGAATGTGGCTTCGGAAGCTCCAGCCGAGCCTTACGCATTGGACCGAGCCTCCATACTGTGGCTACCACACACTGTTCGCATTTTACGAATGCGTGAAATGCATGCTGACTGCCAGTCAGTTGCTGGCAGGCAATCAATTAATTTGGTAAATAATTACTATGCGTTTTTAGATATTCTCTGTGTGAATGTTTACGCTGGATTAGGTTGATAAATACGTTGCATCCTGAGCATCCTAAATGTACTCGTGCGTATCTATGAGTATGAGTGTGTAGCTCATATAAACAGGAGCTGCAGGGCGGAAATTCAATAAATTTTAAATGATCAACACATGTAATCATATATTGTTCGATAGTTGTTTGCAATGAAATCCCATTTGAAAAGTTTACAAATTAAAGTACTTTCATTGTGGTGTGTGAGGGGCGGTAACAACGCCAACGGCAGTACTTACTGATATATATCTGGAAGGTGTAAGCAAAACCGAGCGTGGCACAGTCGTTCCAAATCGATTTTTGGCAATAATTTTTGAACGGAAAGAGATGTCGTGAGGAAATTGCACATGAATAGAGTAGGGGGTGTTTTCCAGATGACTTGGATTTGGGTCCCTATTTAGGGTGTTTTCCAAGGTATGCAGCGCTTTCAGGGGTAGGAGGTGTATCTTATTATAAGTGTGATTCAGAATAATACATTCACCTCCAGCATGGGGTTATACTAACTTTGTCATTCCATTTTTAACACCTAGAAATATCGAACTGAGACCCTATAAAGTATATATATTCTTGATCGCCATAAAATTCTAAGACGTTCTTGTCATGTCGTCCATCCGTCTGTACATCTGTTGCAAGCACGCTAGCTCTAAACTCTAGGACGTCCAGATTTTCCATAAATGCGTCTTATAGTCGTAGATCGGTTGGGATTGCAGCTTGGCAAAATCGGTCTAAAGGGAAAATTTTTTCCCTTACAAGGACCCTAATAAGCCCCAATATTTTAGAGTATTTAAGCATTTTTTTTCAATATTTCTGCTTGTACTTGATATTGGGTACGCGCATTTCCCCTGTAACAAAAATGTGCTCCATAAAGTGATTATTTGTCGTAGGGGGGGTGAAATGGGGCAAAAAGGGATAAAAATGGTACCTATCAAACGACAACATCTAGAAACACGAAATTTGGCATGTACATTCCCCTAATTGAGAAGATTAATAATATAAAAGTTTTTTTCCAAATCGTATTTTTAAGGGGTAAAAAGGGAATGCAGGGATTAAAATGTACCAACCAAACGGATGCATGTAGCATAACGAAATTCGGTGTATATACATTTCTCTAATTGCGTAGACACGTAAAAAAAGGGATTTTTCGAAATTCGTACTTTTAGGGGGGTAAAATGGAAAAAGGGGATAAAAACTGTACCAACAAAATGACCGCAGCTATAGTCATGATATTCGGAGTATACATTTATTTAACTGCGTTGGTACGAAAAATTAAAAGGTTTTCCCAAATTCGTACTTTCCAGGGATACAATGGGAATAGAGGGATAAAAATGGTACCAACCAAACGGCTGAACATAGAATAATGTGAACATCCCTCTAATTGCGTACTCTTAAAGGGGTCAAAATGAAAAAAACGGGGATAAAAATGGTACCAACAAAACGGCTATAGCTAGGATGATGAAATTCGGTGTATGCATTCCTCTAATTACGTACGAAAGTCGTACTTTTTTACTTTAGACACTCGCTTCGGCAAAAAATTATTTTTTGTTTCAATAAGCGACCTACAACTTTTTTCATCAATATGTGAATTTCTTTATTAACTGAATATGCAAATATTTTCAATTACAACTTTTTAATCAATATGTGAAATTCTTTATTGAGTGAATATGAAAAAATATTTTCAATAATATAATGTGCTTTGAGGAACGAACACTCACTTTAACTTTTCATCGTGGGAGTGCAGTTTCCTAAACGAATTATGTCCGCAGACAAACTTTTCCTATTAAAAACTGACTTCGTCTGAGTCTGAGACAGAGATTTTTATATGGAAATGTGTCCTAACATAGTCCACGACTTGAAATGTTATCATGTTGAAACTATAGACAAGTTCCCCTGATGTCCTTGGACTCTGCTGAAGTCCTAGTTGACGTTTAGAAAAGTCACAGGAAATTGTTCAACATCCACATAGAAATGGTTAAAGCATATTTGCGAATGCTCAAATATAGGAAAGGACATGTTGAAACTATTTAAAAGTCCCTCTGTTTGTCTTCGTTCCTCGAAGGACATTTTTCCAGAATATTTGAGAGAATTTTTTATTATAACTCATATTTTATTTCCATTCTACTTTTCCATAAAATATGTGCACCTCGAGCTAAATGTACACTTTCATATAAGTGCCCAAATTATTATTACTCTGGACTTTGGCCAACTTAGGGGGTTTCTAAAGCTGCAGTAGTGTAAATTGGAGGAACATTTGTATGGAGGCTATACCAAAACATGGACCCATATGGTTCACATTCACAGTAGGTATTCCTAAATGAAATCTAACATGATCTGGGAAATTTAATCAAAATCCGATGTAATATATGGTTTCTAGAGCGGTAATAGTGTTCATTGGAGAAACATTTGTATGGGTCCTATACCAAAATATGGACCCAAAATGGTTCACGTTCACAGTAGGTGTTCCCATGCATGACCTGTAAAGTTTTATTAAGATCCTATGTAATATGTTGATGCTATGCCTATAATAGGGTAAATCGGAGGTACATTTGTATGGAGGCTATAACAAAAAATGGACCCAGACGGTTCACATTCACAGTAGGTGTTCCTAGGTGAAATCTAACATGATCTGTTAAATTGTATCAAAATTCGATGTAATATGTGGTTTCTATACCGACAATAGTGTAAATAGGAGGAAAATTTGTATGGTGGCTATATCAAACTTTGAGCCCATATGGTTCACATTCACAGTAGGTGTTCCTAGGTAAAATCTAACATGATCTGGAAAATCTCATTTAGATGGGATGTAATATGTGGCTTCTAGAGCAGTAATAGGGTAAATCGGAGGTACATTTGTATGGAAGTTATAACAAAAAATAGACCCAGACGGTTCACATTCACAGTAGGTGTTCCTAGGTGAAATCTAACATGATCTGTTAAATTTTATCAAAATTCGATGTAATTTGTGGTTTCTATACCGACAATAGTGTAAATCGGAGGAAAATTTTTATGGAGGCTATATCAAGCTATGAACCCATATGGTTCACATTCACAGTATGTGTTCCTAGGTGCAATCTAACATGATCTGGAAAATTTCGTTAAGATGGGATGTAATATGTGGCTTCTAGAGTAGTAATAGAGTAAATCGGAGGTACATTTCTTTGGAGTCTATAACAAAAAATGGACCCAGATGGTTCACATTCACAGTAGGTGTTCCTAGGTGAAATCTAACATGATCTGGAAGATCTCATTAAGATGGGATGGAATATGTGGCTTCTAGAGCAGTAATAGGGTAAATCGGAGATACATTTGTATGGAGGCTATATCAAAACATGGGCCCATATGGTTCACATTCACAGTAGGTGTTACCTGGTGAAATCTAACATAATCTGTTAAATTTTTCATTTAAAATTTTAAGTTTGAACTACCGATTACTTTGACTTTGAAAGGTAGAATAACATTAATTTTTAATTTTTTTCTTGACATTTGCAAAATGGGACGCAATACGCTCGAACAAAATTGGGAAATATTAAAAACTTACTTCCAAAGCAGTGAGTCTTTCAAGCGTCAGAAATTTACGTGGGAAATTTTCGAGAAGAGATTGGCCTTCAGTTCAACCTTCATTTTCATCTCGGTGGCTATGACAATAAGCTTATTTTACTTTCAACTAGCTTTTTTACCCGGCGTTGCGCTGGTTTATTTTTTCCTATTCCCCTACTTCGTGTGCTATTGATGATAAAATGAGTTCTAATTGAAAATTTTAAAGTAAAATTTGTGTGGTCAGTACCACGCCCCAACCAATCATGACCTAGTATAGCCAGGAATCGGTCCACCGGTTTGGAGTCCTATACGGAACATACAGACACACAGATACATATTGTTATTTATATATTTATAGATCTTGCATTAGTACTAAATAAACAAGCACACTTTCATATATGTAATTGCTTCAATTAGTATTTTCTGAACCTTGAACATCTTAGATCACTTTCAATAACATAGGATTGACTAATTATCATGTCAGTTGGTCGTGTAAATATTTTTTTTTCTATATATTGTTATTGAAAAAAACACAATTATAGAAAATTATAACAAAAATGTATCAAAACAAAATAATTATTTTCGATTGAGCAGTTGCACAACTAGTACCCACCCTCTTCAGTGGATTGAATTTTAGTCGAAGACAAACAAACAAAGCAAAATGACATTGAAAATAGACGCAGAGTTTTTGTTGAAAATCGTGGTTCTGCTAATCACTGCAACTGGAGTCAACGGGCTGGTGAGTATATATAAATATCGAAAAGTTTCATCTGTTTCTACAATTCCTTTTCCAATTCTAGCGTTCGTCTACAGTTGAGTTCACATCATATTATCATGAGGCCAATATGGACTTTTACAAGAACATCACTCTGCAGTTGATCAACTACAACAATCATCAGACGTTTAATGGGTGCGCGGTGTTCAGAAAAGACATAAATGACTTCAAAGTCACAGTTGCGGCGTTCTCAGTTCTAAATGCCCGCGGAGCAAAGACTTTGACCTTGCTGAACATCACCGTAGATGCCTGCCAACTACTTGAAGGTGGGGGAAAAAAGTCAATAAGTTTAGTCTATCAAGTGGTAAAGGCTGTAAGAGCTCGTAGTCCAACTTTTCCCAGCAAATGCCCGCTAAAGAAGGTACGTTTATTCCCGAGGGATTGATAATTGCATTTAAACCTTTTCCATATTTTAGGATACGCCAATATGCTTTAACCACTTCTATGTGGATGTTGAAAATTTTCCTTTCCTTCCTTTCCCAGAGGGTAAATACAGCGCCGTAATCGGACTTCAGCAAGGGCAATTTTACTATAGCACTAAAGAGGAAGGTTAATTAGTCATATGTATCAATCGATGTCTTCATTTCCAAATTAACCGCTTCAATATCTTTCTATATGCGTGTCCATTATTCGAAATCTATGGGGTTTTTATGGTTTATCGTTGATGGAAACTTTTTTGTTGTACTTATTGTTATACTGTTCGAAAAAAAAACGCGGAACACTTTCCGTGTCTCTTTATTTGTGTAATGTTAAATAAGTAAATAACCGAATAATGAAATGAGTTATATGTGTTATCAATGTTGAAATAAATATAATTTGTGTTTAATAAACTCATTCTGAGAATCTTGTAGAAAATCATTCCTTGCTAAAACTTAAAATGGAGACTACAGTTGTGCCGTGTAATATACTCCTCTTACAAAATATATACCACACATAAAATTGAAATTATTTGTATGTGTTTTGATTGCAATATATATTCGAATTCCAGTTAATTCGATCATGTTATTTATTCTTACAAAGGAAATGTGAAATTTGGAATTTACATCCCTCCAATTGCGTAGATACGTAAAATAGAGTGATTTTTCAAAATTCGTACTTTTAAGCGATGCAATTTGAAAAGATGGATAAAAATGGTACCAACCAAACCGCTGAAGTTGAAGTCGTGAGATGCGGTGTGTACTTTCATCTGACTATGAAGATGCGGAAAAAAGGATTTTTTCGAAATCTGTACTTTTAGCCGGAAAATGGTAACAACCAAACGGCTGCAGCTATAATAATGTAATTCGGTGTGTACACTTCTCTGAATAATAAAGAGATCTTCCGATATTCGTAGCATCAGGATCATGCCTCTGACTCTGTAGACACGAAAAATAAATGGTTTTTCTAAATGCGTACTTTCAAGGGATACAATGGCTACAGAGGGATGAAAATGGTACCAATGATACGACAGCAGCTAAAATCATGAAATTCGGTGTGGAAATTTCTCTAAGTGCGTAGACCAGAGTTACAAACCGAACCATAATTATCGGCGGCGCTGTTCAAAATGGGTCGGCGGCGGCGGCTTTCGGCTGATTTGTCGGCTCGTTCTGTCATTCGATCACCCCCATTTATTTGACAATTTTGGGAAAATGGAAGGAATAATTTGTATTGGTTTTTAACACCTTTTCAATATTCGTTGATATTGGCCAATGTTCCCATAATTTAATATTATTATCCCATACAATTATTTTTTGGAAGTGGGAATCCATTCTCAAAATTTATAATATGTATGAATTTAATAAATATTTTTTATTTACAGATTTTCGTGTGAGGCATATTTGACCAGACATCTTGAATATCATAATCTTTCCAACGAATGATAATACTATACCTACTTGGACACACTAAAGAATCACAATAGAGAAGCTGTTGCTTAATAAGGCTGTTTTTCTTTAAGCCGGGATAAGAAGCTGCAATAACAAAAACGTTAATAAAAATTTAATTTTTTACCCAAAATAAAAAATTAATTGTCGGCAACAACAATATAAATATTTGTATCAAAACAAGTTTTCAAAAAAAAAATATTTTCTGTTGACTTTTTCGGACTTATGGTCGATAACCATAAATTGGACCTACACCGGATAATTATCCATGCTAAGTCCAATATTTTTAACATAAAATATTTTTGTTAGCATTTGTTTTTATACACACATTGGTATTGCTGTTGGTGATAATTTTAAAAAAGAAATTTTTATTTTGAGTTAAATTTTAACTTTTTATTTGGCTTTTCTTATCGCAGCTTAGTTATCCAGTCTTAAAGAAAAACAGCCTTATTGTTATTTATAGGAACACATGGCCACGCGTACTGGAATTGACTTATATAAATGCGACTTTCAAATCAAAATACAATCATTCAACTTTCTATAGACGTCATCATATGTGGGATACTAAATTCAGAGAAAGGTCAATATATTTCAGAGTAGTAGGTTGTCTAAGTCGACAGTTATATTTTATAATTATACCCTACACCACTTCGTGGGCTAGGGTATTATAAGTTAGTTTCGCCCCAAATGTTTGTAACACCAAGAAATAATCGAGCTAGACCCACTTTTAAGTATACCGATCGGCTTAGAATCACCAGCTGAGTCGATTTAACGATGTCTGTCTGTCCGTCCGTCCGTCCGTCCGTCCGTCTGTCCGTCTGCTGTCCATCTAAGCTTGTTCGCACTCTACAGGTCGCAATTGTTGTCCGATTGTCATGAAACTTGGCAGAAGTTATTTTTTCTGGCCAATGACCATCGGTATTGAATTTGGAAATCGGTTCAGATTTAGATATAGCCCCCATACAAATGTCGCTCCCGATTTGACTTTTTCCGCCCTATAAAGCACATATAGTACCCGATTTTCTTTAAATTTGGCGCAACATCTTATAATCCAACTAGAAACACCTGTGCAAAAATTGGGTAAGATCGGTTCAGATTTAGATATAGCCCCCATACAAATGTCGCCCCCGATTTGACATTTTCCGCTCTAGAAACGACATATTGTACCCGATTTTCTTTAAATTTGGCAGAACATCTTATAATCCAACTAGAAACACGTATGCAAAAATTGGGTAAGATCGGTTCAGATTTAGATATAGCCCCCACACAAATGTCGCTCCCGATTTGACATTCTAGAAACACGTATGCAAAAATTGGGTAAGATCGGTTCAGATTTAGATATAGCCCCCATACAAATGTCGCTCCCGATCTGACATTTTCCGCTCTAGAAACGACATATTGTAACCGATATTCTTTAAATTTTGCAAAACATATTATAATCCAACTAGAAACACGTATGCAAAATTGGGTAAGATCGGTTCAGATTTGGATATAGCCCCCATACAAATGTCGCTCCCGATTTGACATTTTCCGCTCTAGAAACGACATATTGTACCCGATTTTCTTTAAATTTTGCAGAACATCTTATAATCCAACTGGAAATTCGTATGCAAAAATTGGGTAAGATCGGTTCAGATTAAGATATAGCCCCCATACAAATGTCGCTCCCGATTTTTCCGCTCTAAAATCCACACATTGTACCCGTTTTTCTTTAAAATTGGCACAACATCTTATAATCGAACTAGAAACATCTATGGTGAAAGTGGGTAAGATAGGTTCAGATTTAGATATAGCCCTCATACAAATGTTGCTCCCGAATGTTTAACCGATTTTGGCCAAATTTTACATATTATATTTCACCAATAAACAGACATGGTGAAAGCGGGTCACATCGTTCCAGGTTTCAATATACCCCCATACAAATGTCCTTTCCGATTTAACATTTTTTGTCAAACACATACATTTACAGGATGCAAAAATCCTTCCCGATTTTACTTTTTTACCGAATTAAATTGCAATGAGAATTGTTTGGGTGATGTCCATATGTCCATACTTTGAAATAACTTTGGTATACTACTGTATAATTTGTATTTGTCTGTCGGACAATTAGATCAATTACCATATTATTTACCATACTCGTTAAATTTGACTGAAGATGAATTTATAGCATATAAATTATATGAATATAATTTATATAATTTGTATGAACTACATAAAATTGCTCCCATGAAATACCTGGGTTTAGTAATCAAAGCGAGGTACATACGCAGGGAGTGGTGTAGGGTATTATATAGTCGGCCCCGCCCGACTTTAGCCTTTCCTTACTTGTTTTTAAGTGGGTTGTCTATTTTGGTAGTAAGATTTGACTGAGTTAGAACTCCGTCAAATCTCGGCGGCGTGGTTGAAGTCGATATGAGTCGATGAAATCGGCGGCGTGTTGAAGTCAATTTGAGCCGATGAAATCGGCGGCGTGTTGAAGTCAATTTGAGCCGACGAAATCGGCGGCGGCGCGGCTCGTGCAGATCCATGCGGCGGCGGCGGCTTGTCGGTTTAAAATCGGTCGGCTTGTTTCTCTGGCGAAGACACGTAAAATAGAGGGATTTTTTCAAAAATCGTATTTTTGGGACGAAAATGGATAAAAATGGTACCAATGATACGACAACAGCTAGAATCGTGAAATTCGGTATGTACATCCCTCTAATTGCGTAGACACATCAAATAGAAGGATTTTTTTAAATTCGTACTTTAAAGGGATACAATTGAAAAAAGGGTTAAAAATGGTACCAACTAAACCGCTGAAGTTGAAATCATGGAATTCGGTGTATACATTAATCTGACTGTGTAGACGCGAAACATAAAGTAGTTTTTCTAAATTTATACTTTTAAGGGGATTAAAATAGTACCTACCAAACGGCTGCCGTTAGAATAGTGATGTGTAAATGGGATTAACTCAAGATGCTAAAGCTAGGATATACAGTGTTTGCACTAATCTGGCGGAAAATAAGAGATACGATTTTTTCTAAATTCGTACTTTTAGGGTCAAAATGGGAAAAGGAGTGAAAGTGGTACCAAGCAAACGGCTGTATTCTGAATCGTGTTGGATCTTCAATATTAGAACTTTTCCTATCAAAATGACACAGACTTGAAGGCTGTAGCTTGAATCAAGATATTACTGATGGGGAAAATCGGGCTTGAGGGAAATTGTCTCTACCTAAATAAAGGTTTGATAATGAAAAAATCAGAATTCGTTGGTCTTTTGTATAAGACAACATTTTCAGTAAGCCTGAACTGAAAAAAAAATTACTTTTAAATCTTGGGCTTCCTTTTAAATGCTATTTATTTCTACAGAAATTAATCAACCACACAGGCAGTGGTGGGGGCCTCTACCGAGTGTAATTATTAGAAAATCATCTTAACAGACTTTTGTAATAAGAAAACTTTTTTACCTGCTGAGAAATCTAAATGGAACATATAATCTTAAATCACTATTGCATGATTTAAGGCATCGATTATCTCCTCTATTTGAGTATATTGTGAATTTTTCCCATTCGCAACATTTGAACAAAAAAATAAACGATTTTGTTAGAGGGGGAGAACAAAAAACACGAGCATGTGAAAGTTTCCAAAATAGTTTCCCCCTCCTTAGAGTTATTTTCCCTGTTTCCTCTTCTTTGTTGGCAACATTCCTATTCGGCGTTTTTCTTTTGTTTTGCAGCACGCGCGCGTGTGTGTCTGTTTGCAATGAAGTTTTTCTAAATTAATCAAAGTAATTAAAAATTCTTGCAAGGTTTTTCCAATGAATTTAATTTTATTGAAGTGCTTTCCTATACGAAAATCATCATCATCAGCAGCAGCATCAAAACTATACGAAACAGTTTCTATGAGAGCAACGAGCAACAAAAAAAAACGCCCACAACTCAACCCACAGAAAGGTAAAAGTAAAGAAGTGAAGAAAAAAAAACGAAAAAACATTCATACACACTGGTCTCTCTCTCTCAGTGTATGCGTATATGTACACAGAAACGCATGTAGGACTAAATTAAACTTCAAATCATGTTTATAGGTGAACACTGTGCTCGATAAGAACACTGTGGAGATGTACTTGCTCAAAATCGTAAAAATTTTAGATTGATTTTTAACCCAAACTTCAAGTGAATAATTTGACTTTTATTTGCATAAATACTCGAAATGTTATGGTTTATTTCCTGCTCTTTTAGGATTTTTTTCCCTCGGGACCAATTTCGCCCACTCTCAAAACCAACCGATTTATTATTAGTGATCTAAGTCAAAAAATTGAGATATCCCAATTTGTATACCCTTCACTGCCACTAACTTTGTCATTCCGTTTGTCACACCTTGAAATATCGACCTGAGACCCTATAAAGTATATATATTCTTGATCGTCATAAAATTCTAAGACGATATAACCATGTCCTTTCGTCTGTTGAAAGCACGCTAGCATCTAAACGAAAGGAGCTAGGACGTCAAAATTTTCCATAAATGCGTCTTATAGTCGTAGATCGGTTGGGATTGAAATGATGGGCGAAATCGATCCAAAGGGAAAAATTTTTCCCTCACAAGGACTAAAAATACCCATAATAAACCCTAATATTTTAGAGTATTTAAACATATATCTTCAATATGTCTGCTTTTACTTACTTGATATTGGGTTTGCGCATTCCCCCTATAACAAAAACGTGCACCATAAAATGATTTTTATTCGCAGGGGGTGAAATGGGGCAAAAAGGGATAAAAAAATGGTACATATTAAACGACAACAGCTAGAAACACGAAATTCGGTGTGTACACTCCTCTAATAGAGTAGATACATAATATAAAAGTATTTTTTCCAAATTCGTACTTTTAAGGGGTAAAATGGGAATAGAGGGATAAAAATGGTACCAACCAAACGGCTGTACCGAGAATAATGAAATTCGATGTATCATTCCTCTGATTGCATAGACAAGTAAAATACACGGCTTTTTCAAAATTCGTACTTTTTTGGGTTAAAATGAAAAAAATGGATAAAAATAGTACCAATCAAATGAACGCAGCTAGAGTCATGGAATTCGGAGTATAAATTCCTCTGGCAGTGTAGACACGGAAAATGAACTGATTTTTCGAAATTCGTACTTTTTGGGGTCAAAATAGAAAAAGGGGGCAAAAATAGTACCAACCAAATGACCGCAGCTAGAGTCTTGAAATTCAGAGTATACATTCGTTTGACTACGTAGACATGGAAAATAAAAGTTTTTTTTCCAAATACTTCTTCTACTACTTTCAAGGGATACAATGGGTACGGAGGGATAAAAATGGTACCAACCAAACGGCCACACCTGGAATAATGAAATTCGGTGTATACATTCCTCTGATTGCTTACACACTTAAAATAAACAGATTTTTCGATATTCGCACTTTTTGGGTTTAAAACAAGTAAGGAAAGGCTAAAGTCGGGCGGGGCCGACTATATAATACCCTACACCACTCCCTGCGTATGTACCTTGCTTTGATTACTAAACCCAGGTATTTCATGGGAGCAATTTTATGTAGTTCATACATATTATATAAATTATATTCATATAATTTATATTCTATAAATTCAATCTTTAGTCAAATTTAACGAATATTGTAAATAATATGGTAATTGATCCAATTGTCCGACAGACAAATACAAATTATACAGTAGTATACCAAAGTCATAAGTATGGACATATGGGCATCAGCCAAACAATTCTCATTGCAATTCAATTCGGTAAAAAAGTGAAATCGGGAAGGATTTTTGCATCCTGTAAATGTATGTGTTTGACAAAAAATGTTAAATCGGAAAGGACATTTGTATGGGACGATGTGACTCGCTTTCACCATGTCTGTTTATTGGTGAAATATAATATGTAAAATTTGGCCAAAATCTGTTAAACATTCGGGAGCAACATTTGTATGAGGGCTATATCTAAATCTGAACCGATCTTACCCCCTTTCACCATAAGTTTTTAATTGGATTGTAAGATGTTGTGCCAATTTTAAAGAAAAACGGGTACAATATGTGGTTTCTAAAACGGAAAAAGTGAAATCGGGAGCGACATTTGTATGGGGGCTATATCTAAATTTAAACCGATCATACCCACATTCAGCATAGGTTTAGTTCGATTATAAAATGTTGTGTCAATTTTAAAGAAAATCGGGTACAATATGTAGTTTCTAAAGCGGAAAAAGTGAAATCGGGAGCTACATTTGTATGCGGGCTATATCTAAATCTGAACAAATCTTATCCAATTTTTGCATTGGTGTTTCTAGTTGGATTATAAGATGTTGTGCCAAATTTAGAGAAAATCGGGTACAATATGTCTTTCCTAGAGCGGAAAATGTCAAATCGGGAGCGACATTTGTATGGGGGCTATATCTAAATCTGAACCGATTTCCTCCAAATTCAATACCGATGGTCCTTGGCCAGAAAAAATAAGTTCTGCCAAGTTTCATGACAATCGGACAACAATTGCGACCTGTAGAGTGCGAACAAGCTTAGATGGTCAGCAGACGGACGGACGGACGGACAGACAGACATCGTTAAATCGACTCAGCTGGTGATTCTAAGCCGATCGGTATACTTAAAGGTGGGTCTATCTCGATTATTTCTTGGTGTTACAAACATTTGGCACTAAACTAACTTATAATACCCTAGACCACGAAGTGGTGTAGGGTATAATGAAAAAAGGGGATAAAAATAGTACCAATCAAATGACCTCAGCTAGAATCATGATATTCGGAGTATACATTCCTCTGACTGCATAGACACGGAAAATAGACGAATTTTTCGAAATTAGTACATTCAAGGGATACAATGGTGCAGAGGGATAAAAACAGTACCAACTAAACGACTACAGCTGGAATGATGAAATTCTAATTGCGTAGAAACGTCAAGGTGGTAAAAATGGTACCAACCAAATGGGCGCAGCTGGAATCATGTAATTCCTCTGACTGCATAGACACTCAAAATAATTTTTTTTTTCCTAATTCGTACTTTTTCTTTTACGGCAAAAATTGGTTGAATCATGAAGTTAGGTTATTTTGCACTATGTACGTCTGATAATGGATTTTCAAAATTGTTACTTTTGGAATTAAAATAGAATGGAAATACAACCAATTGTAGCAAGCCTTTTGAAAATATAAATATAAGAATATTTATTTTTTGATTTGAAATAAATAATGGTTTGAAATAATTAAAATATTATATTTATTTATAAAATTATTTTTTCAATATTTGTATTTGTTTTGGTTTGGCTATATTAAAAAAATTATATTTTCCTGTAATATTGCTGCACTTCTTCGAAAACCGACAACCTCTGTGGAATGCAATCCATGGTGGAGGGTATATAAAGATGGGCCCGGCCGATCTTAACGCAGTTTCTACTTGTTTATTTTTAATGTCCACTTTAAGTGATTCAGATAATTTGAATAACATAAAAAATTAAATTATTTGAAAAGTAAAAATAATTTTAAAATAAATTTTCTAGACGGACAACCTGTAACTATTTATATAATTTAAAAAAAAATTAAATAAAATATTTTTGTTTTCTTTCATTTTTGGTAAGGAAATATACTTTTGCGAAAAATAATAAAAATGTTGTGTGTTCAATTTTGTCGATTTTGAGAAGAATGTAAGTGGTCTATGTCAGTACATCCTCTGAAATTAGTGGCTCCATTGGAGGTACCAACGTTGTCATTTTTTTTATAAGTAGTAGGATATTCGAAGAAAGAAATCGTGCTTCGGTGGAAATATATTTTTATGCAAATTTTACATAAACCAGTGCATATCTCAGAACGGATAGAGTGTGACTTAGACCACTATCATTCTTCTAACTGG